>CM076851.1:119368686-120002029 GCA_039519185.1 Astragalus membranaceus
CCAGTCAGAAATACTTTAAGTTTGTATTTGACTTGTTTTTTCTTTTATACCCTTGTTTTAGAGTGTTGTGAGATGTAGTTAAATATTTTTTATGGACGGTGTGGGTGTAATGGGGTCATTAGGTGTTTGAGAAAAATCTATGTGTTATAAAAATTTTCATATAGTGTTATTCTCCGGTTTTGAAGTTTTCCACGTTAAATTCTTGTGTTCAGATTGTGCTCATTTTATTTCTCATTGTTGTTTTTCCCAACATTATACACTAAGAGCTGAACATTGTAACTTTTTTTTGAATATAAAATGTTTAGGTGAGTTGGGCTCCGGGGACTTACCGGGGTCGGGGTTTTTGGGCACTTACAGAGGTACTTACAGATCACCCACCAAAGAGGTCCTTACGCCGGCAGCGGGAGTCGAACATTGTAACTTAATTTATATGCTGATACAGCATATCAACACTACAAATGTGAGGGGAACCGATATACACCCTTCCAAGAAGACATGCTAGACTTGCACACAACCTTATGAGATTAAATCATGGTGTCCAGGCCTTGACTCCAAAGTTGTTCCTCCAGTACACCACATGGTTGGTTATAATCTACAAGCACAACTATGGGAAGTTTCTGCATTAAGCTATCAAATTTCCAAATATAAATTATTTTTCTACAAAATTGAAGACCATTTTGTAGACGCATTTAGTAATTTGTATGCTTGTAAATAGTATTTGGGCTTGTAATATAGATTGTGGCCCGTAGTTGTTTAGTGTGAAATAATGGGCCTGTTTTGCCTTAAGTTCAAGTCCATCACTTTACTCTCTCTGGGTTGTATCTGTATCAAATATACAAGCTCTATTGTAACATTTCAGATCAATGCAATAAGCCTTTTCTCTCAATTCTATTGTTCCTGTTAGAACTACCATTACAATTGTTACCAGAGCTCCGTGACGGGGCCTGGGCAAGATTGCAATTCTTGCGGTGTTTGACGGTGACTCACGACGAACGTGATGGAGGAGAAGGATCGAGAAAATGGTAGCTATGTTCAACCAGCAATTCCGAGATTTGACGGTCACTACGACCACTGGAAAATGCTAATGGAAAATCTTTTGAGATCAAAGGACTACTGGGATGTTGTTGAGAAAGGAATTTCAGAGCTCCCGGCTGATGCGAATCAAGAAGCAAGGAAGGCTCATGAAGATGCAAAATTGAAGGATCTCAAGGCAAAAAACTACCTTTTTCAAGCAATTGGGAGAGGAATTTTGGAAACCATGCTGAATATAGATACTGCAAAGAACATTTGGGAATCATTGAGACAAAAGTATCAAGGGTCGACGAAGGTGAAGCGCGCACAACTTCAAACCCTAAGGGGAGAGTTCGAGGCCTTGAAGATGAAGGAAGGTGAAACCGTGAGTGAGTATTTCGCAAGAACACTCACAATTGCGAAGAAAATGAGACTTTATGGAGAATCGTTGAGCGAAATGGTGGTAGTTGAGAAAATCATGAGATCATTGAGAAAAGAATACAACTATGTGGTTTGCTCAATTGCACAGGCAAACGATGTAGAGAACCTCTCGGTTGATGAATTACAGGCTAGCATTTTGATTCTAGAATCACTCATGAAGAGTCAAAATGAAGATGAGCAAGCCTTGAAAGTGAGTGACGCCTCTCGAGGAAGAGGAAGGGGTCAAGGAGATAGAGGAAGATGGGTTGGCAGAGGAAGAGGAAGGTCCAAGGAACACATAGAATGCTACAAGTGCAAGAGAATGGGGCACTACCAGTCAGAATGTCCAAACAACGAAGAAACGGTAGCTAACTATGCTGGCTTTGAGGATGATGAAGAAATACTTCTGATGGCTAGTTGTGACCAAGTAGAGGTTGAAGGTGGTAAGACATGGATCATTGATTCAGGTAAGTTGCTGATGACTGATGAAGCACATCAAGAAAATGCAGAAGAGGAAACTTGGTTCTTGGACTCTGGTTGCAGCACACATATGTGTGGCTCAAAGAAGTGGTTTAGTGATCTTGACTTGGGATTCAAGGAGACTATCAGAGTTGGAGATGGGAGGAGACTATGTGTTGAAGGCAAAGGGAATGTGAGGATGAGAATTCAAGGAAGGATTCAAGTAATTACTGGTGTGTATTATGTTCCAAGCTTGAAGAGTAACCTATTAAGCATAGGTCAACTGCAACAGAGAAAGCTGAAGGTTGTATTTGAGGATGATAAATGTGAAGTTTTTCATCGAGAAAAGGCTCTGATTATCACTTCTCACATGGCAAACAACAGAATGTTTGCCATCAAAGCCTCAATGGTTGACTCAAAGGAAGCAAGCTGTATGCAAGTTGAAAATGAGAAGGTGACTGAGTTGTGGCACAAAAGATATGGTCACCTTAGCTGCAAGGGTTTATTATTGCTCAAACAAAAGGAAATGGTGAAAGGACTCCCAGAATTGAATGAAACCAAGAAGGTGTGTCAAAGCTGTCAATTGGGGAAGCAACACAGGGATGCAATAAGCAATAGCAGCAACCGGAGGGCAACAAGGAAGCTTGAACTGGTGCATTCAGACATATGTGGACCTCTCACACCAGAATCAAACAGCAAAATGAGCTATTTCATAACCTTTATAGATGATTTCAGTAGAAAGAATTGGATATTTTTCTTAAGAGAAAAATCAGCTGCTTTAGAAACATTTAAAAGGTTTAAATCCATGGTTGAGAAGGAGAGTGAATGTAGTATTAGTTGTTTACGAACTGATAGAGGTGGTGAGTATAATTGAAATGAGTTCATTGAATTTTGCAATAAGAGTGGGATAAGAAGACAGTTGACAGCAGCTTTCACACCCCAACAAAATGGAGTGGCAGAGAGGAAAAACAGAACAGTAATGAATATGGTTAGGTGTATGTTGAGTGAGTCAAATTTACCTAAAAGTTTCTGGCCAGAGGCTGCAAAATGGAGTTTTTACATTCTTGATAGGTGTCCTACAGTGTCTGTTAAAGATATAACCCCTCGGGAAGCTTGGAGTGGTATAAAACCTTCTGTAAAACATTTTAGAGTATTTGGCAGCCTTGCTTTCATGCATATACCTGATAATCAAAGGAAGAAGCTTGATAGTATGAGTAAGAAGTGCATTTTCTTAGGGATAAGTGAAGAGTCTAAGGCATATAGACTATGTGATCCTATAACTAAGAAAATATTGATTAGTAGAGATGTTGAGTTCGATGAAGAGAAGAGGTGGAATTGGGAGAGTGCTAGAGAAGAGAGAATCACCTGTGATATTGACAATGACACTGAGCAAAATAACACAGATACCACTGACAGAGAACCAACAATTACACCTGAGGACCACTCTAATGATAATGATGGAACTCTTGGATTTACTCCAAACTTGTCTCAAGAGAGGAGTAACCATGAGAGTGTGAGTGAACTTGAGCCAACCACTAGTATATCTGATGAGAATGATAATGAGAATGATATTGGCTGTAATCATGGTGATGAGAGTGAGTCAAGTTTGAGGCAGGGAAGTAGAATTAGAACTCAGCCTGTTTGGTTCAAGGACTTTGAAGTTTCTGGTGTGCCTAATGTTGACAGTGATGGAAATCCACTTGACTTACACAGTTTGGTTGTTGTTGACAGTGATGCATGTAACACCCCTTTTCTACCCGGAAATTTTTTGACAAAAATCAGAGTTTTCAAAACGTTTTTCAATACACCCACAAGAGATGCCACATTTACACCATTAAACAGCACACGCCAATAGTAAAATTTCACCATTAAAATAGTGCGACACATAGCACGTCATAACATCACCACGCAGCGGAATAAAAATCAAGGTTCAATTGAATAATTATAACATCACCATAAGACTTCAGAAATTAAATAATAACGACAACTAATAAAACTAGCGTTCATCCCCCCGAGTGCTACGTATCAGAGCGACGACACCGACTCAACTAGCGAAGGTAGACATGCCTTCACTCGCAATCACCTGCACGTTACCAACATAGGGGTAACATTCAAACAGAAGGGGTGAGATATCTAACATTATAATAGCATATATGATAGGCAATATGCTAGAGTTACGACAACTATATCTACCGCTTCACAACAACATCAAATTACAAATCACCAATGTTGCGCCCGAAAAATCCTGTTCGGACTTCTCATTGTACAACGTGGAAAAGGTATGGAGCCGCCACCAATATTTTAATTTTAAGACCAAAACATTGAAAAAAGGTCTTTTAGACAAGGCGGATGGTCTTTCGAAAACTAGAGATATGGGTTCGGGGGTCAGTTAGGCATGGGGAAGGTATTAGCACCCCGTACCTCCTTTCTACCGAAAGGGAACCTTTAATTAAATGTGTGGTTTGAAGTGTTGATTTGAAAATGCTTTTATTTTGCCTCTTTATTGAAAAGGGAGTGAGAAGACTTAATGAAAATTTTTATTTTTGGCGCTTGACGAGAGTTGGCCTCTCGCTCCTACGTATCTCCTGGTGCGATGGAGAATTCAAAGCTACGTAGTTCTTGGTTGTCCTAAAAAGGTTTTTGTTTTTTAGTCTGTTTAGATGAGTTTTCGCAGTAGGAGTGAGGATTCGCGATGACCAAACAACAACGGTTTAGAGTGGCCGCGCTACTAACTCTTTTGAAAATGAAATTATCATTAACAACCAAACGGCAACGGCGCGAGTGATCATTAACGATAATCGGTTTTGCTTTTGATTCGAGTGTTCGCGACGACCAAACAACAACGGTTTAGAGTGGCCGCGCTACTAACTCTTTTGAAAATGAAATTATCATTAACAACCAAACGGCAACGACGCGAGTGATCATTAATGATAATCGGTTTTGCTTTTGATTCGAGTGTTCGCGACGACCAAACAACAACGGTTTAGAGTGGCCGCGCTACTAACTCTTTTGAAAATGAAATTATCATTAACAACCAAACGGCAACGACGCGAGTGATCATTAATGATAATCGGTTTTGCTTTTGATTCGAGTGTTCGCGACGACAAAACAACAACGATTTAGAGTGGCCGCGCTACTAACTCTTTTGAAAATGAAATTATCATTAACAACCAAACGGCAACGACGCGAGTGATCATTAATGATAATCGGTTTTTATTTTAGATGATCAAAAAGGGCTTTCGCAATCGAATTAATTTTGGTTTGTTGTGCTTGACGAGGACGTGGCTCGCTCCTACGTATCCCAAATGGGAATCAAAGCGACGTAGTTCTAATTTCTTTAGTTTTGAAAAGGTTTTCGAAGTAGGACGAGCATTAGCGAATGATTAAACTAACAAAGGTTATGGGTAATCATCGCTGAGTACTCATGTGAAATTGAAGAGCGTTCATAGAGATCAAACTAACAAAGGTTATGGGTGACCTCCACTACTTGCTTATTTTTGTTTATTGAAAATGCTTTGAAAATTAATTGGTTTGGAAAAGAGTTTTTAAAAAAATAAATAAATCATTTTCAATCGAATTCTATGTCCAGAACCAAATGCAACATGAATGAATGAAGTTCAAACATATTCAACTAATCAAGCAATCATGAACATGTTGATCATCAACTAAGATTAAGCATGCCAATATAATCAAGAGATTTAATTGTCATAGATGCAAGACAAAGTTCTCAAAACAATTGTGTTTGTGTATGAAGGAGAATTGCTACACAAGTTGGAAGCAATCTCAAGAGGGGCACATATGCCTCTATGCTACACATGTTGGTAGCCTTATAAGGGCACATGATTGTGTAAAAGGGTTTGTGCACAATTAAGTCAAGACATTCAAATGGCATCAAGAACAAAGGAATACAATTGATCATAGGCATAGAGTATTCTAGGTTAGGTGAATGAACATGTGAGCAATGATGCATGATTTGGCAAGCATGTGAATGCATGAGCATACAAGAATGAATGCATGAATGAGTAGACAAGAGGATGCATGAGCATACAAGAATGCATGAGCATTTGAGTATGATTACGTTTATTATGCAAGGCATAAATACTCGAGAAAGCATGAGAGTGTCGCATAAATAGGGATGGATGAAGATGCATGAGGGTGAAAATGTTTTGGTAAAAGGTTTAGGTAAGAAAGTGGTAAAATGTATTTGGGTTTTGGTGTTTTGTAAATGAGATGAAATGTTTTTGGTCTTGAAAGTGGTAAAAGTATTTTGGGGTTTATTTTATAAAGTTGAAAAAGTATGAAATGCAAATGAGAAAATGTTTTGGGGTTTTTATGCAAAGATGCAAGTGGTAAAATGTTTTGAATGAAGGTAAAAATGTTTTATGTGATGAGATAAAAATGTTTTGGTAAAAACTAAGTGAAATGGTAAAAACCAAAGTGGTAAAATGTTTTTATGTTTTTTTGGTAAAAAGTTAATGAAGTGGTAAAGTAAAATGGTAAAAAGTAAACAAACACAATGACATAACTTGCATTTACTCAACCACAATCAAAATGACAATCTTCAAGCAATCAAAGGGGTAAAAACCCTAGTCATGGCCGAATGCATACAAGCATGGAATCATCAACTTATTTCATGCAAAAATTGACAAATTAACACACAAAACAACACAAAAGAAGAGGACCTAATCTATCATGCAAGTTCCTAAGACAAACATCAACCAAATCATGCATTTATTCACGCGAAATCAAAGGAAAAAAAACTAGCAAAATGGGCATGAGAATGGGTTTTCATTTGATGAAAATTATACCAACAAGGTTTAAAATACAATAAAATGCAAGAAGACACAAGAACAATTCCTTCAAAGCCAAGGAGCCACCTCAAACACCCAAGCCTCCCTAAGTGCTTGTCAATAATGTTTGAGATGGCTCCTCAAAGCATCAAAAACAATATATGAAGGAGTTGAGATGAGGAGAAGAGAGATTACATAATGAAAATTAAAGAAAATGCAAGAGTTTGTGAGCTTACCTCTAGATCTTGCTTGAAATGAAGAAGAAGATCAAAATAGAAACCAAGAACACTTGAACCTCCTCTTGAATCCCACGAAAATCACTTGATATTGAAGGATTTGATGATGAACTTTGAAGATAATGCAAGATTAGAAGTGGATCTAGTGTAGGAATCAAGAATAATGAAGTTTGGATGGTTGAAAATTGAAGAATTGGTGGTGGAAATGGTGGGAGGTGGTCTTGGGTTTGAGAGGGGAGGAGGAGAGGAATTGTGATCTGATTGTGTGCTAGGGTAAAATGAGAATCCTCCCCTATGGTCTCTTATTTTGGGTTTTATATGAGGTGCAAAATTAAGGGTATATAGGACATTGTGCTTTTGCCAACCATTGAGATTTGAGATAGAATTTGAATCAAGGGCCAAGATTGCAATGCACATGGATTAGGGACAAAGAGAAAACACAAATGAGTGAGGAATGGCTGGTGTCATATGAAATTGAAGAGTTTTTTGTACACAAAAGTTGTTGGGGGCAATTAGGTCAATTTGCACATTTGTAGCCTAGGATTTGATCTAGAATTTTAATCAATGGCTAGGAATACAACTCACATGGATTAAGGGCATGAAGAAACACAAAATGAGGGAAAAAGGAGGGCTGAAATTCGCAGCCATGAGGAGGGAAGGAGAGGGAAAAAATGCAAGTTGTCACAAAATAGTACATTTTGTCTTATTAAGGACACTACCTTATTTTGATTCTTTTTGATTTTTCTTTTTATGATCATTCTTTTATTCCATGAAGATTCTTTTTTTTTTATTTTGGGCTCATCCTAGGATTCAATCATTGGGCCCAAAATTCCATGACAACACCACTCCCAAAATTGATTTTGGGCCTCACTCTAGCGGAAATGACCATTTTGCCCTTTTCTTCGAAACTTGACTTTTTATGCAAAATTTAATCAATGATGCGCAAAAATTTATAACCCAACTCATTTTGACCCAAATGAATTCCTCCAAAGATGCCCAGTGATTTTTACTGAGAAATTATCTTTTAGGGTAAAATGACCAAAATGCCCTTTTTGACCCAAAAACCCTAATTTTGCCCGATAATGCATTTCCACTTCAAAAATGAATCTATAACCCTAGAAATGACCTCTAGAATCTTAGAATGCATGCTCAATGACCTTCATGAGGAATTATCATTTTTATTGTGAAATGACCAAGATACCCTTTTGGACTCAAAAAAACCTGATTTACCCAAAAAGTGCATTTCAACTCTAAAAATGATTTTAGAAACTTTGGAATGACTTTTAGGACTCAAAATGCAATGCATGATGCTTCTCACTCCTCAACTTATTTATTTTTGTGGAAAATTAGGGTTTTGATCTAAGCTGGACAAAATTGGGGTATGACAGCTGCCCCTCTTTATCTGGATTTTAACGAGGAATATGAATTGGCCGAAACATATTCCGAGGCAAAATAAAGATAAAGAATTTAGAAATTATACCGATTTTGTCTACTTAGGGAAACCCGATTTTTCCTTTTTCCATCTCTCTAGTTTTTTCTGTTTTTGTTAATGTAAGGTGAAAAATGAAATTCTAATGCATGCGAGAATAGAGATTTTTTTTTTTTTGATAAATGGACACTTTCGTGTCGATGCGTGCAGACTGAAAGGTAAAATGGGCACTTGGCGTGCAAACAGAAACTGTAAAATGGGCACTTGGCGTGCAAACAGAAAGGTAAATGGGCACTTGTCGTGCAAACAGAAAAGTAAAATGGGCACTTGGCGTGCAGAAAGCGGTAAATGAGCACTTGGCGTGCAGAAAGCGGTAAATGAGCACTTGGCGTGCAGAAAGCGGTAAATTGGGAATTCGGAGGCTGCCTAAAACCTTCTAACGGACTCTTGTCGAGTCCGAGCTCTGGGGTGGCCTTTTCGAGCGGCCGATCAACATCAGGTCCGGAACTGATTTGATCAATGGATTTACGCTATGCCTTAGGCCGACACAACTAATCTGAAGGACTTAACGAAGTCTGATGGATCCATCGCGCGCTCGTACACGATGTTGTGATCTGTGGAAGGAGTTCACTAACTCTGTGTTGATGGAGTTTACTAACTCTGTGTTGATGGAGTTTACTAACTCTGTGTTGTGGTGATTTTCTAAAAATGAGATTTTTGGGACTCTCTGGTCCGAAGTAACTTTTCTCTTGGATGGTGCATGAAATGCGTGCACTTGGATGTTTGGGGTGCACATGAATGCAATGATTGACTTTGGTGGGATGCCTTTTCTGTTTGATTTTTCTCTTCTTTTCCTTTTGTTATTCTTTCGCTCTTCTGAGATGCGAGTTTGAAGGCGTAATGTACTGTTTGATGCCATGGAGTGATGACTGGTATGGATGATATGAGAATGATGAATGATATGAAGATGTTGTGTTCTTTTATGTTCCATCTTCTGTGATTTTCTTCTCTCGTTTCTTATTTGCTCTTTTTTTTTCTATGGAATGCAGATATCTATGTAAATGGAGTGTGAATGTATGTTATGCAAAGTGTATGTGATGTGATGATTTCAATGGAATGATGGATGCTATGAGATGCTATTTTTGATTTTCTTCCTTTTTATTTTGGTTAAGGATCAACACTTCAAGTGCCTACAAGGTAACATCCTAGTCCCCAAGGATTAAGGTGAGCATCAAAGCCCTACAAGATAACAACCTAATCCCTGAGGATTAAGGCAAGCACTAAAGCCCTACAAGCGGCCAACTTTAGGCGACCCCCTCATGTGCTGAGATAGCTGGTTAAAGAATTTTTCCTATTTGTCTTTTTGCTATGTGAGGATGCAAATGCAGTATTTTGATGCATGATATGACAAAATTTTTTGGGGTATTCAAATACTTTTTTTGTGAATACTTTCATAATGATGAGACGCGAGACTTTGGATGCAAAAGTGGGATGATTATTGACCATTTTTGTTGAAAAATTGAATTTGATTCAAACTCCAGTGTTCTCAAGGTTTTTATTTACAAACAAGCTCACTTGTTTTCTCTCCCTTCCAATGACGACTGAATCTTAGATATCGCATGACTAACGTGTGTTCTCTCTCTTTGAAGCATTGCTTAGTAAGCATGCATAGGAGCGCAAATGTGAATGAGTGAGTCTGTTAACTTGGGATTGGTTTAGGATATGTACGACAATTGAAGGGATGACAAACATGACTATTACCGACGCTCATGAGGGACCAAGGGATGCAAGACTGCCCCGGTTCGGGCTTTTGATGAGTGAATAAGCTTGCCTTTGCCTGGTGGTGATAATGACTAGGGGTGTAGGAGATGATGAATTGGGAACACTTCGGCTCTTGGGATGAAAGGTGGAATGAAAAGGGTTTTGTTTCAACCCACAGAGTTTGGTGTTGCCCCAGTCAGGACGAAACAAAGTTGCCCCAATTAGAATGACGAGGCCTTATTTAGGATAGTGAGTTGAGAGATTGCCCCGGTGAGGTTCTTATGGGAATGAATGAAGTGAAGGAATGGGAATGCACTTGCCCCATTTTGGAATGAAATTTCAAATGGTTTCTTTGAGTGAGGTTGTGAAAAGGTGATAGAGTTATGGTGACGGTTATATACGGAGGGTGGTATGTGAACGGGATAGACGACGAACAAAATCTCCCCATGGTTGAGTGGAGTGAGAGGTGAAGGAAATGTCCCCTAGTACACATCTTTGATTCTTTTTAAGAAAAACTCAAATGCAATGAAAGTTTTGACTTTTAGTATGAAAGAAGCCTCACTTGGTGATCACTAAACCTTGTTTTAATGCAACTTGAATGCGTTTGAAGTGCAAGTCTTCCTTTTTCCGCCAGCTTTCTTTTTTTCGACTGTTTATTTTTGTTCCCTCATCTCTTTTTCCTAAGGGTTTGTTTTTCCTTGATCAGCTTTCTCTTTTCTGATCGTTTGTTTTTTCTTTTGAGCAAACACATTGTAGACAGATAAACTTAGTGGCTAAGATTTAAAATTTGAGAAAACAACAGCATTCGGTCATTGATCGGAATGGACTTTTCGGGATTGTGGTGTTTTGTGGAGGAGGGATGATGGGGCTTAATGAAGAGCTTGGGGGCTAATGGTAGGATGATTTTCATTCGGCGTCGGCTGACGATCGATGATTTATGATGGTTAATTGGCTTGATGAGGTGTTTGGAAATTTTATTCTTGGCTAAGGGTTTGTGGAGGGCGGGTTACCGAGGTCAAAGGAAAGTGTTTGCGGTTTATGGAAGGAGGGGTGTATGGGAATGATGAAGTGTTTGAAGGTTATTGAGACAATGATCTCTTGTGTTTTGTGGTAACATGTACCAGCTCACCACTTACATTTCTTTTGTATTTTCTTTTGTTTTGGGATTTTCATTTTTGAATCCCTTTTTTGATTTTCTCTCTCTTTTTTTGTTTTATGATTCTTTTCCTTCTTTGACTCGGGTGAGCTGATAGAAAGTGATGCACTTTTTTTTGGATATTTGAGGTGATCCTTGTTTAGGGTGATTTTTGGATTTTGGTTTTTCTTGGGTTAAGGTGGGTAGGAAAGGGAACTTCTGGATGGCCAAACTTCATTTCAAATTCCGATTGCTTATTTTTTTTCATAAAACTTGACAACAATTTATCTATCTATATGTGTTTGCTCTTTTCTTTGCATTTTTTTTATGCCCTAATTTTTGCCTGGACCGCTCTTTGCGAGTTTTCAATCCACCGGGCGCTCCTTTTTGCCTAGGCTGCCCTTTGCGGGTTTTCAACCCAGCGAGCTTGTTCTTCTCATTTATCTCTTCTTTTCTCTTTTTTTTGGAAAGACTTGCACTAAAGGAATATAATGCCGATAAAGAAAGTTAGTGATCACAGAATTGCCCCAGCATGGAGGACTTAGAGTGTTAGTGAGAATGAACCAAAAAGTCAAGTATGCACTGATGGGAGAGAATATGCGCCTTATGGATGGACGGGGCGGGGTTAGACTGGGATGATGATGATGACAAGGAAGGAAACTGACTGACTCAAACAAGAGAAACTGCACGTGTGATGCACGTTCACTATATGAATGCTTCACAGAGAGTCAACATTAGTTAGAACAATGAATTGATGAGCTGCTTCAGTTTTTTTTTTGTCATGGAATGGATGGGATGCTGTGCTTTTGAAAGACATGCAAATGAGCTATTGATTTGCAAAACTGAGTGCCTTGGAACACCTTGAGTTTGCAACCAAGTAAGGATAAACTTTTTCAAAAAAAAGGATGATTGTTTTGCAAGAACGTCTCGCTTCTCATCACAACTTTTATTTTATGCAATGAATGAATGAACAAATTATGATATGCAAGTATGATGCAAATGCGTGGAGAACGACTACTCGAAAAGTGTGGCTTATTCTAAATTATTTTGTTGCAAGACAAAATATGGAATACCAATGCGAATGATGCAAGAATGATGCCCCCCATTTTTTTTCCAAATGATTTTTGATTTTTGATTTTATTTTTTTAGAGGCGAGACAGGATGCGAAATGCCAATGCCCCTTTTTTTGAATGATGAGAGATGCAAGACTGGTGATATGAGGCAACTGATTGTCGTTACCCTGAGTAACTTGCCTGAAACATTGAGTGGATCCTGACTCAATACTTCACACAATGTACTGAAACGTTTTGACAATTAGTTGACTCAATTTAATTTCCTACTCGAAATTAAAATACGTGCGACTGGGTCAAAGTGCTCTGACATCGTAAAGTAACATCTCAAATTTGTAGTCGACAAACAAATTTGAGACATTACCCTTCGTCGTTCAAAGGTGCACTTCTATCCATTAAGCCATCACATGAGAAATTTTTCTTTGTTTCGAAAGGATGCATGCAGGGAGAAATGATGTATTCGAACAAAGCGATGAGGTTAATGAAATGATGCATGAGCGCCACATTGACGCGATGTCCGCATTATTTGATGATAGTTTTTGCATAATCAAGGATGAATGAAATGCGATATGGATGATAGATGCTTCTGGTTTTCATTTTTCTTATGCAATGAAATGAAATGCGTGATGCTTGCAATTACTTTCCTAATGCATGGGAGATATTGAATGAAGATGCATGCGAGATGAGACGTTAATGCTTATTTTTGGTTCGCGACACAGAAAAGTATTAATGCGATGATGTGATATGGACGGACGACGGAATGAGTGGGTGAATGAATGAACGAATGTGCATTTTGAATGAGGATAACGTAAATTGCATCACTTGATGATTTTTCATGATTATGAGCGAATGAAATACCATAGGGATGATAATTGTTTTTTTTCAGAATTTTGTTTTATGTAATGCATGATGCCATGATGCAAAGTGCGGATGATGATTGCTTTTCGTTTTATTTTTAAACTATGAAATGGAGTGCATGATACTAACAATTATTTTTAGTTCGTGGAAAGATATGATTCTTATGAAAATGCATGCAAAATGAGATGTTTGCATATATGATATGAAAAAGGAAAATAATAAAGCATGTGATATGTTTCTAAAAATTTTTATGCGAGAAAGCGCATGATGCTCGCAAATGATTTTTAATGCAAGGGAAAACATGATTTATTTTGAATGGAAATGTATGCAAAATGAGATGGTCACATGTTCATTCTTCACGATATGCAAAAAGCAATAACGCATGAGACACGTTCCTAATAAAATATGTTTTTTGGACCTTTTGACAAAATTAGGAAAAAGTTTAGTGAATGGAAACGCACCCGCGCGGGGAATGCACTCCCGACAAACCTAAATGAGATAGAGAAAAATGCGCGTATGAATTTCTATTTAGCTTTTCCATGTTATGCAATGCAAAGATGCTTTTCGTATGAGAATGAGGTTGATGATGCTTTATGCCTATGCAACTTAGAGAAAAGTCCTTATTGGCAGTGATTCAAAAAAAAATTTGGAAAATGCGGGCCGTACGTTATTTCATATGGACCGGTAAGAGAAAGGCTACAGCGGTAACTCTTTCTCCCTTTTTTGAAAATAAAGTGGGTCAAATGTCACTTCGTACGGACCGGCAAAAGAAAGGCTACAACGGCAACTCTTTCTTCTTTTTCTCTTTTGAAAATCTTCTTCTTTTTTCTTTTTAGGAAAGACATGCCTAAACTACAATGCAACATACAATTTGTGTGCCCTTGCGTCCTACAAAAGGTGGGGGAACCTAGGCTCTAGGGCAACTCAAAAGGGATCCTCCCATGTAGGTTCTAAACACTTCCTCACAATGGCTACCAGAGTTAAATCTCTCTCATGATAACACCCACAACGATAGAATGCTATCTGGTGTGAGGTACCATAAAGGAGCATACTCTGGCTGAAACTTTCGTGAGAGTCAGAAGGACAACAGTCCAATTGCCAGTCACTACTCATTTCCACTCTCCTAAGTTTTGTCAGACCTTGGGTTTTAGGCCCCTCTCGAAGCACAATAAGCATAAGGTGTGAGTGTGTGTAGCGTGGACATACCGCCTAAAACTACCCACATATATCCCCACCTGCAAAGGAAAACCCAGAACAGTCCAAATAATAGCAGGTAATAACATG
Organism: Astragalus membranaceus; assembly: GCA_039519185.1. Lineage (NCBI taxonomy): Eukaryota > Viridiplantae > Streptophyta > Magnoliopsida > Fabales > Fabaceae > Astragalus > Astragalus membranaceus. The sequence continues at coordinate 119,383,140 of CM076851.1, forward strand.
TCGTCTACCCTAGGGTTCAATATCACAATACTAATAATCCAACCTAGGTTTCAGCAACAGTCATATGTACTGCTTACCTCAAGAAAGGGAGCGGGGAAGAAGGGATCATAATAGAATGGGAGGAAATGCATGTTTTTACCTTAAGAAAAGGAGCAGGGAATAGGGGACATGGGAATTGAGGAATGCATGAACATAAGTAAAGAAAGGAGTAGAAGAAACAAGAAGCAAACATAGAAGAAGAAAGAGGCAAATGCACATGAATGCAACACATTGAAAATGCAAAGAATGCTTAATCATTAATTGGTAAAGAAAGAGGAAAAGGAAAGAAAAAGAAAGAAGAAGAAGAAAAGAGGGAAATAGAACAATCACTCAAATCGAACAATTTTAAACCGCACATCAAGTTAATTAGGCTTGACCCTCATTTTTTTTTTAAAAAAAAAAGTCCCCAGTGGAGTCGCCAGCTGTTGCGCCCGAAAAATCCTGTTCGGACTTCTCATTGTACAACGTGGAAAAGGTATGGAGCCGCCACCAATATTTTAATTTTAAGACCAAAACATTGAAAAAAGGTCTTTTAGACAAGGCGGATGGTCTTTCGAAAACTAGAGATATGGGTTCGGGGGTCAGTTAGGCATGGGGAAGGTATTAGCACCCCGTACCTCCTTTCTACCGAAAGGGAACCTTTAATTAAATGTGTGGTTTGAAGTGTTGATTTGAAAATGCTTTTATTTTGCCTCTTTATTGAAAAGGGAGTGAGAAGACTTAATGAAAATTTTTATTTTTGGCGCTTGACGAGAGTTGGCCTCTCGCTCCTACGTATCTCCTGGTGCGATGGAGAATTCAAAGCTACGTAGTTCTTGGTTGTCCTAAAAAGGTTTTTGTTTTTTAGTCTGTTTAGATGAGTTTTCGCAGTAGGAGTGAGGATTCGCGATGACCAAACAACAACGGTTTAGAGTGGCCGCGCTACTAACTCTTTTGAAAATGAAATTATCATTAACAACCAAACGGCAACGGCGCGAGTGATCATTAACGATAATCGGTTTTGCTTTTGATTCGAGTGTTCGCGACGACCAAACAACAACGGTTTAGAGTGGCCGCGCTACTAACTCTTTTGAAAATGAAATTATCATTAACAACCAAACGGCAACGACGCGAGTGATCATTAATGATAATCGGTTTTGCTTTTGATTCGAGTGTTCGCGACGACCAAACAACAACGGTTTAGAGTGGCCGCGCTACTAACTCTTTTGAAAATGAAATTATCATTAACAACCAAACGGCAACGACGCGAGTGATCATTAATGATAATCGGTTTTGCTTTTGATTCGAGTGTTCGCGACGACAAAACAACAACGATTTAGAGTGGCCGCGCTACTAACTCTTTTGAAAATGAAATTATCATTAACAACCAAACGGCAACGACGCGAGTGATCATTAATGATAATCGGTTTTTATTTTAGATGATCAAAAAGGGCTTTCGCAATCGAATTAATTTTGGTTTGTTGTGCTTGACGAGGACGTGGCTCGCTCCTACGTATCCCAAATGGGAATCAAAGCGACGTAGTTCTAATTTCTTTAGTTTTGAAAAGGTTTTCGAAGTAGGACGAGCATTAGCGAATGATTAAACTAACAAAGGTTATGGGTAATCATCGCTGAGTACTCATGTGAAATTGAAGAGCGTTCATAGAGATCAAACTAACAAAGGTTATGGGTGACCTCCACTACTTGCTTATTTTTGTTTATTGAAAATGCTTTGAAAATTAATTGGTTTGGAAAAGAGTTTTTAAAAAAATAAATAAATCATTTTCAATCGAATTCTATGTCCAGAACCAAATGCAACATGAATGAATGAAGTTCAAACATATTCAACTAATCAAGCAATCATGAACATGTTGATCATCAACTAAGATTAAGCATGCCAATATAATCAAGAGATTTAATTGTCATAGATGCAAGACAAAGTTCTCAAAACAATTGTGTTTGTGTATGAAGGAGAATTGCTACACAAGTTGGAAGCAATCTCAAGAGGGGCACATATGCCTCTATGCTACACATGTTGGTAGCCTTATAAGGGCACATGATTGTGTAAAAGGGTTTGTGCACAATTAAGTCAAGACATTCAAATGGCATCAAGAACAAAGGAATACAATTGATCATAGGCATAGAGTATTCTAGGTTAGGTGAATGAACATGTGAGCAATGATGCATGATTTGGCAAGCATGTGAATGCATGAGCATACAAGAATGAATGCATGAATGAGTAGACAAGAGGATGCATGAGCATACAAGAATGCATGAGCATTTGAGTATGATTACGTTTATTATGCAAGGCATAAATACTCGAGAAAGCATGAGAGTGTCGCATAAATAGGGATGGATGAAGATGCATGAGGGTGAAAATGTTTTGGTAAAAGGTTTAGGTAAGAAAGTGGTAAAATGTATTTGGGTTTTGGTGTTTTGTAAATGAGATGAAATGTTTTTGGTCTTGAAAGTGGTAAAAGTATTTTGGGGTTTATTTTATAAAGTTGAAAAAGTATGAAATGCAAATGAGAAAATGTTTTGGGGTTTTTATGCAAAGATGCAAGTGGTAAAATGTTTTGAATGAAGGTAAAAATGTTTTATGTGATGAGATAAAAATGTTTTGGTAAAAACTAAGTGAAATGGTAAAAACCAAAGTGGTAAAATGTTTTTATGTTTTTTTGGTAAAAAGTTAATGAAGTGGTAAAGTAAAATGGTAAAAAGTAAACAAACACAATGACATAACTTGCATTTACTCAACCACAATCAAAATGACAATCTTCAAGCAATCAAAGGGGTAAAAACCCTAGTCATGGCCGAATGCATACAAGCATGGAATCATCAACTTATTTCATGCAAAAATTGACAAATTAACACACAAAACAACACAAAAGAAGAGGACCTAATCTATCATGCAAGTTCCTAAGACAAACATCAACCAAATCATGCATTTATTCACGCGAAATCAAAGGAAAAAAAACTAGCAAAATGGGCATGAGAATGGGTTTTCATTTGATGAAAATTATACCAACAAGGTTTAAAATACAATAAAATGCAAGAAGACACAAGAACAATTCCTTCAAAGCCAAGGAGCCACCTCAAACACCCAAGCCTCCCTAAGTGCTTGTCAATAATGTTTGAGATGGCTCCTCAAAGCATCAAAAACAATATATGAAGGAGTTGAGATGAGGAGAAGAGAGATTACATAATGAAAATTAAAGAAAATGCAAGAGTTTGTGAGCTTACCTCTAGATCTTGCTTGAAATGAAGAAGAAGATCAAAATAGAAACCAAGAACACTTGAACCTCCTCTTGAATCCCACGAAAATCACTTGATATTGAAGGATTTGATGATGAACTTTGAAGATAATGCAAGATTAGAAGTGGATCTAGTGTAGGAATCAAGAATAATGAAGTTTGGATGGTTGAAAATTGAAGAATTGGTGGTGGAAATGGTGGGAGGTGGTCTTGGGTTTGAGAGGGGAGGAGGAGAGGAATTGTGATCTGATTGTGTGCTAGGGTAAAATGAGAATCCTCCCCTATGGTCTCTTATTTTGGGTTTTATATGAGGTGCAAAATTAAGGGTATATAGGACATTGTGCTTTTGCCAACCATTGAGATTTGAGATAGAATTTGAATCAAGGGCCAAGATTGCAATGCACATGGATTAGGGACAAAGAGAAAACACAAATGAGTGAGGAATGGCTGGTGTCATATGAAATTGAAGAGTTTTTTGTACACAAAAGTTGTTGGGGGCAATTAGGTCAATTTGCACATTTGTAGCCTAGGATTTGATCTAGAATTTTAATCAATGGCTAGGAATACAACTCACATGGATTAAGGGCATGAAGAAACACAAAATGAGGGAAAAAGGAGGGCTGAAATTCGCAGCCATGAGGAGGGAAGGAGAGGGAAAAAATGCAAGTTGTCACAAAATAGTACATTTTGTCTTATTAAGGACACTACCTTATTTTGATTCTTTTTGATTTTTCTTTTTATGATCATTCTTTTATTCCATGAAGATTCTTTTTTTTTTATTTTGGGCTCATCCTAGGATTCAATCATTGGGCCCAAAATTCCATGACAACACCACTCCCAAAATTGATTTTGGGCCTCACTCTAGCGGAAATGACCATTTTGCCCTTTTCTTCGAAACTTGACTTTTTATGCAAAATTTAATCAATGATGCGCAAAAATTTATAACCCAACTCATTTTGACCCAAATGAATTCCTCCAAAGATGCCCAGTGATTTTTACTGAGAAATTATCTTTTAGGGTAAAATGACCAAAATGCCCTTTTTGACCCAAAAACCCTAATTTTGCCCGATAATGCATTTCCACTTCAAAAATGAATCTATAACCCTAGAAATGACCTCTAGAATCTTAGAATGCATGCTCAATGACCTTCATGAGGAATTATCATTTTTATTGTGAAATGACCAAGATACCCTTTTGGACTCAAAAAAACCTGATTTACCCAAAAAGTGCATTTCAACTCTAAAAATGATTTTAGAAACTTTGGAATGACTTTTAGGACTCAAAATGCAATGCATGATGCTTCTCACTCCTCAACTTATTTATTTTTGTGGAAAATTAGGGTTTTGATCTAAGCTGGACAAAATTGGGGTATGACAACCAAGAATTATCACCAACATCATGAGTAAGTATATGAGATGCAACCCACACCAACGGGTATATGCATGTGGTACCAATCATCACCAATAAAATAGCCAATAAGAGCATCATCACCTGTATGAGCATCACCATCATCACCTATAGCTCCAAGGCCGAAGCCTTCATCACCAAAATAATGCATATGCAATATATGCGACACCATCAACAATGCACCAGAGACAATCAACAACAATAGACATTTACTTGACACATCATCACCAATATCAACAAGTGGTCATAGACCCATCACCTATCACCGCAGCCAATAAAATAGGCGCATCACCTGTTACATCATCACCAATGACACCAACACCTATAGTACAGTCTAACAACTTGACCGTAGCATCAACAACCACCGACACCAAAAACACCAATAGATTTACAACATCGAAGGCAACAACAATTTACAACACCGAGGACAACGACAATTTACACCACCTAGAACGATAACAACTTTACAACACCATTGCCAACGACCACCGGGGCAGCCACCCAGGCGCCCAGACCACCAGAAAATGGCGCCCTTGATGGCGCCCAGCAAGCCAACAACACAGAAAATGGCGCCCAGGAGGGCGCCCAGCAGCAGGACAGACATGGCAGGAACTGGCGCCCAGCAACAGGGCGCCAACAGGCAACATCACCCAACAGGAACTGGCCCCCAGCAACAGGGCGCCAAACACCACGGGGCAGCCACATGAGGCGCCCACTGCAGCTGTCTACACAAATTCAACTGCAGTTGTCTCAGTAAATTCGACTGCAGTTGTCTCAGTAACTTCGACAGCTTCTGTTTTAGTAACTTCGACAGCTTCTGTCTCAGTAACTTCGACAGCTTCTGTCTCCGCAACTTCGACAGCTTCTATCTCAGCAACTTCGACAGCTTCTGTCTCAGCAACTTCGACAGCTTCTGTCTCAGTAACTTCGACAGCTTCTGTCTCAGCAACTTCGACAGCTTCTGTCTCAGCAACAACAGACTTAGCGCCTAGCAGCAACACAGAAAATGGCGTCCAGGAGCAAGGCGCCCAGCAACATCAACATCCCAGAGACTGGCGCCCAGGGGCAGGGTGCCTAAATCAGCAACAACATCACAGAAGTTGGCGCCCAGGAGCAGGGCGCCTTCACAGGCAACAGAACGTGACACAGGCTTGGTGCCCAGGAGCAGGGCGCCGTTTCCAGCAACCAAGACAGCAGCAACAACATAGACCTGGCGCCCAGGAGCAGGGCGCCTTTTCCAGCAACTAAGACAACATCACCAAATTGCACCAAACACCAAACACCAACTTGCAATAAATCACTAATACATACAAAATCACCAAACAATTATCTATCAATCATCAAACAACATCAAAAGGGCAACATAGAGCCTATCTTCCACATAACCCCCATCATACACCCTATTATAAAGGTAGAACCCACCCTTACCTTAGATTTTCCGAACACGAGATCCCCTTGCACGAAGAACTCCAAAGAACCACAACAACAAATCTCCTCCCTTCTTTCTCCTTGGTGCGCCGTCCCCCCTTCTCTTCTCTCTTCGCAACTTTCTTTCTTTCTTTTCTCAAAAAATACGGTAATGCTCCAAAACCCTAGCTAATGTCTTCCTTCATGCGCCTAGACCCTTGGGCTCTTGGATCACGGGCCCCCTTCTACTATTCAACTTAATCACTAGACACCACTCCCTGATTTAAGTAAAACATCATATTATTATTATAATATAACTATACTAATAAAAATACCTAAATAAATTAATTAAATAAATAATTAAATTATTTGGGCGTTACAACTCTCCCCCACTTAGAATATTTCGTCCTCGAAATTTACCTGATTCAAATAGCTCGGGATAGGATTCCCGCATCTTGCTCTCCAGCTCCCACGCCATGCTCTCTCCAACATTTCCTAGCCAGACTACTTTCACCAACGCAATCTCCTTGCCTCTTAGAATTTTCACCTCATGATCTTCGATTCGTACAGGCATCGTCTCCCCCGTGAGATTATCCCTTACCTCCACATCATCCATGCAGATTACATGAGATGGATCTGAAATGTACTTCCGAAGTTGCGACACATGAAACACGTCATGCAAATTCGAAAGGTTAGGCGGTAAAGCTAGGGATGGCAAAACGAGTTGAGCCCGCCGGGCCGACCCGCTAGCCCGCCAAAAAATGGCGGGTTGGGCTGGTGATTTCACCCCGCCAACCCGTTGTGGCCCGCCCCGCCTAACCCGCTAACTCGGCGGGCCACAAGCAGGGCTGGGCGGGCCGGCCCGCCAAACTTTTATTTTTTATTTTTTCTTGTTTTTATCTATTTCAAAATATTTTTTAATGTTTTTTGGCGGGTTTGGGCGGGCTAACCCGCTAACCCGCCTATTTTAAGCCCAAAAGTATGCTTTAAAATACATTTTTATATGTTAATTTTGATGGCGGGCCGGCCCGCCAACCCGCCAACTCACGGCGGGGCGGGGCGGGCTCAACTTCTCAACTCAACTATTTTGGCGGGCCGGCCCGCCCCGCCTATTTTTGGGCGGGCTCACGGCGGGGCGGGGCGGGCCGGCCCGTTTTGCCATCCCTAGGTAAAGCCACTCTATATGCAACATTCCCGACTCTCTCTGAAATCTGATAAGGACCAATGAAACGAGGGGCGGGCCGGCCCGTTTTGCCATCCCTAGGTAAAGCCACTCTATATGCAACATTCCCGACTCTCTCTGAAATCTGATAAGGACCAATGAAACGAGGAGTGAGCTTCTTCGAATTCAAAGCGCGTCCAACACCGGTCACTAGGGTGACTCTCAAAAATACATGCTCACCCGCTTGAAACTCCAAATCTTTCCTCCGCTTGTCGTGATAACTCTTCTGTCGACTCTGCGAAGCCTTCATCTTCTCACGGATCAACTTCACTTTTTCAGTTGTCTCTCGAACAATCTTCGGTCCAAGCACCACACTCTCTCCCGACTCATACCAACACAGCGGGGTTCTACACTTCCGACCATATAATGCTTCAAAAGGTGTCATCCCAATACTAGAATGGTAACTGTTGTTATACGTGAACTCTATCAATGGAAGGTAGGAGTCCCACGAACCTCCTTGTTCCAAGACACAAGCCCTCAACAAATCTTCTAATGACTGAATTGTCCTCTCTGACTGACCATCTGTCTGAGGATGATATGCAGAACTCAGCCTCAACTTAGACCCCAACTTCTCTTGCAAACTCTTCCAGAAATCTGAAGTGAACCTCAGATCTCTATCCGAAACAATACTCATAGGAACTCCATGAAGCTTCACAATCTCCCGGATATAAATCTCCGCCAACTTCGACACTGGATATCTGATGCTGATAGGAACAAAATGAGACGATTTCGTTAACCTGTCAACAATCACCCAAATTGCATCATACCCTTTCACAGTATTAGGCAATCCCGTCACAAAGTCCATCGAAATGCTATCCCATTTCCACTCTGGAATTTCTAACGGTTGCATCAGTCCAGCAGGCTTCTGATGCTCAACCTTTGTCTTTTGGCAAGTCAAACATGCATAAACGAACTGCGCCACATCTCGCTTCATACCAGGCCACCAAAACAACTTCTTCAAGTCTTGATACATCTTTGTAGCTCCCGGATGAATACTTAACTTACTTATGTGACTCTCTTCAAGAATGGCTCTCTTCATGTCTGCATCATCAGGAATGCAAATTCTACCACGGAACCTCAACACACCTTGGGAATCCAACCTGAAATCCTCATTCTTAGATTGATCACTCTCAACCATCAAGTCTACTAGTTTAACATCTGATTTCTGGGCTTCTCTGATGCTGTTCAGAAAATCATTACCAATCTTCAACATTCCTAACTTAACACTCTGAGGCGTCACTTCACAAACCAGACTCATATCTCTGAACTCCTCAATCAGTTCTAACTCCTTAACCATCATAGCCGACATATGCAAAGTCTTCCGGCTCAAAGCATCAGCCACGACATTAGCTTTGCCTGGGTGATAGTTCAAACCGAAATCATAGTCCTTCAACAACTCTAACCACCGTCGCTGCCTCATATTCAACTCCTTCTGGTCAAACAAATATTTCAAGCTCTTATGGTCACTAAACACCTCAAATCTAGAACCATAGAGATAGTGCCTCCAAACCTTCAGCACAAAGACCACTGCAGCTAGTTCTAAGTCATGCGTAGGATAATTCTTCTCATGAACCCTTAACTGCCTCGACGCATATGCAATAACCTTCCCATCTTGCATAAGTACACCACCTAGACCCATCTTAGAAGCATCACAATACACCACAAAAGGTTCTCCCGGATTGGGTAACGTCAAGATAGGAGACGTCGTCAATCTCTCCTTCAACTCCACAAAACTCTCATCACAACGAGCATCCCATACAAAAGCTTTACCCTTACCAGCAGGAACATCATACGGCTTACCACGACTTTGAAATTTTCTCCTCTTCTCATTCATAATCTTGTAGTGAGCATGGTGTCATACCCCAATTTTGTCCGGCTTAGGTCAAAACCCTAATTTTCCACACAAAAAAAAATATATAAAAATTAATAAGTTATGCATTGCATTTTGGGTCCTAGAAACCATTCCAAAGTTTTTGAAATCATTTTTAGGGTTAGAATGCACTTTTAGGGTCAAAAAGGGCATTTTGGTCATTTTTCACAAAAGGATTTATAAAAATAATTTTGCATGAAAATATTTTTCAATAAACCTCATGCATGCAAGATAAAATAGGACAAGCACATGTGTTATGAAAATCGATTTTATCATGCATATAATATATTCTTGATGAATAAGGAAGTTATCCATGTTTTTAGGAAGGCACTCAATCGATTACATCATATCCTTCCTTCAAGCAAATAATCGATTATTCCACTCCTTTCAGTCAGGAGCATAATCGATTATTCACTCATTTCCTTACAGCACATAATCGATTATTACAATTTAAGGAAGGTATCCATACTTTCAGGAAAGCAAATAATCGATTACCTTCTTGTTTCATTAAAGCACATAATCGATTAGTAAGATCTTTTGAAGCACCTAATCGATTATACCAAGTCCATAATCGATTACTCACCTGAAAAATAGTTAAAAGCATAATCGATTATCCACTTTTATAACTAAACATCACAATCGATTATCAACATTTTTGGAAAGTTTTCACTAAATGTGGTAAGTACCTAATCGATTATATATGCCATATAATCGATTATCTACTTGAAAATCAATGAGCCAATAATCGATTACATCTCACAAGTTATTTCCAACATAATCGATTATCATGTTTCCTAAAATAGATCAAATCTAATTTCCTATAAATAGGCACCTCTTTTTTCAAATCAAAGAAACAGACATTTCACGAGATCAGAGAAAAACACACATTTTTCGAAATCTCTCACATTTTAGAAAAAACTCTTCTACACTTTATTTTTGCTCTATTCGTTCCGTTGGTCCGTCAAAGTTGATCTTTCGCTAAGAGTTAGTTGGGGTTGCATTCTTCAAGTTGTAGGATCTCCCTTCATTAGAGGTATTTCTGTCTTTATGTTTATTATTGTTTAATTATTGTGATCCGTGCCAAAACTGCCCTATGTGATTCAACTTAGCTTTAGTGTTTACTTACTTGTCCTTGTATATTATTATCCATTGTTGATGATGAATCATATGATTCCCACTTATGCCTAGTGCATCACGTTCTAAGTGGTGAAGATGGTTTCAGATGATTCAACCTCCCCCTTTTTAACTTCTTAATAAATAAAAGATAGTTAGGTTTATGGTTTAAGGTCCATGGGGTATTGCAAAGGATAGGTTACCCAAAACCTCGATGCTCTCTCTTCTTTGATTGTGTTATTAGCCTTTGGGCACTTATTCATGAATGCAAAGGATAGGCTTACCTTAGCCTTGATGCAATTTCCCCTTTTGTTCATTTCATTGAGAAATCGTTGCTCATATGTTCCTTAGTTTAATTAAGATCATTCTATGCCTAGGATCAATTGCTTGCTTGTTTTTGATGCATTTTAAATGTCTCAATTCAATATGCCATTCCATCCATGTGTATGACCTCCTAATGAAGACGTAAGTCTACATGCCTGTTGTAGCATAGAGTCATTAGGGTAAATACACTCCTTCCTACACACACACACACACACACTTGCTTTGAGAACTTTACCTTGTATCCCTGATAAGTGGGTCTTTTGATCATATTGGCATGTTTAGTCTTGATTAAATGTTCAACATATGCATGATTTCGTGATTATTGAATGTGCTTGAACTTTTGTAATCAATCATTGATAATACCTTCACCCTTTTTTCCAAAAATCTTTCAAACTCTTTTCCAATTAATACGAGTTATTAGTGACTATCACTCAAAGCCTTGGCTTGTTTGATTGTCATGAATACCATCAAGGGTTATTAGAAATGATCACTCAAAGCTTTTGCTTGCTTGATCGTTATGAAAGCTCTTCCTCTTTCAAACCCTTTCAAAAATATTTTCATTAGAACTACGTCGCTTTGATTCCCATTTGGGATACGTAGGAGCGAGTCACGTTCTCGTCAAGCGCAACGAATAAAAATCCTTTTCGCAACCATGAACAAATCATTTTCATAAAACAAACAAAAGGAATCATTTTCAAACTCATTGTTGTTAGTAGCTCATCCGAGCCTTTGTTCGTTTAGCTATTAGTGGCAATGTCCTTTTCTCATAAGAATAATAAATGATGATCCATCATAACCTGTGTTAGTTTGATCATCGTACAAATCAATCTCTTTCGAAAATCACTTTCAAAAAAGATAATAAAAAACGAGTTGTTATCAATAGTCCATCAGAACCTTTGTTCGTTTGACTAGCGGTACAACTCTCTCTTTTTGAGTATTTAGTAGTGATTCATCATAGCCCCTGCTAGTTTAATCATTCACTAATGCTCGTCCTATTTCAAAAACTCACCAAAAAAGATAAAAAACAAAAACTTTTCAAAAAGACAACCAAGAACTACGTAGCTTTGAATTCTCCATCGCACCGGGAGATACGTAGGAGCGGGCCATGTCTCGTCAAGCACTTCTTCTAAAAACCCTTGTTTTCCCCCTTTCTCACCAAAAATAAAATTTTCATTAAGTTTTCCCATTCATCTTCAAACAATAAATAAATAGGCAAATCTAGGTATTTTTCAAATCAAACGTTAAAACCACACATTTAATTAGAGGTTCCCTTTCGGTAGAAAGGACGTGCGCGGTGCTAACACCTTCCTCGCACGTAATCGACCCCCGAACCTATATCTCTAGTTTTCAAAAGACCATCCGCCTTGTCCAAAAGACCTTTTTTCAATGTTTTGGTCTTAAAATTAAAATATTGGTGGCGGCTCCAAAATTTTTCCACGTTGTACATTGAGAAACCCAAGCCGGGGATTTTTCGGGGTGCAACAGCTGGCGACTCCACTGGGGAAACTTTTTAAAAGACGAGGGTCAAGCCTAACTAATTTAAATGTGTGGTTTAATGTATTGTTGATTTGATTAAAACCTTGTTTGCCTTTTTTTCTTATCATTGATTGTAGGCGTATGCATTTGTCTTCTTCTATGTTGTTCCCTGTCTCATCCTTTATTCCCTTTCTTTTATCGCTTATGCCCATGCATTCTTCCAATCCCCATGATCCCCTCTTCTTGGCTCCTCTTCCTAAGGTAAGCAGTATCCTTGTTTATAGATATTCTAGGTATGGAACCCTAAGGTAGATAACTTGTTATTGCTTGCTTTTGTCTGGACTGCTCTGGTTTTCATTTCAGGTGGGGGTAGTGCTAGGGAAAATGCCCTTGACACACACTACACTTATACCCTGTGACTATGTGTTTTGAGTGGGACCATAACCCAGGTCTGCAAAAACTTAAGAGAGTGGATTCGAGTAGTGAGAGCCCATCAGGACCTTTGTCCGTTTGGCTACTTGCGAAAGTTTCAACCAGAGTTGTGCTTTTTCATGATACCTCACACCTAGCAGTTTGCTGCATTTGTGAGGAGTTTTGTGAAAGGGACTGTAGCTCTGGTGGCCTTGTGAGGGAGTGAATAGAGCTACATGGGAGGACTACCCTTTAAATTGCCCTTGATCATAGGTCTCACCTCTTTTTAGGTCACAAGGGCTTTTCCAAAATTGTGTGTTGCATTATTACATCTAGTTTAATTCTTTTCCGTCAACGATTTTTGAAAAAAACAACAAAATCAAAAATTATGTTTTTCCTTCTCTTTCATAAATACCTATATGAGGTGGCATATAGGGTATACTGCCCTAAATTTTCAAAACCCCCACCTGTAAATATCTGTCTTTATAACAAGCATCCTCATCATCCGCACTTTGCATCATAACATCATGCATTACATAAGCAAAATTCTGAAAAAAAAATTCATACAGCATTCCTCATGCATCTAATTTGTTTGCCGGTAATCTTGGAGTAATTTGGAATCTTGTCGTAGGCGTGAAAAAACAATACAACATGGGATCAAGAAGCGAGGTTTCCAGTAGTAAAGAAAGCAGATCTCTCTTTCTTATGATTGGCTTAAAAGGAAGTATGCCTTATCGCTTGTTGATCCCAATGTTCGTCACGCTCTTAAAATCTTTCGATATTTGCTTATGACAAGAGCGAGTTATCTCAAGATTTCTGGCGCTAAACACAAAAATAACATAAGGCCATGTGCATATGCATTGCATTCATTTACGCATTCATACTTGTACTCATAAAAATGTTCTACCCAGAGAAACGAAAGGCAAGCTGGTTCGCCAACACCGATATTACACCCGTCTACAAACAAGATTGATGGCTAGCAATCAACATCTCGAGAATGAGGACCCCCTGGGTCAAGATGAGCCGGTTGTGGAGATTCTTAACCCTGAGCAGCTGGCTCAGGAGAATCAAGCTTTGAAGACTAAAGTTGAGGCTATGGAAGCACAGATGGTCGAAGTAATGAGTATGCTACAGAATCTGAGGGGTGGGGCCGCTGCTGGAGCCGCCGCTGTTCAAAATCCCGAAGGGGTTGTTACCTTCGTTTCTCCCCCGGTGTCCGCTGAAGTTACAACTACTCACACTTCTCATGGACAGGGGGCCAGTCACTTTGCCCATCCTCCAGGGGCGAGCGGACAGAGTCATCTGAATGCACCGATATATCCTTGGGGGATGCCAATGGGTTATATGCCGTCTGTTGCTGAAGCTATTCCTGTCACGACTATACCTAGTGGAGCTGCTATGGGACCACAAATTCATACTCCTAGTCCTGGTATTGTGCTGCCAAGAAGTTCACCTAGTCCTACTCTGGGAGTTGCTGTGAACCCTCAGAGCGCTGTCCATCATATGGGAAACCCTGCTCAGTATGGGGGTTATTATCACAGTCCGGGGAACTATCCACAAGGTCATTTGTTTGAGAACACTCAGCATGGGGATCGGTATCACTCGCTTGAAGAGCGTTTAAGAGCTGTGGAAGGATCGGGAACTAGAGCCAAGGATGCCCGAGATTTGTGCCTTGTCCCAGATGTTGTCATACCTCCTAAATTCAAAGCACCTGACTTTGATAAATATCGCGGCACCGGGTGTCCATCTAGCCATTTGACGATGTACGTTAGAAAGATGGCCGCTTATGCTCATGATGACAAGGTGCTCATTCACTATTTCCAGAACAGTCTGACTGGGGCATTGTTAGATTGGTATATGCAGCTGCAATCCTCCGAAGTTCACAGTTGGAAGGATCTTTCTGAAGCATTTCTGAAACAATACCAGTATAACATGGACCTTGCTCCCGACCGGTCTCAATTGCAGCACATGAGTAAAGGAGATAGAGAGTCATTCAAAGAATATGCTCAAAAATGGAGGAGCATAGCTGCTCAGGTGAAGCCGCCATTGACTGAAAAAGAGATGGTGTACATGTTTATGGAGACCCTTCCAGGGCTGTATTATGATAGGTTGGTGGGGAGCGTTTCATCCAATTTCTCAGATATGGTTGTAATTGGGGAACGATTAGAGCACGGATTGCGTAGCGGAAAGATTGCTGGAGGTTTTGGCAATTCTAGTGGACAAAAGAAACCCTTTTCCAATTTTCCCAAGAAGAAAGAAGGGGAAACCAATGTTATTACCACAGGGGGGACCCATCTTCCAGCTCTCCTCAGCAGGCGGTGCCATTATCTTTCAACTCTCCGCAGCAAACTAATTCAGGCTACAGAGCCCAGAACTATCAAAAGAAGAGGCGTGCTAATTTTGATCCGATTCCAATGACCTATACTGAGTTGTTCAATCACCTTGTCTCAAAGAAGTTGGTCAATACTCGCCCCATGAAGCCTATGCAACCTCCATTTCCTAGGGGATACAATGCTGATGCTACCTGTAGCTTTCATAGTGGAGGGGTCGGTCACACGGTGGAAGACTGCAAGGCTTTCAAATATGTAGTCCAGGATTTGATTGACGCCAACTGGATCTCTTTCAAGCCGAACAGTCCAAGTACAACTACAAACCCCCTACCGGGACATGGGACACCATCCGCTAATGCAGTAGAGGATTCTGTCGGACAGACAATGATAAAAGATGTTAAGTGTATCTAGACTCCTTTGGAAAATATACATGCTGAGCTGTGCCGTTGTGGTGTTATCAAGAAGGGCTGTGTATGCGCTGATCCTTTATGTGTAGGTGCCTGTGAAGTTTTCAAGTCAGTTCTGCAGGACTTGATGGATCGTTATGTGGTTCATGTGGGAGTAGTTGAAAAGGAAGAAAGTGTGCTGATGTTGCAGTTCAATGATGGTAAAAAGGCTAGGAAGCCAATTGAGATATTGTACAATCCAAAACCAGCCCAAGTCAAGCCTCAGCCAGTGGTTATTGGGATTCCTGCTCCATTCCCATATGAGAAGGACAGTGCAGTACCATGGACATATAGTACCCTGCCTCCAGTAGAGAGTTCTCCAAACACTTCTGTTGTTACCAATATAACTGGGGCAAGTGGAATGACAAGGAGTGGTTGCATGTATACCCCCAATTTCGTTCAGGGTGAATCATCCAAAGAAGCTGAAGATAGGGCTCGCAAAGGGAAGGATAAAGAAGTGGAGAATGCTCAGAAAAAGAAAGTGGCAGAACAAGAAACTGATGAGTTCCTAAAGATTGTAAGGCAAAGTGACTATAAGGTGGTCGACCAGATGAATCAGACCCCAGCAAAGATCTCAATGCTGTCATTGTTGCTAAGTTCAGAAGCGCATCGAGCTGCCCTAATGAAAGTGCTGAATGGGGCTCATGTTGCTCAGAATATTTCCGTGGGCCAATTTGATGAAATAGTTGGGAATGTTGTGGCTGCGAATCATGTGACTTTTGCCGATGACGAGCTTCCCCCAGAAGGAAGGAAACACAACCAAGCCCTACACATCTCTGTTAAATGTGGGGATTTCGTGTTAGCTCGTGTTCTGATCGACAATGGTTCTTCTCTAAATGTGATGCCAAAATCCACTGTAAACAAGTTGGATGTGGATTGTTCTTTCATGAAACCTAGCTCGACATTGGTGAGGGCGTTCGATGGATCGAGGAAAGAGGTAATAGGGGAAATGGAGTTCCCTATTCAGATAGGTCCTGAGACATTCTGTGTTAACTTTCAAATCATGGACATCTCCTCGTCCTACAGCTGTCTGCTTGGAAGGCCATGGATTCATATGGCGGGAGCCATCCCTTCCTCTCTACATCAGAGAGTCAAGTTCGTTGTCGATGATAAAATTGTGGTAGTGTTCGGAGAGGAAGAGATGTTAGTTAACAAACCTTCTCCTTTCCGTTATGTGGAAGCAGCCGAGGAATCCCTAGAAACTTCCTTTCAATATCTCGAGATTGCCAATGCTGTGTTTGGGGGAAGTGAGTTACTGTCGCCTGTGGTAAAGTTGTCAAAAGATGAAGAGATGGTTGCAAGGATCATGATGGATCAAGGATACCAGCTGGGGCGTGGTTTGGGAAAAACGGGACAAGGAATTCTTGCTCCTGTACAACTGAAAGGAAACAAAGATCGTTACGGGTTGGGATACCACCCAAGCGAGGTTGAAAGGAGGAAGTTGGCTGAAGAGAGAAGAGGTGAATGGTTTGCCAAGTTGAGAGGTCATGTCCATGGTCAAAGAGGATCCCCATCGGTGACATCAGTCAAAGCTTCAAGAGTGCAGGGTTGCTAGATCCAGACCAGATCACTGCTATTGAGAATGGTTCAGAGGATGAAGAAGGCGGTACCAGTCTAGTCCGTCGTTGCCTTGCTGGAGAGAAACTCAAGAATTGGGAAGCTGTAGACTTGCCCATCACTTTTAGTTCAAAGTAATGATTGTAATGCATTCCTTTGGCTCTGCCCAAGGCCTCAGGATAGTTGTTAGGGCATGCATGTTTTATTTTCAATGACGCCATCATCAATAAAAACGCTTGTTTTGAATTCCATCAATAAAATCTCTTTTTCTCCATTTATCTTTCCTTTCTTTTCGCTTTATTTTGTTTGTTTCGCTTTTCATTCTACTTTCTGCTTCTACGAATGCAGATCAAAAGTAATTGTCTCTGAAAATAACAGTGCCAATGATTCCTATTATGACGTTGATCATCCAATCAACCAAACTGAAGGGGGTGTTGAGGAAAACTGGGAAACTCCTCCGGAATTGACGAGCCTAATAAAGCAGGAAGAAAAGATCATTCAGCCTCATGGAGAGTCGATTGAGATAATCAACTTGGGTACAGAAGAGGATAAAAGGGAGGTCAAGGTCGGTACCGCCATGGAAGATAGTGAACGCAAAAGGCTAATCCAACTCTTGCGTGATTACGCTGATGTCTTTGCGTGGTCGTACAAGGATATGCCAGGGTTAGATACTGATATTGTTGAACACAGGTTGCCCGTGAAGCCAGAGTGTCCACCGGTCAAGCAGAAATTGAGAAGAATGAAACCTGAGATGTCATTGAAGATCAGGGATGAGGTAAAAAAGTAGTTTGATGCGGGGTTTCTAGCAGTGGCCAAGTATCCACAATGGGTAGCAAATATCGTCCCGGTTCCGAAAAAGGATGGCAAGGTCAGGATGTGTGTCGATTACAGGGATCTGAATAGAGCTAGCCCCAAAGATGACTTCCCTCTGCCTCATATTGATGTTCTGGTAGACAGTACAGCCCAACATTCTTTATTCTCCTTTATGGACGGGTATTCAGGGTACAATCAGATAAAAATGGCTCCAGAAGATATGGAGAAAACCACCTTCATAACTCTCTGGGGAACATTCTGCTACAAAGTGATGCCTTTTGGACTCAAGAATGCCGGTGCGACTTATCAGAGAGCAATGGTGACATTATTCCACGACATGATGCACAAAGAAATTGAGGTGTATGTAGATGATATGATTGCAAAATCCAAGACTGATGAGGGGCACATTGTTAATCTGCGAAAACTCTTCGAACGTCTACGGAAGTTCAAGCTCAGGTTAAACCCAGCAAAATGCACTTTCGGTGTGAGATCTGGAAAGTTACTGGGATTTATCGTCAGTCAGAAAGGGATAGAGGTCGATCCAGATAAAGTCAAGGCAATCCTTGAAATGCCGGCACCAAAGACTGAAAAAGAGGTCCGTGGTTTCCTTGGGAGACTGGACTACATCTCAAGGTTCATATCCCAATTGACCGCCACTTGCGAGCCTCTCTTTAAGCTGTTGTCCAAGAACCAAAGATTAGAGTGGAATGATGATTGCCAAAGAGCTTTTGAAAGAATTAAGGATTACCTTCAAAACCCACCAATTCTGATGCCGTCAGTGTCCGGAAGACCGCTCATCTTGTATCTAACCGTGTTGGACAATTCGATGGGGTGTGTGCTGGGGCAGCATGATGAATCGGGAAATAGAGAGCATGCCATATACTACCTGAGTAAAAAATTCACTGACTGTGAGACGAGATATTCAATGCTAGAAAAGACTTGTTGTGCCTTAGCATGGGCTGCTCATCGTCTAAGGCAGTACATGCTGAGTCATACAACCTGGTTGGTATCTAAAATGGATCCAATCAAATATATTTTTGAAAAGCCAGCACTCACAGGACGGATCGCTCGTTGGCAGATGTTATTGTCAGAGTACGATATCCTGCATGTCACGCAGAAAGCGGTCAAGGGCAGTGCACTCGCCGAGTACTTAGCATGTCAGCCAATTCAAGACTACCAATCAATGCAATTTGATTTTCCCGATGAAGACATCATGGCACTGTTTGAGGAAGGAAAATCTCAAGAAGAGGAGAGGTGGAGGATGATATTCGTTGGCGCATCCAACGTGTAGGGGCACGGAGCTGGGGCTGTGCTAATCTCCCCAGATAACCGTTTCGTTCCGGTCACTGCCAGATTGAGCTTTTATGTCACTAACAACATCGCAGAATATGAAGCATGCATCTTGGGGATTCAGGCAGCCCTTGAATGGAAGTTTAAAAGACTCGATGTGTTTGGTGATTCGGCTTTGGTTATTCATCAGGTGAGAGGTGATTGGGAGACCCGAGATCCTAAATTGATCCCTTATTGTAATTATGTCCAGGAATTGATGGAGTCTTTCGACGAAATTACTTTCCAGCATATCCCTCGAGGTGAAAATCAGTTGGCCGATGCTTTGGCAACTCTGTCGTCAATGTTCAACATCAATTGCGACAAAAATCTAACTCGTATCAGAATCCAACATCGAGGTCTCCCTGCACATCATTACTGCACTGCAATTGAGGAAGAGCCTGATAGCAAGCCATGGTATTATGATATCAAACAGTACGTCATCAATAGAGAATATCCCCCCGGGGCATCAGAGAATGACAAAAGAACGCTCAGAAGATTGTCGAGGAGTTTCTTTTTGAATGGCGAAGTTCTCTACAAAAGAAATTATGATATGGTCCTCCTGAGGTGTGTGACAGAGGAAGAGGCAGCAAAAATTATGAAAGAGGTCCATGAAGGGTCGTTCGGGGTTCATGCCAGTGGGCACACCATGGCAAGAAAAATCTTGAGAGCCGGCTATTACTGGTTGCAGATGGAAGGTGACTGCTACAGCTTCGTCCGAAAGTGCCACAAGTGCCAAATCTACGCTGATCACATTCATGTGCCACCTGCCTCTCTAAATGTCATGACTGCATCTTGGCCGTTCTCAATGTGGGGCATGGACGTCATTGGCCCTATAGAGCCTAAAGCATCAAATGGACATCGTTTCATTCTGGTTGCAATCGATTATTTCACTAAGTGGGTCGAAGCTGCTTCCTACTCCAGTGTAACCAGTTCAGTGGTCGCCAAGTTTGTGAAGAAAGACTTCATTTGCCGTTATGGTCTTCCTAACAAGATCATCACTGATAACGGCAGCAACCTGAACAGCAAAATGATGAAAGACCTGTGCGCAAAGTTCAAAATCCAGCATCATAATTCTTCCCCCTATCGGCCCAAGATGAATGGGGCAGTCGAAGCGGCTAACAAGAACATCAAGAAGATTGTGCAAAAGATGGTGATCACGTACAAAGATTGGCACGAGATGCTTCCTTTCGCTCTACACGGCTATCGTACTTCAGTGCGTACATCGACCGGGGCAACCCCTTTCTCTCTGGTATACGGGTCAGAGGCAGTCCTCCCTATCGAGGTCGAAATACCCTCCCTGCGGGTACTAATGGAAACTAAGCTGGAAGAAGCAGAGTGGGTACAAGCTCGCCTAGATCAGCTAAATCTCATTGAGGAGAAAAGAATCACAGTCTTGTGTCATGGGCAGCTATACCAGCAAAGGATGAAAACCGCTTTCGACAAGAAAGTTCATCCCCGAGGGTTCAATGAGGGAGACCTAGTGCTTGTGAACACCCAATTTTAACCGGTACATTTTTTTACTTTTTCAAAAAATCACAAAAATACGTTTTTCGCGTATATTTGATTCCTAATCCCTCGAATAGGTCATTTTGCGCTAATTTACTAATTTTGCGTTATTATTACTTTTTTTAGTGGTTAAACAAAAATTAAAAAAATATATGCTAATTCAAAAAATTACAAAGTAAATTTAATTTATTTTTCTTGTTGCAATATCTTTAATTAAAAAAATAAATAGATAAGAAATAATGCAAATTACAAAAGAAAATAAAAAAGGGGAGGTGCAATAAAAAAATTATTATTACAAAAAGTAGTCGCTTTTGGGTATTTTCGGGTCTTAGTTTTTAGCTACTATGCGAAAGCAATTTCTCTCTCCTCGGACCTCGTTTTGACGATCCGAACGGTGAAAGTGGAGACACATGTCCCACGAACCTGCTGTCAAAAAAACAAAGATGATCCAACGGTTAACGAATCCGGAATCGCACCTTTACGGTGAGAGGTTTGAGAAAAACGGACCAAAAACTGCAGCTATTGCGAAGGCAATTTCTCTCTCCTCAGACCTCGTTTTGACGATCCGAACGGTGAAAGTGAAGACATATGTCTCACGAACCTACTGTCAAAAAACCAAGACGATCCAACGGTTAACGAATCCGGAATCGCGCTTTTACGGTGACAGGTTTGAGAAAAACGGGAATTGTGTTCTCTAAGTGGGAATTGTTTTCTCTATCTTGTTTTAGTCCCACATTGCTTGCAAGAAACAACAACCCTATAAAAATTGACTATAAAAGAGGTTGAGAGGTGAAGGTTTGGAGAGAGGCGGGAGTCATTGGCAGATTAAGTGATCTTTTGGGCTAGCCTTTTGCGGTCCAGACACTAAAAGTCTGTCTTTGATTAGTTTGTAATTTTTTTGTTGAATCGGTTTTTTTCGGTTCTCAAAGCAGTCCGATTCGCAGTTGACTTGGTCAGACTGCTCGGTCCGGTTCGGCGTTCCTCGCGTTCATCAGCTTGAGGTTAGTTTTGTATTTATTTATTTATATCTATTTGTTTATTTATTTATTTATTTATGTACATATTTATTGATTTATTGATTATTTATTTATTTCTTTAGTTTTTTTTTTGTATATCTTTATTTTATGCTTGATATAAACCCTAGGGTAGAAGACTATTATTTTCTGTATATGTGTTTGTTTGTTTTGCAACTAGGGGGTATATTTAACATTTTGCTCCTACACACACTCCACTATCACACTTCTGCACACACGTGAGAATAGTCCTGTACCCGGACTGGAGAATAACCTAAGTTAGAACGAGACTGCGTAGTGATGGCCTACTGGATGTGCGTCCTGTTGGGTGGTCACGAAAGTCTCACCTAGAGTTTGGTCCCTCTTGAGAATGCTGGCACTCCTAATAGCTTGCCTATTGTTGTTGATCAGTGTTCTTAATTGGGGTCGTTGGCTCTAGGAACCTTATTTAGGACTCTATAGAGCTACCTTTGAGAGGTTCACTTGATAGAAAAAGCCTTAGATCTATTCCCAAAGGGACCCCTCTAGGACACAAAGGAGCTTAATGCTTTTGCATTCAAGCAAACAATAATACAACTCCCTTTTTGCAAACTGCACCCCATTTTACTATTGCACCCTCTGTTTTCGTTTTTATTATTTCCTTTTACAAAAAACCTATAAAAATAAATAGATAAATATTTCATTTTCAAAAAAATATAAATAGGGGACTAAATCGACTGTACAGTCGGGTTAGTCAGCTTTTTAGGTTACTAATGAACCGTTACGGATCATGCCTAAAATCCCTATTTAAAACAAACAATTTCTAAACCAAAATAAACACAAACATATTTCTTTCCATAAATCAAAAACTCCATTTTTCGAAAATAGGGGACTAAGCCGACTGTACAGACGGGTTAGTCAGCATTCTAGGATAAATGAACTGTACGGTTCAAGAGTCCTAAAATCCCTATTCAAATAAAATCAAACCAACACACATAAAATCATTTTCCAAAACTCCGAAAACTCCATTTTTATAAAATAGGGGACTAAGTCGACTGTACAGACGGATTAGTCAGCGTTCTAGGATGGATGAGTTGTACAGCTCAATAATCCTAAAACCCCTATATAAAAAATACCTACCAACAAATTTTTATTTTTTATTTTTATTTTTTTTTATTTTTATTTTTTTTTAGGAAGAACTACGTGACTTTTGAGTTCCTCATTGCACCGGAGGATACGTAGGAGCGGGGCTTCCCCGTCAAGTCAAAATTAAACTTTTCTAAATTATCCCTTATTATTCTCTACTATTTTATTTTTGGGTAAAACAAATAAATTCGTAATTTATATTTGCATAATCAGATTTAGGGTAACTGTCTTAGGACGGATGTACTAGGGGTGTAGTGGAATTAAGTTTTCGCCCTTCCCTATGCATAACCGACTCCCGAATCCAACCTAGTTTACGCAGACCATTAATTTTAAGGTAGGTTTTTCTCAATTTTCCCTATTTAATAAATTGGGTGGCGACTCCCTGAAATATCGATTTTTGGGCCGTCTACGTCGGGATCCCGGTCAAGCCTATTTAATTTGTTTGTGCAAAGTAATTATAAGGTACAATTTGGGGTTTTTTGTTATTTTTTAGGGTTCCTATGCTCGCTTCACACACTACACATACACTGTGAGCACACACGATGAGTTGGGCTTATACCGGAGCCTAAAGATAAACACTTAGATTAGAATGAGGTTGTGTAGTGGTGGTCATTTTGGATGTACATCTTGGTGTCCACCATGAATTCCTCATCTAGAGTACGATTCTCCCCTGCGGGTATTCACATTTTGGATGTACATCCTGATGTGTTTAACCTTTCTAGGAGAATACTTGACTCTAGAGACCTGAAATCTCTGTAGGTTATAGCTGCTAACCTAGTGAGTGTTCACAATAGAAAGACAATAGGAGCTATTTTTCATCTTATCCTTGTTTTTGATTGTATATATATTTTTCTCGTTATAGCTCAAAAAAAAAATGAAAAAAATCATATTGCATTTCATGCATAAAAAAAAAAAAACATAAAAAAAACACCTCATATTGCATTTCATGCATGAAAGAGCAAAAAAAATCATGTTCCATTTAGAAGTTCATTTCATGTAAAGACAAAACTAAAATTTAATCGATCTTATTTTCCGCGTGTCATTCATTTGCATTTTGCATTGCATATGTCCTTAGAAAAATTGCATGTAGCGCACATTTCCATTTCATTGTCATTCATCATACTCATTTGTAAAAAAATAAATATAAAAATCATTCATCATAAAAATTCCTCCATATTTCATTTTTTTTTCTTCGCATGTATGTAAAAATCTTTGCATAAGTAAATAAAAAAAATTATCATTGCCATTTGTAAATTTTCATAGCATATTCCCTTCAAAAAGGGCAATTGCATTGCATTTTTTGCATAAAACAATGAAAAAAAAATTACAAAACAAATGCATATTGCATCTTAGGATGAGTGCTTGCATACATACCATGCATTACATAACATCTTGTTCTCTTTGACTCATTCTCATATAGCATAATTTTTTTCTCTCTTTAAGTAAAATCAATAAAAAAAAGAGTTTTGAAGTCATTAAGTCTTCATTCATGTTGAATTTTTGTGCTTGCGTGAATATGGATACCAATCAAGCTTAGACTCATAGAATTAGATCATTCCCTTGAAAGTTGTTGAGAAGATTTGTCATTCGAGGATTAGAGAAGTAAGGTGAGAGGAAAGATATCAGGGAGCACTATATTGGGGCATTTTGGGAAAGATGAAAAAAAAAGAGAGAGACATAAGGTTGGCAATCAGTTCTCGGATAAATAAATAAAAGAGTGGGAAAATATGATTGTCATTAGCGCTTGTTTAGTCATGTAAGCTTGAAACCAAGTTAACTTAGTTGAAGCTTTACACTAATGGATTTGCGTGTATTTAAAAACCCATCTCCATCCTTTCTCCCCGTGTCCCCTTAAAACACCGACCCCTTTTGAGTTCTTGCCTCAAGTGATAATTCTTAAAGCCCTTTTAGTTGCGTCATTTAGGGATGAACCGGTGAGCGAATATCGGATATCAAATGTCCATTTCCCAAAAAAAAGCAAAGAAAAAAAAACAAAAAAGAAATCAAAAGAAATGAAGAGCAAAGAATGTGTAAAAGAGTAGATGTTATTTCAAAATTAAAATTTTGCAAACGTGGAATCATGATTTCAAATGAAGAGTGGTCGTCTTTCTCTATCCCAAACAAAATATATCCCTTACCATCCCCTTTGAGCCTGTAACGTCCCTTCACTAAACCCTGGACAAGGATCGACACTACAATAGAATTTAGTGCATTCAGTTTTCCAAAGTTATAGGGATGGTGGAAAAAGTTCAAAAGAAAAGAAAAAGAGAAAAATGAATAAAGCCCGCAAGACTGAAAGCAAGTATTGTCAGTCTTGGCAAAAATTAGGGCAAAAAAAAAAAAAGAAAGAGTGATCAAAAAGCAGATGGGGTGAAAAAAAAAAGTAATAAAAAAAAGTGAATGATATGAGGTCTGGGGAACACAATAGAAAGCTGAATGCACTAAAGATCCTTGATCCATTCCCATAACCCATATCCTAAAACCTTTCTTTGAGCCCTCTATTCATTTGTCTCCCATAGCATGTAACCCATACTCGCAAAACATTTCTTTGAACCTTCTACTCATTTCCTTTCCATAACCCATAATCCATGCCTGTAAAGCATTCCTTTAAGCCTCCCAATCAATCCATCCCGATAACCTGTTACTCATGCCCGTTCTTTCAACCTTCTAACCATCTTTCTTCCATAGCCCATAACTCATGCCCGTAAGACGTTTCCTTGAGCATTCTAATCGTCTTTCTTTCATAACCCATAACCCATAGTCACATTACAAGCCTCCAAAATCCCACTCTGATTGATGAATGATCGTTTTCATTTTCTTAATGTTAATTTTGAGATAAATCATTTGCTTCTTTTAAATTATTCTTTGCTCTAATAAAAAAGGAAGTGAAAAAAAATCCCGCTAGATTGAAAACCCGAAAGGGCGGTCTAGGAAAAAATTAGGGAGAATAAAAGAAAAATAAAGCCCGCTAGACTGAAAACCTGCAAAGGCAGTCTAGGCAAAAATTAGGGCACAAAAGGGGAATGAGACTTACAATGAGAAGCTTATGTAGTTCACTGGGAAATTTCTTCTACTTGGGCCACACAATAGTGTACATTTGGGCAACTTTGTGAAGGATAAGCTTGAGAGTCTCGAGAAAACCCCACACTGGGGCAAGTTTCGTAAGACCTTTAAGAGTCAAATGTTTCTTGTTACATCAGGTAGTATTCTCTCAGGGCAATGTCTTTCACCAGAATGAGGAAAAATCCTTACCATACCCTACATCCGTCAAGTGCACTCTTGTGAGCAACAACTTTCACCAGTACTGGGGCAAAACCTGTGTAAGACCCGTCATGAGTCAAAAGTTTCTTTTCCACACCTGAGCTGTTTGAAGCAAAATCTTTGCAGGTCCTTTCACGAGTCAACCGTTGTTTGGTACACCCGTGTAGCCTTCTCTTGGGGCAATACCTTCTACTAACACCGGGGCAAAAGTGTTTGCATAACCTTGAGTTAGATTTTGCTTGCTACCTCTGGAAGTCTCCCCTATGGTAAAACTTGTTTCCAATACCCAGCCAATTCCCAGCAAGTCAGGTACCTCAAGTAAATGGAATCCCGAATAAACTCGAGGTTGCCATAATACCTTTTTCCCTACCATCCTGTGTCGCCTTTGTCTTCCCTATGTTTTCCCTCCAAAATACCCTCCACTTTCAAACCAAGAATCCAAACCCAAAAAGTTCCAGCTCTTAAATACCTGTGAATCCATGCATGCTCATTAAGTAATGCTTCAAAAATAGTCAACTTGGAATCAGTAATGTGATTTAGAGAGCTAATGATAATCAAAAAAAGAAGAGAGAGAAGGTCAAATTTGAGGGTGATTTGCTTGAAAGGAGAGAAGTGGTCATAAAAAGAGAAAAAGGGCCTAAGCAAGTTAGCTGTGTTGAGGATAAAATTCCATATGAGGACAAGCTTGATTGGTTTCAAATAAAGCCTGCACAAAAAGAAAGAATTCTCAGTGAATCTAGCTTTCAAGACAAGTGCATCTTAATTTCAACTCAAGATCATGCATAATTCATGCATTTCATGTCATAGTTTGCATACATTTCATGTCCATCCATGGATTCCACTTCATGATTAGAATCATACATTTGTGTTCAGTACTTTGCAAATAAAGTAATAAAAAAAAGAGTCCTCCAAAGCAAGACGTGCATTGACACTGATTTACTTTTCATGCTAACCGTTCAGCCCTAGCATTGTCTTTTAAATTTCGTGCTAACGGTTCAGCCCTGGCACTGCTTTAACTTTTCATGCTAACGGTTCAGCCCTGGCATTGTCTTTTAAATTTCGCGCTAACGGTTTAGCCCTGGCGCAGCTTTACCTTTCATGCTAACGGTTCAGCCCTGGCATTGTCTTTTAAATTTCGTGCTAACGGTTCAGCCCTGGCACTGCTTTACCTTTCATGCTAACGGTTCAGCCCTGGCATTTGTCTTTTTAAATTTCTTGCTAACGGTTCAGCCCTGGCACTGTCTTTTAAATTTCGTGCTAACGGTTCAGC
Source organism: Astragalus membranaceus (assembly GCA_039519185.1). Lineage (NCBI taxonomy): Eukaryota > Viridiplantae > Streptophyta > Magnoliopsida > Fabales > Fabaceae > Astragalus > Astragalus membranaceus. The sequence goes on from CM076851.1 coordinate 119,410,292, forward strand.
TCTGGCACTGCTTTACTTTTCATGCTATCGGTCTTGCCCTGGCATTGTTTTTAATTTTCATGCTATCGGTCTTGCCCTGGCATTGTTTTTAATTTTCATGCTATCGGCCTCGCCCTGGCATTTGTCTTTAGTTTTCATGCTATCGGTCTCGCCCTGGCATTGTTTTTAATTTTCATGCTATCGGTCTCTCCCTGGCATTGTCTTTAATTTTAATGCTATCAGTCTCGCCCTGGCATTGTCTTTGATTTTCATGCTATCGGTCTCGCCCTGGCATTTGTTTTTAATTTTCTGCTATCGGTCTCGCCCTGGCATTTGTTTTTAATTTTCTGCTATCGGTCTCGCCCTGACATTTGCTTTTAATTTGCATGCTATCGGTCTCGCCCTGGCATTGTCTTCAATTTTGTGCTATCGGTCTCGCCCTGGCATTGTCTTTAATTTTCATGCTATCGGTTTCGCCCTGGCATTGTTTTTAGTTTTGTGCTATCGGTCTCGCCCTGGCATTGTCTTTAATTTTGTGCTATCGGTCTCGCCCTGGCATTGTTTTAAATTTGGTGCTATCGGTCTCGCCCTGGCACTGTCTTTCATCTTCATGCTATCGGTTTCGCCCTGGCATTGTCTTTAATTTTCATGCTATCGGTCTCGCCCTGGCATTGTCTTTAATTTTCCTGCTATCGGTCTCGCCCTGGCAGTGTCTTTAATTTTCCTGCTATCGGTCTCGCCCTGGCATTGTCTTTAATTTTCATGCTATCGGTCTCGCCCTGGCATTGTCTTCAATTTTGTGCTATCGGTCTCTCCCTGGCATTGTCTTTAATTTTCATGCTATCGGTCTCGCCCTGGCATTGTTTTTAGTTTTGTGTTATCGGTCTCGCCCTGGCATTGTCTTTAATTTTGTGCTATCGGTCTCGCCCTGGCATTGTTTTAAATTTGGTGCTATCGGTCTCGCCCTGGCACTGTCTTTCATCTTCATGCTATCGGTCTCGCCCTGGCATTGTCTTTAATTTTCATGCTATCGGTCTCGCCCTGGCATTGTCTTTAATTTTCCTGCTATCGGTCTCGCCCTGGCAGTGTCTTTAATTTTCCTGCTATCGGTCTCGCCCTGGCATTGTCTTTAATTTTCATGCTATCGGTCTCGCCCTGGCATTGTCTTTAAATTTGCATGCTATCGGTCTCACCCTGGCATTTGTTTTGTGCTAACTTCGTGCTATCGATTCAGCTCTGGCACTGTTTGTATTTCTTGTTACCCATTTAACTTTAACAGTCAAAAGACAATTGTGCATATTTCACCGATTAAAATTGAGGTTCATATCTGTACTCATTCCTTACTTTGATAAAACAAGAAAACATAGTTTTATGTATTATCTCGTAAGAAAGTAAGCACAGAGGGGCAACTGTGAACACCCAATTTTAACCGGTACATTTTTTTACTTTTTCAAAAAATCACAAAAATACGTTTTTCGCGTATATTTGATTCCTAATCCCTCGAATAGGTCATTTTGCGCTAATTTACTAATTTTGCGTTATTATTACTTTTTTTAGTGGTTAAACAAAAATTAAAAAAATATATGCTAATTCAAAAAATTACAAAGTAAATTTAATTTATTTTTCTTGTTGCAATATCTTTAATTAAAAAAATAAAATAAAAAAAATAAATAGATAAGAAATAATACAAATTACAAAAGAAAATAAAAAAGGGGAGGTGCAATAAAAAAATTATTATTACAAAAAGTAGTCGCTTTTGGGTATTTTCGGGTCTTAGTTTTTAGCTACTATGCGAAAGCAATTTCTCTCTCCTCGGACCTCGTTTTGACGATCCGAACGGTGAAAGTGGAGACACATGTCCCACGAACCTGCTGTCAAAAAAACAAAGATGATCCAACGGTTAACGAATCCGGAATCGCACCTTTACGGTGAGAGGTTTGAGAAAAACGGACCAAAAACTGCAGCTATTGCGAAGGCAATTTCTCTCTCCTCAGACCTCGTTTTGACGATCCGAACGGTGAAAGTGAAGACATATGTCTCACGAACCTACTGTCAAAAAACCAAGACGATCCAACGGTTAACGAATCCGGAATCGCGCTTTTACGGTGACAGGTTTGAGAAAAACGGGAATTGTGTTCTCTAAGTGGGAATTGTTTTCTCTATCTTGTTTTAGTCCCACATTGCTTGCAAGAAACAACAACCCTATAGAAATTGACTATAAAAGAGGTTGAGAGGTGAAGGTTTGGAGAGAGGCGGGAGTCATTGGCAGATTAAGTGATCTTTTGGGCTAGCCTTTTGCGGTCCAGACACTAAAAGTCTGTCTTTGATTAGTTTGTAATTTTTTTGTTGAATCGGTTTTTTTCGGTTCTCAAAGCAGTCCGATTCGCAGTTGACTTGGTCAGACTGCTCGGTCCGGTTCGGCGTTCCTCGCGTTCATCAGCTTGAGGTTAGTTTTGTATTTATTTATTTATATCTATTTGTTTATTTATTTATTTATTTATGTACATATTTATTGATTTATTGATTATTTATTTATTTCTTTAGTTTTTTTTTTGTATATCTTTATTTTATGCTTGATATAAACCCTAGGGTAGAAGACTATTATTTTCTGTATATGTGTTTGTTTGTTTTGCAACTAGGGGGTATATTTAACATTTTGCTCCTACACACACTCCACTATCACACTTCTGCACACACGTGAGAATAGTCCTGTACCCGGACTGGAGAATAACCTAAGTTAGAACGAGACTGCGTAGTGATGGCCTACTGGATGTGCGTCCTGTTGGGTGGTCACGAAAGTCTCACCTAGAGTTTGGTCCCTCTTGAGAATGCTGGCACTCCTAATAGCTTGCCTATTGTTGTTGATCAGTGTTCTTAATTGGGGTCGTTGGCTCTAGGAACCTTATTTAGGACTCTATAGAGCTACCTTTGAGAGGTTCACTTGATAGAAAAAGCCTTAGATCTATTCCCAAAGGGACCCCTCTAGGACACAAAGGAGCTTAATGCTTTTGCATTCAAGCAAACAATAATACAACTCCCTTTTTGCAAACTGCACCCCATTTTACTATTGCACCCTCTGTTTTCGTTTTTATTATTTCCTTTTACAAAAAACCTATAAAAATAAATAGATAAATATTTCATTTTCAAAAAAATATAAATAGGGGACTAAATCGACTGTACAGTCGGGTTAGTCAGCTTTTTAGGTTACTAATGAACCGTTACGGATCATGCCTAAAATCCCTATTTAAAACAAACAATTTCTAAACCAAAATAAACACAAACATATTTCTTTCCATAAATCAAAAACTCCATTTTTCGAAAATAGGGGACTAAGCCGACTGTACAGACGGGTTAGTCAGCATTCTAGGATAAATGAACTGTACGATTCAAGAGTCCTAAAATCCCTATTCAAATAAAATCAAACCAACACACATAAAATCATTTTCCAAAACTCCGAAAACTCCATTTTTATAAAATAGGGGACTAAGTCGACTGTACAGACGGATTAGTCAGCGTTCTAGGATGGATGAGTTGTACAGCTCAATAATCCTAAAACCCCTATATAAAAAATACCTACCAACAAATTTTTATTTATTTTTTTTTTTTATTTTTTTATTTTTTAGGAAGAACTACGTGACTTTTGAGTTCCTCATTGCACCGGAGGATACGTAGGAGCGGGGCTTCCCCGTCAAGTCAAAATTAAACTTTTCTAAATTATCCCTTATTATTCTCTACTATTTTATTTTTGGGTAAAACAAATAAATTCGTAATTTATATTTGCACAATCAGATTTAGGGTAACTGTCTTAGGACGGATGTACTAGGGGTGTAGTGGAATTAAGTTTTCGCCCTTCCCTATGCATAACCGACTCCCGAATCCAACCTAGTTTACGCAGACCATTAATTTTAAGGTAGGTTTTTCTCAATTTTCCCTATTTAATAAATTGGGTGGCGACTCCCTGAAATATCGATTTTTGGGCCGTCTACGTCGGGATCCCGGTCACGACAGTGCTCAAGAAGATCCTGACTATTCAAAGTGATCCCCGTGGAAAATGGACTCCCACCTATGAGGGCCCGTACATAGTCAAGAAAGCCTTCTCCGGAGGAGCGCTGATACTCACGAACATGGACGGAGAAGATTTAAGGAACCCCGTCAATTCCGATCAAGTGAAGAAGTATTATGCCTAAAAGAAATAGACGAAAAAAGAGAAAGACAAGCCAGGTAAGAATTAGCTCGCTAGGTTGAAAACCCGCAAAGGGCGGCCTAGGCAAAATCAGAGCGACCCGGTGGATTGAAAACCCGCAAAGGGCGATCCAGGCAAAAATTAGGGTCGGAAAGCTTGGGCATGAAAAGTAAAGAAAGGCATACAACTCCCCTGAAGACTTGGATGAGGAGGTGATCAAGGTCAAGGACATAAATGTTTAGCACTGTTCCATAGAGACGGACAGTCAGAAATCAGCTTATCTCTTTTTTGTGTCTTTTTGTAGTTTAAACTTTCAAATGTATTGAACAGTTGGCGTAACTTCTTGTGCGACCGATTTCTACATCAATAAAGTTCAATCTTTCTCACGTCTGTTTGTTTTTCTATTTCCCTGCTTTTTCTGCTCAAATAAACGTTTTATGATGATGGTAACACTGACCTGTAAAACATGTGCATAAATCATAGAGCATCACAATCATTGCGAAATTTTTAAAAGTTACGGGAAGGAAGCAACTTCTCAGGGCAAATTAAGCTTACAAGGAAATAATTGCACTCATAGGCCATTTCAGATGGCAAATTACAAGACAATCGGCACTGGGCTTATACGCCACCACAATTCCAATCGGTCCCTCAGTCTTGTCGCGGGTTGGTCGAACCAGCAAAAGGAATAAGCCAAAAGAGCAAAAGAGCAAAAGAAAAAAAAACAAACGATCAGAAAAAAGAAAGTTGGTCAAAGAAAAACCAAGAAAAGCAAACAGTCAGAAAGGAGAAAGCTAACAAAAGAGATGAAGAATCAGGAATAGCATTTCACCACATTCATCATCACACCAAAATCATAGCATTGCATGCACATGCATAACATGCCCTTGCATAACATGCACCCATACTCCATGCACTATTCCTTGCATCAACTGACGTATGCAGGTACATCAATTCAGTGCGGCAGCATTGAACATTTCAATCAATCAATCAATAGGATTTGCGAATCCCCTCAGGACCCAAGTGTCCCTTCAAAAGCAGACTTCACCTCGTATTCGAGCTGCGAGTAAGTCCTTCAGACCCCGAGTGGTCCTTCAAACTAGTTGTGTCAGCCTAAGACACAGTGGACGTCCTTCAGGGTCAACATATCAGTTCCGGATCTGATCTTGACCCATCATGGCCGCTCGGAAAAGGCCACCCCCAAGCAGACCGTTTTACTAGTACCGTTGCTAGTTTGCGCTCCATCAGACCCATTGGTCCATCAGGCTTAGGCATGCCCTTCAGACCTCGTCGGTCCTTCAGTTTAACTCCAATCAATGCGCCAAGCATCGACTGCGAATTAGACCTTCAGAGTCTTAGTGCTCCTTCAGACCCTGAGTGGTCCTTCAGAGCCTTGGTGCTCCTTCAGACCCTGAGTGGTCCTTCAGAGCCTTAGTGCTCCTTCAGACCCTGAGTGGTCCTTCAGAGCCTTAGTGCTCCTTCAGATCCCGAGTGGTCCGTCATTTTCTCTCTCGGTTAATGCGCCAAGTGTTAACCGTTCCCCGTTTGTTCTCAAGCCCATCTATTTAAAAAATAGAAAAAGAAAAAGAGGAAAAATCGGGTTTCCCCAAGTAGACAAAATCGATACAATTTCTGAATTCTTTATCTTCATTTTGCCTTGGAATATGTTTCGGCCAATTCATATTCCTCGTTAAAATTCAGATAAAGAGGGGCAGCTGTCATACCCCAATTTTGTCCGGCTTAGGTCAAAACCTTAATTTTCCACACAAAAAAAAATATAAATAATAATAAGTTATGCATTGCATTTTGGGTCCTAGAAACCATTCCAAAGTTTTTTAAATCATTTTTAGGGTTAGAATGCACTTTTAGGGTCAAAAAGGGCATTTTGGTCATTTTTCACAAAAGGATTTATAAAAATAATTTTGCATGAAAATATTTTTCAATAAACCTCATGCATGCAAGATAAAATAGGACAAGCACATGTGTTATGAAAATCGATTTTATCATGCATATAATATATTCTTGATGAATAAGGAAGTTATCCATGTTTTTAGGAAGGCACTCAATCGATTACATCATATCCTTCCTTCAAGCAAATAATCGATTATTCCACTCCTTTCAGTCAGGAGCATAATCGATTATTCACTCCTTTCCTTACAGCACATAATCGATTATTACAATTTAAGGAAGGTATCCATACTTTCAGGAAAGCAAATAATCGATTACCTTCTTGTTTCATTAAAGCACATAATCCATTAGTAAGATCTTTTGAAGCACCTAATCGATTATACCAAGTCCATAATCGATTACTCACCTGAAAAATAGTTAAGAGCATAATCGATTATCCACTTTTATAACTAAACATCACAATCGATTATCAACATTTTTGGAAAGTTTTCACTAAATGTGGTAAGTACCTAATCGATTATATATGCCATATAATCGATTATCTACTTGAAAATCAATGAGCCAATAATCGATTACATCTCACAAGTTATTTCCAACATAATTGATTATCATGTTTCCTAAAATAGATCAAATCTAATTTCCTATAAATAGGCACCTCTTTTTTCAAATCAAAGAAACAGACATATCACGAGATCAGAGAAAAACACACATTTTAGAAAAAACTCTTCTACACTTTATTTTTGCTCTATTCGTTCCGTTGGTCCGTCAGAGTTGATCTTTCGCTAAGAGTTAGTTGGGGTTGCATTCTTCAAGTTGTAGGATCTGCCTTCATTAGAGGTATTTCTGTCTTTACGTTTGTTTTTGTTTAATTATTGTGATCCGTGCCAAAACTGCCCTATGTGATTCAACTTAGCTTTAGTGTTTACTTACTTGTCCTTGTATATTATTATCCATTGTTGATGATGAATCATATGATTCCCACTTATGCCTAGTGCATCACGTTCTAAGTGGTGAAGATGGTTTCAGATGATTCAACCTCCCCCTTTTTAACTTCTTAATAAATAAAAGATAGTTAGGTTTATGGTTTAAGGTCCATGGGGTATTGAAAAGGATAGGTTACCCAAAACCTCGATGCTCTCTCTTCTTTGATTGTGTTATTAGCCTTTGGGCACTTATTCATGAATGCAAAGGATAGGCTTACCTTAGCCTTGATGCAATTTCCCCTTTTGTTCATGTCATTGAGAAATCGTTGCTCATATGTTCCTTAGTTTAATTAAGATCATTCTATGCCTAGGATCAATTGCTTGCTTGTTTTTGATGCATTTTAAATGTCTCAATTCAATATGCCATTCCATCCATGTGTATGACCTCCTAATGAAGACGTAAGTCTACATGCCTGTTGTAGCATAGAGTCATTAGGGTAAATACACTCCTTCCTACACACACACACACACACACACACACTTGCTTTGAGAACTTTACCTTGTATCCCTGATAAGTGGGTCTTTTGATCATATTGGCATGTTTAGTCTTGATTAAATGTTCAACATATGCATGATTTCGTGATTATTGAATGTGCTTGAACTTTTGTAATCAATCATTGATAATACCTTCACCCTTTTTTCCAAAAATCTTTCAAACTCTTTTCCAATTAATACGAGTTATTAGTGACTATCACTCAAAGCCTTGGCTTGTTTGATTGTCATGAATACCATCAAGGGTTATTAGAAATGATCACTCAAAGCTTTTGCTTGCTTGATCGTTATGAAAGCTCTTCCTCTTTCAAACCCTTTCAAAAATATTTTCATTAGAACTACGTCGCTTTGATTCCCATTTGGGATACGTAGGAGCGAGTCACGTTCTCGTCAAGCGCAACGAATAAAAATCCTTTTCGCAACCATGAACAAATCATTTTCATAAAACAAACAAAAGGAATCATTTTCAAACTCATTGTTGCTAGTAGCTCATCAGAGCCTTTGTTCGTTTAGCTATTAGTCGCAATGTCCTTTTCTCATAAGAATAATAAACGATGATCCATCATAACCTGTGTTAGTTTGATCATCATACAAATCAATCTCTTTCGAAAATCACTTTCAAAAAAGATAATAAAAAACAAGTTGTTATCAATAGTCCATCAGAACCTTTGTTCGTTTGACTAGCGGTACAACTCTCTCTTTTTGAGTATTTAGTAGTGATTCATCATAGCCCCTGCTAGTTTAATCATTCACTAATGCTCGTCCTATTTTAAAAACTCACCAAAAAAGATAAAAAACAAAAACTTTTCAAAAAGACAACCAAGAACTACGTAGCTTTGAATTCTCCATCGCACCGGGAGATACGTAGGAGCGGGCCATGTCTCGTCAAGCACTTCTTCTAAAAACCCTTTTTTTCCCCCTTTCTCACCAAAAATGAAATTTTCATTAAGTTTTCCCATTCATCTTCAAACAATAAATAAATAGGCAAATCTAGGTATTTTTCAAATCAAACGTTAAAACCACACATTTAATTAGAGGTTCCCTTTCGGTAGAAAGGACGTGCGCGGTGCTAACACCTTCCTCGCACGTAATCGACCCCCGAACCTATATCTCTAGTTTTCAAAAGACCATCCGCCTTGTCCAAAAGACCTTTTTTCAATGTTTTGGTCTTAAAATTAAAATATTGGTGGCGGCTCCAAAATTTTTCCACGTTGTACATTGAGAAACCCAAGCCGGGGATTTTTCGGGGTGCAACAGCTGGCGACTCCACTGGGGAAACTTTTTAAAAGACGAGGGTCAAGCCTAACTAATTTAAATGTGTGGTTTAATGTATTGTTGATTTGATTAAAACCTTGTTTGCCTTTTTTTCTTATCATTGATTGTAGGCGTATGCATTTGTCTTCTTCTATGTTGTTCCCTGTCTCATCCTTTATTCCCTTTCTTTTATCGCTTATGCCCATGCATTCTTCTGATACCCAATGGTTGTCCTCTTCATAGATTCTGCAGCTGTCACTTAAATCAGCAAAAACACGGATCTTCTGATACCCAATGGCCTTCTTGATCTCTGGTCGCAACCCATTCTCAAATTTGATACACTTCAAAAATTCAGTAGTTGCTTCACTGTAATGCGGGTAAAACTTTGCTGATTCCACGAACTTAGTAGCATACTCAATCACGGACATATTCCCTTGTTTTCAGCTCCATGAACTCAATCTCTTTCTTATCTCAGACATCCTCCGGATAATATTTTCTCATAAACTCCCTGCGGAACATAGCCCAAGTGATCTCTTCGTTTGCAGTCTCCAATCTCTGCCTAACCTCTAACCACCAGTCATCGGCCTCCTCTGCCAGCATATGCGTACCATAAAGGACCTTCTGTGCTGGAGTGCAGTCCATCACACGAAAGATCCTCTCCATCTCTTTCAACCAAGCTAAAGCCCCATCGGGGTCATACCTGCCCTTGAAGGTAGGCGGATTCTCTCTTTGAAAGGTCGCCAAACTACGAGACCCAGCATTCTCACCAGCATTTTGCTGTCCCTCCACGGCCTGAGCCATAGCAGCCAACGCAGCAGCAATAGCAGCATCGTTTCTTCCAACCATCTCAACTAATCACTACAATCATAAGCAACAGTTCGAACTAATTGACAATACTTGATCGTCAATGACACAATAATTTGACAACTTGGCCGCACAGACCGAAACTGCTCTGATACCACTAATGTAACACCCATTTTCTACCCGGAAAATTTTTGACAAAAATCAGAGTTTTCAAAACGTTTTTCAATACACCCACAAGGGATGCCACACTTACACCATTAAACAGCACACGCCAATAATAAAATTTTACCATTAAAATAGTGCGACACATAGCACGTCATAACATCACCACGCAGCGGAATAAAAATCAAGGTTCAATTGAATAATTATAACATCACCATAAGACTTCAGAAATTAAATAATAACGACAACTAATAAAACTAGCGTTCATCCCCCCGAGTGCTACGTATCAGAGCGACGACACCGACTCAACTAGCGAAGGTAGACATGCCTTCACTCGCAATCACCTACACGTTACCAACATAGGGGTAACATTCAAACAGAAGGGGTGAGATATCTAACATTATAATAGCATATATGATAGGCAATATGCTAGAGTTACGACAACTATATCTACCGCTTCACAACAACATCAAATTACAAATCACCAAGAATTATCACCAACATAATGAGTAAGTATATGAGATGCAACCCACACCAACGGGTATATGCATGTGGTACCAATCATCACCAATAAAATAGCCAATAAGGGCATCATCACCTGTATGAGCATCACCATCATCACCTATAGCTCCAAGGCCGAAGCCTTCATCACCAAAATAATGCATATGCAATATATGCGACACCATGAACAATGCACCAGAGACAATCAACAACAATAGACATTTACTTGACACATCATCACCAATATCAACAAGTGGTCATAGACCCATCACCTATCACCGCAGCCAATAAAATAGGCGCATCACCTGTTACATCATCACCAATGACACCAACACCTATAGTACAGTCTAACAACTTGACCGTAGCATCAACAACCACCGACACCAAAAACACCAATAGATTTACAACATCGAAGGCAACAACAATTTACAACACCGAGGACAACGACAATTTACACCACCTAGAACGATAACAACTTTACAACACCATTGCCAACGACCACCGGGGCAGCCACCCAGGCGCCCAGACCACCAGAAAATGGCGCCCTTGATGGCGCCCAGCAAGCCAACAACACAGAAAATGGCGCCCAGGAGGGCGCCCAGCAGCAGGACAGACATGGCAGGAACTGGCGCCCAGCAACAGGGCGCCAACAGGCAACATCACCCAACAGGAACTGGCGCCCAGCAACAGGGCGCCAAACACCACGGGGCAGCCACATGAGGCGCCCACTGCAGCTGTCTCCACAAATTCGACTGCAGTTGTCTCAGTAAATTCGACTGCAGTTGTCTCAGTAACTTCGACAGCTTCTGTTTCAGTAACTTCGACAGCTTCTGTCTCAGTAACTTCGACAGCTTCTGTCTCCGCAACTTCGACAGCTTCTGTCTCAGCAACTTCGACAGCTTCTATCTCAGCAACTTCGACAGCTTCTGTCTCTGTAACTTCGACAACTTCTGTCTCAGCAACTTCGACAGCTTCTGTCTCAGCAACACAGAAAATGGCGCCTAGCAGCAACACAGAAAATGGCGCCCAGGAGCAAGGCGCCCAGCAACATCAACATCCTAGAGACTGGCGCCCAGGGGCAGGGCGCCTAACTCAGCAACAACATCACAGAAGCTGGCGCCCAAGAGCAGGGCGCCTTCACAGGCAACAGAACGTGACACAGGCTTGGCGCCCAGGAGCAGGGCGCTGTTTCCAGCAACCAAGACAGCAGCAACAACATAGACCTGGCGCCCAGGAGCAGGGCGCATTTTCCGCAACTAAGACAACATCACCAAATTGCACCAAACACCAAACACCAACTTGCAATAAATCACTAATACATACAAAATCACCAAACAATTATCTATCAATCATCAAACAACATCAAAAGGGCAACATACAGCCTATCTCCCACATAACCCCCATCATACACCCTATTATAAAGGTAGAACCCACCTTTACCTTAGATATGCCGAACACGAGATCCCCTTGCACGAAGAACACCAAAGAACCACAGCAACAATGCTCCTCCCTTCTTTCTCCTTGGTGCGCCGTCCCCCCTTCTCTTCTCTCTTCGCAACTTTCTTTCTTTCTTTTCTCAAAAAATACGCTAATGCTCCAAAACCCTAGCTAATGTCTTCCTTAATGCGCCTAGGTCCTTGGGCTCTTGGATCACGGGACCCCTTCTACTATTCAACTTAATCACTACACACCACTCCCTGATTTAAGTAAAACATCATATTATTATTATAATATAACTATACTAATAAAAATACCTAAAAAATTTAATTAAATAAATAATTAAATTATTTGGGCGTTACAATGCAGATCCAATTACATTTGCTGAAGCATCTCAGCATGAAAAATGGAAGAAGGCAATGGATGCTGAAATACTTTCCATTGAAAAGAATGATACATGGAGGTTGGAAGAGCTTCCAAAGGGAGGAAAGAAGATATGGGTAAAATGGGTCTATAAGACCAAGTATAATGTAGAAGGCAAGGTAGATAAATACAAGGCTCGTCTAGTTGCAAAAGGGTATGCACAGCAACATGGGGTGGATTTTACTGAGGTTTTTGCACCGGTGGCTCGCTGGGACACAATCAGAACTATACTGGCAGTTGCTGCAGGCAACAAATGGGAGGTGTTTCAACTAGATGTGAAGTCAGCTTTTCTACATGGAGAGCTAGAAGAAACTGTATTTGTTGAGCAACCTCAAGGATATGTGAAGAAGGGCAGAGAAAAACAGGTATACAGACTCAGAAAAGCTCTCTATGGTTTGAGACAGGCGCCAAGGGCCTGGTATAGCAGGATAAACTCATACTTCAGTAGAGAGGGATTTGAGAAATCTCCTCATGAGGCCACACTGTTCACTAAGAAAGGATTTGATAACAAGATACTGGTAGTTAGTTTATATTTGGATGACCTCATCTATACAGGAAATGATATGGGTCTTATAACTGAATTTAGAACTTCAATGGAGAAGGAGTTTGACATGAGTCACCTTGGTAAAATGAGGTATTTCTTGGGAGTTGAAGTTGTACAGAACAAGAATGGGATCTTCATCAACCAGCAGAAATACATAGGTGAGATCCTAGAGAGATTTGGCATGAAGGATAGTAAACCAGTTTGTACTCCAATTGAAGCAAGGAACAAGCTCAAGAAAAGTGAGGCAGACAGTGATGTGTGTCCTACAAATTTCAAACAAATCGTAGGAAGCCTAATGTATCTAAACGCTACCAGACCTGACATTGCTTTTGGAGTGAGCTTGATGAGTAGATTCATGGATAAGCCTGCTGCAGAGCACCTTGTAGCTGTTAAAAGAATTATGAGATACTTGTAGGGAACCAGTAACAGTGGCATACTGTACAAGAACAGAAAATAGAACTTAGTTGGGTTTTGTGACAGTGATTATGCAGGAAGCATAGATGATAGAAGAAGCACCAGTGGATTTGTGTTCATGATCAATGGAGGAGCTGTGTCTTAGTCATCTAAAAAACAACCAATAGTAACCTTATCCACCACAGAAGCTGAGTATGTAGCAGCTGCTTATTGTGTATGTCAGGGAATTTGGCTCAAGCAGTTATTGGAAACAATTGGTGAGAAGCAAGGTGACTGCCTCTGCATATGGTGTGATAACAGTTCCACCATAAAATTGACTAAAAATTCTGCCCCTGCATATGGTGTGATAACAGTTCCTCTCTTAAAAATCCTGTCATATGGTGAGATTCCATTTTCTAAGAGACTTGAGCAGCAAAGGAAGCATTGAATTGAAGTACTGCCCTTCACAAGATCAATTGGTCGATCTGCTAACTAAAGGATTGAATAAGGACACTTTCTGCATGCTAAGGAAGGATGCTGGAATGGTCTGCATAGAAGAAATTGTTGACAGATAAACTGAGTACTGATGTACTGCAGTTTAAGAGAGGAAATGTAGATGCATTTAGTAATTTGTATGCTTGTAAATAGTATTTGGGCTTGTAATATAGATTGTGGCCCGTAGTTTTTTAGTGTGAAATAATGAGCCTGTTTTGCCTTAAATTCAGGTCCATCACTTTACTCTCTCTAGGTTGTATCTGTATCAAATATACAAGCTCTATTGTAACATTTCAGATCAATGCAATAAGCCTTTTCTCTCAATTCTATTGTTCCTGTTAGAACTACCATTACACGTTTAGTAAAAGGCAAAATATCATTATTACAAATGAAACATAAGCCATATCAATTTGGAAATATAAAAGGAGAAAACCTTCAAAAAAAATTGATAAAGCATGATTCAAATTATAAAATGGTTTCTTAATTTTTCAAATTAAACACTCGATAGTAATTGTGACAAGTCAATTTGTATGCAAGGTAAAATCCCAAATAACCACAGTTAAATAACTCTTGGATAAAAACAAGAAATACAATTAATTACTTATTCCTCCAATTGGAAGAAGGCTTTCCTTATAAATTATTATATGACTAAAAAGATTCCCTAGTTTGACATCGAGCTTCTGTATCATCTCAGTGTTTAAATCAACCCATGCTAGTTCTTCATCTTTACTTTGGAAGAATATCTCTCCCTTCTTCCCCACTCCGATAGGATGCTCAATACAAGGAAACGGCCCAACGATGAAGAGTTTGGTCCATGATTCCTTCACACCGAGCTCGCCCAAAATTGAAATATGAAAACTAGTCATATATTTGTAATATGTGATCAAGGTAATGGACCCACTTAACGCTCTAAATTGTGAAACCATCCACTTCAATCCAACATCAAATATATCACCTATGTCTGAGGGTAAGGGTGTGGTAGTGAACACCTCATTGCTCAAGTCAAATGACACCAAATATGTTTCAGAATCATAGTTATCCTTACACAACCAATGACAAACACCATCCATGTACACTCGGCCACACTCATAAAAAGGAGAAATATCGACATCGAGTTGCTTCCAAGAGTTATCCCTTAGGTTATATATCTCCCATAAGGGCTCTAAACCTATATCTTCCAATTGCACATCATCGATGTCAGAGTCTGACTCTGAATCTGGAATATATTGAAATTGTACATGTCGAATCACCTTATAGTCATTTCTAACAAGATCATAGCCAAATCCATTAATTTGAGCCACAACATAAACATTAACTGCAGAAGTAGGGAAAGAATACTCAAAAGGACTAGAAGGAATGACCTTTAACTCTCCAGTAGCTGGATTCCAAAATACAACATTTCTAGAATCTCTATGGAGACAAAGAATGCCGTTAATACAAGCATAACCAAAAATATCGAGAAAGTTTTCCCCTTGAAATGGAATTGGCCAATCTAATTTATCCCTATTCTCAAACCTCTCACCAGAAAGAGAATACAACGTATGTGAAAGTGGGTGTGGATCTAACAGATGTAGGAGGAGAGACGCATCATCATAGTAAGAACAATAGTTAGATATGATTTGATTGCGATAAGTGTTCATGAAATAGTTGTTTTCAAATAAAAGAGCCCATGATTTGCATATGCATCCAAATCGCTTCAAAGATTTTAGAGGAAGTTTTGATAGAATGGAGAAGGCAAGATCATCGGGTATATCAATTACTAACCTTTTATTTTTTGACGCAACAGATTTCTCCATCTCTGATTCCCAAAATGAGTTTGCAAAGTA
This sequence comes from Astragalus membranaceus, assembly GCA_039519185.1. NCBI lineage: Eukaryota > Viridiplantae > Streptophyta > Magnoliopsida > Fabales > Fabaceae > Astragalus > Astragalus membranaceus. Next base: position 119,425,673 of record CM076851.1, read on the forward strand.
GACACTAACCACAAACGAGCAGGGGATGAGATTTCAAGATAGCATGAACACAAAAGTAAAACAGCCTCAAGCCAGATAATAAAACTGCTCCAGCATAGAGGATTAAGTGTACGAAACTATTCCAGTTTATAGAAACAAAACTATGGGTGCATTTATTTATGGGTTTGAAATTCGAATCTGAGGTGTATTTTGTCCACATAATTAAATTATAGCATGAATGCTATAAATGCTATTTTAATAAATATGTTGGGTACGTATTTATAATTTCGCGAATCTCTCCTTTATAATCTCTCTTTTTTTTCTTTCTATGTGTTTTTATCCCAAACTTCAATCATATTTACCCAACTGCCATTCTATCATTTCTTCGTTCTAAACTTCAGCCTTTTTGTTCTTGTGGTTTTCTTTTTTAATATTTTAACCACATTAAGCAGTATGATTTGGGGTACTTTAGACTACGCAGAAAATTATAGATGTTCAAATACACTAAGTTCGTACCTCAATAACCGAAAAAAATCATTTCTTCACAAAATGCATAAAGTGTGATACTAAGAAGTGTGTTTTTGGATACTTTAGGGTTCATAAAAAAATTTAGTTGTTCAAATATGTGAAGTTCTTTCCTCAATAACCAGTTTGATAAAAAAAATAATTCCGTGATAAATACATAAACTTCAATGCTAAGCAGTGTAATTTGGGGTACTTTATGGTCAAGAATTTTTTTTATATGTTCAAATACGTTATATTCGTTCCTCAATAACCAGTTTAATGAAAAAAAATTGTTACAAAATTGTAAAGTGTGATTCTAAGCAATGTGTTTTGGGGTACTTTAAGATCCAGAAAAAAATTAGATGTTCAGATACGCAAAGCTCATTCCTAAATAACCCGTTTGGTGGAAAAAAATTATTTCATTACAAAATAGGTAAAGTGTGATCCTAAACAGTGTTTTTTTTTTGGTATTTTAGCATTCAAAAGAAACTTGAATTGTTCAAAGAAGCAAACTTCATTACTCAATAATTGATTTTGTTAAAAAAAATATTAATTTGGTGTCAAAATATCTAAAGTACATCTTACGACTTTAAAAAACCAATTTATATTTAATACTTCTTTTCCTGATATTTACGTTTCTTTTTATATTTATTTGCCCCGCCCCCCTTCCTTTTGTTTCTTTAATGAGTACTCCCGACTGACCACCATTTTTTATGACCCTTATTTTGATGCCTTATCTGTCTTGCAATATTTACTGCCACGGGAATTTCAGCCATATTTACAATAGACAGTCACACCATTTTTGTTCTCAACCAGACTCTCCGGTATACACATGAGCTCAGACTCCACTCTGGCTCCCCGAATAAGGAAGAATCCTCCAACCTGACTGACCGATCGACTGTTATCCCGCCTTCATCTCCCACTGTATTGAATGTAGCGAGATCATAGGGGAAATTCCATGGTTTCACTCTTGTCTGTTTGTAACGGTCGTATCGGCCATTAAGTGTAATAAAGAGCAATAATCACTATTGTACTATAAATATACGCCCTTTGAGGCCAATATACAGATCCAAAGTTCATTTCTCATACTCTAAACTTGATTCGTATTCTTGATTATTATGATAGTCTTATAATTATGTTCGATCGTTTCCCTCACCGGAAATAGATCGGAACAATTTTCTTTCATGCAACCACATTAATTGGTGGACACATTCCAAGAAGAAACGCTCACTTCTATTGCAGCATTGACTCCTACGGAAACTTCAGGAACATTTTCAATAGAACCCCACCTCATCTTCTTTCCACTTTTTATAGGCGCTTCTATTTTATTGGTGGATTCCCTCCAACTCTGCATGAAACCCACGTGTTTCACTATTAATTTGTGTTGTCTTCTTTAATTTCGTCATTTCGCTCCAATAAGTATTCGAAGCATATATAAATTGGTGTTTATATTTTTCTTTTATATTCGCATACCGCATTGCATCATTTACTCCCACGAAAACTTCAGCCCCATTTACAATATAACCTCACATCATCTTCTTTCAACTTTGTATAGATATTTTTATTTATTGGTGGTTTTCATCTAACCCTGTATGATACCCACGCGATTCACTTTCTAATGGTATTGTCTTCTTTTATTTCTTTTATATTTGAGTACCGCTAACATCATTTACTCCGACTAAAATTTCAGCCACATTTACAATAGAACCCCCACATCATCTTCTTTCAACTTTGTATAGGTTCTTCTATTTTATTGGTAGTTTTCATCCAACTCTACATAATACCCACGTGTTTCACTTTCTATTTGTGTTGTCTTCTTTATTTTGGTCATTTCGCATCAACGAGTATTAGAAGCATATCTAAATTGATATTTATATTTTTATCTTTCTTTTAAATTCAAACCCCCATGAGAACTTCCACTATGCCAAAAAGGGATTTTAACAGCGCCCCTTTAACAACGCTCATTAGTTTTATACTTCTTCTTCTTATATTTTTTAGAACCATATTCTTTTGAACCTAAAATATCTATTGAATCCATTTAGTTCAGTCACTACCAAATCACAAATATATTATTTAAATTTTTTAAGGTTTACGATTTATAGAAATAACTCCTCTCTTCGTGTTTGGTTGCATCCATCATTACTGAGAGAATAATTAATGAAGAGAATGTTTTTATGATTAGAGTCATCAAGATCTTGCTGCTAATTTTAGTTTTGCATTTGAGGTGCTTAAGTGAACATAGGACTTGAATAAACTTAGTTGGTTATTATACTAATGAAAAGAAAAAGTGACATTATATTGTTGGCTCAAATAAGCTCAAATATAGCTACTTGATTTCTGCAATGTAATCTCATTGAAGAGTTGATTCTTTGTCTTGAAATATATAATATGCCATAAATAATTTATCTAATTAGAAAAATGCGCTTTAACAAACCTTGCACGATACCCCACGCATTTCACTTTCTATTTGTGTTGTCTTTTTTATTTGAGTCATTTCGCACCAACAGGTACTAGAAGCATATTTTAGTTAGCGTTTATTTTTTTATCTTTATTTTATAGTCGAGTATCGCGTTGTAGCATTTACTCTCGGGTGAACTTCAACCACCTTTACAATAAAACCCCTCATCATCTTTTTTCAACTTTGTATAGCTGCTTTTAATTTATTGGTGATTTTCATTCCACCCTGTATGATACCCACTTGTTTGATTTTATAATTGTGTTGTCTTCCTTTTCTTTCTTTAATAATCGAGATAGCATCATTTACTCCTGCGGGAACTTCAAGCACATTTACAATAGAAACCCCCCACCCCTATCATCTTCTTTCAACTTTGTTTATAGTTCTCGAGATCTTGCTGATTTTAGTTTTGCATTTGAGAGGTTTAATTGAACATATTACTTGAATAACATTAGCTTATTATTATACTTATGAAAACAAAAAGTGATGTTATATTATTGGCTCAAATAAGCTAAAATATAGCTACGTGAGTTCTGAAATGTAATCCTATTGAGTAGTTACTTCTTTTCAATATATAATATCTAATTGATACTTCTTTTCCATACTTCTTTTCAATATATAATATTTAATTGGTACTTTAAAAATATAATTAAATATAATAAACTTAAATGAGTGTCAGCGTAACATGCTGTTGAGATTAATTTCCATGGTTGAAATATAAGTAAACATTTCATAAATATAAAGTAATTTGTATTTCCAGTCTCACTTTCTCAAAAATAATGATATATAATCTTAAACAAACATGTAACATCCTAAATTTAACAACATCTAGAATGTTAATTGTTCATTTTATCAAAAATCAGAGAATGCGCAACCAAAAGTATGGATTTAACTAAGCGGAATATAAATCTCCGGTTTGAGTCATCACAAAGTTAGGCAAAGCCAAAACATTATACACCTCAAACTATATGTTTGATTAGGTTTCACAAGAGTCAAAGAAACATAAAAACCCATTCTTTAGGTGCATATTTCCTAAACATCACATCATCAATAGTGTCGTCAACGGTCTCTCCAAAGACGACGTCGTTGAACGCGACACTCTCGTTCACCGCTGCTACATCGCCCTCGGTTGATTATAGTTCATCGTCTCCGAGATCAATGATTCTGCAACTACCCCCTCTCCAAGCCATCAAATTGCTCGCTCTTTATTTCTCCTCCCTAAAGGATTATGCAGCAAAGCGATGAGGTTCACACATTCACTCAGCTTGCAAGAAAATAGTTTTCGGTTATCTTGTCTCTACCCCAAAAAACATCTCTTTAAAAAAACCACATACTTGGATGCCATTATTCCAACAAGGCACTCAACAAGGCACGTTTAATTTGCTTAATCACTTTTTCATTGCTTCTGCTACTATATATTCGCTTCAAATCATTTGATAAATCTATTGATATTGCATTGTGTTTTCTTATTTGGAAGAGTGTATGTGGTTGTCCAAAACATTAAAGTTGTAGAGTAATTTGATATAATTGCCTTTCCATTTAGTAAATTGTCAATGTCTTTATGATTTGTGCAGGATACTAGGGATCCAGAAACACGGGCCAATCTAGCTTTGAAAGTGGCTTCTATCATCTTACTTGATTTGTCTAATATATCATTTAATCTTAAACAAATTGGTGTTGTTTATGAAAATTATTTGGGCGCTTGGATGTTTCATTGCCAACTAATTGTTGGTTTGAACTTATAGTTGTTCTAAAGAATAATAGCAGACATGGTCTATTCCACATAACATAAGCTCCTGTACGGCTTTAAATCAATTGTAAGATTTCAGAGCACTAGTCAGCAATTACGGGACTATTTAGAATAGTACTTAATTTTTAGTACCATGGCATGTAATAATGTTAATCATTTGGTATGTCTTGTTATAGCAATGAATACATTATTTTGGAGTTAGGGGTCTTGTTGCAAAAGCATTATTTCAAATACTGAAACTTAGACTTACGATAAAAGGCGGCAAGGATGCAAACATGTTTGCTGAGAGCTGAACTAGGACAAGCTCAAGGAATGCTTGCAGTGGCTCAAAGTGAGAGCATTGATGCCACATTAAAGGTAATGTCTATTTTCTTATAATCAGAAACACTTGTAGCATCTCTTTCTTCACGATTTTGCTACCTAATAATTAAAATTTTTCGAAGGAACCCTTATATTTTCCTTGCCACCAGTTTCTTGCTATTTTGGTTAATCCACTTCTTCTTAGCTAACATTAACATATATATACTATATGTTATTGGATTTGAAACATTGATTGTGCATGGAAATGAATCTTCCGATTGGCTTTGTCAAAGGGAGTAATATCCCCCATTGCTTTGAGTAGCTGGATGAACTAAACAAGTGGAGATTATATGACTACATGAAAATGGGAGAGACTATTGCCAAGGAGAATATAGCCCAGAATTATAGACTTTTAACTTGTATTACATTGAAAATTTGAACAACAAATGTTTTGTCGTGTGTTTGAAATACATTTATGTATCATAGTTATATTTTAAATAAAGTTTTGAGTACTTTGATTAAATTATCATGGTTATATTTTTAATGAAGTTTGGAGTACTTTGATTAAATTTTTGAATTTTGATATTATAAATAACACGCCGGTGCTAGTAATTGAAGCTAATAAAGAGGTGAAGGGAAACCTTTCTCAATTATAAATAATAGTAAAATAGTATTAAGATTCTATATAGAACATTTAGAGGAGGTTAAAACCCCCCGTAGTAAAACCCCTGCAAATAGACGTGATACTAGCGTTTTCTAAAAACCCCCACAAAATGATTGCGGGACTTGAAACTCCGGCGGTTTTAAAACCCCCGCAGTGTAGTTTGCGGGGGTTAAAAAACCCCGCTAGTTGACCTAAAAACCCCCTCAATTTGATCCATTTTTGTAGTGCAAATTTCATGTATATGACATTTCAAGTATCAACTTGTCTGAACAAAATGTAAGACAGCAACATAATTTCAAACAAGAGCATAACAACAAGATTTGAAAGGGTCTAAATCTCTAATTGTACTTGAAAACCCTAAGATAGACAAAGAGGGAAAAAGGGGAAGAACTCACTTTGTTTAGCAATCACCACGATGTTCCCTTAAGTTGTGATGAATTACCAACAACTTCAAGTCACCAAGACTCGTCGCAAATCACTCTCTTAAATGTCTTTAACTCACATAAAATGCACCGAACTTTAGTCCTTGGCTTTAATCCCGTGTGTAACTCGAAATGTATGTGATGGAGAGTGGTTCCATGTTATATTTTTACAGCATCTGAGACCGATATTGCAGCAGACATATCTAACTGAATATGCAACCCTAGTTAATAAACCAAGTGTCTATTGTGAAGTTAATGTCGTCTAGTTTCTAAGAGTATAGGAGCTGATAGAGATAATGGGAATCAGCAATATTTTGGAAAATCTTAACATTAGGTATGTCTTGTTATAGCAATGAATTCATTATTTTGGAGTTACGGGTCTTGTTGCAAAAGCATTATTTCAAATACTGAAACTTAGACTTACGATAAAAGGCGGCAAGGATGCAAACATGTTTGCTGAGAACTGAACTAGGACAAGCTCAAGGAATGCTTGCAGTGGCTCAAAGTGAGAGCATTGATGCCACATTAAAGGTAATGTCTATTTTCTTATAATCAGAAACACTTGTAGCATCTCTTTCTTCACGATTTTGCTACCTACACTAGTGCAGAAAAGGGATTTAAAGTCAGGCGAAAAGGGGATTTAAAGTCAGGCGGGCGCTTGACTTTTATTAAGTCGACTTTGTATGTCTGGAGTTTTAAAGTCAAGCGATAGCCTGACTTCGTAAGTATGATTTAAAGTCAAGCATTTATTGCGCCTGACTTCGTAAGTATGTTTTAAAGTCAAACATTTATTCTTGCCTGACTTCGTAAGTATGATTTAAAGTCAAGCATTTATTCTTGCCTGACTTCGTTTGTATGATTTAAGGTCAAGCTTTTATTATTGCTTGACTTTAAATCATACTTACAAAGTCAAGCAAAAATAAATGCTTGACTTTAAATCATACTTACGAAGTCAAGCATTAATTATTGCCTGACTTCGTAAGTATGATTTAAAGTCAAACTTTTATTCTTGCTTGACTTCGTATGTATGATTTAAGGTCAAGCTTTTATTATTGCTTGACTTCGTATGTATGATTTAAGGTCAAGCATTATTGCGCCTGACCTTAAAAGTTTTTTTTTTTAAAATTTTGGTTTAATCTATACACCCTGGTTATACAAATTTTTTTGTTAAAAAGAAGCGACTCCACTGGGGATCGAACCCAGATCTCTGGTCCCGTAGACCAGCGCCTTATCCATTGGGCCATGGAGTCAGATTTCAAGTTTTAGGATAAGAATTACATAAAGCCAATGGTTGTGCAACAATCATTACAACAGAGACACATGAATGAATACATTTATCATGAATGAATACAGAGACACATGAAAATCCATGAATGAATACAGAGACACATGAGCTCCATTTATCATAATTACAAACATTATCATAGTGAAACAAATTAAAGGTTACAAATAATAAAAGAGCAGTCAAGCTTTCGTAAAGCTTCAGGCTTCTTGCTGTCTAACTGAGAAGGATTGGAAATGAACAAAAAGATGATAAACAAAGGGTTGGGCTCAATTTGCTATGATCACATCTGCAACATTAGCCACCACTGCTATCATCCTCATTATATATAAAGTCAAGAAGTAAAGGCAATAAATCTTGATAGCAACAAAGAGAATCATGTACAATCATTACCACCAAATCCTGTACAGTCATTACCACCAAATTACACTTCCTCAAAATTACACCAACAACAAAATTAGAAGAATTTTGTGTCATCAACCTATACCACTAAATTTAGAAGCAAAAAATGTACAATCATATAACTAAAGAAAACCTCAACAATATTTCTAGTGAAGAACCATGGCTATATCAAAGAATATATGAATACAGCAACATGTAACAGACATTAACAGGTAGAATTTGGTTAACAGAAATATACGGTTAACAGAATACCTTCTCATAGTTTGCAGCCATCCCAACAATCTTCTACCCTGTCATTCTTCCCAGCCATGTACATTTTGTGGTGCCAATGTAAGACATATATCTGCAATCTAGTAGAGATGAAACCAAGAACAATTAATGCATCAGCTAGAATTTGGTTAGCAGCTTGTGAAGGATGAACACTGTCCCAAAACACATACCTTGTATTAGAACAAGTTCCTGGTGATTTTGTATTGCACAACAAGGATGTTGCCTCTACAGTCCCTGTACCACAGCAACCTCTCCTTGTCTCCACAAAACCTATAGAACATCGTAAGGGGAGTTAGAAAATTAAATTATGCTACAAATAATAAAGTGTAGAGATGAGAACTAGCTGGATAACTCACATTTACAGTCCCTAATAATAAAGTGTTTTACTAGCTGCAGAACTTTTGTTATATGTTAATAAAAAGCATCACTTAAAAGCCTAACATAGTTTTTATTGTCATTTTGTTGATCAATATAGGATAATAAACAAGGAGACAATTAGATAAATGATGTTATATGATTGATGCAGTGCAATGCTATAGTCTTAGCCACTGGTTTCCATTTATGAAGTTCATGTCTAGGAAAGACCTTGCTTCCCCATAGCTGAAGTTTTTTGACCAAGGCACCTTATGACTACTATCATAATTCAATAGAATACGGCTCTGTTACTGTCTACTGTCTACACTCAGTGCCACTCAAAACTTGTCAAAATCCCAAAATTGCACTCACATGGTCTTGTGTTTAATTGAGTAGTAAAAGTTGTATCTTGTTACCTCAAAACTGATCTCAATTGCACAGAAATAATCTGAATCTACTGCACAAATAATCTGTATCTTGTGTTTGAAAAATATTTATCATTGAGTGGTGCTATACATTAAGAAAAAAGTAGAATGCTAGCAGAGGGATGATGGCTTTGGCAACACACAACAGTCAACAATGATTAGAGAAAAAAAACCAACAATTTAATACAAAAATAACAGAGTAGTGTCATCCTACGGGGTTTAATGATCCCACTAACATCTTTAAGTCATAATTTTCATTCTGAATTTCTTCAACTTATCCTTATTGTTCAAAGGAGAAACCAATTAGATATATTGAGAAAGGTTCAAAGTTTGTTCACTGGAAAGAAATGAACAAGAAACTTCTTTACACAGGGATCTAAGGATACCTTTGGAAGTCCACCAATTCCTAGTGCTATATCAAGAGCAAATGAACCAGTAGACACAACAGGTACATCTTTTGGTGAGTCAGAGCGACCAAGCCACATGATAGATCGTTTTCCAAATGTAGAAGTGATCTGGTCAAGAGCTTGTTTAAGGGCCAAATCTTTCTTATAGACATGTTCTCTTCAACTGAGTCACTTCCATCAGATTTAGAGCGCCTTCTACCTTCAGGTATGTAAAAATGAAAATGTTGTCAACATGTTAACTTCAAATCAGTACAATGCAAAGGTCATAAAAAACTAGAGCAGAACAACCTGAAACTCTGCATTATTTACTATAAATCTGCTACTGATATAAATAGCAGAGGCAGAGAAATAAACTGATGTAAACTCTCAGTATACGAAAATACAAATACCCCATGCAATTCAAGAATCATTACTAGAGTAATTACTTATAATGTACTGAAGTCTCTTATAGCAGAATTGTGCTGAGTCAGCTAAGCTTTTACTAAAGCTACATACCGAACCGAATGGTAACAAAAATCATCAGATCGTTAATTACCTGAACAGAAAAGCAACAAATAGATTTCCTCGCACAGTCCAGTCTCAGATCGTTAATAACCTGAACAGAAAAGCAACAAAAATCTTTTCTATAAACTGGCTCTAGAAGAAACTCTTTTCTATAATTTATACACTTACAGAGTTGTGAGTGATGGTAAAGTTGAGAACCAAACTGGAGCTTCAGATGGATCAAAAGAGTTGTTACTAAGATCCCTACACAATATTATAAATTTATCAGAGTAATGTGAATGATAAAATCATATTAAAGTGAATAAATTAGAAGCATTAACTCATGCTAATTACTTACACATAGTTGAGGGTATCCATTGAAGTTAAGTCTGGTAAAGGACCTGTTAAATTATTGTGTGCCAAATTCCTGAAAGAGAACAACACTATATAAATCTCTATTAATGTTATTATAATACTCTTTTATATGTCCATTTCTCCAATATAAATACCTTACAATTCATTGATGTTAGTAAGGTTGTTGATACTTGAAGGAACCTCTCCTGTCAGGAAATTTCTATCGAGCCGACTGTCATAAATTTTGAATAATAAAGAAAAAAAATCGTCAAAGAGGATATTCAGTATAATAGAATTATAAGGAAAAAGGAATTAAGTTAAGTGAATGAAAATAATACTTGAAATATGAAGGAAGGAATTACTTACAGAACCTCAACTGTCTGAACTAGTCCTATTGTAGAAGGTATACTCCCACTTAAATGATTTCCATCAAATAATCTGTGAGGAAGAAAAACAGTAGCTCATAGTACCACAATAGTTAAGAGTTGAGGATATGTGCTTATAAAATCCATTAGATGCCAAAATCAAAATGTCAACTTACATGTGTATGAGTACCATCTCATCAATCTCACATCCAAATCCAAAGTACTTCTCAAAAGAAACATTGTAAATCTTCTTCTTAGCTTCCTCCTCACTGAAAAACAAGAAGAAAAATGCAACTCAGACACAACCCCCATCAATCATCATCGAAAGCTGCTTCCATGTATATTTCTAAAAAAACAGATTAAAAAATTCAACAAACTAAGACTAGTTGAAACATCCAAATAAATTAAATTTAAAACAAAAATAAACCTTAGTTTGCGATGCTTAAACCTAAAAAAAATAGACAGGCAAACCATCCAACATAGAAAACAAAACGGAAAATGATTTTCAGAATGAAAGGCTTTGCTAGATATCACAAATTAACATGATGGGTTGGATAAACTGGTTGAAAACATCTCATTAAAGGTTATCAACACCAACAGTAGAATGCTTTCCATTATGCTTGGAGGATGGAGCTCCTTGGAGGTCTCGAGATGCCAGCTCTAACTTGTATTTGTCTCACAGTCGAGTGATGACAAATCTAATTTGCTATTTGTCTCACCTTTATCAATAGAAACCTATATAATACAAAATATGAAAGTTAGTAAAAGGCTAGCACCATTTGAAACAAATTTGTAAACCCTTGTATGTGAAGTGATGAGGTCCAACATTGAGAAACCAGCATTTTTCTCCCTAAACATGACTCTCTCATGTTCCCAAACATAAGACGATTTTCTAAACCATAATAGTTTATCATTTATGATTGTCATTGTTAAGATAATACAATGAGCAACACATTCAACCCATTATCGTATTAAGTATTAAACAAAAACTTATCCTATTATTAAGTAGTAAACTGAAACTGTGACGGACGGGAAAGGCAGCCTTATCTTGCATTGCGAAGAGGCCAATTCCATGACTCAAACCCCTGACCTTACATACTCTTCAAGAAGGAAAGAAAATAAAAGGGAAATAATGACACCATTCAAATTTCACATGAAAGAAAATAAAAGGGTCTTATGATTCAAGGCTGAAATGAGTTTTATATAACCACATTGGAAAGTAAATTAACTATGAGGAAATAATTTGAAAATTTGAAGATAACTACCTTGTTGCAGTATACATGTCATAGAACTTTTCAAAGGCTTTATCAAAGCAATAATTAAACTCCCCAAGAGATCCTTGATATCAGTGACCTTAGAAGTCGACTTGCAACATTTAACCTATAGCAATACAGATTGAGAGGAGCTGATCAGCTGTAGAGGTATTTTTCTTTGAGAGATTTCAGACCAAATTTAAAGCTTACTTTAACATAATCTGCATCCCCATGACATCCTACATTTAGGGAAAAACTATAAAATAGAAGAAAACATTAGGGAACTCCCTCAATAAGCATGATTTAGGTACCCATAAAATGTATCTGCTGACTACTTTCCTTCTTTTTAAAATCAAGCACCTGCACTTGAGCAGGATTTAAATTGACCACCATAATATATCAATCACCAAGCAAGAATATGTAACAATTTAAAATCCAAACTCCAAATTTGATTCCCACATGGGAAGCTCTTAATTTCTAAAAGAAAGAGGAGCAAGTAACAAACCATAGGAAGGAAGCCTGTTATCTCTGTATGTGGCTTGCCATTTACTAATAAGTATATTGTCCTGAAATAAAAAAAAAAGGATGCAGGAATTTGAGCATTCTATAAAAGAACATGAAGAAAAATGGGGGGAAGGAACATAAAGAAAAATCTGGAGAGCAGAAGGGTAAATCAAAGAGAAATAAAAGAAAAAATCGCAAGTGAAGAAAAGAAAATTGGATTAATTTTTTGACCTATGGTTCCTCTAAAGAAATGATTAACAGATACAGGTAACTGTAACCTGATATTTCTGTACTTGAAAAGTGTCAAGAACGCAGTATTAGGGTTTGTTGCTGCAAAACCTAACAAGAACTCAGAAAGAGGAAAACAGCAAGATACAGAAGATCAGTTTAGGGTTATACCTGTGACAGTGAAGGAAGAAGGCACAAAAGCTTCATCTTTGAAGCACCAAACAGCCTTAACCTCAGATCAGCAAGATGACTCAGGGCTCAAACCGAAGGTTCCTTCGCATCATCGTCATCAAGGATCGTCATCGGTGGAGAGGGACGAACGATTGAGCGCATCATCGCCGCCGGAGCAGCAAGAGCACTCAAACCCTAGAGGACCGGAGAGAGAAGAAGAGGAACCAGAGCAGCAAGAACGCAAGATCCGATCTCTGCAACTGTGAATTCGTAACCGATCGTTAATAACCTGAACAGAAAAACAACAAAAATCATCAGATCTAAGGGAATCCTGTCAGATCCGATGCGTGTTGAGAGGAGACTGTTCTGAGAGTGAGAATGGAGAGTGCTCTGAGAGTGAGAATGGAGAGTGCTCTGAGAGTGAGAATGGAGAGTGCTCTGAGAGTGAGAATGGAGATGAGAGTGAGAATGGTGATGCTAGGGTTTCGTTTCTGAGAGTGAGAAGGCGTGAGAACGCGAGAGGAGTGAGTGTGAGAATGGAGAGTTTCGTTTCTGAGAGTGAGAAGGCGTGATATTATTTTTTTTCTTTCTATTTTAATACTTTAGAAGTCAGGCCTCTGTTCGCTTGACTTTAAAACTTTACCTCTTAATTACAAGTTTGCCACCGTGTCTACTTATGTAGTCAGGCGAATACATGCCTGACTTCTAAAGTCTAATTTTTTTGCTATTTTCTCACTTTAGAAGTCAGGCGTGTATTCGCTTGACTTTAAAACTCGCGAGTTTTGCCTTTTAATTACAAGTTTGCCACCGCGTCAACATATAAAGTCAGGCATCTGAGCGCCTGACTTTAAATGTCTAATTCTTTTCCTGATTTTGCACTAGTGCTAATAATTACAATTTTTCAAAGGAAGCCTTGTATTTTCCTTGCCACCAGTTTCTTGCTATTTTGGTTAATCCACTTCTTCTTAGCTAACATTAACATATATTAACTATATGTTATTGGATTTGAAACATTGATTGTGCATGGAAATGAATCTTCCGATTGGCTTTGTCAAAGGGAGTAATAGTTAAGATTTCAACAAGTGTACTGAAACGTTGCAAGTAATAGTAAAGACGGTAAGACCGGTCGTATCCACAGGGATTGCGTGTTGTTAACAATGGCTAAGTTATTAACTCTTAGATATGAAAACTGGATTAAGTTGGAATTTCAGTGACGCGAAATAAAACGGTTGTTAAATAGAATAAAGACAAGCGATTAGGGATTGAATCCCCTCCCCTATCCTATCACATGAATCTTCAGTTAATTTCAAGTTGTTTATTCAATATACCAGATTCAGTTCACTAATATAGGTTAAGGACAATTCCTTGCCTCAAAACCCTTTTACCTAATTGAGATGCCCTAATTCCTTAGGTGATTCATGCCAATAGGTAAAGCATTAAGCCCTAGAACTAGAGAATTCACAAACCTATGGTTCCATATTCCTATGACAACAAGTATGTGATCTAGACCCCCAATTTCAAGCCTACAACCCCATATTCCTATGGTGATCATACCCTAAATCATTAAAACTATCATATGTAGTAATAAAGCATTAAACATAGAGGTCTAGACATATGATAAATCAACAAACAACTGAATTAACCATAGCAAAGTGTTCAATAGATAGGTTTGGGGAGAATCATCTCTCCCTAATCTGAGAAATTTAGTTACACATGATCAGAGAAGTACAAACTAAGATAAAAGAGACAATACAAGTGAAGGAAGTCATGAGAACCTTCAAACCCTTGTTCCCAAGTGCCTGGAAGCCTCCAAATTCGCCTCTCTCAACTGCTCTAAATCTTGCCTGCGCTCCAATGGATCCGTCCTTCACAAATTCGCTGAAAACTGCTTAAAAGCCCTAATTTTTGGTCAACCATCGCATCGCGACACGAGCCCGTCACGGCGCGAAAAGTGACAGAATGCTCTCCTGTGAAAAGGTTTCGCTGCGTCGCGCTGCGACTCCTCCTGGTCGCGACGCGAAAAGTGACAGAATATCTCCTTCAGCTGCCTATTGCACCACTAGGCAAATGTCTGGTTCGTTAGTTGATGCTATGACAACTTGAAGGTCTTCCATTGCAATTGGCACCTGGAGTGAGAGAATTAGCTTACAAAATGAATCCTAATACATTGATCTAAACTAAGCTAATTCCCCGGCAATCAACATAATTACAATCAAATCCCTGTAGTTTTGGTTCTAAAATTGAGCAACTTATATCATATGACAGAGAGTCAACACAACCCCAAACTTAAACTTTTGCTTGTCCTCAAGCAAACATTCAATTTAGGATGTGGCTATTTTTTAATTTAGCTGTCACACATTCCACACAAACCAATTAACCACACAGCATATCAAAATCATCATCAACCTAATACAGTAGCAAGACAACCGAATTGGAAAATACAAGATCATAAGCAGGCAAGCATTCTCAAGTTCTCTCTTTTTCACACATCTCACCAATCTCTCTTTGAAGTGTCTAAGGTGGTCACTCAATTCACAATGCCTGCATCATCGTTTCATAGGCGTGAACAAGTTCTATACACATCTATACACATGATACACATACACACTATTTGAGGACTTTCAAGGTTGTAACGGGGCTTAGGTAAGGGTGGATAACATTTGGATAAGTAGGTTACAACTTGGAGTTAGGCCTACTTCTCTCTTTGTCAATTTCAACAATCTCACTCACTTACCCATTTTCCCCAAAGCATTCCACAAGAGAAGGAATTATTTACTTATTTATTTATATATAACCCTTTTTTTTTAAATATATATATATATATATATATATATATATATATATATATATATTTTCTTTTTCTTTCTTTTCTTTGTATGTTCCTTTCTCTTGTATACCACCCCAAACTTAGAATGTTGCTATTCCATGAGCAACCCCAAACTTAAAATTTTTCCCACTCACATACATTTGTCTACCTAACTCCAAGTTAAGGAACAACTAGGCATATGATTTGCAGAAAAATTTAAAAACAACAATTAGGCTCAGAGGGGCTAATAGAGGATAAACAATACTCGGGTGGCTTGAAAAGCTCAGGGGTTCCAAAAAATTTGCCTTAGTGTGTATGTAAATCACATGCAAGATTGTTAAGTACAAGTTCAAGTTCTGCAGACTAAAGCAAGAAAAAAATAGACACAATCATGATATAAGTGTTCGGCCTCAAAGCTCACGGTTGGGAAGGTAAGAGATGGAACTCTCGAAAGCCTGCCCACAGATGATCTAGATCTTCCTCAACTTTTGTCTCGACCACTGACACCACCTGATGATAAAATCTGATTTGAAAGTAATCACATGGTAGCTGCAAAACATGTTAGAGCTAAACAACCACCAACAGAAAATGAGTTCAAAGTTGTGGTTCATCATAATCAATGTAAAAGTCATAACAGCAGTACAACCAAAATTCAAAAACAACTACCTCCACCATGGGTTGCCTCCCATGAAGTGCTTGTTTATCGTCCTAAGCTTGACGTATGCAATTCCACTATCAAGGTGGAATATATGACACAAAGAACACATCATCCTTCTTCTTTTGTTTCTGGGGCAAGAATATCATGAACTTGAAGTATAATTGCAGATGCTTCCATACCCTCTCAAGGTGAAGGATGACGAACAAGGCATAGAAGGAATCTAAATATCGATCAAACTCTTCACTTCTTGGCTTGCTGCTCGAAAGATTAGTAGGGAAATTGATTTGTTGGGTTATTTCTTGTTGGATTTTCACACCTTCCCAACACTGGGAATTTTGAGCTTCCCTCCAAACTATGTGATCCTCCCGTTCAATCTTTTTTTGGCTAGACTTCACAACTCCCTCACTTTTTTCACTTAACTCGTTTTCGACTCCTCCATTTTTCTTTTTCAGTTTCTCCCTCAACACCTCTGTTTCACTACTCTCCTTTCCGAACTTGGGTTTGGTCACTTCAACGGGATTCAGCTCTCTACCACTTCTCAATGAAATAGCATTACCACTTTCATACTTGAAGTTATGATTAGTACTAGCATGAGCGCCACTGTTAGATGTTTCTGCAAGCTTTCTTGATAACTCCCTAATTTGAGCCTCCAAGTTCTTCATCGAGGTTTCATGGTTTTTCTCCATAATTTTCATTGCTTGCTCTTGAGAGTGAAAAGTGGTCTGAGTCATTTGCAGGTATTGTTTCAGAGCATCTTCCAAATGAGTTCCATGGTCATGAAGTTGCATTACTTGAGCAGTTGTTGGAGTTTGAGATCTAACTTCCAAAGCAGCAGCCACTTGTTTGGTGAGAGATTCCATTTGGAGAGACATTAGCTTTTGTTGAGCCAATATTGCACTATTAGAGTCCAACTCCAACATACCCTTCTTAGCTACAGCTGCACGGTCATTTTGCAATCTGTACTCATATGAAGTCATATCCTCTACCAGCTTTTTAGCTTCCTCCCAAGTTTTAGTACCTAAGGACCCTCCTGCTGAGGCATCTAACATCATCCTGCTTTGAGGTAGCAATCCATGACAGAAGGTTTGCAACTGCAGGAAATCATCAACACCATGCCCTGGACATTTTTTCAATAACAGCTTAAATCTTTCCCAGGAATCATATAGGGACTCTGAATCCCATTGTGCAAAGTTGTAGATTTCTGCTCTCTTTTTGATAAACTTGGAGATTGGGAAGAACCTATCTAGGAACTTGTTTTCAAGGTCACTCCAAGCATTGAAAGTTCCTGGTGGGAGAGTATTCAACCAATCTTTTGCCCGGCCTGTTAGAGTGAATGGAAACAGGCGCACTTTCTTGGAATTTTCATCAACCCCCTCGGGATATGTGGTTCCACAAATCTCATGGAACAGGGATAAGTGTTGGTTGGGGTCTTCAGCATCTGACCCTGAAAACTGCTCTGATTTCAGTGCGGTGAGAATGGATGACTTGATGTCAAAGGTGGAAGCCCACACTGGTCGGAAGGTGTAAGCCTGAATGCCCTGATTTCTCCTCCCAAAGTCACTAAGAGTCCGCCTGGGAGGTGGATCTTCATCCATCACTTCCTCTTGGTAATTTGGCTTTCTTCCGGTTTGCTTTTTCTCTTTTTTTTTCAATCTCGGGGTCAAACAGCACTTCTTTCGAACTTTGCCCCCGCCCGAACAACTCACTGAAACACTAAACAAACCGTCAACAAGTCCGACACAATAGCTAAGTATCTAAATGGAAAACTAAAACTAAAATAAAATAAACTAAAATAAATAATAATAACAAAACTGAAAATTAAAACAACTAAGAATTAACTCATTTGCCTTGTCAATAATGAAATCAACAATCCCCGGCAACGGCGCCAAAAACTTGTTAAGATTTCAGCAAGTGTATTGAAACGTTGCAAGTAATAGTAAAGACGGTAAGACCGGTCGTATCCACAGGGATTGCGTGTTGTTAACAATGGCTAAGTTATTAACTCTTAGATATGAAAACTGGATTAAGTTGGAATTTCAGTGACGCGAAATAAAACAGTTATTAAATAGAATATAGACAAGCGATTAGGGATTGAATCCTCTCCCCTATCCTATCACATGAATCTTCAGTTAATTTCAAGTTGTTTGTTCAATATACCAGACTCAGTTCACTAATATAGGTTAAGGACAATTCCTTGCCTCAAAACCCTTTTTACCTAATTGAGATACTCTAATTCCTTAGGTGATTCATGCCAATAGGTAAAGCATTAAGCCCTAGAACTAGATAATTCACAAACCTATGGTTCCATATTCCTATGACAACAAGTATGTGATCTAGACCCCTAATTTCAAGCCTACAACCCCATATTCCTATGGTGATCATACCCTAAATCATTAAAACTATCATATGTAGTAATAAAGCATTAAACATAGAGGTCTAGACATATGATAAATCAACAAACAACTGAATTAACCATAGCAAAGTGTTCAATAGATAGGTTTGGGGAGAATCATCTCACCCTAATCTGAGAAATTTAGTTACACATGATCAGAGAAGTACAAACTAAGACAAAAGAGACAATACAAGTGAAGGAAGTCATGAGAACCTTCAAACCCTTGTTCCCAAGTGCCTGGAAGCCTCCAAATTCGCTTCTCTCAACTGCTCTAAATCTTGCCTGCGCTCCAATGGATCCGTCCTTCACAAATTCGCTGAAAACTGCTTAAAAGCCCTAATTTTCAGTCAACCATCGCGTCGCGACACAAGCCCGTCGCGGCGCGAAAAGTGACAGAATGCTCTCCTGTGAAAAGGTTTCGCTGCGTCGCGAAGCGACGCCTCCTGGTCGCGACGCGAAAAGTGACAGAATGTCTCCTTCAGCTGCCTATTGCACCACTAGGCAATTGTCTGGTTCGCTAGTTGATGCTATGACAACTTGAAGGTCTTCCATTGCAATTGGCACTAGGAGTGAGGGAATTAGCTTACAAAATGAATCCTAATACATTGATCGAAACTAAGCTAATTCCCCGTTAATCAACAGAATTACAATCAAATCCCTGTAGTTTTGGTTCTAAAGTTGAGCAACTTATATCAAATGACAGAGAGTCAACAGTAATATCCCCCATTGCTTTGAGTAACTGGATGAACTAAACAAGTGGAGATTATATGCCTACATGAAAATGGGAGAGACTATTGCTAAGGAGAATATGGCCAAGAATTAGCAAGACAAGAAAGAA
Organism: Astragalus membranaceus; assembly: GCA_039519185.1. NCBI lineage: Eukaryota > Viridiplantae > Streptophyta > Magnoliopsida > Fabales > Fabaceae > Astragalus > Astragalus membranaceus. The sequence goes on from CM076851.1 coordinate 119,444,939, forward strand.
AGAAATATGAAGAGACTATTGCTAAGGAGAATATGGCCAAGAATTAGCAAGACAAGAAAGAAAGAAACATGAAGTTGCAGAAGGGGTTAATGTTTTCTTAGGATCTTTTAGTTTAACATTGTTTTTTACTATTATAGATTTTTAACTGGTATTACATTGAAAATTTGAACAACGAATGTTTTGTCGTATGTTTGAAATACATTTATGTATCATAGTTATTTTCTAAATAAAGTTGTGAGCACTTTGATTGAATTATCATGGTTATATTTTTAATGAAGTTTGGAGTACTTTGGTTAAATTTATTGAATTTTGATATTATAAATAACACGTCGGTGCTAGTAATAGAAGCTAATAAAGAGGTGAAGGGAAACCCTTCTCAATTATAAATAATAATAAAATAGTATTAAGATTCTATATAGAACATTTAGAGGAGGTTAAACCCCACCACATAATAACCCCCACTAATTGTGCGGGTTAAAAACCCCCGTAGTAAAACCCCTGCAAATAGACGTGATACTAGTGTTTTCTAAAAACCCCCGCAAAATGATTGCAGGACTTGAAACTCCCGCGGTTTTAAAACCCCCGCAGTGTAGTTTGCGGGGGTTAAAAAACCCCGCTAGTTGACCTAAAAACCCCCTCAATTTGATCCATTTTTGTAGTGCAAATTTCATGTATATGACATTTCCAGTATCAACTTGTCTGAACAAAATGTAAGACAGCAACATAATTTCAAACAAGAGCATAACAACAAGATTGGAAAGGGTCTAAAGGTCTAATTGTACTTGAAAACCCTAAGATAGACAAAGAGGGAAAAAGAGGAAGAACTCACTTTGTTTAGCAATCACCAAGATGTTCCCTTAAGTTGTGATGAATACCCAACAACTTCAAGTAATTAAGACTCTTCTCAAATCACTCTCTTAAATGTCTTTTAGTCCTTGGCTTTAATCCCGTGTGTAACTCGAAATGTATGTGATGGAGAGTGGTTCCATGTTCTATTTCTACAGCATCTGTGAGCAATATTGCAGCAGACATATCTAACTGAATATTCAACCCTAGTTAATAAACCAAGCGTCTATTGTGAAGTTAATGTCGTCTAGTTTCTAAGAGTATAGGAGCTGACAGAGATAATGAGAATCTGCAATATTTTGGAAAATCTTATCATTAGGTATGTCTTGTTATAGCAATGAATACATTGTTATGGAGTTAGGGGTCTTGTTGCAAAAGCATTATTTCAAATACTGAAACTTAGACTTACGATAAAATGCGGCAAGGATGCAAACATGTTTGCTGAGAACTGAACTAGGACAAGCTCAAGGAATGCTTGTAGTGGCTCAAAGTGAGAGCATTGATGCCACATTAAAGGTAATGTCTATTTTCTTATAATCAGAAACACTTGTAGCATCTCTTTCTTCACGATTTTGCTACCTAATAATTACAATTTTTCGAAGGAAGCCTTATATTTTCCTTGCCACCAGTTTCTTGCTATTTTGGTTAATCCACTTCTTCTTAGCTAACATTAACATATATATACTATATGTTATTGAATTTGAAAACATTGATTGTGCATGGAAATGAATCTTCCGATTGGCTTTGTCAAAGGGAGTAATATCCCCCATTGCTTTGAGTAGCTGGATGAACTAAACAAGTGGAGATTATAAGACTACATGAAAATGGGAGAGACTATTGCTAAGGAGAATATGGCCAAGAATTAGCAAGACAAGAAAGAAAGAAATAGGAAGAGACTATTGCTAAGGAGAATATGGCCAAGAATTAGCAAGACAAGATTTTTAGTTTAACATTGTTTTATGCTATTATAGATTTTTATCGTATGTTTGAAATACATTTATGTATCATAGTTATATTTTAAATAAAGTTTTGAGCACTTTGATTAAACTATCATGGTTATATTTTTAATGAAGTTTGGAGTACTTTGGTTAAATTTATTGAATTTTGATATTTTAAATAGGTTTAAATATGCTTTTACCCCCTGCAAATAGGGGGTGTTTTGCTTTTACCCCCTTAAAATATTTGCAAGGTGTTTTTTTTTAAAAAAAATTGTAGGGGGTAAAAGCAAAACACCCCATATTTGCACGGGGTAAAAATGTTATTAAGTGTAACACCCTAATATTTCTCTCAAATAGAAATGCTAAGATGCATGAAATGGCATACATCAGAGTAATATTTTCTGTCTAGGTATTGAACACAACTAAAATTTTTCTCGATGATTAACATCAACAGCCTTAACCTTCATAACTTAATTAAAAACCATATAGGTTCCATGTCTTTCAATATCCTCATAACCTAGTGTTCAATACCATCACAAGAAAAAGTGGAAACGCTTACATAACTTAAATAAATAAAAGTCATACTTTCGAGTTACAAAGACAACAAGGGAACTCAATATCAAAAGTAAAAGAACCAAGTCTTCTAACTTCTCCTCTAGCACAGCTCCTATTCGTGCCTCGTCGCTTTCTTCTTTCCCTGTTTCTCTGTAAAACAAAAACATATAAAGGGTGAGATAAACATTATCTAAGTGAGTCCTACCGTATCCCCTCACAATAACTCTCGGTCCTTTTATTTCTTTTTCATGCCATAGTACATCTCCGGAAAAAGCTCTGCCTTTGCCTTCGAACCTCTTCACTAGCTTACACTAGCTTTAAACCTCTGAGGTCTAGGTTCTGGGGCTCATGACTTCCCCTCCCCTAGTATACTAATCTACTGGGTCGTCACCCATCCTTTTAATATAAATATATATCCACCCTCATTGGGCCGTCTATTGTATTCAATATAATTTCTATATTTAAACCTCAACAGTCTTTGATGAAAATATTTATTCATCCCTTTTCATTACATGTCATTCATGTTCATACATAAACATAAACTTGATTGAACTTATAGTTCCATAACTTTAAACCTAGCCCATGTCCTCTCACGTGTACTATCTTTCGGTTTTCGAAACATTTATAGGTTTGAGAGAAATTTTCAAAACCATCTTTGATCATGTCAAAAACAATGTCTTAAAAGTGAAAAATCATCACAAAGGGTTGGAGAGGAGATTAGAAGAGGTTTGGAATCAAAAGGAGCGACGAAACGAGAATTTGGTGTCCGCTAACAGAAGCCCACGCACCATCCGTGTGCCCTAGGCGCACGACCCGTGCGCACTGGACCTTCTTTTAAAATATTTTGCGAACCTAGCGCACGATTCTTGCACTTCTGTCAGTACACCATTTCATTCCGCTTTTCTTATTTTCGCAATTCCGTTCGAGTCCAATCCGTATTCTGATCAAAATCCAACAAAAACACAAACAATAACAGGCAATATTCCAGTCAATCCAGTCCATACAATCACATATAAAATCCGATAAAAACCGTAAAACGTTATTTTTTCCGAAAACGGTTTTCGACTCTTAAAACTTTCGAAACGAAGTACACTTCAAAACCGATCACATAATAATCATTTCAGAAATACAAGAATAATCCTAAGCGTGAGTAGAACTCACCGTTTTGACTAACTCGTGAGAAATCACGTCCTCACACGAAACGACCGAACCATAACCTCTCAAACGATCCCCGTAATCACAAACTCGCACCGAACGGGTCTAGACTTCGAAACGGAACTTCCCACACTTCTAAATTAGAATTTCACCCTCTTTGAGCTACTGAGATCACTTCCAAATACTTCAATCCACTATGTACTTCAGTTTTGGACTAGTGTCTACCCATGGTTTGTAAGGAAGGCTACATCCATGACATGGATAACAACTTGGTCAATGGAGCTCAAGAAATCGAAAATGGCACCGAGGGAAAGAAGAGGAATGAGCTTCTCAAATTAGTATCATTAGAAAGGAAATTGAAAATGGAAGAGAATGAGCTATAGCAAAAAAATTAAAAAATTGAAATACATTACCGACAGTTTTGTGTACGCTTCTGACGGAAATTCCGCCGAAAAACAATACATAGGAGTGAATAATTACCGGCGGATTTTTTCTGTCGGTAAAGTAACGTTTCCGACGGATTTGTTGTGTTTTTCGCCGGATTTTTTCTGCCGATAAAGGGCGATTTTCTTGTAGTGTTCTCCTAATTCCCTCTATTCACATTTCAATTTTTCAATCTATGTTCTATCCATTTAATCAAAACACTCACTACTAAAAATTTTATTTTCTATCTTTTATTTAATCTCGATAGAATATTAGACCGGAAAATATCTTTACTTTTATAAATGAATATTTCTTTTGTTAACGGGTAAACATTGCATATTGTTAGTAGAGTTTTATTACTTTTGATTTCTTACGGGAAAATGTAACATTTTGTCGGTATAATCATTTTTTATATTTTGTTTTCTGAATATCTTTATTTGTTATAAATGGACATTTTGCTTTTTAGTTGCGACAAAAAAGCACAAAATGTTGTCGAAAAAAAAATTTATATTTATTTTTGAGTTTCAACGGGTGAGCATTACATGTTGTTTCTATAATTTCATTATTATTGATTCCCTATCATGGAACGTTACACATTTCCAGAAAAATAACTTTATATTCTATTTTTGGGTTACAATGGAAAAATGTTAGAAAAGATTGATGGAACAATGTTTTTTACTACTCTATTTAGCTTGATATATGAATTTTCCTCTTGATGTAAATTACTAAGTTGTGATCAAATCTAATAATTTATCTACGTATGTATAAACTAATTGAATTCTATTTGAGTCTATTTATTAAAAAACACTCTGTACCCGTGCATACCACTAGTACATCTGATATGGTTGACACCTATTTTTAAGGTTAAAAATGTTATTTGAAATTCTACTTTTTTCTCTCTCACTTAAATCTTACACTCTCGCACTTTAGTTCTCTCTCATCTTATTTTGAATTTATTCACACTTCATATTTATAAATGTTTTTATTTTTTATAAATGCTATTTTACTTTAACTCGCAAGTGAGAAATATTACTTATATATCAATATATTTATTTTTTATTTTGTCTTTATGAATGTCTTTTATATTTTTCAAGATATGGATGTCTTTCTTTTTAGAGTAAACTCTTAAATTGATCCCCCAACTATCACCCCCTCTCAAATTTAGTCCCTAAACTATATAAATATAATAAATTGTATCTAAACTATTCTACATATCCATCAATTTAGTCCCTCAATTACTTTTTAAATAGAAGATATGGTGGATAGTTCAGGGACTAAATTGAAGAATTTAGAATAGTTTAGGAATTATTTATTATATTTTTATAGAGTAGAGACTAAATTGGAGAGAGGGTGATAGTTGAGGGACTAATTTGAGGGTTTACTCTTATTTTTATAAATGAAGAAGAGGAAGAAGAAGAAGAAGATTAGAGATTTCGGCAGAGTTTTAATACACATAGGTTTTAATAAAATAAATAGAAAATAGAAAATAGAAAATAAATAGACACATCAGCATGTAACATGGGGTTAACAGAAAACCATATTAAAAAAAAATTGCAGAGACTTATTAGAAAAAACATTATATTTACAAGAACGAAAAACATATTTAAACCATGATTATTTTACTTTCAAGTTTCGAAGAGAAAAAATACATAATATTGGTGTATTTATTTATGTACTTTGCTTTTTCAAATATCTTTATTTACCTTTGTTTTTTTTAAACATTCATTTACTTTTCCGACTTAAATTCAATTTCAACGACATTGATAATAAGCAACACAACACAACCTACACATATGCACCAGCTAGCACATAGCTAGTTTTTTCATAAAGCATTAAAGCTCGTGCACAAAGACTTTGAGTTGTTTTCAACAAAACACATTCATAGTACTACTAAGTCAATTCAATGTTTTTTTTTTTGAAGATTAATTTGATGCAATCTAGAAAGTCCAAAATTTTGGGAAACATACGCGTTTGAAATTGGGAGGATAACGAATGAAATCAATCCATGACTTGTGTTGTGTTCCGGGAACATGGTAGGAAGCTGACGTCAAATGTAAACGCCGTCTTACTGTTTCTTTCCCTACCTTGTAACGCGTTTGTCCCACGCGCCTTCGAAATCAAATTTTTCTACCAAACGAACCTATATATACACACATTGTTGCTTCCATAGTTTTCATTCACATACCTTTCATCGCCCTCTCACAATCCCATCGTTCAACCCTTTGATAATATTGCATAAGAATATAAAAGAGTATTTACAATTCATCATCACCATGAATCACTTCAACAATCAACAAGAAGCCCCTGGTGAGTCTCTCTTTCTTATCTTTAATATTATATCATACTACTTTATAATCTTGTCAAAAAAAAATCATACTACTTTATAATATATGATGGATCTTTATAAATGGGAATATTAATGAGATGATATTATGATGCAGCAGTATCATATCCCCCAACAGTGACTGCTTCATATGTTGCTGCCCCACCACCTATGGGTTATCCTTCCAAGGAAGGCTACGGCTACCCTCAACAACAACAAAGAATTCCAGAGGAAACAACAACTAGGGGTGATGGTTTCTGGAAGGGATGGTAAGTACATAGCCAAAATCACAAACAATACCTAATTTACTTGCTCTTTCTTAGTCGATGAATCTATATATGTTTTGACACTTTTGCTCACTTTTCTTCTTGCAGTTGTGCTGCTCTATGTTGCTGTTGTGCACTGGACATCTGCTTCTGAGTTCGTTCTCATTGAATCACATCACATTAATACTTGCTTGTCATCACTATTTTTGAATCATGATTCTTTGTAGTGTGTAGAATAATAAGGATTTTTATCCTTTTAGACATCATGTATTTATCCAATTATCATGAATGTTATTCGTTTCCTTTGTACGTATATTAAAACTTTCTGATGTAATTAGTCATTATTTATCGCATCATTTTTTTATCAATAAGAAAAGGTTATTATAAGATTCTTATGTTGATTGAGATCAACAATCAAATGGTTTCTCAAACCCGTTATTTCAATCTCATACGCATGCCAACTTGTTGGAGATGGATCAGAGGCCCCATTCAATTGGAAGCCAGAGAATTTATTTTTTATGAGGTATTATTGGTTCAACTGGAGTTTGTAAAACCAAGTTGCAGATTAAACCAGGAGACTTACGAGTTATCAGTTACGATTAAATTGGATTATTAAATTGGAGAATTTTTTTTTTGTTTTGATTTGATTTATTTACAAAATAAGCTTGAGTTAGGGTAAAAAGGATATTATTGTCATATTAAAAGTTAGATAAGTACTCTTATGTTCCTAAAACGACAATCAACAAAGAACCAGCAGCCAATTCCAGAGAAATCGAAAAACGCAAACAGAATTGAAACACACAATTAACGAATAACGTAAAACAGAATTGAATTAAATGCGAAACTGAAAAATTAAAGAAAGCGAAATAAACCGAAAAACAGAAATTAGGGAGAGGAGGAGAACACAATAATTTGTTAACCCAGTTCAGATTTCCCCTACATCTGGGGGTCAGAATCCGAGCAAGAATCCACTATGATGATGATGATTACAATCGAAATCGGATTCCTCTTCCTTGGAACAGAATCAGTTCTTCGCGAAATGCAACAAGAAAACGCAGAAGAAAAGCAGTGATTTTACAAACTTGAATCTTTCACTCTCTCGCGATTCTTTCCACTCCTCTCTGTGTATCAACAACTCGCGATGCCTTCCTTTTGATTCTGAGGAAAAACGCGCACGTCGAAGAAGAAGAAGAATGACGCGTTTCTCTCTTTCTGGGATTGAATTAATTTGTTGAATTTATTCTCAGCTTCTGATTTGGTTGATTTAAGGGTTTTTTTTTGTGCCCCCATCACATCCCTATCTACCCCCATCGACCCTGCGAAAAGACGCAATTGCCCTTCACAAAATTTAAAAATCCCGAACGTATCCTGATTTCAATTTTTTTTGTAAATCGGATTTAGGTAAATCCGATTTCCACTACAAATTTTAAAAAATTTAAATCGGATTTAGGTAAATCCGATTTCCACTAAGAATTTAAAAAAATCAAAATCGGATTTATTTAAGATGGGGTAGATTCGCTTTCAAAAACAACAAATCGGATTTACCTTAAGTGGGGGTAAATCCGATTTGTTATTTTTAAAAGCGGATATACCCCATATAAGGTAAATCCGCTTTTAAAATTAACCAAAGCGGATTTACCTTATGTGGGGGTAAATCCGCTTTGTTAACTTAATTGATAAATAAATAAATCAGTTAAAATTTTAGATACAAATTTCGACCGTCTTTTGGTTCTGTTTAGTGTGTAGTTCGTTAACACGTGACGATATTGTACGGGAGAATAATTTAGGCTAAAAAATCAGTTTTCGGGCAACCTACTCAAATTGTAATGAAACCACATTCTTTAAAGACCCGGCCCATAAATCAAACAACACTGAGGCCCAACAGCAAAGGAAACAGCCCAAATTGTATTTATTTAATATACTTGCACCCCAAAACTTATATTTTGCACCACGCCCCACATACTCTAATTTTGTTTATCAATTTAGGTAAAAATGAGTACTTAGTTTATTAAAGAGGATCATAAATTCATAATACGGTTTTCTAGACTATTTTCTTAAGTATAGGTTGATTTCCAAAGCTTTTCAAAGATTAATATAAGCTTTTGAAAAGTACAATGGATACTTTGTCGTGGTTTAGGGGAGAGAATGCATTAAAACACTTTAATGCTTAGGACATTAGAGTAGCATAGTCAAATACATCGCTAAATAATAAAAGATAAAAGATTTTTCTTCGATAATGAAGGTGTGGTATGATTGGGCAAGTTGGGATGCCACTTGCGGATTATTGATGTTTAACCATCCATATCATATAGAGCATTGCGTTGGGGTTTCGAAATGCTTGACCGAATTCGGCGGCGTAGTTCTTGGTCTGAACTCTGAAGTGAAGGGCTCGCTGAGATATATTTCTATAGAGTCTTCGAAGGGCATATTTATAGAGCATTAGAGTGTGTGAAGGGCTCGCTGAGATTTATTTCTCACCCCATTTGTGTTTGTTTGAGATAAGCAAAAGTTGAAGGATGTGTAAGGAGTTCTTAGAGACCATGCTTTGTGATATCTCTTCCTTATTATGTTTCTATTTTCAATTGTAAACATTATGGACATTCTGTTGCAACGTTTTAACAAGCAGAGGTTGAAGGTGGTAAGACATGGATCATTGATTCAGGTAAGTTGCTGATGACTGATGAAGCACATCAAGAAAATGCAGAAGAGGAAACTTGGTTCTTGGACTCTGGTTTAGTGATCTTGACTTGGGATTCAAGGAGACTGGGATTCAAGGAGACTGTCAGAGTTGGAGATGGGAGGAGGCTATGTGTGGCTCAAAGAAGTGGTTTAGTGATCTTGACTTGGGATTCAAGGAGACTGTCAGAGTTGGAGATGGGAGGAGGCTATGTGTTGAAGGCAAAGGGAATGTGAAGATGAGAATTCAAGGAAGGATTCAAGTAATTACTGGTGTGTATTATGTTCCAAGCTTGAAGAGTAACCTATTAAGCATAGGTCAACTGCAACAGAGAAAGCTGAAGGTTGTATTTGAGGATGATAAATGTGAAGTTTTTCATCGAGAAAAGGCTCTGATTATCACTTCTCACATGGAAAACAACAGAATGTTTGCCATCAAAGCCTCAATGGTTGACTCAAAGGAAGCAAGCTGTATGCAAGTTGAAAATGAGAAGGTGACTGAGTTGTGGCACAAAAGATATGGTCACCTTAGCTGCAAGGGTTTATTATTGCTCAAACAAAAGGAAATGGTGAAAGGACTCCCAGAATTGAAGGAAACCAAGAAGGTGTGTCAAAGCTGTCAATTGGGGAAGCAACACAGGGATGCAATAAGCAAGAGCAGCAACTGGAGGGCAACAAGGAAGCTTGAACTGGTGCATTCAGACATATGTGGACCTCTCACACCAGAATCAAACAGCAAAATGAGGTATTTCATAACCTTTATAGATGATTTCAGAAGAAAGAATTGGATATTTTTCTTAAGAGAAAAATCAGCTGCTTTAGAAACATTTAAAAGGTTTAAATCCATGGTTGAGAAGGAGAGTGAATGTAGTATTAGTTGTTTACGAACTGAAAGAGGTGGTGAGTATAATTCAAATGAGTTCATTGAATTTTGCAATAAGAGTGGGATAAGAAGACAGTTGACAGCAGCTTTCACACCCCAACAAAATGGAGTGGCAGAGAGGAAAAACAGAACAGTAATGAATATGGTTAGGTGTATGTTGAGTGAGTCAAATTTACCTAAAAGTTTCTGGCCAGAGGCTGCAAAATGGAGTTTTTACATTCTTGATAGGTGTCCTACAGTGTCTGTTAAAGATATAACCCCTCAGGAAGCTTGGAGTGGTATAAAACCTTCTGTAAAACATTTTAGAGTATTTGGCAGCCTTGCTTTCATGCATATACCTGATAATCAAAGGAAGAAGCTTGATAGTATGAGTAAGAAGTGCATTTTCTTAGGGATAAGTGAAGAGTCTAAGGCATATAGACTATGTGATCCTATAACTAAGAAAATATTGATTAGTAGAGATGTTGAGTTCGATGAAGAGAAGAGGTGGAATTGGGAGAGTGCTAGAGAAGAGAGAATCACCTGTGATATTGACAATGACACTGAGCAAAATAACACAGACACCACTGACAGAGAACCAACAATTACACCTAAGGACCACTCTAATGATAATGATGGAACTCTTGGATCTACTCCAAACTTGTCTCAAGAGAGGAGTAACCATGAGAGTGTGAGTGAACTTGAGCCAAGGACTAGTATATCTGATGAGAATGATAATGAGAATGATATTGGCTGTAATCATGGTGATGAGAGTGAGTCAAGTTTGAGGCAGGGAACTAGAATTAGAACTCAGCCTGTTTGGTTCAAGGACTTTGAAGTTTCTGGTATGCCTAATGTTGACAGTGATGGAAATCCACTTGACTTACACAGTTTGGTTGTTGTTGACAGTGATGCATGTAACACCCCTTTTCTACCCGGAAATTTTTTGACAAAAATCAGAGTTTTCAAAACGTTTTTCAATACACCCACAAGGGATGCCACACTTACACCATTAAACAGCACACGCCAATAATAAAATCTCACCATTAAAATAGTGCGACACATAGCACGTCATAACATCACCACGCAGCGGAATAAAAATCAAGGTTCAATTGAATAATTATAACATCACCATAAGACTTCAGAAATTAAATAATAACGACAACTAATAAAACTAGCGTTCATCCCCCCGAGTGCTACGTATCAGAGCGATGACACCGACTCAACTAGCGAAGGTAGACATGCCTTCACTCGCAATCACCTGCACGTTACCAACATAGGGGTAACATTCAAACAGAAGGGGTGAGATATCTAACATTATAATAGCATATATGATAGGCAATATGCTAGAGTTACGACAACTATATCTACCGCTTCACAACAACATCAAATTACAAATCACCAAGAATTATCACCAACATCATGAGTAAGTATATGAGATGCAACCCACACCAACGGGTATATGCATATGGTACCAATCATCACCAATAAAATAGCCAATAAGGGCATCATCACCTGTGTGAGCATCACCATCATCACCTATAGCTCCAAGGCCGAAGCCTTCATCACCAAAATAATGCATATGCAATATATGCGACACCATGAACAATGCACCAGAGACAATCAACAACAATAGACATTTACTTGACACAACATCACCAATATCAACAAGTGGTCATAGACCCATCACCTATCACCGCAGCCAATAAAATAGGCGCATCACCTGTTACATCATCACCAATGACACCAACACCTATAGTACAGTCTAACAACTTGACCGTAGCATCAATAACCACCGACACCAAAAACACCAATAGATTTACAACATCGAAGGCAACAACAATTTACAACACTGAGGACAACGACAATTTACACCACCTAGAACGATAACAACTTTACAACGACCACCGGGGCAGCCACCCAGGCGCCCAGACCACCAGAAAATGGCGCCCTTGATGGCGCCCAGCAAGCAAACAACACAGAAAATGGCGCCCAGGAGGGCGCCCAGCAGCAGGACAGACATGGCAGGAACTGGCACCCAACAACAGGGCGCCAACAGGTAACATCACCCAAAAGGAACTGGCGCCCAGCAACAGGGCGCCAAACACCACGGGGCAGCCACATGAGGCGCCCACTGCAGCTGTCTCCACAAATTCGACTGCAGTTGTCTCAGTAAATTCGACTGTAGTTGTCTCAGTAACTTCGACAGCTTCTGTTTCAGTAACTTCGACAGCTTCTGTCTCAGTAACTTCGACAACTTCTGTCTCCGCAACTTCGACAGCTTCTGTCTCCGCAACTTCGACAGCTTCTGTCTCAGCAACTTCGACAGCTTCTGTCTCAGCAACTTCGACAGCTTCTGTCTCAGCAACTTCGACAGCTTCTGTCTCAGCAACAACAGACTTGGCGCCTAGCAGCAACACAGAAAATGGCGTCCAGCAGCAAGGCGTCCAGCAACATCAACATCCCAGAGATTGGCACCTAGGGGCAGGGTGCCTAAATCAGCAACAACATCACAGAAGCTGGCGCCCAGGAGCAGGGCGCCGTTTCCAGCAACTAAGACAGCAGCAACAACATAGACCTGGCGCCCAGGAGCAGGGCGCCTTTTCCAGCAACTAAGACAACATCACCAAATTGCACCAAACACCAAACACCAACTTGCAATAAATCATTAATACATACAAAATGACCAAACTATTATCTATCAATCATCAAACAACATCAAAAGGGCAACATAGAGCCTATCTCCCACATAACCCCCATCATACCCCCTATTATAAAGGTAGAACCCACCCTTACCTTAGATTTTCCGAACACGAGATCTCCTTGCACGAAGAACTCCAAAGAACCACAGCAACAAAGCTCCTCCCTTCTTTCTCCTTGGTGCGCCGTCCCCCCTTCTCTTCTCTCTTCGCAACTTTCTTTCTTTCTTTTCTCAAAAAATACGCTAATGCTCCAAAACCCTAGCTAATGTCTTCCTTCATGCTCCTAGGCCCTTGGGCTCTTGGATCACGGGCCCCCTTCTACTATTCAACTTAATCACTAGACACCACTCCCCGATTTAAGTAAAACATCATATTATTATTATAATATAACTATACTAATAAAAATACCTAAATAATTTAATTAAATAAATAATTAAATTATTTGGGCGTTACAACTCTCCCCCACTTAGAATATTTCGTCCTCGAAATTTACCTGATTCAAATAGCTCGGGATAGGATTCCCGCATCTTGCTCTCCAACTCCCACGTCATGCTCTCTCCAGCAGCTCCTAGCCAGACTACTTTCACCAACGCAATCTCCTCGCCTCTTAGAATTTTCACCTCATGATTTTCGATTCGTACAGGCATCGTCTCCACCGTGAGATTATCCCGTACCTCTACATCATCCATGCAGATTACATGAGATGAATCTGAAATGTACTTCCGAAGTTGCGACACATGAAACACCTCATGCATATTTCGAAAGGTTAGGCGATAAAGCCACTCTATATGCAACATTCCCGACTCTCTCTGAAATCTGATAAGGACCAATGAAACGAGGAGTGAGCTTTTTCGACTTCAAAGCGCGTCCAACACCGGTCACTGGAGTGACTCTCAAAAATACATGATCACCCGCTTGAAACTCCAAATCTTTCCTCCGCTTGTCGTGATAACTCTTCTGTCGACTCTGCGAAGCCTTCATCTTCTCACGGATCAACTTCACTTTTTCAGTTGTCTCTCGAACAATCTCCGGTCCAAGCACCACACTCTCTCCCGACTCATACCAACACAGCGGGGTTCTACACTTCCGACCATATAATGCTTCAAAAGGTGCCATCCCAATACTAGAATGGTAACTGTTGTTATACGTGAACTCTATCAATGGAAGGTACGAATCCCACGAACCTCCTTGTTCCAAGACACAAGCCCTCAACAAATCTTCTAATGACTGAATTGTCCTCTGTGACTGACCATCTGTCTGAGGATGATATGCCGAACTCAGCCTCAACTTAGACCCCAACTTCTCTTGCAAACTCTTCCAGAAATCTGAAGTGAACCTCGGATCTCTATCCGAAACAATACTCATAGGAACTCCATGAAGCTTCACAATCTCCCGGATATAAATCTCCGCCAACTTCGACACTGGATATGTGATGCTGATAGGAACAAAATGAGACGATTTCGTTAACCTGTCAACAATTACCCAAATTGCATCATACCCTTTCGCAGTATTAGGCAATCCCGTCACAAAGTCCATCGAAATGCTATCCCATTTCCACTCTGGAATTTCTAACGGTTGCATCAATCCAGCAGGCTTCTGATGCTCAACCTTTGTCTTTTGGCAAGTCAAACATGCATAAACGAACTGCGCCACATCTCGCTTCATACCAAGCCACCAAAACAACTTCTTCAGGTCTTGATACATCTTTGTAGCTCCCGGATGAATACTTAACTTACTTCTGTGACTCTCTTCAAGAATGGCTCTCTTCATGTATGCATCATCAGGAATGCAAATTCTACCACGGAACCTCAACACACCTTGGGAATCCAACCTGAAATCCTCATTCTTAGATTGATCACTCTCAACCATCAAGTCTACCAGTTTAACATCTGATTTCTGGGCTTCTCTGATGCTGTTCAGAAAATCATTACCAATCTTCAACATTCCTAACTTAACACTCTGAGGCGTCACTTCACAAACCAGACTCATATCTCTGAACTCCTCAATCAGTTCTAACTCCTTAACCATCATAGCCGACATATGCAAAGTCTTCCGGCTCAAAGCATCAGCCACGACATTAGCTTTGCCTGGGTGATAGTTCAAACCGAAATCATAGTCCTTCAACAACTCCAACCACCGTCGCTACCTCATTTTCAACTCCTTCTGGTCAAACAAATATTTCAAGCTCTTATGGTCACTAAACACCTCAAATCTAGAACCATGGAGATAGTGCCTCCAAACCTTCAGCACAAAGACCACTCCAGCTAGTTCTAAGTCATGCGTAGGATAATTCTTCTCATGAACCCTTAACTGCCTCGACGCATACGCAATAACCTTTCCATCTTGCATAAGCACACCACCTAGACCCATCTTAGAAGCATCACAATACACCACAAAAGGTTCTCCCGGATTGGGTAACGTCAAGATAGGAGACGTCGTCAATCTCTCCTTCAACTCCACAAAACTCTCATCACAACGAGCATCCCATACAAAAGCTTTACCCTTACCAGCAGGAACATCATACGGCTTACCACGACTTTGAAATTTGCTCCTCTTCTCATTCATAATCTTGTAGTGAGCATGGTTGTCCTCTTCATAGATTCTGCAGCTGTCACTTAAATCAGCAAAAACACGGATCTTCTGATACCCAATGGCCTTCTTTATCTCTGGTGGCAACCCATTCTCAAATTTGATACACTTCGAAAATTCAGTAGTTGCTTCACTGTAATGCGGGTAAAACTTTGCTGATTCCACGAACTTAGCAGCATACTCAGTCACAGACATATTCCCTTGTTTTCAGCTCCATGAACTCAATCTCTTTCTTATCTCGAACATCCTCCGGATAATATTTTCTCATAAACTCCCTGCGGAACACAGCCCAAGTGATCTCTTCGTTTGCAGTCTCCAATCTCTGCCTAACCTCTAACCACCAGTCATCGGCCTCCTCTGCCAGCATATGCGTACCATAACAGACCTTCTGTGCTGGAGTGCAGTCCATCACACGAAAGATCCTCTCCATCTCTTTCAACCAAGCTAAAGCCCCATCAGGGTCATACCTGCCCTTGAAGGTAGGCGGATTCTCTCTTTGAAAGGTCGCCAAACTACGAGACCCAGCATTCTCACCAGCATTTTTCTATCCCTCCACGGCCTGAGCCATAGCAGCCAACGCAGCAGCAATAGCAGCATCGTTCCTTCCAACCATCTCAACTAATCACTACAATCATAAGCAACAGTTCGAACTAATTGACAATACTTGATCGTCAATGACAAAATAATTTGACAACTTGGCCGGACAGACCGAAACTGCTCTGATACCACTAATGTAACACCCATTTTCTACCCGGAAATTTTTTGACAAAAATCAGAGTTTTCAAAACGTTTTTCAATACACCCACAAGGGATGCCACACTTACACCATTAAACAGCACACGCCAATAATAAAATTTCACCATTAAAATAGTGCGACACATAGCACGTCATAACATCACCACGCAGCGGAATAAAAATCAAGGTTCAATTGAATAATTATAACATCACCATAAGACTTCAGAAATTAAATAATAACGACAACTAATAAAACTAGCGTTCATCCCCCCGAGTGCTACGTATCAGAGCGACGACACCGACTCAACTAGCGAAGGTAGACATGCCTTCACTCGCAATCCCCTGCACGTTACCAACATAGGGGTAACATTCAAACAGAAGGGGTGACATATCTAACATTATAATAGCATATATGATAGGCAATATGCTAGAGTTACGACAACTATATCTACCGCTTCACAACAACATCAAATTACAAATCACCAAGAATTATCACCAACATCATGAGTAAGAGCTTCTGTTTCAGTAACTTCGACAGCTTCTGTTTCAGTAACTTCGACAGCTTCTGTTTCAGTAACTTCGACCGCTTCTGTCGACTCAGTAACTTTGACAGCTTCTGTCTCCGCAACTTCGACAGCTTCTGTCTCAGCAACTTCGACAGCTTCTGTCTCAGTAAATTCGACAGCTTCTGTCTCAGTAACTTCGACAGCTTCTGTCTCAGCAACAACAGACTTGGCGTCTAGCAGTAACACAGAAAATGGCGTCCAGGAGCAAGGCGCCCAGCAACATCAACATCCCAGAGACTGGCGCCCAGGGGCAGGGTGCCTAAATCAGCAACAACATCACAGAAGCTGGCGCCTAGGAGCAGGGCGCCGTTTCCAGCAACCAAGTCAGCAGCAACAACATAGACCTGGCGCCCAGGAGCAGGGCGCCTTTTCCAGCAACTAAGACAACATCACCAAATTGCACCAAACACCAAACACCAACTTGCAATAAATCACTAATACATACAAAATCACCAAACAATTATCTATCAATCATCAAACAACATCAAAAGGGCAACATAGAGCCTATCTCCCACATAACCCCCATCATACACCCTATTATAAAGGTAGAACCCACCCTTACCTTAGATTTTCCGAACACGAGATCCCCTTGCACGAAGAACTCCAAAGAACCACAGCAACAAAGCTCCTCCCTTCTTTCTCCTTGGTGCGTCGTCCCCCCTTCTCTTCTCTCTTCGCAACTTTCTTTCTTTCTTTTCTCAAAAAATACGCTAATGCTCCAAAACCCTAGCTAATGTCTTCCTTCATGCGCCTAGGCCCTTGGGCTCTTGGATCACGGGCCCCCTTCTACTATTCAACTTAATCACTAGACACCACTCCCTGATTTAAGTAAAACATCATATTATTATTATAATATAACTATACTAATAAAAATACCTAAATAATTTAATTAAATAAATAATTAAATTATTTGGGCGTTACAATGCAGATCTAATTACATTTGCTGAAGCATCTCAGCATGAAAAATGGAAGAAGGCAATGGATGCTGAAATACTTTCCATTGAAAAGAATGATACATGGAGGTTGGAAGAGCTTCCAAAGGGAGGAAAGAAGATACGGGTAAAATGGGTCTACAAGACCAAGTATAATGAAGAAGGAAAGGTAGATAAATACAAGGCTCGTCTAGTTGCAAAAGGGTATGCACAGCAACATGGGGGTGGATTTTACTGAGGTTTTTGCACTGGTGGCTGATAACTCTTATTTATAAGAGTTATTTATGCTTTCTTAGCTTAAATTGTTGTGAGTTCTAAAGTAATGTTGTGTTTAATTAGTTAAAATATGTTGTTTAGTGTAAAAGAAGAACTAATTCTGGTTTGTGATCATTTGTCAATTTGGTGCCTCATTTTGTGCTTTTATGTGTGTGTTTCATTGCTACAGCAATAGTTGCTGCAGCAACAGTTCCTGCGACAGATGAGAGAGAAATTGCCGGAAGCACGGATTTGAACGCATTACAGCTGTCAAGCAAGGACGGACGCACTACCTAAGGTGCCCCAGAGAATATTCTACCTTTTTAATGGGCACATGTACTTTTGGGCACACATAAGGACAAATGGCGCCTCCAAATTAGGGTTTTCTTGGATCATGCACCCTAGTACTATATAAAGACCACATTCTTCTTCATTTCGTGTGCTGGTTCAGAGGAGGAAAAGTTTAGGAATAGCTTTCCTCCATTTTTGTACCAAGCTACCTTAAATCACTAAAGTGGAAACACCATTGCTGGGAGTGATGCTGCAGCAATACAAAAGCTTAATTACTTGAAGATTTTCGTGGATTTGGGAGCTGATCTGAACCTCCATGCTACTGTTCTTGGAGTCAAACTTCAGTATACCACTTCTTACTATATTTCTTCTTTGTATTTTCGCATTTATGGCTTTAAACATTATGTTTAAGTTGTATTTCTTGTGTTGTTTGCTCATCATGAGCTAAATACTCTTAGTTGGGATGCTTTGATCTATGTAATGAAGTCTTAGTGTGTTTAATGCATGTATTTTATGTTTAGCATTTTTATCTTTTGCGTGATACTATTTCAAAACTTATTTTAGACTTGATCACCTAAATATAAGTACTATTTATAGATTCAGACATGGTTTATAAATTGATCTCAAAGGATAATATGGATAGTGGTTAGTAAAGGACACTTTAATAATCCTTGCTTAAAACCTAGACATAGGAGGGCAAATTCCATAAGGTGAACACTGTGGTTGCGTAAGTAGCCTAGGGTATACCTATTTAGGGCCTAGACATAGGCTCTTGTAGCGAAACCCTAGTGAAAGTATTTGAAAGAATAGCAACTGTTGCAACAGCACTTAGTGCTGCAGCATCAGATACAACATTAGAGCATTATTATGAATTTGCATAGTGAATACATTCCCAACTTACTCTCATTCTGGATTTTCACTAATCATTTATTTTACTTGCTGTTTGTTGATAAAATTGGGTTCTACAACTTGTTATTTTATTTTACTTTTACTCACTAGCTTGCTTGCTAACTAAATATAGAAAAGAACTCAACAATCCTCGTGGGAACGATCTCTACTTACTCTTTATTACTTGTTGCGACTGTGTATACTTGCGCATATTGTTTTCACACAACAAGTTTTTGGCGCCGTTGCCGGGGATTGTGGTAGTTATTTTCTATTGTGTAGTTAGTAAGTTTAGTTTGTTTAGATTCTTTTATTTGTTTTTCCTATTTTCAAAAAAAAAAATAGTTTTGTATTGTGCTCTGTGTTTGTAGTATGTTTCATTTGTGTTTGGTGTTTTTAGGAAAAAAAAAACACTTTAATCCATGGACCATTGGAATTTTTACTTTATGCAAGAAAAGAATGCTCAACAACATTGTTTCAATGGAGATGAAGATGGAAGAGGCTGTTTTGAGTTAAACTCCATGCCCATGTCAAACTTTGTGTGTGAGCAAGAGCCAAGTTCTCAAGCTCAAACCAAAGGATTACATGAGGGGAGCTCTAATTTTGAAAAACTCTTAACTCATTCCATTGAATCTATTAAAGTGGATCATGACAACTTTGAAGCTTCATGTAAGAGTATAGAGGCTCACATTAAGACTATAATGGAGCATTTAAAAGAAGAGAGTTGTTGTGAAGAGGTGGTTGAGCAAAAGGAAGAAAAAGGTGTAGAGTGTGAAAAACTTTTAGCTCATTCCATTGAATCTATTAAAGTGGATCATGACAACTTTGAAACTTCATGTAAGAATATGGAGGCTCGCATTAAAACTATAATGGAGCATCTAAAAGAAGAGAGTTGTAGTGAGGAGATGGTTGATCAAAAGGAAGAAAAGAGTGTAGAGTGTGAAAATGAATATGGTCATTTGGAAGTAGTGGAAGAAAAACAAAAAAATTGTGTAGTTGTAGAACAAGAAAAATTCAAAAATAGTGACAAGAAAGAAAAGCCAAGGTTGAGGTATGAAAAGATTTATGTCACAAGTGAGACTCAACCCTTGGTAATTGAAGAAAAGAGTCCTCCGCAAAATGAGCTTCAATTTTTTCAAAAGAGGGGGAATTCCTATCCCAAATGCTTATTGATTTGGGCATGGGAACAGTTGCTTCCCTATGCCAAATACATGGGATTTCTGACAAAAAGGAGAAAGCGGAAGGATGATATTTTCTTCTTGTCCTATTATCCACCCTAACTTGGGTTTTGAAGGCCAAGTCTAGCTAAAGACTATAAATTAAGCGCTACTGGGAGGCAACCCAGATTTTTAGGACTAATTGTGTTTTGTGTGTTTTTATTTTTACCTTTTCAGGTATAAATAAGTGGTCTTGTGGGATGTGCTGTCAATTATGCAGAATTTTAGTGCTGCAGTACCATGTGTTGTAGCACCTGTTGCTGAAGTATTGGTGCAGCACCTGTTGCTGAAGTATTGCTGCATCACCTGTTGCTGAAGTATTGCTGCAGCACTGTTGCTGAAGTGTGAGCACGTGGTCAAAAAGTCAAAATGGGGTTTCAAATGCCAATGTGGCAGAATTGGCAATCACCTCTGCTAATTGGTTGTGTGTTTTCTCTGTCTCATCATTTAAACCTTGTTAACGATCTTTTCCCCAATCACCACCCACCCAAAACCTTTCCACCACACCTTCACCTAAACCATCACCAACCAAAGAACCATCCCCTGCACCCAAAACACCTTCTCCATCACAACATCTCACTTATCACAGTTTCAAACCTTCATTACTTACCCTTCATCCACCTCCACCAAAAGCAAAACCATCAATATTTATCCCAACACCTTCCCTATCTCCAAAACACTGCACTCCACAAAAGTCCCTACCAACCAAACCACCTCAGCCCTCACCAAATAAACATTCACCCAAAAATCAACCTTCCACAGAGAAACACATAGGTCATTGGAAGAAAAAATGCAGAAAGTGGATGCTGTCAAGGTAGTGTCGCAGCATCAGTGTCAGAAGGCAGTGCTGCAGCATCTGTTGCAGCACCACAGAAAGTTCTAAGAACGAAATTGGTGACCAAAAAGAGGCTAAGTATCGCTGCAAAAGAAATTAGTAGCCAGGGCATTGGCTCAGATGCATCTTGGAGAGGAGCCTTCTGTGAGTAAAGAGCCAGAAGTTGCTGATTGACTATGCTGATTCTGAGCTGCAGAAATCTATTGCTGCAGAAACCAATGCAACTGTTGAAGAAATCACCAAGCTATAAGATCCAGTACCAGCAACAAACCATGGGTCCCTCCTAGTTAACCCTTTTCTCTTTTTTTGTTTATGTTTTGTTGTTTGTTTTTAATAGTTGCTTTCTATTTAGTAATTTTTCAATAATCCTGTTGGATGCTGTAGCATCTGTAATAGCATCCAGCAGCTGTTTAGGTTTTAAAATCTGTTTTGTGTTAAATGTTTTCAATTCAGTTCTATTGTGTCTAAGGTCTCTCCCATTAGTAATTGCATAAGCAGTGGGGACACTGCTGGGTCTTAAGTTGGGGGGAGAACCTTTTATGTGTTGTTTGTTTTTAAAAGGCATGTTTAGTTGTATCTTTTGTTCAAATCAGTAAGAGATTATGCTTCATTTTGGGCTGACTTAATGATGATTATGGTGAGACTGAGTGAGTGTAGCCTGGTTTGACAGATGAATAGATTGCTACTGCTCCCACACTGTTATTCTAGGTTTAGGTAGGAATTTAGTAAGCTAAAAATGATCTGATGCTAAGTTAGATTTTGGTAGACCTAGGTTGTGCCAAGCTTCTACTAAAAACCTAGGGTAGCGTATGAAACTAAGTTTGGGGGTGCATCGGTTATATTAAGGCTAAGCATAAAGATTTTAGGATGGTCAGTGCCTAAGTGTCTATGTACATTGTAAAAAAGTTCAATAAAAGTGATTAAAGCTGCAATAGCCTATATATGAAAAAAAGAGAGAAAAAGAAAAAAAAAAGAGAAGAAAAGAAAAAAAAACCGAAAAAGAAAAAGTGTTATGAAAAATAGGCATTGCAGCAAAATAGTGTGTCAAGTGTTAAATGTTGCAGCACCAATTGCTGCAGCAATGAATCTGAAGTCTTGTAATAATAGTGCACTGACCAATAATCTGAAATGTTTAATCAAGCCCTTTGTTGTGCTTTAAAGCCCACCTTTCTTATGCTGAAGTTGTTAGTCTACCTTTCTTTTTGAAAAATTCTTGGCATAGCCAAAAGAAAACCATTCTTTCTCTAGCTAGGTGAAGTTTTGAAACTTGCTAAGAGTTGAACTAGACCTAGCTGTCACACACACACTTTGAGCAGATGGTAATTCTAGAAATCTTGAAAAACTTAAGGTGTATGTGAGTAATTAAGGACCTGAAAGTTTATGCCCAACTTTAGCATCTTTGAAAATCTGTTTGAATCAATTTGTGCAGCTGGATATTGCCTTGTTTGTGTTTGTTTGTTCTTTGTCAAGCATCATTGCTTGAGGACAAGCAGTGGCTCGCTGGGACACAATCAGAACTATACTGGCAGTTGCTGCAGGCAACAAATGGGAGGTGTTTCAACTAGATGTGAAGTCAGCTTTTCTACATGGAGAGCTAGAAGAAACTGTATTTGTTGAGCAACCTCAAGGATATGTGAAGAAGGGCAGAGAAAAACAGGTATACAGACTCAGAAATGCTCTCTATGGTTTGAGACAGGCGCCAAGGGCCTGGTATAGCAGGATAAACTCATACTTCAGCAGAGAGGGATTTGAGAAATCTCCTCATGAGGCCACACTGTTCACTAAGAAAGGATTTGATTACAAGATACTGGTAGTTAGTTTATATTTGGATGACCTCATCTATACAGGAAATGATATGGGTCTTATAACTGAATTTAGAACTTCAATGGAGAAGGAGTTTGACATGAGTCACCTTGGTAGAATGAGGTATTTCTTGGGAGTTGAAGTTGTACAGAACAAGAATGGGATCTTCAACTACCAGCAGAAATACATAGGTGAGATCCTAGAGAGATTTGGCATGAAGGATAGTAAACCAGTTTGTACTCCAATTGAAGCAAGGAACAAGCTCAAGAAAAGTGAGGCAGACAGTGATGTGTGTCCTACAAATTTCAAACAAATCGTAGGAAGCCTAATGTATCTAAACGCTACCAGACCTGACATTGCTTTTGGAGTGAGCTTGATGAGTAGATTCATGGATAAGCCTGCTGCAGAGCACCTTGTAGCTGTTAAAAGAATTATGAGATACTTGCAGGGAACCAGTAACAGTGGCATACTGTACAGGAAGAACAGAAAACAGAACTTAGTTGGGTTTTGTGACAGTGATTATGCAGGAATCATAGATGATAGAAGAAGCACCAGTGGATTTGTGTTCATGATCAATGGAGGAGCCGTGTCTTGGTCATCTAAAAAACAACCAATAGTAACCTTATCCACCACAGAAGCTGAGTATGTAGCAGCTGCTTATTGTGTATGTCAGGGAATTTGGCTCAAGCAGGTATTGGAAACAATTGGTGAGAAGCAAGGTGACTGCCTCTGCAGATGGTGTGATAACAGTTCCACCATAAAATTGACTAAAAATCCTGCCCCTGCATATGGTGTGATAACAGTTCCTCTCTTAAAAATCCTGTCATATGGTGAGATTCCATTTTCTAAGAGAGCTGAGCAGCAAAGGAAGCATTGAATTGAAGTACTGCCCTTCACAAGATCAATTGGTCGATCTGCTAACTAAAGGATTGAATAAGGACACTTTCTGCAAGCTAAGGAAGGATGCTGGAATGGTCTGCATAGAAGAAATTGTTGACAGATAAACTGAGTACTGATGTACTGCAGTTTAAGAGAGGAAATGTAGATGCATTTAGTAATTTGTATGCTTGTAAATAGTATTTGGGCTTGTAATATAGATTGTGGCCCGTAGTTGTTTAGTGTGAAATAATGGGCCTGTTTTGCCTTAAGTTCAGGTCCATCACTTTACTCTCTCTGGGTTGTATCTGTATCAAATATACAAGCTCTATTGTAACATTTCAGATCAATGCAATAAGCCTTTTCTCTCAATTCTATTGTTCCTGTTAGAACTACCATTACACATTTAGTAAAAGGCAAAATATCATTATTACAAATGAAACATAAGCCATATCAATTTGGAAATATAAAAGGTAAAAACCTTCAAAAAAATTGATAAAGCATGATTCAAATTATAAAATGGTTTCTTAATTTTTCAAATTAAACACTCGATAGTAATTGTGACAAGTCAATTTGTATGCAAGGTAAAATCCCAAATAACCACAGTTAAATAACTCTTGGATAAAAACAAGAAATACAATTAATTACTTATTCCTCCAATTGGAAGAAGGCTTTCCTTATAAATTATTATATGACTAAAAAGATTCCCTAGTTTGACATCGAGCTTCTGTATCATCTCAGTGTTTAAATCAACCCATGCTAGTTCTTCATCTTTACTTTGGAAGAATATCTCTCCCTTCTTCCCCACTCCGATAGGATGCTCAATACAAGGAAACGGCCCAACGATGAAGAGTTTGGTCCATGATTCCTTCACACCGAGCTCGCCCAAAATTGAAATGTGAAAACTAGTCATATATTTGTAATATGTGATCAAGGTAATGGACCCACTTGACGCTCTAAATTGTGAAACCATCCACTTCAATCCAACATCAAATATATTACCTATGTCTGAGGGTAAGGGTGTGGTAGTGAACACCTCACTGCTCAAGTCAAATGACACCAAATATGTTTCAGAATCATAGTTATCCTTACACAACCAATGACAAACACCATCCATGTACACTCGGCCACACTCATAAAAAGGAGAAATATCGACATCGAGTTGCTTCCAAGAGTTATCCCTTAGGTTATATATCTCCCATAAGGGCTCTAAACCTATATCTTCCAATTGCACATCATCGATGTCAGAGTCCGAGTCTGAATCTTGAATATATTGAAATTGTACATGTCGAATCACCTTATAGTCATTTCTAACAAGATCATAGCCAAATCCATTAATTTGAGCCACAACATAAACATTAACTGCAGAAGTAGGGAAAGAATACTCAAAAGGACTAGAAGGAATGACCTTTAACTCTCCAGTAGCTGGATTCCAAAATACAACATTTCTAGAATCTCTATGGAGACAAAAAATGCCGTTAATACAAGCAGAACCAAAAATATCGAGAAAGTTTTCCCCTTGAAATGGAATTGGCCAATCTAATTTATCCCTATTCTCAAACCTCTCACCAGAAAGAGAATACAACGTATGTGAAAGTGGGTGTGGATCTAACAGATGTAGGAGGAGAGACGCATCATCATAGTAAGAACAATAGTTAGATATGATTTGATTGCGATAAGTGTTCATGAAATAGGGGTTTTCAAATAAAAGAGCCCATGATTTGCATATGCATCCAACTCGCTTCAAAGATTTTAGAGGAAGTTTTGATAGAATGGAGAAGGCAAGATCATCGGGTATATCAATTACTAACCTTTTATTTTTTGACGCAACAGATTTCTCCATCTCTGATTCCCAAAATGAGTTTGCAAAGTAGACACTAACCACAAACGAGCAGGGGATGAGATTTCAAGATAGCATGAACACAAAAGTAAAACAGCCTCAAGCCAGATAATAAAACTGCTCCAGCATAGAGGATTAAGTGTACGAAACTATTCCAGTTTATAGAAACAAAACTATGGGTGCATTTATTTATGGGTTTGAAATTCGAATCTGAGGTGTATTTTGTCCACAGAATTAAATTATAGCATGAATGCTATAAATGCTATTTTAATAAATATGTTGGGTACGTATTTATAATTTCGCGAATCTCTCCTTTATAATCTCTCTCTTTTTTTTCTTTCTATGTGTCTTTACCCCAAGCTTCAATCATATTTACCCAACTGCCATTCTATCATTTCTTCGTTCTAAACTTCAGCCTTTTTGTTCTTGTGGTTTTCTTTTTTAATATTTTAACCACATTAAGCAGTATGATTTGGGGTACTTTAGACTACGCAGAAAATTATAGATGTTCAAATACGTTAAGTTCGTACCTCAATAACCGAAAAAAGTCATTTCTTCACAAAATGCATAAAGTGTGATACTAAGAAGTGTGTTTTTGGATACTTTAGGGTTCATAAAAAAATTTAGTTGTTCAAATATGTGAAGTTCCTTCCTCAATAACCAGTTTGATAAAAAAAATAATTCTGTGATAAATACATAAACTGCAATGCTAAGCAGTGTAATTTGGGGTACTTTATGGTCAAGAATTTTTTTTATATGTTCAAATACGTTATATTCGTTCCTCAATAACCAGTTTAATGAAAAAAATTGTTACAAAATATGTAAAGTGTGATTCTAAGCAATGTGTTTTGGGGTACTTTAAGATCCAGAAAAAAATTAGATGTTCAGATACGCAAAGCTCATTCCTAAATAACCCGTTTGGTGGAAAAAAAATTATTTCATTACAAAATACGTAAAGTGTGATACTAAACAGTGTTTTTTTTTGGTATTTTAGCATTCAAAAGAAACTTTAATTGTTCAAAGAAGCGAACTTCATTACTCAATAATTGATTTTGTTAAAAAAAAATATTAATTTGGTGTTAAAATATCTAAAGTACATCTTACGACTTTAAAAAACCAATTTATATTTAATACTTCTTTTCCTGATATTTACGTTTCTTTTTATATTTATTTGCCCCCCCCTTCCTTTTGTTTCTTTAATGAGTACTCCCGACTGACCACCATTTTTTATGACCCTTATTTTGATGCCTTATCTGTCTTGCAATAATTACTGCCGCGGGAATTTCAGCCATATTTACAATAGACAGTCACACCATTTTTGTTCTCAACCAGATTCTCCGGTATATACATGAGCTCAGACTCCACTCTGGCTCCCCGAATAAGGAAGAATCCTCCAACCTGACTGACCGATCGACTGTTATCCCGCCTTCATCTCCCACTGTATTGAATGTAGCGAGATCATAGGGGAAATTCCATGGTTTCACTCTTGTCTGTTTGTAACGGTCGTATCGGCCATTAAGTGTAATAATGAGCAATAATCACTATTGTACTATAAATATACGCCCTTTGAGGCCAATATACAGATCCAAAGTTCATTTCTCATACTCTAAACTTGATTCGTATTCTTGATTATTATTATAGTCTTATAATTATGTTTGATCGTTTCCCTCACCGGAAATAGATCGGAACAATTTTCTTTCATGCAACCACATTCATTGGTGGACACATTCCAAGAAGAAACGCTCACTTCTATTGCAGCATTGACTCCTACGGAAACTTCAGGAACATTTCCAATAGAACCCCACCTCATCTTCTTTCCACTTTTTATAGGCGCTTCTATTTTATTGGTGGATTCCCTCCAACTCTGCATGAAACCCACGTGTTTCACTTTTAATTTGTGTTGTCTTCTTTAATTTCGTCATTTCGCACCAATAAGTATTCGAAGCATATATAAATTGGTGTTTATATTTTTCTTTTACATTCGCATACCGCATTGCATCATTTACTCCCACGAAAACTTCAGCCCCATTTACAATATTACCTCACATCATCTTCTTTCAACTTTGTATAGATATTTTTATTTATTGGTGGTTTTCATCTAACCCTGTATGATACCCACGCGATTCACTTTCTAATGGTATTGTCTTCTTTTATTTCTTTTATATTTGAGTACCGCTAACAGCATTTACTCCGACTAAAGTTTCAGCCACATTTACAATAGAACCCCACATCATCTTCTTTCAACTTTGTATAGGTTCTTCTATTTTATTGGTAGTTTTCATCCAACTCTACATAATACTCACGTGTTTCACTTTCTATTTGTGTTGCCTTCTTTATTTTGGTCATTTCGCATCAACGAGTATTAGAAGCATATCTAAATTGATATTTATATTTTTATCTTTCTTTTATATTCAAACCCCCATGAGAACTTCCACTATGCCCAAAAGGGACTTTAACAGCGCCCCTTTAACAACGCTCATTAGTTTTATACTTCTTCTTATATTTTTTAGAACCATATTCTTTTGAACCTAAAATATCTATTGAATCCATTTAGTTCAGTCACTACCAAATCACAAATATATTATTTAAATTTTTCAAGGTTTACGATTTATAGAAATAACTCCTCTCTTCGTGTTTGGTTGCATCCATCATTACTGAGAGAATAATTAATGAAGAGAATGTTTTTATGATTAGAGTCATCAAGATCTTGCTGCTAATTTTAGTTTTGCATTTGAGGTGCTTAAGTGAACATAGGACTTGGATAAACTTAGTTGGTTATTATACTAATGAAAAGAAAAAGTGACATTATATTGTTGGCTCAAATAAGCTCAAATATAGCTACTTGATTTCTGCAATGTAATCTCATTGAAGAGTTGATTCTTTGTCTTGAAATATATAATATGCGATAAATAATTTATCTAATTAGAAAATGCGCTTTAAGAAACCTTGCACGATACCCACGCATTTCACTTTCTATTTGTGTTGTTTTTTTTTATTTTAGTCATTTCGCACCAACAGGTACTAGAAGCATATTTTAGTTAGCGTTTATTTTTTTATCTTTATTTTATAGTCAAGTATCGCGTTGTAGCATTTACTCTCGGGTGAACTTCAGCCACCTTTACAATAAAACCCCTCATCATCTTCTTTCAACTTTGTATAGCTGCTTTTAATTTATTGGTGATTTTCATTCCACCCTGTATGATACCCACTTGTTTCATTTTATAATTGTGTTGTCTTCCTTTTCTTTCTTTAATAATCGAGATAGCATCATTTACTCCTGCGGGAACTTCAAGTACATTTACAATAGAAACCCCCCTCCCCTATCATCTTCTTTCAACTTTGTTTATAGTTCTCGAGATCTTGCTGATTTTAGTTTTGCATTTAAGAGGTTTAATTGAACATATTACTTGAATAACATTAGCTTATTATTATGCTTATGAAAATCAAAAAGTGATATTATATTGTTGGCTCAAATAAGTTAAAATATAGCTACGTGAGTTCTGAAATGTAATCCTATTGAGTACGTAGTTACTTCTTTTCAATATATAATATCTAATTGATACTTTATTTAGTTAGAAAACTGCGCTTTAGCCAAAACCGTCTATGACACGGGTATTAATACAAGTATTTTTATAATTTGTTTCAATAAGACATTTAAAAATATAATTAAATATAATAAACTTAAATGAGTGTCAGCGTAACATGCTGTTGAGATTAATTTCCATGGTTGAAATATAAGTAAACATTTCATAAATATAAAGTAATTTGTATTTCCAGTCTCACTTTCTCAAAAATAATGATATATAATCTTAAACAAACATGTAACATCCTAAATTTAACAACATCTAGAATGTCGTTCATTTTATCAAAAATCAGAGAATGCGCAACCAAAAGTATGGATTTAACTAAGCGGAATATAAATCTCCGGTTTGAGTCATCACAAACTATATGTTTGATTAGGTTTCACAAGAGTCAAAGAAACATAAAAACCCATTCTTTAGGTGCATATTTCCTAAACATCACATCATCAATAGTGTCGTCAACGGTCTCTCCAAAGACGACGTTGTTGAACGCGACACTCTCGTTCACCGCTGCTACATCGCCCTCGGTTGATTATAGTTCATCGTCTCCCTAAGGGATTATGCAGCAAAGCGATGAGGTTCACACATTCACTCAGCTTGCAAGAAAATAGTTTTCGGTTATCTTGTCTCTACCCCAAAAAACATCTCTTTAAACAAATTTTATTACATAATTTTTTCTGCCCGTTGCTCAAATCAATAAATTCGGTACCAATTAAATTGGTAATAACTCATACACCAACGGGAGGAATAAAGAACGTTGCAAAACTTTGTACCAAATAAAGTATATTATAGTATAATTAAAGTAGATTTGAAGAATACCTTAAATTATAAAGTCATGTAAAACTCTTATAAAAACATTATAAAAAGAAATGAAATATATTATGTAACCCACACACTTGGATTTGTCAAACCAAAAAAAAAAACCACATACTTGGATGCCATTATTCCAACAAGGCACTCAACAAGGCACGTTTAATTTGCTTAATCACTTTTTCATTGCTTCTGCTACTATATATTCGCTTCAAATCATTTGATAAATCTATTGATATTGCATTGTGTTTTCTTATTTGGAAGAGTGTATGTGGTTGTCCAAAACATTAAAGTTGTAGAGTAATTTGATATAATTGCCTTTCCATTTAGTAAATTGTCAATGTCTTTATGATTTGTGCAGGATACTAGGGATCCAGAAACACGGGCCAATCTAGCTTTGAAAGTGGCTTCTATCATCTTACTTGATTTGTCTAATATATCATTTAATCTTAAACAAATTGGTGTTGTTTATGAAAATTATTTGGGCGCTTGGATGTTTCATTGCCAATTAATTGTTGGTTTGAACTTATAGTTGTTCTAAAGAATAATAGCAGCATGGTCTATTCCACATAACATAAGCTCCTGTACGGCCTTAAATCAATTGTAAGATTTCAGAGCACTAGTCAGCAATTACGGGACTATTTAGAATAGTACTTAAATTTTAGTACCATGGCATGTAATAATGCTAATCATTTGGTATGTCTTGTTATAGCAATGAATACATTATTTTGGAGTTAGGGGTCTTGTTGCAAAAGCATTATTTCAAATACTGAAACTTAGACTTACGATAAAAGTCGGCCAGGATGCAAACATGTTTGCTGAGAACTGAACTAGGACAAGCTCAAGGAATGCTTGCAGTGGCTCAAAGTGAGAGCATTGATGCCACATTATGCTGGAATTTAATGCCAAATTCCTAAAACACCCCCAGAATAGATAAAACAGCTATTTATCTATTATAGTTGTTATAAGGAAGTTACAAAATCTATTTTACTGTTAAACAGTTTGTTAACTAGTTTGTTAATTCAACAAACTAGGTTTGTAACTAACACAAACCCCTCTAACAGCTAATATCTAGAGAAAGCTGTATAAATATCATGTACATATTGTAATCATATAGAGTTAAATTGAATAAAAATTTACATTGAGTTTTGTTTTTACAAGTCTTCAATATTCTGCTTCTTCCTCTATTTTTTCTCTTCTTTGTGCGTCCTTTTCTCAAGTCCTGTGTGTGTGAATCTTGCAGAGTGGTGTTCAAAGTGTGAATACCTTGCAAGAAAGGGAACCAATACACTTAGGTTTTGTTCCAAGTATCACAAGTCAGAAAAGAGAGAAAAATAGAAAAAACAGAAGAGAAATAGTGGAAGGGAAGGAAATATACCTGTTTGTGTAATTATGTTTGTAGATCTTCAAGGTGTGAACCTCTTCAAACAAACCTCAGTACATGAAATACAGAACACAACTGTGTTAGGGTTGTGGAACGAAGAAGAAAATCATTAAAATCACTGAGAAGAGTGATTATATACCTTTGTTTGTCTTCGTTCTACTGGCGTACAAAGATCCATTCGGTTTTGTGCATTCAAGTCAAGAAACAACACAGATTCAGTCGTTATTCAAGCAAACACAAAACCAGTTAGGGTTTTGTGAAAGAAATCAACAATCAAAAACAGTAAACAGAAAAATAACAACATGATTACCTTTGTGGTGGAGTTCGACACAAAATCCTAGCATTGCAGAACCTGAAACACAAAGAACAGTGTTTAGGTTTTCGTTAATTTGAGAAAAATCAGCAACGTATTCAAGGGGCTTTTGTGTGATCTGAAGAAACCCTAGAAGAGGGTTTGAGAAGAAGAAGAAGAGAACCGTTTTAGAGAACAAAAGAGAAGAGAGAGAAGAGAGCATTGCAACTGAGGGAACAGTAAGGGTTTCTTCTGTTTTGTTAAATTCTTCCGAGTCAGAACCGGATACGTGTTGGATCCGCGTGCATCTGCAGTGTAAGATCCAGTGGGTGCCGCATAAACCCATTGGTGTGTGGCTGGGTCTGATCAAGTTGGATCAGGTTTGTAATTGGGCTGAATTTTGATTCTTGCACACTCTGAAATTGCAATTTGCAACCCTGCACATAAAACAATCAATTGGTCAGAATATTTCAAGTATATGGTTCAAAAATCTAACATGGTATCATTGAGCATGGTAACAATCCAGGGACAATTCTAAACCTAAATTCTAGTTCTTTATCTTTTGTTACAGATTTTTGTTTTACCTACACAGTAAGTGACTGTGTAGGTGTGAGTTTTTTGACAGTTTGTTTCTTTATCACAGGATAGCTAAATCTGCTAGTTAAGGTGCAAAATCAACATGTCAAATGCTAGTTTGTCTACCCAGATTCCTAAACTAAATGGGAAAAACTGGGACAGGTGGAGTTTGCAAATGGAAGCCATTTTTTGCTTCCATGATGTTTTAGAAATTGTTCAAGAAGGGGTTCCAGCACTAGCTTAGAACCCAACCCCTGAACAAAGGGCTGAACATATGGAAAATACCAAGAAGAATTGGAAAGCCATCTATCTCATACACCAGGGGTGTGATGAGAGTAATTTTGACAGAATTAGAGGAATCAAAGTCACTAAAACTGCCTGGGACCTCCTTGACAAATATTATAATGGTGTTGCACCAGTCAAGGAGGAGAAGCTGCAATCATTGAGAAAGCAGCATGAAAATTTGAATATGCAGGAAGGTGAAAGCATTACTGATTTCTTTGGGAAAATAAAAAAAATCACTAATGCAATGAGTCTCAATGGAGAGACATTAACAGAACAAACTGTTTGTAAGAAAATTCTTAGGTCCTTAACAAGAAAATTTGGTTTTATTGTAAACAGCATTGAAGACACCATCAAGCCTGAAGATCTTAAAGTTGAAGACCTCCAAAGTAGGCTTGAAGCCAAAGAGATTAGGATGAATCTCTTGAATGGTGAAGGTGAAGGTGAAAAAGATCAAGCTATGTTTGCTGCCAAACCAAAGGGAAAGAAATGGACTAAGGGCAACAACAACAACCAATCAGGTAAAGGTAATTGGTCTAAGAGTAAGTCGGGTAAGTCTAGTGGTAAGGGTGACTCCACTAATAAAAATTCCGATTCTAGTAAAAAGAAGGACAAATCTAAGGTACAATGCTATAGATGTGATAAATATGAGCATTATGCTACTGAATGCCCTACTAGAAAGGATTCTAAGCGTAAAGAAACTGAAACTGAAGCCAATATGGCTAAAGAAGATTCTGATTCAGAATCTGAACATGTAGGCTTGAGTATGATAACTGATGAGTTAGGAGAAATATAACCTAGGGAGGATTTTGTTGTAACTAACCTAGACTTAAAGGAAAACAGTGACTGTGTAGTAGTGTTCTAATCACATGACTGGAAACAAAGAGTGGTTAGTTAACTTTGATTCTAGTAGAAAGACCACTATAAAGTGTGCTAGCAATAAAGCTATAACTGCCGAAGGAATAGGAAACATAAGATTTACAAAAGAAAATGGACAAGTAATTTTGATAAAAGATGTTTTCTATGTTCCTGGGATCAGCTGTAACCTTATCAGCCTAGGACAACTTATAGAGAAGGGTTTTTCAGTAGTAATGAAGGATCTAAAACTAAAGTTGTATGATGTTAAAGACAAACTAGTCTTAACAACACCTTTAGCCACGAATAGAACCTTCAAAACCAACATTAGTGTCACAGAGACAGATTGTCTAAGTGCCACAGCTATTTTTGAAGGTATGTTTCGGCATAAAATTAGGTTTGGGCATTTAAACTTCAAAGGCCTAAGTAATCTAAGTACTAAAGGGTTAGTAGAAGGGTTACCTAAAATTGAAGTTACTAAAGAGACATATACTACTTGCCTAGTGGGTAAGCAACCAAGAAAGAAGTTAAATAAGGAAATGAAACACTTTTCTAAGGATATTTTGCATGTTGTATATTCTGACGTATGTGGACCACTTGATGTACCCTCTATTAGGGGAAATAAATACTTTATGACTTTTGTAGATGAATTTTCAAGAAAAATCTGGCTATATCTACTTAAGACTAAAGGAGAAGCCTATGGTGTTTTTAAGCAGTTTAAGGCAATGGCAGAAACTCAAAGTGATAAGAAACTTAAGGTCTTAAGGACTGATGGTGGTGGTGAGTACATCTCAAAAGATTTTGAGGGATACTGCACCACTCAAGGTATAATACATGAGGTAACATCACCCTATACTCATCAGCATAATGATATTGCTGAAAGGAGGAATAGGACAGTACTTGAGATGGCTAGGATCATGATCAAGTCAAAGGGGCTATCTAAAAGGCTATGGGCAGAAGCTGTTCATACAGCTGTCTATATCCTAAATAGGTGCTCTACTAAAGGTTTGGAAGACAAAGTACCAAAACATGTCTGGTGTGGTGACAAGCCTAAGGTTTCTCACCTAAGGGTATTTGGCTCACTTGCATATAGCCATATACCTGATGGTAAGAGAAAGAAGTTAGAGGATAAGAGAAGGCCCTTAATCCTTATTGGATATCATCCCACAGGTACTTATAGGCTGCTAGATTCTAAGACTGATAAGATTGAGATATCTAGGGATGTGGTTGTGCTTGAAGACAAGCAATGGGACTGGGACAAAGTTGAACTAGTAAGTTCAGTGGACTCTACAATCCTAGAGGAGGTCTTAGACACTGAACCTAATCCTAATGGTGATAGTTCTGATGAAGAGGATCCTATTCTACCTAATGAGGATCAGAATCCTCAAGAAGAGGAAGAGGACAATGCTGAAACAGTCCAACAGTCCTTAAGAGGATCCTATTCTACCTAATGAGTATCAGGATCCTATTCTACCTAATAAGATCCAGTGGGTGCCGCATAAACCCATTGGTGTGTGGCTGGGTCTGATCAAGTTGGATTAGGTTTGTAATTGGGCTGAATTCTGATTCTTGCACACTCTGAAATTGCAATTTGCAACCCTTGCACATAACACAATCAATTGGTCAGAATATTTCAAGTATATGGTTCAAAAATCTAACACATTAAAGGTAATGTCTATTTTCTTATAATCATAAACACTTGTAGCATCTCTTTCTTCACGATTTTGCTACTTAATAATTACATTTTTTCGAAGGAACCCTTATATTTTCCTTGCCACCAGTTTCTTGCTGTTTTGGTTAATCCACTTCTTCTTAGCTAACATTAACACATATATACTATATGTTATTGGATTTGAAACATTGATTGTGCATGGAAATGAATCTTCCGATTGCCTTTGTGAAAGGGAGTAATATCCCCCATTGCTTTGAGTAGCTGGATGAACTAAACAAGTGGAGATTATAAGACTACATGAAAATGGCAGAGACTATTGCTAAGGGTTAATGTTTTCTTAGGATCTTTTAGTATAACAAAATACAGCGAATATCCATTTTGGTCCCTGCAATATTTTAACAAAAAAAATAGTCCTAACAAAATTTAAAATTATTCATTTTGGTCCATGAAGTCATTTTAAAGCTGATGTGTCACAAAGAACAAAATGAATAATTTAAAATTTTGCAAGAGCTATATTTTAAAAAAAAAACTTTTCACAGGGACGAAAATAATAATTTTAAAATTTACAAGGGCTATTTTAAAAAAAAAAACTTTTTGCATGGACCAAAATGAATAATTTAAAATTTTGCAAGGGCTTTTTTATTAAAAAAAAACTTTTAATAGGAACCAAAATGAATTTTTTCTGTCCTTACAGGGACTAAAATGATATTTAAACCTTATTATCATGGACGGAGGGAGAAGGGGTCAGGCAAGGGCTATCCCCCTGTTACATTATACATACTATTATATACATCTTGTTATGAATATTAGTTATTTAGTGGATGCTCATCTTGATCTTCCACTTCTCCTTAACTCCAATTCTTTAGTGGATTATTAGTGGTCTTTAGTTTGATCTTTCACTTGCCTAGTTGTGTCCTATAAATATGACTCATTCTATTGTAAACAAATACTAGTGAAGAGAATAATACAAAGCTCTCATATTCTCAATATTTGTTCTTGTTCTTTATATCTTCTCTCATTCTCTTGTTCTTCTTCTTCTTCCTATAATTTTGGTTATTTTGTAAAACACACAATTTTCTTTTTGTCACAAATAATTTAGGGTGAGAGGATGGCGTCTCAGTACAAAACAAGTAACACTTTCGGGCTCTTTGAGAGCTTATGAAAGTAATTACATTTACCTCACCTCAAGGGATTAGGGGAGCTTTGAACACAGAAGCTCCTGAATACAAATCCTGTTATGCTCCACTAGACCAGCCCCTTGGAATTATTGTAAAAAAAAACTATAATATTATATATATATATATATATATATATATATATATATATATATATAGATAAGTTGTTAAATTATAATACTATATATACTTTTTTTGACAATATAATATTATATATACTTAAAAACTAATAATCTATATATAATATTTCCCTTGAAATACAAGTTTATATTTTTTTAATTATCTTTTTTCTCTTTAAATTAGTCTTTTGAGAATTGAAAAGTTAACATCGGGAAACTTTTTTGGTTGTTTTCATGTGTCTCTCATTCACATTTTTTAATACCTAAGTGACTAACTTGACAAAACAAATCTAACCTTATTAACGTTTTAATATGTAATAGAATAACTTGAATAGAAGAAGATTAATACAACTTAAAATTAAGATAAATTAGATTTTTGACTCGTGCGATGCATGGAAAATATAGTTTTAAAAAATAATTCTAAATTTTTATGTAAAAACCTTTTTGATGTTTTTTACAACAAAAAATCCTTTTGATGTTAAAAATAGTTTATTAAAAAATTATTATTAAATAAGTATTAAACTAATACAAATACAATCCTTCTAATTAAGATAACATGAATACAATATTCCTATCACATTTATATCCATATAATGAGGTAAGGAAGGAACATGTTGAGTTTATTGTTATCACAAGAGGAAGCCTTTTGGAGACAGAGGGCCAAAGTTATTTTTATGGCTCAAAGAGGGTGATACAAATTCTAAAAATTTCATGCAATGGCCGGTCAAAGGAAAAAATGGAACATGATTGAAAAACTGGAGAATAATACTGGTTTGTTGGAGGAAGATCAGAGGAGAAAATGTGATATTGCATAAGCTTATTTCACTGATTTGTTCTCGACCAAAGAGGGTGATTACTCAAGCATAACCAATTTGGTCGCACAACATATATAGCGACAACAATAACCTCAGGAGGTCGTTCATTATTTCAGAATTTATAAAAGTTGTTTCATATGCACTTAGATAAAGCCCCGGAACCTCATGGACTTAATCCAGCTTTCAACAAAAATCTCTGGCACCTTTGTGGAATGGAGATTTATCATGCTGGTGTTAGTTGTCTCGAAAGAGGTATGTTTCCTCCTCAAGTTATTTGAAATATTGTTTTAATCCTGAAAGTGGAGAACCCAACCTCTATGAGAGATTTGCGACCCATATCTCTATGTAATGTCATTTACAAAATCATTTTGAAAGTGTTGGCGAATCGCATGAAAGTGGTTTTATCCAAATGCATTTCACAGGAGCAATCCGCTTCAATTGCTCAAAGATCTATTGTGGATAATGCTATTGCAGGTATTGAGACCATTCACCACATGAAATGTAAGACAAGCAGTAAGGTGGGGGAAATTGCCTTAAAAAATTACATAAGAAAAGCATATGATAGAGTCAATTGTCAATATTTATTGGAGATAATGAGAAGAATGGGACTTAGTGAAAATTGGGTGGCATGGATATCTGTGTGCCTACAATCAATAGAATACTCGGTTACAATAAATGAGGACATAACAAGAAAAAAATTTCCAGGTACAGGACTCAGACATGGGACCCCCTCTTCCCTTACCTTTTCTTATTTGTGCTGAAGGGCGTACTACTCTATTCCAAAAAGGAGATAGGAGGAATGGCTTTTCGTCATTTCTATGGCTTCAACATAGCTATGGTAGGGAAACAATGTTGGAATTTAATTACCAATAATTACCAATCCTGATGCTATAGTATCTAGAATTCTTAAAGTTAAATACTGCTTGAAGGGGAATTTTGTTGAGGCCTAGTTGAGTCGTAATCCGAGTTTTGTCTGGTGTAGCATCTAAACTTCCTAGGTATTGTTAGAGAGAGGCAAGAGATGGCAAGAAGGGAATGGTGAGAATATAAAAGTTTTGCATGTATCTCTTCATCGATTGGGTGAGAATTGGGAGAAGATGTAAGAATATAAAAGTTTTGCATGTATCTCTTCATCGATTTAAGGTTCGAAGTTGTAAGAATTGGGAATTTTTGGCTCGGGGTTTCATTCTTATAATTTCATTTTAATTTTGTAATTTATTTTTATTTTTATTATTTTATTAATTAAATAAATATGTGGCATAATGATGTATTTCATTAATTGGTGTGGAAGCCACGTGTGGTGTCTGCATTGCATCAGGTGTCACGTTAATTAATGAGCTCCACATCACCTTAAGTATAAGAAAAATATCTCTTTGGACCAAATGTCTGAATTTTTAAAAATATGGAGACTAAATATCTGAGTTTTAAAATAGGGGACTAAATGTCTAAGTTTTTGATGACAAAGAGATCAAAACTATAATTTAGCGAATAATAAACATGCACATCGTAGAATTTGCCAAATTGTTTCAGATTTATTAAGGCAATGTCTATCGTGCATAACCCAATTAGGTTGTGCAACGTACATGAAACAAAGATTAAGTGCATATAATTGAAACTGGTGGGAAAGGAACTAATTGTTTGTCTTTAATTGATATTAACCTGCCCGCCTGTCGTTTAAGGTGGTAGAATTATAACACTTTGTATTTTCTTAGATAATAATTCTTTTAATTTTATTAGTTGTATGAGTTATTGTGAATAATATGATAAATGATTTTGACTAGTCTCGTATTATTACTAAAATATGTCGAATTGATATTTATTGTATTTCTAGAGATTAACGGC
This sequence comes from Astragalus membranaceus, assembly GCA_039519185.1. Taxonomy (NCBI): domain Eukaryota; kingdom Viridiplantae; phylum Streptophyta; class Magnoliopsida; order Fabales; family Fabaceae; genus Astragalus; species Astragalus membranaceus. The sequence continues at coordinate 119,483,912 of CM076851.1, forward strand.
AATATATTTGTCAAAAAAAACGGCAATATATTATTTTTTTATTTCTTTATTTTATACATTGTTAACTATTGTAAATAATGATAGTTAGTGTAAATAGAACTATAGTTTATTCTTAACTATAAATTAACCAGTAGTTAGCATTTGGTTATTATTTTAACTATAGGACCTAGTTAACAATTAGAGTTAGTTTGTTAGATGAGTTAATCCTGTATATACCAATCTGTAACGGTTACAGAAATTCATTGAATGAGAATTATGCATTTCTTCGTTTTATCTTTCTCTGGTTTCTGCTTCTTCAAGATGGTATCAGAGCTCAAGAATTGAGCTCTGGTTTTGTCCATTGCCTTCTTCTTCTGAAACCCTATAATCTCACCTTTACCTTCTCCTTCGATCAATTCGTTGGTTCAACCAGAGTTGGAAGGAAGCAAAAATTTTCAACCATGAATTCGATCCATGAGAGTTTCGTTGATTTCGAAAAAATAAGATGATTTTTGTTGACAACACCCACTACAAGAAAATCGACGATTTCCGACGGCAATTTTCGTCGCAAATGCAGCGATTTTCGTCGGAAATTGACGTTTCCGACGAACTTTCCGACGGACAAAAAGTCGTCGCAAAATCGCTCGTCGGAAATCGTTTCCGACGAATTTTTTCGTTGCAAATGTCTCCGTCGCAAAGTCGTCGGAAACCCGTCGCAAATATCCGTGGCAAAATCGTCGCAAACGCTGATACATTTTCGTCGCAAATCCGTCGGAAATCCGTCGAAAATTTTTAAAAAAAAATTAAAAAAAAATTAAATCCAACAGTCGTCCTTATACCCTCACTAAACCAAACTTCTATTGGAGAGTAAAAACTACCAATCACTCCATTTATGCATATATAAACCATCAGTTCCCATACCAGAAAACAATATATAAAGATTCAAGAATGTACAAACTACCAATCACTCCACAACACTTATAGGAGAGTAAACTGAAATTATTTGTTACATAAACCTAGTAAAGTAAGGTTCTCACGGACTTCTTGTTTTCATTTTTATCTAGTACTAGTACATACACACTACAGGGGAAAAAAGAAACAATACAATTGGGATATCTAGTATGTTTTCTTGGAGGTTCCTGCATATCAGTATGTTTTCTTGGAGGTCCATGTCTGTCAGCTTGTTTCTTCTTGTACATCTTTCCCATCACTGCTTGGAAAACTGAAAGAAATAAAAGGGTTAAGGAGGGAAATCCACAATTACAATAAAATATGAAACTACAAACACAAAATTAGAGAACAAATATAAATGCTTGGGTCTAAATGTTTGGGCCTCTTCATATAAGCATAATAGTAAAATATAATCATCAGCTGCAAACTCTGAAGCTGCAAAATCTTTCAGCTGCAAACTCTGAAGCTGCAAAATCTTTGGGTGGACATCCTTTATTGTGCTGATCCTTCCGGCCATGTGAATCCTTTGAAAATTTGATTTGGGCGCTTGTACTTGTGGAAAAAGAGTTGGATGCATTATTACTCAATACTTAGAGATGAGATGAGTTAAAGTTGTGATTGTGCTTGAAAATGTTGTACATGCTAGTAAACATGATCATGTTGAATGGTTACTAGGATTGAGTATTGTGAGATTATAGATTGTAAGTATTAATGAATATACGTACAAATGATTGATGGTGAAACAACATATGTGTATACACCATGTTTGATGTTATATAAACCTATGGATAGTTGGGTTATTATAAAGTAGTGGTTATCCAAGTGTTGAGTTTGATTAATATATCAAGTATGACAACTGAATAATCATCGATTGAACTTCATTAACCACAAATTTAATTAAACATGATTAACAATGATTTTCAAGTGTTCAAATCTACATGTAATTGTTGAACACCTAAAAACTGTAACTAATAACATTTGATTTCATAGTTAACACTTAATATAATCATTAACCAAATCCAAAATTAATCTTCAAATAACATTTCTCAATATGATTGATTTAATCATTTCAAAACAAACGGAAAACATATAGGCAAACCTTTCACCAGTGGGAATATCAGTCGTTAAGTCCGTATCCAGTTGAGCAAATCTAAGCAACATTGGCATCACTTTATCGATAAATCTGTCAACATCTACTTTTGGGCATCGGCAGAACTGATCCAGTGCCTGCATATAATGTTTACTTAATGTAGGAATGCAAACTTATAACTTCAGATCAGCATGGGAGCAATGCATATATTAAATGATCTATCATTGATTTCAAATAGTATACCGTTAAGATGACAATTCTTGTTATGTGATCAGTATTGCTCAATAGCCCATCTAGAGTTACCACAAAGTCCATGACCTTCAAACGTTACAGAACGAAATTAGTAGAATTATTTGAGAGCCTTTATCAAGAATATGGCTCGAACTATATTTAAATTTGAATGATTAGTAGGAATTAGTAGAAACACTCACAACATCAGCTTCCTGATCCGTGAACTTATCTTGTTCAATTTTCCTAACAAGATTAGCCATGCATTCGAGACATTTGGCACGGAGAAAAAAATTGGATGAACTACTATCTAACATAATGTCCTTCAGTGCTATAATTGTTTGATCGTAATAAGAATCTTGAAAAGTAATCTGCATGGAACAATTGCACATCAATTCACATTGGGATAATAATTTATTGTAATACAATCAAAACCCACAAACTTTATTGTACCGGTATTTTAACTGGAATTGATTGCAGAGTTTCAATTGCTTCTAGCTGTACCATCTGTTTATCTGGTAGCTGTAAATACGCAGAATCAATCATATAGACTATGTAGTCTATGAAACTATTACACATAATAAGCACAATAATTAAATATATAAATGAAAAGTTTATAGTGAAAATTGCAGGTGATGTACCTTAAAAAGTAAAAGCACTCTTCTTAAAATTTCTTCCAAAATAGCTGATATTTTCTCTAAGCCACAATTTGTAACCAATGAATGAACGGCAATAAGAGCATATAACTGCATCAATGCATACATAGTGGGAATAATTTAATTGGAATCAACTTTTAAGATTCAAAAATAAAAATTAAAAGAGGCCCTAGTCAATGCATATATATGAAGCAAGTTAAAAAAAGAGTATCAATATTTCCGATCGATTTCATGCACCGTAAGAAGAATCAATCATTTGTAACTTGTGAATTTTAATAACCATGCTAGAAGCAGCACTATAGCACAAAAAGTTAGCTGCAATGTTGCTATGTTAGCTGCAATGTTGCTATGTTAGCTGCACATATAGATATGACGAATTGGGAAAACAAGCAACTTTTCACTAACATATGTGAAGCTGCAGCATCAATCTGTTTGTACCTCTAAACGGTCAACACTAGAGTTGATGATGGGAGCCATTTTAGCCAAGAACTGCACGTGATATTCTTTGTTGGATAGTTCCTTATATCCACTCAAACACCTAATTGCATGGATAGCAGCCCAAACTACTCGGGGGTTTATCTCATGATCCAGTGATTTAACGATCAATCTCACAACTTGCTCTAAGTGATTAATCATGTCCTGTGGTAGCGAAACAGAATGTAAAAGAGAAAATTAATGAAATTATTAGCATTACAAATAACTAGATATGAACAAAATCAACAACAAAAAAACCATTATTTTGAAGTGTCTTGTAGTGCTTATCTAGAAACACTGTCATGCTTCTCTAAGCAATGCACTAAACCACACAATTATTAAAATTCTGAAGTGTGTGTGTGAGCTACTAAAGGAAACAGTTTCAGAGTTAAAGCTTAATGAATTTACATTACCATATCATTTGCGAAGCACCGACATAAACACAAACGCCAAACACGACACTGAAACTAATAATACTTTGAAAAATGAAAGCAATTGAACATATAGGACATATCAAGTGTTAGTGCTACAGAACATGTCATACCCTATTGAAGTGTCCACCTTGTGCAATAGCACCAAGGGTCATCATTGCTGCATAACGTGCCTGCCAATCGCAATGACATGCATATTTGACTGTTAACATCTCAACTACAATGGGAATAACAACACTTTTATCCCCTTCAAAATATAGCCAATTCAACAAGCACCTCCCACGAAAGAAAGTCCCAGTCATCCCAGCTTTGGGAGAGTTCTTATTGTCCACTTCATACCAAATAGGATCCTCCACAAAACACGACATCATACCCATAGCAACTTCATAAACCCTCTTCACTTCCTCACCAGAAAGACTCTGTACCAAACACTTCATGGTATTCATGTGTTTGAACAAATCAATAGCAACATTTTCAAGTCCATTAATTATGCACTGAATAGTAATGCTCACAAGTTCCTTCTCTTTCACCAGTAATGATGTGAGTCAGAGCAGCAACTAACCACGATATCAACTGACCATACACTTGGAAGGTAGTTGGTACTAATCTAAAGGAAATAGTACCTGATTGTATTGTTGAGAAACGTCTGGACAGCGCCTGATTGAGTGAGGGCGTCGGAGCTTCAATGCTATCAGGTGGTTCTGGTGGCTCTGGCGGTTTACAACGACATGTTCTTTGGGTTTTGGAGCTGCTCCACCGTGCTTGTCGTAAGTAATCGTCGATCCGGTGGTTCCGGTGGCGGGAAGTCTTTCTGTGGCAACGTCGGCACCATGGTTGTTGACGCAAACATCATGAACTCGTAACGCAAATCACCGAGAATGAAGTTGGAGCAGGAACGCGATCTAAAAGCGACGACGTCGTTGCTCGCTGTTCATCAACAGGCTCAAGAACCAGATCCTTCGCAGTAGGTTCTTCCTTAATGGCTTGACGATGGTTGGACACTGGATCTGCGACATTGTCTTCTCCAACCTGTGATTCCTTTGCATCATCAACACCAGAAATCTTCGGAATAAAGGACAGGGAAATCAATGGAAGAGGAGCGACAGGTGGATGAGAAGCGAGAAGTTCTGGTTTTGGGTTGGGTCACGCGAAGGAGTGGAAGCGAGGAGGAGAATGAGTGGTGGTGGTCAGAGACGCGGAGGCGAAAGTGGTGGTAGTGGGTGGTGGTGGTGGCAGAGAGTGGAGAGGGTTTAGGGTTAGAGAGTGGAAAGTGAGAATGAAAGTAAAGTGGAGGGTCGTGGAAGCTGATATTTTAGTTTTAAGTGAGAAAGTTTTGCGACGGATTTTTATGAGTTTGCGATGGAATTGGCTGTCGGAAAGTAGCGACGGAATTAATTTTCGTCGGAAATCTGATGGGAAACGCACTGAACACTTAGCGATGGAATTATTCGTCGGAAATCCGTCGGAAACGCACGCATTTGCGACCAAAAAAGAATCCGTCGGAAATATGTCGCAGGTAAATCAACATATTCTTGTAGTGACCGTCACCGCTCTGGCGAAAACGAGTTCTCTCTATAATCAGTGGTTTCGTTGCAACAATCTGGTTTTGGCTTGGATTGTAAAGGTTTGTCTCTGCCAATTTAGGGAAATCAGTCGTTTTCTTCGATAAGGCGTATGACGCTTGGAAAGACTTGCACGATTGATTCGACTAACGCGATATGTTCAGAATTGCGGAGATTCAAGAAGATATCTGCAAGCTTGCACAAGGTACGCGCGATATTTTAGATTATTACACTGAACTTAAATCTCTTTGGGATGAACTTGAGAGTTTTCGTCCACTTTCCACTTGCGCCTGCGCAATTTCGTGCACATGTAGTGCTATTCAAAATGTGAAGAAATTTAGGGATCAAGATTACACAATTAGGTTTTTGAAAGGCCTCAATGAGGATTATTCGCATGTTCGAAGTCAACTTATGATGATGGAGCCTTTTCCCCAAATTGCCAAGGCCTTTTCACTTGTGATTCCACAAGAGCGCTACATAAACATTGCTGCTCCTTCTGCGGTAGTTGCAGAAACTTAGATTGAAAGCAAAACTCCTTCAATTGCTAATAATGTCCAAAGTTTCACTAGAGGTGGTTACAGCAACTGTGGTAGAGGGAGATTTGGCCATGGACAGGGTAAAGGACAGGGTTTGACACGCCTCTGCACTCACTGCAATAAAATGAACCACACAATTGATACATGCTATTTTCTCCATGGCTTCCCACCTCAGGCATCAATTGGGCCACCTGGTTATCAGACAAAGAACCAAAAAAAATTCAACTAACTCTGCCACAGGTGAAGTTGAGGCACAAAGACAAGAAGGACAACACAATGGTAATAGAAGTGGTAACAACAATGTCATGATCATCACATTCACTCAAGACCAGTATAGAGATCTCTTGGATTTGATTCAGTAATCAAAGCAACAAGGACAAGGCTCCTCACATTATGCCAATACTGTCATGACTCATACACCTGCTGCCAACACCATCATTGCATACAATACCAGCTCTAATCAGATTTCTGGTAAGAGAATCACTCAGATTTGTGGTAAGAATTTCACTCTCTGGATAGTTGATACAGGCGCCACTGATCATATCATATCTGATTTTAGTATTTTCACTAGTTGTAGACCAATTAAGCACATCAAAATTTAACTGTCCTAATCACACATCTACATTTGCAACTCACATGGGAACAATTCATATTTCTCCAGAAATAATTTTGTATAATGTTCTGTTTGTTAAGAACTTTGGATCAAACCTGATGTCTGTTCCAGAGCTTGCGCGCCCTTAGCAGCAAAACAAATGTATTCTTCAGTGATGATGGATGTTTTCTCTTTCAGGCCCATACTAAGCGGATGATTGGATCAGCTAAGCTGGAGAAAAAACTATACAGATTTACCACACAACTAGCTAGGTCTGTTAGTCATTTGAATTCAATTTGTAATGTTGTTCACCAACCACCCTCAACTTGTAAGTCCATTGAACCCTCTATAGACATTCCTAGACTTTGGCATATGAGATTAGGGCACATATCTCATGATAGACACCAATGTATAGCTACACAATTCCCTTTCATTCAAATTGACAATAATAAGTCTCCTTGTGACATTTTCCATTTTTCTAAATAAAGAAAATTATCTTTTACTCTTAGAATTTCTAAAACTAATCCCAGTTTTGAATTACTATATGCTGATATATGGGGACCATATCCCACACATCTATGCTTGGCCATAAATACTTTCTCACATTTGTAGATGATTTTAGTAGATACACTTGGCTTATACTTATGAAACACAAATCTGAAACATGTACACACCTCACCTCCTTCATAGCCTACATAGAAACACAATTCAACACAAAACTAAAATGTCTTAGAAGTGACAATGGTGCTAAATTCCTTATGCATGATTTTTACTCTAGCAAAGGAATTATTCACCAAAGATATTGTGTTGACACTCCTCAACAAAATGACCTTGTGGAACGAAAACACCAACACATCCTCAATGTTGCACAAGCCCTTTATTTTCAAGCTAAACTATCACATAAACTATGGAATTTTTCCGTTCAACATTCAGTTCACCTAATAAACAGAATCCCTACTCCTATCCTTCACAACAAATCACGATTTGAAGTTCTCCACAACCAGCCACCATCCCTTGTCCATCTCAAAACATTTGGGTGTCTAGCCTATGCCTCCACCTTACTTGCCAATAGAACAAAAATTGACCCACGAGCTAGAAAAACTGTTTTCTTAGGCTTCAAAGAGGGCCTCAAAGGTTACATCCTCTATGACCTCAATTCACATCATCTCATTCAATCTAGAAATGTAGTATTTTATGAGAATCGCTTTCCTTTTACTGATTCCTCCCCATCATCATTATAGGCCCCTTTTGATATCACACAACCACCTGCCTGGCCCTTTGATTCCACACTTCCTACTCCACCAAACACAACTTCTGTCTTACCATACCCTACCCCTGCCCCCATTACCAACTGTAGCGACCGAAAAATTCGGTTGAGGATTCTTCGAAGTTCAAAAATGAAGTCGCCACCAATGTTTAATTATAAGGGAAAACATTAGTAAATCCCTTTTGGAATGGATAAGGGTTCTTGAGACCAGATTTGGGTTCGGGAGTCAGTTATGCGTGGGGAAGGTATTAGCACCCCACAACATCCTTCCTAAGAAAGGTTACCTTCTAATTAGTTGTATGAAAATGATGTTAATTTTGAAAATGTTTATTTTACCCTTTTATTGTGAATTAAAAAAGAAAAAAAAGACTTAATAAAAAGATTTATTTTTTGTGCTTGACGGGAGTCTACCCCCGCTCCTACGTATCTCCAGGTGCGATGGAGAAATCAAAGCTACGTAGTTCTTGGGTTAAAAAAGTTTGTTTGTTGGTGTTTTTTAATTAGGGTTTTAGAACTTTGGATTCGTACGATTCCCTCGTCCTAAAACTTCGACTAACCCGGTCGTACGACCGACTTAATCCCCTATTGTGAAAATAAGATTTATTGGAGGAAAATGGTTTTTGTGTGGAGTGATTTAATTGAAAAGGTATTTTAGGACTCTTGAGCCGTACGGTTTATTCATCCTAAAACGCTGACTAATTCGACCGTACGATCGACTTAATCCCCAATTATTATTTTGCAGTTTTGTAAGAAAGCGAATTGAGAAAAACAAGATGAAAATTGTTTATTTTTGCGCTTGACAGGGGTGTGACCCTGCTCCTACGTATCTCCTGGTAAAGAATCAAAGGCTGCGTAGTTCTGGAGGAAGATCTTTGTGTGTGGTTATTTTTAATGTTAAGTATCTTTGAAATTGGATGACATTAATGATGACTAAACAAGTAAACTCAGAGTGGTCACCACTAATAATCTATTTGAAAATAAAAGGTGTTCGCAATACTCAAACGAGTTAAACTCAGAGTGACCATTGCAAATAAATGGTTTGAGGTTGAGTGTTTGATTATTTGAAAATGTTTGCTTGGAAACATTATCTAAAAAAAATTAAGAGTGTGAGGATGAGTTAGACTCATTGGTTTGTAAAAATGCGTGAGGATGGGTCGAAGTCATGGTTTAGTGAAAGTTAAATGAGTGAGACAAAACCTAGACCCAAATGAATTAGAAATATATGGTATAAAGTGATTAATATTTATTTATTGTGTTTATAGGGATCTTAGGACTCATGAGCTGTACAACTCATTTATCCCAAAACGATGGCTAATCCGTCTCTGCGGTCAGCTTAACCCCTTATTTGTTTTTTCCCTAAATCATAGTGATTTAAAGGTCACACTGTGAATATTCTTTTGGTAGCTCTAGTCACTTTCTCACCAAACAGACCTGGGTATAGGGCATGAAGAGGAGTAATGAACATAACTTTTTTATAATATCAAGGTGATATATATTTTTTCTATATGGATATGCAAGATGCTGCAATTTGGACAAATACAAAAATATTTTTTTTATTTTCTGGATGATGAGATGTATAGTAATGCAATGATATTGGGCTGCATGTGAAAAGAATGGTTTTATTATGAATATGCGGTGATTTTTTTTATTTTCTTGCAACATATAATGCCAATGATGACGAATATGCAAATGCATGTATGCATGAAGAAATAAATGTTTGATCCTAAATACAATTATTTTTATTTTTTAAGAGGGAGTGCAACATGTATGCAAACTCTCATTTTTTATTTATGGGATGATGAATGATACAATTATAATGAAATAATTTTTTTGTTTTATTTGAAATGTAATTCAAGACTTTACGAATGATGTGATACCTACACTGTGTGATGATGATTTTGAATGATTATGAATGTCGGTGCATGTTAAATATGATGTTAATGTTTTTTTTTTGATCAAATGATATGCTAATGTTATACGGGTAAAAATTGTTTTTTTTGGTGTGCGAGGAAACAAAATGCATGACACTCGCAGCGATTTTTTTTAATGCGTGGAAAGGAAAGAATGATGCTTGACATGATTTACAATATATCGTGTTTGTTTCTTTTTTAGAAAAGGGAAGACAGATGCATGAGTGTTGGCAAATCAACTTGCCTTTTTGGTCAAATTTATTGGAAATACGAATGAACGCATGAATGTGCATGAAATGCAGATGTATGGTTTTATTCATCTCGTCAGGGAATTGCAAGTTTTTTTTTTTAAAAAAAATGATCCTGGTGGTCTGACTTTCAAATGTTTTTTTTACTTTCATCCACCACTCTGTAAAAAAGTTTTGTAATTCCCCGGCGGTCATTGAAATGCATGCAAAATGATATGTTTAGATATTGTTTTTGATGATATGCAAACAAAATAAGAATGCATGAGACATGTTTCTAAAAAATAACTTGCAAAAATGAAATATGATTTTTGGTTCTTTTTTGTTTTTATTTTTAAGAAAATGGAAAAAAAATGCACTAGTGTTTGTTGGAATGCAGGGGTATGAAGCTCATTTGTGTCCTAAAAAGGGTTCATTTGAGAAAGGATTTAAGGCTTTTTCTATTGAGTAGACCTTTCAATGGTAGCTCTATAGAGTCCTAAATAAGGTTCTTAGAGCCAATGACCCCAGTTAAGAACGCTGATCCCAACAATATGTAAACTATTAGGAGTGATAGCATTCTCAAACGGGGCCAAACTCTAGGTGAGACTTTCGTGACCACCTAACAGGACGTACATCCAGTAGGCCATCACTACGCGGTCTCGTTCTAACTTAGGTTATGCTCCAGTCCGGGTATAGGACTATTCTCACATGTGTGATGAAGTGTGATAGTGGAGTGTGTGTAGGAGCAAAATGTCAAGTATACCCCCAAGCTGCAAAACAAACAAACACATATACACAAATGGGCTTCTATCCTAAGGTTAACATATCATATAAAATATAACATGCAACAAGAATAAAAGATAAAAGGGAAGGGTAAAATAAAACATTTAATTAACAAACAAATTTTACAACTAACCAGATTAGGCTTGACTCTCTTAATAAGTCCCCAGTGAAGTCACCAGTTGTAGCGACCGAAAAATCCGGGTGAGGATTCTTCGAAGTTCAAAAATGAAGCCGCCACCAATGTTTAATTATAAGGGCAAACATTGGTAAATCCCTTTTGGAATTGATAAGGTCATTGAGACCAGATTTGGGTTCGGGAGTCAGTTATGCGTGGGGAGGGTATTAGCACCCCACGACATCCTTCCTAAGGAAGGTTACCTTCTAATTAGTTGTATGAAAATGATGTTAATTTTGAAAATGTTTATTTTACCCTTTTATTATGAATTAAAAAAGGAAAAAAAGACTTAATAAAAAGATTTATTTTTTGTGCTTGACGGGAGTGTGCCCCCGCTCCTACGTATCTCTAGGTGCGATGGAGAAATCAAAGCTACGTAGTTCTTGGGTTAAAAAAGTTTGTTTGTTGGTGTTTTTTAATTAGGGTTTTAGAACTTTGGATCCGTACGGTTCCCTCGTCCTAAAACTATGACTAACCCGGTCGTACGACAGACTTAATCCCCTATTGTGAAAATAAATTTTTTTGGAGGAAAATGGTTTGTGTGTGGAGTGATTTGATTGAATAGGTATTTTAGGACTCTTGAGCCGTACGGTTTATTCATCCTAAAACGCTGACTAATTCGACCGTACGATCGACTTAATCCCCTATTATTATTTTGCAGTTTTGTAAGAAAACGAATTGAGAAAAACAAGATGAAAATTGTTTATTTTTGGGCTTGACAGGGGTGTGACCCTGCTCCTACGTATCTCCTGGTAAAGAATCAAAGGCTGCGTAGTTCAGGAGGAAGATGTTTGTGTGTGGGTATTTTTATTGTTAAGTATCTTTGAAATTGGATGACATTAATGATGACCAAACAAGTAAACTCAGAGTGGTCACCACTAATAGTCTATTTGAAAATAAAAGGTGTTCGCAATACTCAAACTAGTTAAACTCAGAGTGACCATTGCAAATAAATGGTTTGAGGTTGAGTGTTTGATTATTTGAAAATGTTTGCTTGGAAACATTATCTGAAAAAACTTAAGAGTGTGAGGATGAGTTAGACTCATTGGTTTGTAAAAATGCGTGAGGATGGGTCGAACTCATAGTTTAGTGAAAGTTAAACGAGTGAGACAAAACCTAGCCCCAAATGAATTAGAAATATATGGTGTAAAGTGATTAATATTTATTTATTGTTTTTATAGGGATCTTAGGACTCATGAGCTGTACAACTCATTTATCCCAAAACGATGGCTAATCCGTCTGTGCGGTCGGCTTAACTCCCTATTTGTTTTTTCCCTAAATCATAGTGATTTAAAGGTCACACTGTGAATATTCTTTTGGTAGCTCTAATAACTTTCTCACCAAAGGCCTCCAGAGCTAAAGTCTCTTTAGTAATATTACCCACAACAATAGGTAACTATCAGGAGTGGAATATCACAAAAGAGCACACTCTGAATGAGATTCTCATGATAGTCAGACGGAAATCCAGAATGACTATCACTAATAATCTCCACTCGTCCTAAGTTTCAAACAGACCCAGGTATAGGCCCCCACTCATAAGTGTGTGTAAATGTGTGCATAATATATGCATAAATAAAGAAACAATATAAATAATAAATAAATATATCCATACATAAATAAATAAATAAATAAATAAATATGTACATAAATAAATAAATGAATAATAAATAAATATGTACATAAATAAATAATAAATGAATAACTACAAAACTAACCTCAAGCTGATCAACGCGACCAATGCCGAACCGGACTGAGCACTCTGACCAGGTCAACCGCGAACCAGACTCCTATCAGGTCCATTTTGACTCGAAAACCGCCAAGTAATGAACCACGAAGGCTATCCCAAAAATAGTAAAAGACAGACTTTTAGTCTAATGGACCGCAAAAGTTAGCCCAAAAGAATTAAATACACCCAAAAGAATTACAGACTTTTAATCTAATGGACTACAAAGGCCGGCCCAGAAGATCACGTACCCCGTCAATGGCCCCTGTCCATAGTCTTTGCATCTCAACTTCTTTTATAGCCAAAGGCTAGGTAGTTCTTGCTTCTCCCAAGCAATTCCCGTTTTTCTCAAATCAGCCCCCGTAAAAGTACGATTTCGGATTCGCTAACCGTTGGATCGTCTTCCTTTTTTTACAGCCGGTTCGTGAGACATATATCTTCACTTTCACCATTCGGATCGTCGAAAAGAGGTTTGAGAAGAGATAAATTGAGTTCGCAAAGTAACTGAAAACAAATCCCATTTTTTCTCAAACCAGCCACCTTGACAGTGCGATTCCGGATTCGTTAACCGTTGGATCGTCTTCTTTTTTTGACAGCAAGTTCGTGCAACATATATCTTCACTTTCACCGTTCGGGTCGTCGAGACAAGTTCTGAGGAAAGAGAGAATGAAGAAAGACAGAGAAAGAAGAAAGGAGTGCGGCGGAGGGTGGTCAGTGAAGAGGAACGGTGAGATGAGAGGGAGGGTTCCAGCATGGGAGAGAGACAGGCATAGTGTGGCTACGGCGTTGCAACGGTGAGGGAGGGAGAGACGACGATGGCAGTGGTGGTTCGTGAAGTGAGAGAGCGTGACAGAGATGACTTGTGTACGGTGGTGAGAGAGATGTGGTGAGGAGAAAGCGAAAGGGAGTGTGACGGAGTGGGGTTTTCATGGTGAGAAACAGTGAAGGGAAGGGAGGTCGTCGTCGGAGGGAAAGCCGCGGTGTGGCGCTGGTGACAGTGAGGTAGGAAAACTTACTAATAATAATCAATAAAAACATTAAATGACGAGTGCCAAAAAAACATGCGTACATGACGACGAGTGACACGCGTGCACAACAAAAAATATTTTTGGGATTTTTATGAAAAAACAAAGAAGAAAATAATGATTAAAAAAAGGGTCTCTACAACACCAAAAAATTCAATATTGTTTTCCTTTATTAAAAAAAAAAACAGCCGAACAAAATTAGGGTTTAACACCAACTCAGCTTCAGCCAACACAGAAACTTTCCCCACTTTAAATTCATACAGTGACAATTCACCTTCAATTACCCCTGATTCTAATACATTACCCTCATTAGAAACTGATCCCTCATCAGCCACCTCTGATGCTTCTGGTTCAGTCAATTTACCCTCACTTAATTCAACTCAACCACTTAGACATTCAACTAGAATTCCTCACAAACCTAGTTACTTGCAAGACTACCATTGTAGCTTCTCTAGTTGGGTCCATCATCCTCAAGGTACTTGTCCACCCTATCCTTTATCTTCGGTTCTTTCATATAATAATTGTTCCACTCCCTATAAAACCTTTTGTATCAATGTCATGTCCACCATTGACCCTGAAACCTTTTCCCAGGCTTCCTTACACCAATGTTGGTCTATTGTTGATCTTCCTGCAGGTAAATCCACCATTGGTTGCAAATGGGTATACAAAACCAAATACAGGGCTGATGGCTCTATTGAGAGGCACAAAGCTCGACTTGTGGCTAAAGGTTACAATCAATTGGAAGGGGTGGACTATTTTGAGACTTTTAGTCCCGTTGTTAAGCTCACCACAGTTAGGGTCCTTTTGGTAATTGCTGCCTCCAAGAATTGGTTTCTTGAACAATTGGACGTCAACAATGCTTTCCTCCATGGTGATTTGAATGAGGTGGTGTATATGACAGTCCCTCATGGCCTTACATCTTCAATTTCTGGTTCCACTGATAAAGTTTGCAAACTACATAAGTCCCTCTATGGACTAAAACAGGCCAGCTGTCAATGAAATCAAAAACTCACTACTACACTTCTCTCCTTAGGTTACACACAATCTGAAGCTGATCACTCATTGTTTGTCAAATCCTCCCCTCCTTCCATTATTGTTCTGCTGGTTTACGTTGATGATTTGGTTTTAGCAGGTAATAATATGCCTGAAATCACTACTGTCAAGCAAGTTTTAGACTCTCAGTTTCGCATCAAAGATCTTGGTGCCTTACGCTTCTTTCTAGGCCTTGAAGTGGCTTTCTCTAAGAAGGGCATTATCTTAAATCAGAGAAAGTATACTTTAGAATTGCTTAAGGATGCTGGAGTTCTTGCTGCAAAGCCCTCCAACACACCGTCTGAACCCACTGTTCGTTTGAGCGGCGAAGGGGGGAAACCGTATTCTGATCAGTTTTCTTATAGAAGGTTAATTGGTCGCTTGCTTTACCTCACTAATACTCGTCCTGACATTGCATTCTCAGTACAACAACTTAGTCATTTTGTTGCCAAACTGCACCTGCACAAAGTTTATTTTTTTCTGCATCCAATCAACTAAGTCTGTGTGGTTTTGCAGACTTAATTAGATTGGGCATGTTGCACTGATACCAGGCGCTCAATAACAGGATACTGCGTGTTCATTGGTTCGGCACTTGTATCATGGAAATCAAAGAAACAAAACACGGTGTCCCGGTCATCATCAGAGGCAAAATACCGGGCACTTGCAAGTCTGGTATGTGAAGTACAATGGCTACATTACCTACTCAGATATTTCCATCTTACTCAAAGCAATGCTTCAGCCATATATTGTGATAATAAATCGGCAATTTACCTAGCACATAATCCTGCCTTTCATGATTGAACCAAACACATTGAGATTGACTGCCATGTGGTTCGTGAAGAGATTCAAAGTGGTGTTGTACATCTACTTCATTCGAGTCATTCATTCCCAAGTTGGGATTTTGTAATGTACACAGTTCAACTTGAGGGGGGATGTTAACTATTGTAAATAATGATAGTTAGTGTAAATAGAAGTATAGTTTATTCTTAACTATAAGTTAACCAGTAGTTAGCATTTGATTATTATTTTAAGGTTAACAGTTAGAGTTAGTTTGTTAGATGAGTTAATCCTGTATATACCAATCTGTAACAGTTACTGAAATTCATTGAATGAGAATTATGCATTTCTTCATTTTATCTTTCTCTAGGTATCTGCTATATAAATATTAATATTTCGAGTATTATTTATTTAAAAAAAAATATTTAGGTTAGTAAAGTGCTAAAATGAGTATTTTTAATGAAATATGCAACTTCTGTTTGTTTGAAGCCCATGTTCTATTTTTCATGTTTTTGGCAACTCCTAATGAAACATGCTTTATAATATGATTGAAGCTCATGTTTTATTTTACAATTTAGCCTGCTGCACCCTTTGCTTCACTCCACGCAGCCCCTGCCCACTTAAGTGGACTATTTCATCATACCTAACCTCTGAAATCCACATCACAGCCACTAAACCCTCATCTCGCTCTCCGTTTGAAACTCCCCTGTCTCCCCACCACAAGGTCTATGTTGCAACTGAGTCGCTACAAACCCTCGCTATCTTGTTTGCGATTTTCCCCGTGGCACACTCCTCTGTCCTAGCAAAGTTGTGACTGCGAGTTCATCAATTGGTAATTTAGCATGAGTTGGAGTATGTTACAATGTCTGTGGTTTTTGGTCCCTGCCCAATTTTGATTGACTCTCCCTCCATGTCTTTTGTGTTGGGTATCTTCTTCTTCTGAGTCAATGTAACACATTGAGCGCCCCTTTATGACTTCAGTTGCCTCACATGTGCCATTATTGACCTCCATGGCTGTGACTTTAAGGTTCGTTTTTGGCCACTTTGATGATTGTCCTAAGTCCTAAAGAAAAGATAAATCCTTTTGTTCCATCCAGTTGGATTCGCCAAACAAAATATTTCAAAAAAAATTCTTTGTCACCGCCTTATACCTTTAGGATAGATACTTCATTTCGAAATACAAAATTCATTTAAAGAGACATTAGGTATTCCTAATATTTTTATTGAAGATTAATTGACAATTATTGTTACCTAATTGTATGCATTCGAGTCGAGTTTGCTACACCGTCCGATTTAGACAATGCATGAGAGCTCGTGAATCGTCTTTGTTGATCCGCAATGGGAATGCAATTCGTTATCAAGTATGGGGAATGAGTTTCTATTCTATGCAATTTGTTATTGCTTGATTAAGTGTTTTGTATAAATATGCTTATATGATATTTTAGTGAGTTCTATGTGTGTGAGAAATGCCCCTAATGGTCTTGACAAGTGATGCATGTATAAATACCTCGGTAATGTTGACATGATAATGTGTAGAATTGAGTTAAACGCGAGAGCAAATGTAGAGGAAGGATGAAGTGAGTCTAAGGCTTAGAGTCTAAAATTAACCGTAGGTGTGGAGTAATCGATTAACCAAGAGTAAGACTAATGGAATTTATGGTGACACAAACAGGTCATATAACAATCACACCATGATAAGTATGTGGGCAATAAATAGAAATAATGTGATCATGAGTAAGGTAAAATAGTAATAAATAGTAAACACTTCTATTTTCTTTCTATGAATTTATCTATTATAAATTTTCCGCTAAATGCGTATTATTTGGCAAGGCCAAACCTATTGAGATATGCCTTGCAATTCAATTGTTTGTAATATAGATAGGTGTAGCAAGTAAGCCCTTTATGGGCCTAGTCGAAACATGGGCCTAGCCGAATCATGGGCTTGACGCCATCATGTATATATATACTTTCGACTGCGTGTAATAAAGTAGAATAATCAATAATACAGTTTTACTTTGAGTTTTCTGTTTTCATTGCTTTGCCCAGTTTTCCCTCTCTTTTGTACGTTTTCCGCTGTGTTCTCTCTCCCTGCGCAATTCTCCCCCAACAATTTGGTATAACAGAGCTATAACGATCCTTCCAATGGCGACGCGAGACAACAGTGGCAGTGGGATTCTGTCGAACCTTCCTATCTTCAATGGAAAAAGGACTACGAACGGTGGTGTGCGCAGATGAAAGTCTTGTTTCGGTTTCAAGATGTACTTGAAATCGTGAATGATGGTGTTCCACCATTGGCAGCAAACGCCACTGAAGCGGTGAGGAACAACCACCATGCACTGAGAAAGAAAGATGGAAAAGGGCTGTTCTTGATTCATCAAAGTGTTGATTCAAACATTCTGAACCTGATCATTGATTGTGATTCCGCAAAAGAAGCATGGGATATCCTCAAGAATGCATATGGAGGTGCGGATAGACTGAAGAAGATACGCCTGCAGTCTCTCAAGAAGCAATACGAGGCATTGAGGATGAAAGATGGAGAATCAATTGGTGAATTCATTACGAGGTTAGTAGCTTTAACTAATCAAATGAAAGACAATGGTAAGACTGTATCTGCAACAAGTAAGGTAGAAAAGGTGCTTAGATCCTTAACTCCAGAATTCGACTATGCTGTAACTGCCATTGAAGAATCCAAGAACATAGATGAAATGAAGTTAGCTGAACTTCAAGGTTCCTTAGAGGCTCATGAATTGAGAATTAGGCAGAGAAGTTCAGAGAAAGAGACTGAGCAAGCCTTACTATCACACTCCTCTAAGAAAAATTGGAAGGTAGGGAACAAGAAAGAAAAAGGAAAATGGAAGGGTAAAGAAAAAGGATCAAGCAGCAAGAAAGAAGAACAAGGAAGTTTCGACAAGAAGAAGCAAGATCTGTCGAAGGTGTAGTGCTATAACTGTCAGCAATTTGGGCATTATAGGAACAAATGCAAGAACAAGAAGGTTCCTAGGGATAAAGATGCTGAAGCCAAACATGCAAGTGATGGAGGCACAGATTCTGACTCTGACTCAGAAGGGTTAATGCTAATGGCAGTCATAGATGATGAGATTGAAGAAGACACTCATCTCAATGTAAAAGTTGCTGAAAGTAGCGAGCAAAACAGTGGGAACACTAGTGAAAGTGGAAACACTTGTGATGCTCAAGATACTTGTGCAATGTGTGTGTGGCAGGGCAGTGGAGACACTGGTGATGCCTCCAACATGGCCAACAACGATGATGGAGAATTATCCTTCATGACAGCTACTGACACAGAATTGCTATTGCTGAAGGCAGATACAAATTCGACTGAAGAGAAATCTGTCGGATGGTATCTCGACACAGGATGCTCAAACCACATGTGCTGCCATAAGGAATGGTTTGTCGAATTGAAGCAGATAAGCAAAAGAATAAGATTTGCAGACAACAGCAGAGTCACTGCAGAAGGAATTGGTACCATAAAGTTCCTGTCGAAAGATGGAAAGTGGTGCTATATTTAGGAAGTGTTCTATGTACCAAAGATGAGGAGCAATCTGCTAAGTATTGGGCAGATGATTGAGAAGAAATTCTCTGTCGAGATGGATGATGACTGTCTCAGCTTGTTTGATTCAAACAAGAAAATGATCCTGAAGGTGTCGATGCAGAAAAACAGAACCTTCAAGATAAAATTACAAGTGGCACTGTCGAAGAGGAGCACTGGAAGTGGCACAGAAGATTTGGCCACCTAAACTTCAAAAGCTTGAGTCAACTACATGAGAAGAAGATGGTTCATGGGTTGCCAGCAGTAAACGTACCTGTCGAAGTTGTAGCGACAGAAAAATCCGGGTGAGGATTCCTCGAAAGTTCAAAAATGAAGCCGCCACCAAAGTTTAGTTTAAGGGCAAACACTGGAAAATCCCTTTTGGAATGGATAAGGGTCCTTGAGACCAGATAAGGGTTCGAGAGTCGGTTATGCGTGGGGAAGGTGTTAGCACCCCACGACATCCTTCCTAAGGAAGGTTACCTGCTAATTAGTTGTAGAAAAAAATGTTAATTTTGAAAATGTTAAATTTTACCCTTTTATTGAAAGAAAAAGACTTAATAAAAATTTTAGTTTTTTGTGCTTGACAGGAGTGGACCCCTGCTCCTACGTATCTCCTGGTGCGATGGAGAAATCAAAGCTACGTAGTTCTTGGTTAGAAAATGTTTGTTGGTTGGTATTTTTTATATAGGGGTTTTAGGATTGTGTGATCTGTGTTGAAGGACCACTGGGGGTCTGAAGGAGCGCTGGGGCTCTAAAGGGCCGCTGGGGGCTGAAGGAGCGCTGGGGCTCTGAAGGACCACAGTTCACTTATCCTAAAACGATGATTAACCCGGCCGTACGACCGACTTAATCCCCTACTTTGAAAATAAGATTTTTGATTTTTGAAATGAAAGAGATGTGTTTTTTTTTTTTATTTAGAAATTATTTATTTTAAATAGGGATTTTAGGACCTGATCCGTAACGGTTCATTAATGGCATAAAAAGCAGACTAATCCGACTGTACAGTCGACTTAGTCCCCTATTTATATTTTGTGTTTTTTTGGTAAAAAAAATAAATAAATTAAGAAAGAAAGGTAATGAAGATTGTTTATTTTTGCGCTTGACAGGGGCGTGACCCTGCTCCTACGTATCTCCTGGTAGAGAATCAAAGGCTACGTAGTTCTAGGTTAGAAAATATTTGTGTGTTTATTGATTTTAACTTTTGAAACGGTTTAAGATCAAAGTCGTACAGCTAAAGTCTCTTAAACCGGGATCGACAAGATGTACATCTCAGTCAAACCCATTTTTGTAATTTTTATCGGTTTTTTTTTGTAAAAAGAATTTATTTTGAGAAGAAAATAATAAAAAACGAAAAGGGGGTGAAGTAGAAAAACGGGGTACAGTTAACCGCGGGGGGTTGTATTATTAAAACTGGGGTGCAGAGAGTAGCTCATCCTCATTTCTTAGTGGGCTGGTCCGTATCTCACTAATTAGTACATTTTTCTACAGTTCCTATTAATGGTCACTTTCAACCCATCAATTTTAACATAACCAACATCGTGACAGAGAATTTCAAATAAAGAAATTGGGAAACCCTATAGAAAGCAATGAATTTGGGGGCAAAAAGGGAAAACTAAAATAAAATAGAAATAAGAAAAAAAACGTTAAAGAAAAGGAGGGATGAATACTAGTAGTACCATCACGGTGTGGCTTGTCGGCAGGAGTAAAATCAAATGGATTAACCATTCTTCCCAAGCATCCAGGAAAAGGCTTATAAACATTGTGAACCCTTCTCTTCTCCACACCGCCATTCATTTTAACTCCTCCCTGGGCATTAATCCATCAAGGTTGCTGAGATCTGTGAGCAAACAGAGATATGCGCTAATGGGGAGAAGGCAGCAGTAGGTGATGGCATCGGTCAGCAGCGGCGACGATTGGTGCCGGCGATGGTGCAGTACGAGTGGTGGCGCGAGCGGCTGTGATGGCAGTGTTCGCGGTGGGCGCACGGTGGTTGTTCGCGGCATCTTACGGCGGTGATGCGGCAACGGTGGTGTGCTGGTGGGGCAACGGCGGTGCGGTGCTCACGGTGGTAGGATCCGCGGAGAGCTGCCGTGAGCGGTGGTCGTAGCGGAACTGGTGGTGATGGCTTTGGCTTTGTTTCTCATTTATTTTCCTTGTCCCCTCTCTGTGTTGTTGTTATTTGGTATACATTTTTTTCCTTCTTTTCCTCCTCCTTTATGTTTCTGCTTCCGTTTTTTTTTTACATTCCTCTCCCCGTTTTGTTTGTTTCTTTTTCGTTTTCCCCTCCCCCCTTCACTAGTTCTCTAAAATCAAATTTCTCCCTTTCTGAATCCCCCCCATTTGTTGCTGTTTGATGGTTAAATTTATAGCTAGGTTTGCATAGAGGATTGTACTGTCAAGTCAATTCTCCCTACATCTCTAATTTGTGTTTTTTTTAATGTGTTTCATTCTTTGGTGTATAAAGTGCTCTAGGAACAATTTTTGTTCTCCCAAGCCCCTGCCTCATTCACGATTTTGCTTGCCCCTTTTTTACCTTCATGTTTGGTTTCTGATCCTCTTCTATTTTTGTGTATGGAAATCTTTGACGGGTTCTACAAAACAAGTGCTTCCTCCTATTTGAAGTCTTAAAGCCAAATCCTACTGCTGCCATAATTTGGCCTTTTCCCATTGTCTTGTTGCTGAAACGCCAACATGGCCGCAGATGCATGTTGTCTCGTACAATAAGCTTTTTTCTTCTTTTTTATATTTTTAATGGTTTGTATTTAAACCCTTTTGGATTTTGTAATCTGTAACATAAAAAGTTAGTAAAGATAAACCTATGATTGACTTTTCTATTTTCCATTTGTTTTGTCTCTTTTTTTTAATGTTTTTTTAACAAAATGAAACACCAATAAGCATAAAAGCCAAGAATCGAAAATATGATATTATTCATTTTTTTAAAGAAATTTAGCCGGACAAAATTAGGGTACAACAGCTACCCCTCTTTATTTATATTCCGTAGATAAACTGAAGGGTTTTCATAGTAGGAATAGAAATAAAGATAAGACAAACGCTAATTTTGTCTTTTTAGAGGAAAATTGGGGGTTTTGAGAATTAACAGCGAACGGTTAACACTTGGCGCCTCGATGAGAAAGCAATAAAGAAGGAGCACTGGGGCTCTGAAGGACCACTGGGGGTCTGAAGGAGCACTGGGGCTCTGAAGGACCGCTGGGGGTCTGAAGGAGCACTAGGGCTCTGAAGGACCACGGGGGGGCTGAAGGATCGATGCCTTGAAGAGTTTGGCATAATGATCCGAAGGTCTAATTCGCAGGTGATGCTTGGCGCATTAATTCGAATTAAACTGAAGGACCGATGGGTCTAAAGGGCTGCCTGGGCCTGATGGACCAAAATGGTCTGATGGACTGCAACTAGCTATGGTACTAATAAAACAGTCTGAGGGTGACCTACGTCGATGCGGCCGTGAGGGTCAAGATCAGATCTAGAACTGATATGTTGACCACGAAGGATGTCCACTATGTCTTAGGCAGACACGGCTAATCTGAAGGACCTCTGGGGGTCTGAAGGATCCGCCGCGCTCAGTGGCGACGTTAAGATCTAATGGTAGAGTTCAAAGCCGTCGTTTTGACGTGTTAATTCGAACTGAACTGAAGGACCAAACTGGTCTAAAGGATCTATGCTAGACTCTGTGCTAACACTGCGATCTGGTGTTTGATATAAGATTCAACGCTTGTCGCATTGACTTAAGAAGTGGAAGTAATTAGGATCGACACTTGAAGTCGATTAGAGAGCAACTGGTCATATGCCTGTAATGTATGCATCTGTAATGATTGATTTTAAGTGGAATGAATGAATGTAATGAGATTTTTTTTTCTTATTTGCCTTTTTGCTTTTCTCTTCTTTTCCTTTTTTTGCTTCTTTTCTTGGTACATGATAAATGTATGAAATGCGAATGATGCAAATGTAATGCTTTGATGCAGGTGCTATGGTGGATAAAGGAAGACACGTGAATGCATGGTACAATGATATAATTTGTGATGTAGAAATATTTTTAGCAACGACGAGACCGGCGCTTGGCACGTCTATCGAAGTAAAAAAAATGTCGTGTGTGTGCATGCATGCAATGTCATGTATGCGCAATGTGGAGACAAATGAACCACAAAGGCCCATGAACTGTGGACGCTGAAGCTGATCGAAAAAAATTGATAAGCAGTATATGTTAGTGCTGATGACGTGCAAATGTAAATGTAGTGCTTTGATGTAGGTGCCATGGTAGGTGCATGTTTGTATGGTATGATTTATTGATGATGCATTTTTGCGATTTTTGAGATGAGAAAAAGATTTTTTTTTATGCGAGAAATTGAGAAGTTGATCCTTTGGAATCATCACTTATTGGATGCATGGTTGTATGGCGGGATGATTTATGCTATGATCTTATTGATGATGCATAAAGATTTTTGTAATGATGAGAGATGAGGCTTTTAATGCAAGAGGCACAGAAGTGAATATTTTGCAATAATCGTTCCTTGGAAAAAAATTGGATTTGATTTGAATTCAAGCTTTGGCAATCTGAAGGTTGTTATTTACAGTCACTAATGTGCAACCGTACTTGACTGTATTTACAGACTCGTTCACGTTTGTTCTTCCCTCACGGTGTCCCATGATTGATTGAATTTTAGGTCCACACAGTTAACAGAGTGAGTGTTCAGCGTCACATTATTAACTTGTGTTCTCTCTCTTTGAAGCATTGTTTAGTAGACATGCAGAGCAGTGCTAATACAGATGAATGAATCAGTTGACTTGGTAAGACGGATATGACACGTGATGGGACGAATGGTAGGTTTTCCCCAAAGTCATGAAAGGTAGGTTTTTCCCAGCTCAAGAAATGTGGAACTGCCTTGATTTAGACTACCGGTGAAGGTGATCGAATAGTCTGCCCCTGCCTAGTGATGACAACAGTAAGGGGTGTAGAGGAAATTATGAATTGGGAACGCCATGACTTGTGAATGAAGGGTGGCAGGCGAAAGATTTTGTCTCAACCCTTTGTTTGGTGTTGCCCCAACTATGACAAGGACAAGGTTGCCCCGACTGGAGTAACATTGCGAAAGGCTGTATTTAGGATAACGGGTTGAGAAGATGCCTCGGCATGGTTTTCTGGATGTGGATATGACAAGGGGATGAGATGGGTGTAGGGAGAATTTCCCCGACTTTAGGTGAAGTGAAGAGTGATGGGATTTCCCCACTTTGTAATGATATTTAAATGATTGCTTTTAGTGGGGTTATGAAAGGTGACTGAGTTAGGGTCATGGGTCTTTGGAATTGGTCGTATGGATTGGATGGGGTATATGAATGGGATGGATGCCGGACATTTTCCCTAAGTTCAAGAAGCATGGAAGGTGAAAGGTATGCCCCACTTTGGGATCTAGGTGATGGTCCTAGTATAAACTTTCGGTTCTCTTTTAGGTGAATCCCAAAGACTGTGACAGTCTTGAGTTTTTTGATATGATGAAAACTTCACTTGGTGATCACTAAACCTTGTCTTGATATCAATGCAACTTGAATGAATCTTGGAGTGCAAGCCTCTTGAGTTTTTTTTCTCTTTTTTTTTGAATTTTTCCAGCTTTCTTTTTTTGAGAAATTTTTTTTAGCAAATATATTGTAAATAAATAAACTTATTTGTCCTAAAGTTAAAACTTTGAGAAAATAAAAACAATCAATCATCGATCTGAATGGACCTTTTTTAGGGTTGTAACATGGCCAATGGTTAGGGTTTATGAAAGAAATGGCAATTGGGCCCAAAGAAGTGTTTGAGGCTTTAATGAGACAATGACCTCTTATGAAAGAAAGGATGAGTAGGTCCCAAGAAGTGTTTGAGGTCAATGGTTTGGGTTTTATAAAAGAAAGGATAATTAGGTCCAAGAAGTGTTTGAGGATTTATTCGGACAAGGATATCTTCTGTGTTTGATGATATTATGTATCAGCTCACAATTTCTACTGCTTTTGCTTTTTTCTTTTTGAGGATTTCTTTTTTAATCCTCTTTTTTGAATTTCACAATTTTTGTGATCTTTTTTCTTTTTTTTTTAGTAGAGTGAGCTGATAAAAGTGACACACCATTTTTGATGTGGAATTGATCATTGTCTAGGTCAGGAGCAATAGATATCGATCATGTACCAGAAATCAATTCTATTGATAATTCTACCTCTCGGTCAGGAGGTAAGGATGATACTTCTTCTGGAAAGACATCTAGGAATTCATTTACCACTTGCACGGATGACAAGTCTAAACCCGTTTCAGTAGATGCAGACAACATAATAAGAATAGCTTCCGCACCTTGGAATAATGACTGGCTTGCTTCGGTGTAAGAGATCGTTGCTTCAGAATCTTCCTGTGTCATTCCTACGGATTCGGAGGCGAAGCTAATGGTTCGATCGGCACAGTTGATTGTCACATGATTTTCAGCCATCCAATTCATACCCAGAACAATGTCCATACTTCTCATAGGCAAGCAAATAAATTTCACAATGAAATGTCTGTCCCCTATGACAAGTAGGCAATTTTCACACAATGATTGGGTCTGGACACGACCCTTGGCAGCAGTTAAAATAGTTATCGGTTCGGATAGCTCAGTCAATGCTAGTCCCAACCGATCCACACACGCTTGTGATATAAAACAGTGAGTTGCACCAGAATCATATAAAATATTGACTGAGGTATTAAAAAGAGATCCCGTACCCCTCAAAAGATTATCAGTAGGAGTGATGGTCCGAGCATCCAATGTGTTGATTCGCCCTTGCCTTGGCGCATTCTGGGCTCCTTGAAAGCTCCTCCTTGATGGGCACTTATCAGCATAGTGGCCCTCTTCATTACATTGATAGCACCGATTAGATTTTTGCCAACAATCACCTGGGTGATATCTTCCGCATGTGTTACACTTGTGGGGCTTAGACGGTTCATGGGATTGCACCTGCTTCCCTTTATAATTACTTCCCTTGAATGGCCTGGATGGAGTAGAAGATTCAGCAACCTTTTTCTTACCCTTCCAATAGTCTTTCTTTTCAGCATACATTTTCCTCAAATCCTCCTCAGCAACATATGCTTGTTGCACTAAGGCAGGATAATTAACCAAAGTGTAAGAACTGCGTCCTTGGCTCACATCAGTTCGGAGACCTTCTTTGAACATTTGCATCTTCCACATATCATTTGGGGCATACCTCCCCAACTCATAGAACTGAGACAGTCTTTCAAATTTCGCAGCATATTCCCCAACTGACAAATCACCTTGCTTAAGATTCACAAACTCTGCTTGTTTACTCAGCTTCTTCACCGAAGGGAAATATTGCTTCAGAAACAATTCCTTGAAGTTGTCCCAAGTGAGGGGAGTTCCTTGGAGTTCAATGATTTGTCTTGCATTACACCACCAGGTGTGGGCATCTTCATCGAGCACATTTGCCGCACATATTACTTTCTCTTCTTCTCCGCATTGCAAGGTTTGAAAAAATTTTTCCATTGAATCAATCCAATAATAGGCAGTCATTGGATCCGGTCCACCCTTGTAAGTCGGGGGCTTCATCTTTTGAAATTGGAAATATGTCCGGTTAGGATCTTCTTGATGAGGTTGGAAATTGGGCTGTTGCAGACCCATTTGGTCATGCTGCATTTGCAACATATCCTGCATCATCTTTTGCTGATTCTCAATGACATTCTGCATCCATTCGAATTGTGGATCAACCGGAGGAGGAACGCCTCTACCTCTTCTGGCCATGATTCTGTGAAATATGCACAAAGTATTAAGTTGATCAAGCTCAATGTCTAATAGCATACTAAGAAAATCACGACTGGAGAAAGCAAAGACCCTAAAAGCTAAGTCCGACTAGGTCGAACCGCTCTGATACCAACTGTAACACCTCGGTATTTTTAACATGTAAGAATACCCAAGTGAACCAAAGTGTAAACATCAGACAGTGTACCGTACTTTAGCGCAAGGAGTAGGCAGAGGAAGCAACAAGAGCTCATTCTAGTTTGAAGAGTCTTCTTCCCTTTCTTTAACTTACTGAATACCACTATAAAACTTTTGCTGAAATATAACATAACCGTCTTATACACAAATAAGACTATACGGTACTCAGACCATAGACTCTCAGCAACTATGGTAGTCAGAGTCATACAAGAAAGCGGAATGAAAGATAAACATAACACTAATGCCATAGTGCAGTGATACATAGACAACAGAAGGAAAATAAACTTGAACATAAAGCTAAGTCATCATCCTTCACCCGGGGCCACCTACTCGTGCCTCTGAGGTTTCTTCTGTCCCTGTTTATCTGTAAAACAACAACATTTAAACAGTGAGATACAATCTCAGTGAGTTCTACCGAGACCCCTACTAACGCTCTCGGTCCGTTAAAAACATTTTTTTAGATTTGACACAACACCGACCGCAATCCACTTGCTAATCCCGGTGAACCATACAATAGGGCTTCGATCTAGTAGGACACCGACTGCAATCTACTTGCGTTTCCCGATGAACTAGCATCCTAAACCTTTCTACGTACCACCAGCCGCAATCCACTTGCATCTTCTGGTGAACGTAGCACAACAACTTTTAACACAACACCGGCCGCAATCCACTTGCATCTTCCGGCGAACCCCATAACCATTAGTGTTTCCTAACGGCACGGAGCCTAGGGTAAGGGTTCATGACTACCCCGCCTAGTATGTCAACATGGGTCGTCACCCAAACTCGATATAATATATATATCTACAATCATATGAACTCAGGGTTCATTTACCTCAGACAAATAATTGAACATTACAAGTTAAACCCACATTCACTCTCGCATACTAATTCGTCACTTTTCAACACAATTTACGACTCCAAAAATAGTTCAATTTACCTTAAAAATAGAATATTCAGTTAGGCCTCTGAATAAGCTTTCAAACGCATTTTAGAACACCTCAATCGGGTTTCTGGATCAAAAGTTATCGCGAAAACAAAAACAGTGAATAGTTGTTGAAAATCTGCAAAGCGTCGCGACACGAACTGCTATCGTCGCGACGCGAAAAGCGACAGAAATATTTTCGTGACAAAACGGGGCCCGGTCGCGACGCGAAGGGGACGGGTCGCGACGCGACCATCTGTAGAAAAGTGCAGGTTTTCCGTTTTCTTGCGAAATTCGCTATTCCGCTCAATTCCGATTCTTGTTCCGATTGAAAACAGTTTTGACAACCATAAAAACAGTCCCAATCAAAGTCACACAATCAATCAAATCAATCAAAAACTCATTGTAAACGAATTGTATCAAAACGCGGCATATTTTCAAATAACGGTTTTTAACTCGAAAATTCTCGAAATCAAATCACGTAAAATTCATTGTAAAGCGAAAACATCCTAAGCGTGAGTAAAACTCACCCTTGAAGCGAGAGTCGTTTCCGAGGCGAAATCACCGAGATGTCAAAATCACCGAATCGAACCCAATCAACACCGAACCGCTCCTAACTTCGTTTCGAGCTTCCAATCGCGTTCAATCCGCTCCTAGCGTCGATCCTAAACATAACCCAACCACCAACACAACCTATCAATCCATGATTTCAACAAATTTCCCCCACAAAACCCTCAATTTTCGAAGTCAAAAGCAAGGGGAAAAGTGGAGGGAAATCTTACCAAGCTCTTGGGTTATGATGAGGGAGGGGAGATGATGAAGATGATGAATTTTGGAGGGGTGGGTTCACCTCTTCTTCTTCCTTTCTCTTCTCCTTTCTTCTTCTTCTTCTTTTCTTCTTTCTTTTCTCTTCTTTCTTTCCTTCTCTGCGTATCCCTTTCCTTCTTTCCTTTCTTTCTTTTATTCTTTTCTTTCTTTCAACACACACACACATATTTAATTAATAAATAAGTAGTAGCGTGGTCCAATTACCATATTGATCTTAATCCCTTATTTCGAATTCAAAACTTTCTTGACCCGTATTATCCGGTTAACGATCTAATGTCATCCAATAAATAATTTTAGCACTCAATAAATTTACCAGTCAAGTACTAAATTATTCCTATTGGGTTAACATCCAAATAATTCGCCTAATTATTTTGAGGATGTTACAAGCCACCCTTAAAGTGCCTACTCTTTTCAATGTGGGACTTTTTCTCAATTCACACAACTCAAGTTCCAACAGGGATATTGGAAGGAAGAACATTCTCTGATACACCCCATTGTGTTAAGTGATTTGTTCTTGTATACCCTTTATGCAAGTTATTTGGGGTGGCAACGGCGCCAAGTTAGAACTACTCATAATGAGATCAATGAACTCAAAAAGATAATTAAACTTGCCCCAGTCACCCCAAATGGAAAACCAGTACGTAGAATATTCACCATCGTCGTAGAACTCAAAGTACAACTTTTTGAGGCAGGTTGTAGAATTGCTACTTGTGTTTGCAGAAGAAGGATCTTTCTCTTGTGATTTGTGAACAATTATATGCACGTGTAATTAGAGATTGTAATCCCTATTCAAAACATCTAGATAGAAATTAATAGTGGGATAAGCCTTCTGATTTGTTGTTGTTTCACGAGTGGGCCCACCAAGGGAAAGATTGTAGAAAAGGGGTGTTCGCGAGTTGGTTTGGATCGGATTTGACCAAATCCGTTGCCCGAACCAATCATATTTGGGTCTTTTTTTATACCCCACCACATCACAATATACCCCCATCAAATATGAAAATCCCAAATTACCCCTCATAATTTTGACTCAATCGGATTTACCTTATAAATAGGTAAATCCGATTTAAGATTAATCAAAGGCGGATTTACCTAGATCCAATTAAATTTAAAAAAAATCGCATCGGATATACTGATAGAATGGTAAATCCGCTTTTGAATTTAACAATGCGGATGTACCCCCACAACAGGTAGATCCGCTTTGTCTCTTTATCAAGTCGGATTTACCTGTTGTGGGGGTACATCCGCTTTGTTAAATTCAAAAGCGGATTTACCTTTTACCAGTGTAAATCCGACTTGTAAAAAAAATTTAAAACATTTAATTTGTTTTTTTACACATTTAATTTGTTGGATATATATATATATATATATATATATATATATATATATATATATATATATGGATAAATAATTACAAAAATGTGGGTACAATAATAAATACAAGAAATGTCAATCTAAATCGTCAGAATCATAGGCTAAGTCTACAATGGTAGGCGCATCAGTGGGAGGGAAACGAGACATCTTCAAAGCGGTAGACTACCAAATGGCAAAACGGCCGGTATAAGGATCCAGCCATGAAGTAGATTCCTCTGATTGATTATGAGACCACATCAAAGCAACTGGAGGCAACGGACAGATAGGCGAGATCGAAATATGCATCCAATGGATATCCCCGACTTTCAGAATAGATATGATTTTATACTTAGAAGAAGAATGGATATCCTCCTTGTGAAAATCAGGGTATTCAATGGATAATGCTTTATTAAGCACTGCAAGTCTGTCCTTTCCAAACATGTAAGTATATAGTTTCCCCCCTCCTTTGTTTCTTTGATTAAATCTTGTCTAATTACAGGCCAACTATCCTCACCAAGATCGAGACCAACCGCTACTGATCGGAACCCACAATTACCATCCCTTTCAACATCAATAATTTTTTCTACATATAAGAGTGCACGTGATGAGGAACCGATGGTAAATTGAATTTAGTTTCACTCTGATGTGTCAATTTTTTAGAAACACTCTGAGATAGCTTTGAAGACCACTGTGATGATTTTATACAAGAAGACCGCTGTGATGAATTTTTACAAGAAGTCTCAGATTCTTGAGTCAGCTTCATCTTCTCATCCACATGCTCCCACCCAGAAGGATCACGCTTGACATCATATAATTTCTGCTTTTTCTTCTTTGCTGTACCTTTTGTTTTAACTTTAAATGGTGGTGCAACCATTGAAGAAGTGGTAGGGAATGCAAGCTCATTAAGTTGTTTCTTGAGGACAAATCTCTCCTCAGGAGTCATACGATTATATCTCGCCCAAATCATCTCCATTTGGTAAGAAATATCACAGTCAGCAGATTTTTCTTGGGAAAATTTATCATCTATAGAATCCAAACTCAAGTTTTTCCAATGGTCATCTACAACAACCAACGGAATAGGAGTACCGGAGACATGGTACACACCTAGCTCACAAGCACAACGAAGAAGATGTGTCTTTCTAATAATGAACCCACAGTGGGCTTTGTCATATCCAACCCCAGATGTCGATTTTGAAAACTCTTTAACAATATGATCCAAAGCATTTAAAGACACAACACCGCGAAGCTTTTTAAACAAAGGAGTATTGGAAGCCACTTCAATACGGTTTATGCTTATTTGAAAAGACCCGATGACTTTATCAAATTGAAGAGTAAGCATCTCATGCATAGATTTAAAAGACTTAGACAAGTCACCTCCAGAAGTCCTCAAATGTCTCTTCAAAGTCCAATGAGCTGACTTGACTCTTTAATAATAACAATAAACACGCATAAAAATACTAAACACGTGTCAAAAAAATTTAAACTACGATAAAAATACTAAACACGTGTCCAAAAAATTTAAACTGTGATTAAAATACTAAACACGTGTCAAAAAAATTTAAACTACGATAAGAATACTAAACACGTGTCAAAGTACCTATTGGTGGTCTGATTCCCGAAGTGTGGGATCTGGTTTGTCCATGCCAAGATAAATCATTCCTTATGCTTTGTCAACCACGTGTCATGCGGATACTTAATAAGAGCGAGCAAATCAACGCAGGAGTCCTCAAAAATCTTCAGGTGAGCTGAGTACTCTGACTCGTCAAGTGAATCAATAATGTTATGCCAAAGAGAGAGGACGTGCTTTTGCCTATCCACGTGCACCAACTCTTTAATCTTCGCTTTCACATTTTTAGTCACGTGCCAAGAACATAACAAATTTGTAGCCGAAGGAAAGACATCAAGAAGCCGAATATAAGACCAAGATCTCTGTCATCCAATAATACCTGAGGCTGAAGCCCGTGCAAGTCAAATAATTCGTTCAGTTGCTACAATGCCCAAGTAAAACGAATTCCAAGCTCGTGTGAAATATAGGCAAAAGCAACCGAGAAAGTTAACTCTGTTGAAGTGACTCCTACAATCTCCAATAGAGGTAGATTGTATTTGTTGGTCTTGTAGGTGGTGTCAAGAATAAGAACCTTTGGAAACAACCGGAATAACTTAATAGAAGTGGGATGCGCCCACATGATGTCACTTACCACATCGAAACCCTAAACTTTTCTGCTCCAACATAAATAATTTTGCGAGTCAATAAATCTCAAAAGCTCCTGAATGTCCGTTCAAGGACCCCTCTTAGAAGACCTATAGGCGTAACGCTGCCTATATATTTGAAGAAGAGAAGTGACGTTGTCCGGATGATGATTCTTCAAAGCAGTAAGACAATCTTTTGGGGCAACATTCAGATAAGTGTGCTCATTAACAATAGCTTTCTGCGGCTTAGTTAAACGACCAAAAGCTGCCGACCCTACCGGGGTAGTAAGCAACTAATGTGTGTGAAGACCACACCTAACATTCACACGCCAACCCCCATGACGTATTGTACAAGTAGCTCTCAATGTAAACGGACAGCTTCTTTTCTTAGACCCGAAAACTCTAGAATCATTAGACCACTTCCCTTGCTTCTCGCAACAAAAAATAATCTTATCTCTAGAACCCCTTTTAACTCCATCTTTGTCAGATCTTACAATGATAACCACAACTCCAATACGTCTCCCAACCGCTTTAGCCCGCTTTAGAAAAATGTTACGTATTTAATTAATTAAATATCTACCAAACTTTGATTAAAAAAATTTGTATGAAAAATATACCCTCTCCGTCTAGAATGCCTCTGTAGTGTCTACCACGAAAGGAACAACCTGCGACTCTGTATGCGGGTTAATATCTGTTTCAAAATAGAACAACAGTTATACAGAAATTAATTTAAAAAAAAAAACAAATCGGATTTACGTACCCCAAACGTAAATCCGCTTTGTATTTTTCAAAATCGGATATACCCCGATCCAGGTAAATCCGATTCATTAAAAGACATAATCGGATTTACGTTTGGGGCACGTAAATTCGATTGCGCATCAGATTTAGCTATATCCGTCGGGACAAATTTTCGCTTTCTATACTGAAATAAATGGTCAAATCGGATTTATCTGTCAGTTTGATACATCCGATTTGACTTATGCGTGTGTATTTATTACTTATTTAAAGCTAATCGGATTTACCTTGCATTTAGGTAAATCCGATTACCAGATAAAGTGGTCCCCCACCAGAGAATCTTCAAAAAGTCAATTTTTGTTAATTATGTCAGGGGTATTTTCGGGATTGCAATAATGTGTGGGGGTAGAAGGGAGTTGATGGGGGTATAAAAAAAACCCATCATATTTATTCGGTTTGGGTTGGTTCGGATTGTGAGTTTTTTTTATAAAATTCAAACCAAACCAACCCAATATTTGATTGGGTTGGTTTGGATTGGGCTCACGGGTCATATGCTAACAAAGTTAACTATTTAAAACATTTTTTAAGAAAACTGTTTAAAACATAAAATTCTACACTTACAATTATTACAAGAGTAAACAAAAACACCTTCTACTAGGTAGTATAATACAAAAAGATAAAATTATGTTATGTGCGATAGCAACTTAAACTACGCCCCTTGTGCTATAAACACCTTCAGAGGTGGGAATTTATACAAGCTGCAGTACATAGTGAAGTCATGTTAAATATTTTTTTTCATTTCCTGTTTTAATTAAGTTGAAGTGCTGCTCGACCTGGTGGTTTGGGAAGGAACTAGCGTGAGCATGAGTAATTTACTCAGAATATAAATACTAAATCTAATGTTGTGCTGATTGTTGGATGCTTTGCCTAGGAAATATGAGTAATGAATGAGTGTGATAATTGAGATAGTAGTGAGCATCGAAGACTTAGAGCTGAGTAACATAACAGTCGCTGGTGTTCATGTGCTAGGGCATCATTAGTTCGGGCACACGGGTTGGTTCGATTTTATTTTTTAAAATCCGTTGTCTGAACCAAACTAGCACGGGTCTTTAAGGATTGGTTCGGATTGGATCCGATGAAGAAAATTGTCCAAACCAAACGCCTCGGTTTGGATCAGGCTATGGGTTGGTTTGGATTCACCCAAACCGCTGAAATTATTAATGTTAGAAGAAGGAGAGAGTATATTCAACTGAGTTTCATTTCATTCAATCTCATTTTCACAATCTTACAATCAGAGAGTATATCTATTTCTGTTTCAGTTAGGGATTCTAACTGATTGAGTTTGTTCTCAATCAGTTAGTTACAAGGGGATGATCCTATGTGGGGGGGGGGGGTGCACTAGGATGCACTGTATGATACTTCTACTTATTTACACGTGTGATATCTATTCTCTAATACTCCCCCTCAAGTCTAACTGGGGCTTGTGCACATAGTTAGCTTGGACTTGAATGCTTCAAACAGGGCAGGTGGAAGCGGCTTGGTCATGATATCTGCATACTGGTTTTTGCCAGGTACATGGAGAACTCTGAGTTGTCTTTGCATAACTTTTTCCCTTAGGAAGAAGAGGTCCAGTTCCATGTGTTTGGTGCGGGCGTGTAAGACAGGATTGTGTGCCAAGGATATGGTGCTGAGATTGTCACACAGAACAGTGGGAGTGGTGTAGGGAATTCCAAATTCAGTAAGAAGTGATTGGAGCCATAACAGTTCAGTTGTTGCTAGAGCAGCAGCTCTGTATTCTGCTTCAGTGTTGGAGCGAGACACAACTGGCTGTTTCTTGGCCCACGAGGATACTAGGTTGTTGCCAAGAAAGACACAGGCACCAGATGTAGAGCGACGGTCATCTGTATCTGATCCCCAGTGAGCATCACTGTAAGCAGTGAGTGAGACAAGGACAGTTAAGGTTGGCTTCAGATGGAGACCACATGAGATAGTGCCCTTTAAGTAGTGAAGGATTCTCTTAACTGCCACCCAGTGACTGTCTAGAGGTTTGGACATGAACTGGCAGACCTTGTTGACTGCAAAACTGATATCTGGGCGTGTAATAGTGGCATATTGCATGGCACCCACTGTTGATCTGTATAAGAAGGGATCATAGATGTCATCTGAGCTTGATTTGCAGAGTTTGCTGCCTGCAACCATAGGTGTAGAGAAGCTGTGTGCTTCATGCAGATTGTGTTTGAGAAGAATGTCACGAATGTATTTGCCTTGTGTGAGTTGAAGTGAACCATCAGTTTGATGTTTGACTTCAATCCCTAGGAAGTAATCAAGAGTACCCAGATCCTTCAATGAGAAAGCAGTATTCAATTGTGAGATAACAGTTTTTATGAACTTAGTGTCACTGCCAGTGATGATAATATCATCAACATGAGTCACTGAAAATGTCAAAAAGCTAGCTAGCTAAGAGGACAATGTTTGCCACATGAGCATTATCTAACAGCAGAAGTTAATAGAAGGGGCAAAAGGAAAGCTTTGAAAATTGCAGGAATTTATTTTTTAAAAGAAGTACAGAGACTAAAATCAAATGACCCCATATTTAGAGAGACCAAAAATATATTTAGGCATTTTAAGATAAAAAAATGTCATTTGAAGCTCTCTCTCTCTCACTTTAAACTTTTCCCATTCCCACATTGTTCTCTTTCTTCTCATTTTGAGTTTTTTCTCATTCCTCTTTCAAACTTCTCTCTCTCCCACTTTTCTCTCTACCAAAATTATGAATATTTTGCTTTTTAGTTTCAACGAACAATATTACAAGCAGTAACCTAAAAAAATACGTGTTTATACATTTTACCTCTCTCTCTCTCAAGCACATTTTAGTTTTTTATGGGCACATTAGTTCTCTTTACATTTCAACATAATTTCAATTTTTAAGCTGACGATTATATGTTGTCAATAATTATTTATTATATTTAATCTTTTATAAATGTTTGTATTTTTTTATAAATTATTTCTTTCTTTTAAATCGCAAGTGGGAAATATTACTTATTGTCAATATAATT
This sequence comes from Astragalus membranaceus, assembly GCA_039519185.1. NCBI lineage: Eukaryota > Viridiplantae > Streptophyta > Magnoliopsida > Fabales > Fabaceae > Astragalus > Astragalus membranaceus. The sequence continues at coordinate 119,519,916 of CM076851.1, forward strand.
ATTTTTTTATTTTGTCTTCATAAATGTATTTATATTTATAAATAATTATTTTATTTTTTAATCTCGCATGAAAAAAGTACATATTATTGTTTATTTATTTGTGCAGATTGCTTTTATAAATATGTTTATTTACTTTTGTTATTTTTTTTTTGGTAAACTCGAGTATCCTCCACGGCGACTGTGGAGACTAATCCCTCGAGGTACTGGAGTTCATTTAAGGGCTGACATCTCCCAAGCGATGTCTCTCCATACACACCGGCCAGGGATCGAACCACTGACCAAATGCTTAAGGGGGCCCAAACAACTTACCACTTGTGCCACACCCACTTGGTAAAAGGCCCTTGATGGGAATATGCTTTGAATTATTTATAGATAAATATATAATTATTATAATATAAAACAAACATCATGAGAGAAATATAATTTAGTTTTATAGTTCAGATTTATTCCACCATCACTCATAACAAGAAACAAGACACAACTTGTGCATATGCACGAGTATTCAACTACTCCATATGCATCTCAAATTAACTACAACTAAATATGTTGTTTCAAAGTGTCACTTTCTAATTTAATTAACTTTTTATCAATATTAACTTCTTATTAATACTATGAACATCTCTCTAGACACTATTCCCTCCGTTCCTATTTACTTGTCGCTTTTTGGCTTTTTACACATATCAATGAGACCAATAAATTTTGTTACTTTTGATACAATTAATTTTCTTTTACCTATATTTGGTTAAAAGTAGTATATAGCGGATGAGCTAGCGGTAGCGGATGAGCTAGATGATAATAAATGGTGTGTTTAGTAAAACTAGCGGTTGAACAATCTGAAAAATGTAAAATGATATAAAAGGACATTTATTTAATTCATGATCCCATTTATTGCTTGTTTATTTTAGGCAAAATATCTCTCGAGGTCCCTTAACTTATTTTCAGATAACGAATAAGTCTCTTAACTTTTTTTGTAACGACTAGGTCCCTTAATTTTTAAAAACGCTGCACTGTTGCCCTTTTTAACGTTTTTTTGTTAACTCCGTTAATCAGTGATTGATGTGGCTATTTCACTGCTTACTTGGCATGCCACATAGGATAATTTCATTATTTTATAATTATTTTTTGTCAAAAATTAAAAAAAAAAAGTGAATAAGTTAATTTGGGGTTTATTCTCAGCGCTCCCTCTCCTCTGGTTCCTTTCTCTCAACGCTCCCTCTCCTCTAGTTCCCCTCTCTCTCAGCGCTCCCTCTCTTCTGATTCCCATCTTTCTCTTAGCGCTCCTTCTCATTTGGTTCCCTCAATTTGGTTTCTGCATAAAACCCACAAATATGGTTTTCCCCAAATCTTGACTCTGTTTCAGGGTTTTCAAAAACGAAATGCGATTGAAGAATGACGACAACGATGTTTAGCATTCCAGAGAAGAACAATGTGTGATTCGAAATGTTTAACACTCCATCTTTTGGGGATTTTAGGCTTTAGTTTGGAGACGAATTGATTTTGGGAGCGGAGATGATTCTGATAACACCAACACTGATTTTAGCGTTCCAAAAACCTCTCTTCATGAAATCTTTAGTGTTTCATCAGTAGAAATCCTGTTGCGAGATGGTGATGGATTTGAGTTTGGAAAGAGACTGAGAAGAGGATTTTTTTCTTGAAGAAGAAGAGGATATTTTCTTGAAGAAGAATAGGATTTTTTTTAAATTTTTAATTAAAAATAATTATAAAATAATGAGTCAGCAAATAAAATTGTATTGTGAGAAAAGGTGATGTGCAAGTATACACAGTCGCAACAAGTAATAAAGAGTAAGTAGATATCGTTCCCACGAGGATTGTTGAGTTATTTCTATATTTAAATTAGTAGTTAAGCTAGTGAGAAAAAAATGAGTTACAATAACAAGTTGTAGAATCATTAATGTCATCAACATAAAAGTACAAAAACAAATAAGATAAATGGTAAGTAGAAATGCAGAATGTAGTTGAAATGCCTTTCATTATGTAAATTTATAAAAATAGATTAATGTTAAGTCTGACGCTATAGCTGTAGCATATGATGCGTGCCTTTTAGTCACTATCGTAAGTGTTTCATTACAAGGGCTTATGTCTAAGTTCTAAATAGGTTCACCCATGTATATTAAGCTCCCACAGTATTCACCCTATGAACTAAGCTTTCCTATGTTTCGGTTTAAGCATGGGTTGTTCTAAGTGTCCTTAAAACAACCACTCACCCACATTAATCCTTGAGTTTGATTTATAGACCATGTCTGAACCTATAAATGTACTTATATTTAGCTGATCAGTTCTAAAATAAGCATTGGAAGAAGTTTCATGCAAGGGTTAAAATACTAACATCAAACATTACATTAAAACTATTAAAATATCATTACATAACTACAAGCATCCAAATACAAGAGAGTCAGCTCATGATGAGAAACAAACACAAGATATAAAGTTAAAGGTGATACCTAAAGCCATAAAACCAAAATCACAAAGAGAAGGAAAATAATCCAAATGATGACAGCCCCTGTATTGCTACAACATCGCTCACAGAATCGCCTGATGCTTCAGCGTCCACATCTCCTGGTTAGATTAGCTAAGTCATGGGCTGCTACATTGTAACCCCTTCTAACATGAGTAATCCTAAAGCCCTTGTTGCTATTTAAGACATCATTACAATCCAAAACAATAGGATAGAACTCAGCTATATGTAACTTCTGGTTGATGCACTCAATAACAGTTGCAACATCCGAAGCTATGGTTATATCACTCAGGTCCAATTCAGCAGCTGTGTAGAGGGCCCATCTAACTCCCAGAGCTTATGCCAGCAAAGGTGTGACCACAATCTCTTATTTTTTGGAGGCGCAGATGGAAATCTGCCCTTAACAGTCAGTTTGAGCCATCCCCCATCCTGTGCAGCCCTCAGGGAAACAGCCTGCATCTACAAACAGTATGTTCTCGAACATTCCAACATTAATATCATCAGTGTTGGCCACATGAAGACTACCTGATTGTCTGTTTGGATTGGCAGCATTGAACTTAGCCACAAAAGATAGAGCATCTTGGGCAATTCTCAATGGATCAGCAGCTATTATGTTGAAGACTTGTTGGTTCCTAGCATACCAGAGCTTCCAAAGGATAGTACAAAACAATTGAGCACCCACCTTGTCCTTACAAGTGAGCCACGTGAGAATCCAGTAGTTGAGATCATGGTGGTCAGGGACTCTGATGTTGAATTGAGTGCCATAGAGGCTAAGTTTTGCAACAGGGCAGCTCATAAAAAGATGTTCAGCAGTCTCATCTTCACAGTTACAAAGAGGGCATGACATGTCAATGATGAGCCCTTTCTTGCTATGGTTGGTTTGAGAAGACGGAATATTTTTTCCAACTCTCCTTAAGAAGTTTCGAATCTTGTTTGGCAATGGAACTCCAAATCTCCTTCCATAACTTCTCATCAGAATTTGAAGAGCCACCTGGTAGTGCCCTCTCCTTTTCATTACAGAACATGTGATAGGCAGATTTTACTGAATATTGTCCATTCTTTTCACAATGCCATACAAATTTATCACACGGAGAGGTAAAGGAAATTGGGATACTTACAATTTGTTTTGCTTCAGCATTGTAGAAGTTGCTGAAGATTTTGTCTCTGTCCCATTGAGGGGAGTTCTCTAGCATCAGATCACCAACAACAGCATCTTCAGGAACATCAAGACTAGGCCTGCTGTTGAGAAAATTCGCCTACTGAGGTAGCCATATTCTCTTCCACACACTAATCATGTCTCCTTTCCCAACTATCCACCTTCCACTTTTCAAAACCGAATCCCTCACACTTAAGATGCTTCTCCAAGCATAGCTAGGTTGGAATCCCAGCTTACCAGTGAGAAAGGATCCCCTAGGGTAGTATCTACTCTTGAAGATGCTGTCCAACAAAAGATTTCCTCCTTCAATAAGTCTCCAACAATGTTTGCCTAAGAGGGCCTTGTTAAAAGCACTGAAACCCCTAAATCCAAGCCCTCAGCTGCCCTTAGACTTAGATAATCTTTCCCAGCTCATCCAATGGACTTTCTTATTGTCAGAAGTTGATCCCCACCAAAAATTCCTTAGCATGGTATCTATTTCCTAGCAGCATCCCTCAGGTATTTTGTAACAGCTCATGATGTAGTTTGGGATAGCTTGGGCTACCGCTTTGATGAGAATTTCTTTACCAGCTATTGATAGACACTTCTCCTTCTACTCCTTCAACTTTTTCCAGACACGATCAATGACAGATCACCTTCTTGCATCTCCCAAAGGGAATTGGGAATCCCATGTATCTTGAGTGGCTCTTCACCATCTTTACTCCCATCAGATTATTGATCATATTTCTCTCTTCTATTGGCACATTTTGACTAAAGGAGGACTCTGATGTGTCCAAATTGACCACTTGCTTAGAGGCCTGCTGATAGGATTCAAGGATCTTCATTAACTATCTTGCTTCAGAGCTGTTTACTCTTGAGAATAAGAGGCTGTCATGTGCAAATAAGAGGTGTGAGATCTTTGGGGTAGACCTAGCTACTTGCACACCATGGATGAGGTTCTCAAAGGATGCCTTGTGAAGAAGCCCAGATAGTACATCAGAGCATAAGATAAATTAGTAGGGTGAGAGGGGATCACCCTCTCTCAGCCCTCTCTCAGGTTTGAAGGAAGAGCCAGGTTGGCCATTGACAAGGATTTGATAGGATACAGAGCTGATACACCTCAAGATCAAGCTCACCATCTGAGTCGGGTAGCCCATATTCAATAAAACCTTCTCAACAAAGCTCCACTCCATCCTATCATATGCTTTAGACATATCCAACTTCACGGCCATCACCCCTTTCTTTCCCTTCCATTTCTTCTTGAGCCAATGGAAGCATTCCATGGCTATGAGGGCATTATCTGTAATCAGCCTTCCCTGGACAAAAGCACTCTTCTCTTTATCAATGACATCATGGAGAGTATGCTTCAGTCTGTTGGCAATAACCTTTGTGACTATCTTGAGAATCAAGTTGCAAAGGCTTATTGGCCTAAAGTCCTTGGGTGAAGAGGGGTTCTTACCCTTGGCAATCAGGACAATATAAGTCTGGTTAATGGGATCATAGGCCAATCCATTATTGAGAATCTGCAGTACCATCTCCACCACATCCTTGCCTACAATCCTCCAATATTTTTGATAGAATAGAGCGGGAAGACCATTAGGCCCAGGTGCCTTTATGGGGTGCATTTGTTGAATAGCATCATGAATTTCCTCAATAGAATAAGCATTTGCACACCATGATTTGTGGACCTCAAACAGCTTGCCCTTAACCACGTCACAAATATTATCAGCATTTGATGGCCTAGAGCTTGAGAAATACCTGCTTAGTAATTCCTCCACCCTACCTTCACCTCTCCACCAGTTGCCATCACCATCCTTAAGCTTCTTTATCTGGTTGACTTTGTTTCTCTGGCTGGCTTTCCCATGGAAAAACTTTGTGTTTTTGTCTCCATCCTTCAACCACACAGCCCTACTTCGTTGCCTCCACATGGTTTCTTGAAACTTTAGGAGATATGCTTGTCTATTCTCCAGGGATTTGTATCTGGCCAGTTCAAATTCCCCAGCCATTGACTTCATGTTATCAATCTTATTTCTGCAAGATTGACGGTTCCGATTCCAGCACTGATTAATAATCCCCTCACATCTTTGTTCCTTGGACCAAGACTCCTCAAATCTAAAAATCTTCTGCCTTCTTCTAGGATTGGAGCTTCTGGTATCCTCCAAGTTGATACACAACACCACGTGATAAGAACCAAACTTGGCTAAGGGGGGACCCTAATTGGCGCAAATCTCAGTTGGAAAGCTTCATTACATAAAGCCCTATCCAATCTGAATTGGATGTTGGCAAAACCCTGCCTACCATTTGACCATGTAAATGAGCAGCCCTCCAAGTCTAGGTCCATTAGAGCACAAAGCCTAATGACTTCTCTACCAATCTGCAGCTGAGTAGAGCTTCTAGGGTTGCCACCAGTTTTATCAACAGAGTCCAGAGTTTCATTAAGGTCACCAAAACAGATCCAAGTTGTGCCCTCGGGAGGTTTGAGTCTTGAAATGAGATCCCAGGTAAGTCTCATATTTTTCTCATCTGGATAACCATAAATGCCACATAAAGCCCAAGGATTGTTTGCCTCCACATCAGCACAGAAGCCAGATATGTGAGTCAAAGAGTGTAAATCAATAGTCACATCCACACCATCTCTCCACAATAAGGCTATAACTCCCGCCCTTTCCCTCCCATCACCAGAACAGTCAACAGCTAAACAATATGTGAATCCACATCTGTTCTTTATTCTAACCAATTCATAAGCTTTTTAATCTTGTCTCCATAATGAAGAGCAAGAGGGGATTTTCTTTTTGTGTGAGCCTTACAAGGCCCTAACTGACCGGGGATTTCCCAAACCCTGACAGTTCCAGTTGGGCATATTCAGTGGTTGCGGTGGTGTTTGTCTTCCAACACCATCTCCTTAGCTTTGTAAGAACATTCAGTCATCTCCACATCCCCCTTCTTCATCTCCTCAAGACTCCACATGTCCTCCAGGTTACCCTCGGTAATGGCAAAATCAACCAAGTTTCTTTTCCCCATTTCAAGCTTCAGGGAAGGAGAGATTGTTGTGTTGGCAGCCTTTCCCCCTTCTTTCTGGTCCACTTCCTCTCTTTCCCATTGGGTTTCTTGGAAGAATTACTCCCCACTTCAAAACCAGGTGAGATGGTCACTGTCCCAAGTGAAAACAGCTACATCTTCCACAGTCACAACCATTGGTGTCAGCTTAGGAGTAGGGCTTTCCCAAGAAACCCCTAAGAGCTTTGTCTTGGTGGGTTGGCACACCTCAATCCTAGCCTCCATAGTCTTCTCCTCTACGGAAATTCGACCCTGAGGTCAAGAAAGAGACGAGCTCTGGTACGTGCAACAAAAATTAGTCAAATTAAATACTCAATAATTATTGTGGCAAGTCATTTTGTATACAAGGTAAAATCCTAATAACCCTGATATAATAACTCTTGGATAAAAACAAGAAATACAATTAATTACTTATTCCTCCAATTGGAAGAAGACTTTCCTTATAAATTACTATATGACTAATTAAACTCCCTGCTTTGATATTGAGTTCTTGAATAATCTGAGTGCTTAAATCAACCCAAGCTAATTCTTCATCTTTTCTTTTGAAAAGTATCTCACCCTTCTTCCCCACTCCGATAGGATGTTGAATACAAGGAAACGACCCAACAATCAAGAGTTGGGTCCATGATTCCTTCACACTGAGTTCACCCAAAATTGATATGTGAAAACTAGTCATATGTTGGTGATATGTGATGAAGGCAATGGACCAATTTAACACCACTAGGTGTGAGTCCATCCACTCCAATCCAACATCAAAAATATCATCTATGTCTGAGGGAAAAGGTGTGGTAGTGAACACCTCATTGCTCAAGTCATATGACACCAAATATATTTCAGATTTACAATTATCTTTACACAGCCAGTGACAAACACCATCCATATACACTCGGAAACACTCACAAGAAGGAGAAAATCGATATCAAGTTTCTTCCGAGAATTACTTCTTAGGTTATATATCTCCCATAAGGGCTCTAAAGATATATCTCCCAAGTGTGCATCATCGATGTCAGAATCAGAGTCTGAATCTGAATATACAGTATTCAGAAAGTTTACATGCCGAATAACCTTATAGTCATCTCTAACACGATCATAGCAAAATCCATAAATTTTAGCTGAAACAAAAACAATAAATGCAGAAGGTGAGAATGACCACTCAGCAGGGCTAGTAGGAATGATCTTGAATTCCCCAGTAGCTGGATTCCAAAATACAACATTTCTAGAATATTTATGGAGACAAAAAATACCATTAATACTAGCAGAGCCAAAAATGATGAGAAAGGTTTCCCCTTGAAATGGGTTTGGCCAATCTAATTTAACCTTGTTCCCAAACCTTTCACCAGAAAGAGAACACACTATATGTGGAGATCGATTTAGATTTACCAGATGTAGGAGGAGAGACGCATCACCATAGTAAGAACAATAGTTAGATATGATTTGGTTGCTATAAGTGTTCATGAAATAAGGATTTTCAAATAAGAGAGCCCATGATTTGCATATGCATCCAAATCGCTTCAAAGATTTTAGAGGAAGTTTTGATAGAATGGAGAAAGCAAGATCATCGGGCATATCAATTGCTAACCTTTTATTTTTTGCCATTGTAGATTTCTCCATCTCTGATTCCCAAAATGAGTTTCTCTTGCAGTGTAGCCACTAACCACAAACCAGAAGGCGGTGAGATTTCAAGATAGCATAGAACACAAAAGCAAAACTACCTTAAACTAGATAAGAAAACTGCTTGTGCATAGTGGAATAAGAATACGAAACTATTCCGTTTTGTAGAAACAAAACTATGGGTGCATTCATTTCAGGGTTTGAAATTAAACTCTTGGGTGTATTTGGTCCACAAAATTAAATTACAATATGACAACAATGAATGCTATTTCAATTAATATGGGTAAGTATTTATAATTCCGAGAATATTTTTATTATTTGTTTCCATAAGACATTTAAAAATATAAGTAAATAGGCAAAAAATGCACCAGGGGTCCTTTAAGCTATTTAATTGTAACAAATTGGTCCGTTAAGGTTTTTGTACCACATAGGTCATTCAAGTTACATCGTGTACACCATTAATCCTTTTTTCATTTTCCGTTTGAAAAAAGCCCACATGCCAGTAACAGCGGTGACGTGTCCATAAACGGAGGTGACATGGTAGTGGTCGGGTTCCAGCGGAGCTTCTACTTTGGGTTGGAGTTGGCTTCTTTCGATCGGACTACCACAACATTCATCATAGCAGTGTCTCTGTCAGTAAATATAACATGTGGCAAATCAGACTGTCTCTTAAATAGACCCTAAGTTTTTCCAGAACCCACGCAAAGTTATCCAATCTCTTCCCCTCAACATAAGCAAATGCAAAAGAAAAAGTTTTCTCCGTTGAAGTTACACCAACTATCTCAACCAACAGATACCTATACCCGTTGGTCTTATACGTGGAATCAATACACAATACAATGGGGAAGGTGTTTAGAAGCTCAATGGAGTCCAGATGTACCCAAAAGATGTCTCTGACAAATTTGTGCCCTCTACAACTTGCTGCCAGTACACATATTGATCACGCTCCAACATACTTATCAATTGTTGGATCTGAGTTCTACCCTAACGTAGACTTGACTGTTGCCTTACGACAATTGTATATTTGTTTGAGAGTGGTGTGGCTATCTTTAGGCTTCATAGCTTTGATTTCATTAAGGATGAGATTAAGTGAGATCAAATTCTTAGTCATTCTAGCCACTACTTCCTTCTTATCCCGCGTTAATCTAGTAGTGTACGGATGACCTTCATGATAAGAAATTAATGCGTGGTTATGTGTTCCACACATAACCCTCTATATCCATCTTCGAAGCTTCTTGAAAAATTTACCCTTCAACCTAAATTTACAGCAACATTTTCTAGTCCCGGTAGGATCTAAATCATTGTGCCTTGTTAACACCCAAAGTAAAGTGAGTTGCTGGCTGAGGGAAAAAGGGGAGTTTAGGGCCAAAACAAGGTCGAGGCAACTATAAGAACACTAGCGCAGAGGGAATACCAACCAAAATACGGGGAAGATTCAGGCTGAGCATGTAATGATAAGATATTTTGAAGCCCCCGAAGGAATGAAGATAAAGCACCGAGGTACTGCGAGACTTGGATGGAGGGAGCCTCGACTACAGAGTGACTCAGCTGAGGAACCAATGGTCGAAGGCCGAAAGTAAGACATGACTGAGGAGCGTTGTGGCCGAGGCAAGGAATATTTGCTTGGAGCGCAAGTATTCAATGAATGTGGACATATAACGTTGGAGCGGTTAAGGTCAATAAGAAGAAGACTCCGAAGAAACAGGAATGACTAGGGTTTTACACCACTAACCCGTGCTAGTGAGGTCGTCGAAGAGTGAACTCCGAGTTTCTAGGAATAAGCTTAATTATAACTGTTGATCACGATCAACCCATGGGAAAACTTTGTGTTCTTGTCTCCATCCTTCAACCACACAGCCCTACTTCGTTGCCACCACATGGTTTCTTGAAACTTTAGGAGATCAGCATGTCTATTCTCTAGGGCTTTGTATCTGGCCAGTTCAAATTCCCCAGCCATTGACTTCATGTTATCGATCTTATTTCTGCAAGATTGACGGTTCCGATTCCAACACTAATTAATAATCCCATCACGGCTTTGTTCCTTGGACCAAGACTCCTCAAATATAAAAGTCTTCTACCTTCTTCTAGGATTGGAGCTTCTGGTATCCTCCAAGTTGATACACAACACCACGTGATAAGAACCAAACTTGGCTAAGTGGGAGACCCTAATTGGCGGAAATCTTAGTTGGAAAGCCTCATTACATCAAGCCCTATCCAATCTGAATTGGATGTTGGCCAAACCCTGCCTACCATTTGACCATGTAAATGAGAAGCTCTCCAAGCCTAGGTCCATTAGAGCACAGTGCCTAATGACTTCTCTACCAATCTGCAGCTGAGTGGAGCTTCTAGGGTTGCCACCAGTTTTATCAACAGAGTCCAGAGTTTCATTAAGGTCACCAAAACAGATCCAAGTTGTGCCCTCAGGAGGTTTGAGTGTCTTGAAATGAGATCCCAGGTAAGTCTCTTATTTTGCTCATCCGGATACCCATAAATTCCACATAAATCCCAAGGATTGTTTGCCTCCACATCAGCACAGAAGCCAGATATGTGAGTTAAAGAGTAGAAATCAATAGTCACAACCACACCATCTTTTCCACAATAAGGCTATAGCTCCAACCCTTTCCCTCCCATCACCAGAGCAGTCAACAGCTTAACAAGATGTGAATCCACATCTGTTCTTTATTCTAACCAATTCAGAAGATTTTAATATTGTCTCCATAATGAAGAGCAAGAGGGGATTTTCTTTTTGTGTGAGCCTTGACAAGACCCTAACTGACTGGGGATTTCCCAAACCCCGAGAGTTCCAGCTGGGGATCTTCATTGGTTGCAGTGGTGTTTGTCTTCCAACACCACCTCCTTAGCTTTGTCCGAACATTCAGTCATCTCCACATCCCCCTTCTTCTTCTTCTCAAGACTCCACGTGTCCTTCAGGTTACCCTCGGTAATGGCTAAATCAACCAAGTTTCTTTTCCCCATTTCAAGCTTCAAGGAAGGAGAGATTGTTGTGTTGGCAGCCTTTCCCCCTTCTTTCTGGTCCACTTCCTCTCTTTCCCTTTGGGTTTCTTGGAAGAATTACTCCCCACTTCAAAACCAGGTGAGATGGCCATTGTCCCAAGTGAAACAGCTACATCTTCCAAAGTCACAACCATTGGTGTCAGCTTAGGAGTAGGGCTTTCCAAAGAAACCCCTAAGAGCTTTGTCTTGGTGGGTTGGCACACCTCAATCCTAGCCTCCATAGTCTTCTCCTCTATCGAAATTCGACCCTAAGGTCAAGAAAGAGACGAGCTCTGGTACGTGCAACAAAAATTAGTCAAATTAAATACTCAATAATTATTTTGACAAGTCACTTTGTATGCAAGGTAAAATCCTAGTAACCCTGATATAATAACTCTTGGATAAAAACAAGAAATACAATTAATTACTTATTCCTCCAATTGGAAGAAGACTTTCCTTATAAATTACTATATGACTATGTAAACTCCCAGCTTTGATATTGAGTTCTTGAATAATTCGAGTGCTTAAATCAACCCAAGCTAATTCTTTGTCTTTTCTTTTGAAGAATATCTCGCCCTTCTTCCCCACTCCGATAGGATGTTGAAAACAAGGAAACGGCCCAACAATGAAGAGTTTGGTCCATGATTCCTTCACACCGAGTTCACCCAAAATTGATATGTGAAAACTAGTCATATGTTGGTGATATGTGATGAAGGCAATGGACCAATTTAACACCACCAAGTGTGAGTTCATCCACTCCAATCCAACACCTCATTGCTCAAATCAAATGACACCAAATATATTTCAGATTTACAATTATCTTTACACAGCCAGTGACAAACACCATCCATATACACTCAAAAACACTCACAAGAAGGAGAAATATCGATATCAAGTTTCTTCCAAGAATTACTTCTTAGGTTATATATCTCCCATAAGGGCTCTAAAGATATATCTCCCAAGTGTGCATCATCGATGACAGAATCAGAGTCTGAATCTGAATATACAGTATTCAGAAAGTTTACATGCCGAATAACCTTATAGTCATCTCTAACACGATCATATCCAAATCCATAAATTTTAGCTGAAACAAAAACATTAAATGCAGAAGGTGGGAATGACCACTCAGTGGGGCTAGAAGGAATGATCTTGAATTCCCCAGTAGCTGGATTCCAAAATACAATATTTCTAGAATATTTATGGAGACAAAGAATACTGTTAATACTAGCAGAACCAAAAATCCTGAGAAAGGTTTTCCCTTGAAATGGGTTTGGCCAATCTAATTTAACCTTGTTCCCAAACCTCTCACCAGAAAGAGAATACAGTGTATGTGGAGATGGATTTAGATTTACCAGATGTAGGAGGAGAGACGCATCACCATAGTAAGAACAATAGTTAGATATGATTTGGTTTCTATAAGTGTTCATGAAATAAGGATTTTCAAATAAGAGAGCCCATGATTTGCATATGCATCCTAATCGCTTCAAAGATTTTAAAGGAAGTTTTGATAGAATGGAGAAAGCAAGATCATCGGGCATATCAATTGCTAACCTTTTATTTTTTGCCACTGTAGATTTCTCCATCTCTGATTCCCAAAATGAGTTTCTCTTGCAAGGTAGCCACTAACCACAAACCAGGAGGGGGTGAGATTTCAAGATAGCATAGAACACAAAAGCAAAACTACCTTAAACCAAATAAGAAAACTGCTTGTGCATAGCAGAATAAGAATACGAAACTATTCCGTTTTGTAGAAACAAAACTATCTGTGCATTTATTTCAGGGTTTGAAATTAAACTCTTGGGTGTATTTGGTCCACAAAATTAAATTACAATATGACAACAATGAATGCTATTTCAATTAATATGTTGGGTAAGTATTTATAATTCCGAGAATATTTTTATTATTTGTTTCAATAAAACATTTAAAAATATAAGTAAATAGGCAAAAAAAATGCAGCAGGGGTCCTTTAAGTTATTTAATTGTAACAAATTGGTCCTTTAAGTTTTTTGTACCACATATGTCTTTCAAGTTACATCGTGTACACCATTAATCCTTTTTTCATTTTCCGTTTCAAAAAAGCCCACATGGCAATAACAGCGGTGACGTGTCCATAAACGAAGGTGACATGGCAGTGGTTGGGTTCCAGCGGAGCTTCTACTTTGGGTTGGAGTTGGCTTCTTTTGATCGGATGCACGCATATCCTAGTTTTTGCCCTCACATTTTTTTTAATGTGAAATTGGCACAACAAGTTTCCAGATGCTGGAAATACCGTTGCCACAACATTCATCATAGCAGTGTCTCTGTCAGTAAATATAACCTGTGGCAAATCAGACTGTCTTCTAAATAGACCCTTAGTTTTTCCAGAACCCACGCAAAGTTATCCATTCTCTTCCCCTCAACATAAGCAAATGCAAAAGAGAAAGTTTTCTCCGTTGAAGTTACACCAACTATCTCAACCAACAGATACCTATTCGAGTTGGTCTTATACGTAGAATCAATACACAATACAATGGGGAAGGTGTTTAGAAGCTCAATGGAGTCCAGAGGTACCCAAAATATGTCTCTGACAAATTTGTGCCCTCTGTAAATTTCTGCCATTACACATATTGATCACGTTCCTACATACTCATCAATTGTTGGATCTGAGTTCTACCCTAATGTAGACTCGACAGTTGCCTTACGACAATTGTATATTTGTTTGAGAGTGGTGTGGCTATCTTTAGGCTTCATAGCTTTCATTTCATTAAGGATGGGATTAAGCGAGATCAAATTCTTAGTCATTCTAGCCACTACTTCCTTCTTGTCCCGCGTTAATCTAGTAGTGTACGGATGATCTTCATGATAAGAAACTAATGCGTGGTTATGTGTTCCACGCATAACCCTCTATATCCATCTTCCAAGCTTCTTGATAAATTTACCCTTCAAACTAAATTTAGAGAAACATTTTCTAGTCCCGGTAGGATCTAAATCATTGTGCCTTGTTAACACGCAAAATAAAGTGAGTTGCTGACCGAGGGAAAAAGGGGAGTTTAGGGCCAAAACATGGTCGAGGCAGCTATAAGTACACTAGCGCAGAGAGAATACAAACCATAACACGGGGCGAATTCAGGCTGAGCATGTAATGATAAGATATTTTGAAGACCCCGAAGGAATGAAGATAAAGCACTAAGGTACTGCGAGACTCGGATGGAGGGAGCCTTGACTACAGAGTGCTCAGCTGAGGAACCAATGGTCGAAGGCCAAAAGTAAGACATGACTGAGGAGCGTTGTGGCCGAGGCAAGGAATACTTGCTTGGAGCGCAAGTATTCAATGCATGTGGACATATAACGTTGGAGAGGTTAAGGTCAATAAGCAGAAGACTCCGAAGAAACAGGAATGACTAGGGTTTTACACCACTAACCCGTGCTAGTGACGTCGTGGAAGAGTGGACTCCGAGTTTCTAGGAATAAGCTTAATTATAACTGTTGATCATGACTAACCCATGGAAAAATTTTGTGTTCTTGTCTCCATCCTTCAACCACACAGCCATACTTCGTTGCCTCCACATGGTTTCTTGAAACTTTAGGAGATCAGCATGTCTATTCTCCAGGGCTTTGTCTCTGGCCAGTTCAAATTCCCCAGCCATTAACTTCATGTTATCGATCTTATTTCTACAAGATTGACGGTTCCGATTCCAACACTAATTAATAATCCCATCACATCTTTGTTCCTTGGACCAAGACTCCTCAAATCTAAAAGTCTTCTACCTTCTTCTAGGATTGGAACTTGTGGTATCCTCCAAGTTGATACACAGCACCACGTGATAAGAAGCAAACTTGGCTTAGTAGGAGACCCTAATTGGTGCAAATCTCAATTGGAAAGCCTCATTACATCAAGCCTTATCCAATCTGAATTGGATGTTGGCCAAACCCTGCCTACCATTTGACCATGTAAATGAGCAGCCCTCCAAGCCTGGGTCCATTAGAGCACAGTGCCTAATGACTTCTCTACCAATCTGCAGCCGAGTGGAGCTTCTAGGGTTGCCACCAGTTTTATCAACAGAGTCCAGAGTTTCATTAAGGTCACCAAAACAGATCCAAGTTGTGCCCTCAGGAGCTTTGAGTCTTGAAATGAGATCCCAGGTAAGTCTCTTATTTTGCTCATCCGGATACCCATAAATGCCACATAAATCCCAAGGATTGTTTGCCTCCACATCAGCACAGAAGCCAGATATGTGAGTCAAAGAGTAGAAATCAATAGTCACAACCACACCATCTTTTCCACAATAAGGCTATAGCTCCAGCCCTTTCCCTCCCATCACCAGAGCAGTCAACAGCTAAACAAGATGTGAATCCACATCTGTTCTTTATTCTAACCAATTCAGAAGCTTTTAATCTTGTCTCCATAATGAAGAGCAAGAGGGGATTTTCTTTTTGTGTAAGCCTTGACAAGACCCTAACTGACCGGGGATTTCCCAAACCCTGAGAGTTCCAACTGGGGATCTTCATTGGTTGCAGTGGTGTTTGTCTTCCAACACCACCTCCTAAGCTTTGTCAGAACATTCAGTCATCTCCACATCCCCCTTCTTCTTCTTCTCAAGACTCCATATGTCCTTCAGCTTACCCTCGGTAATGGCTAAATCAACCAAGTTTCATTTCCCCATTTCAAGCTTCAGGGAAGGAGAGATTGTTGTGTTGGCAGCCTTTCCCCCTTCTTTCTGGTCCACTTCCCCCCTTTGGGTTTCTTGGAAGAATTACTCCCCACTTCAAAACCAGGTGAGATGGCCACTGTCCCAAGTGAAACAGCTACATCTTCCACAGTCACAACCATTGGTGTCAGCTTAGGAGTAGGGCTATCCAAAGAAACCCCTAAGAGCTTTGTCTTGGTGGGTTGGCACACCTCAATCCTAGCCTCCATAGTCTTCTCTTCTATCGAAATTCGACCCTAAGGTCAAGAAAGAGACGAGCTCTGGTACGTGCAACAAAAATTAGTCAGATTAAATACTCAATAATTATTGTGACAAGTCACTTTGTATGCAAGGTAAAATCCTAATAACCCTGATATAATAACTCTTGGATAAAAACAAGAAATACAGTTAATTACTTATTCCTCCAATTGGAAGAAGACTTTCCTTATAAATTACTATATGACTAAGTAAACTCCCTGCTTTGATATTGAGTTCTTGAATAATCTGAGTGCTTAAATCAACCCAAGCTAATTCTTCATCTTTTTCTTTTGAAGAATATTTCGCCCTTCTTCCCCACTCCGATAGGATGTTGAATACAAGGAAACGGCCCAACAATGAAGAGTTTGGTCCATGATTCCTTCACACCGAGTTCACCCAAAATTGATATGTGAAAACTAGTAATATGTTGGTGATATGTGATGAAGGCAATGGACCAATTTAACACCACCAAGTGTGAGTTCATCCACTCCAATCCAACATCAAAAATATCATCTATGTCTGAGGGAAAGGGTGTGGTAGTGAACACCTCATTGCTCAAGTCAAATGACACCAAATATATTTCAGATTTACAATTATCTTTACACAGCCAGTGACAAAGACCATCCATAAACACTCGAAAACACTCACAAGAAGGAGAAATATCGATATCAAGTTTCTTCCAAGAATTACTTCTTAGGTTATATATCTCCCATAAGGGCTCTAAAGATATATCTCCCAAGTGTGCATCATCGATGTCATAATCAGAGTCTGAATCTGAATATACAGTATTCAGAAAGTTTACATGTCGAATAACCTTATAGTCATTTCCAACACGATCATAGCCAAATCCATAAATTTTAGCTGAAACAAAAACATTAAATGCAGAAGGTGGGAATGACCACTCAGTGGGGCTAGAAGGAATGATATTGAATTCCCCAGTAGCTGGATTCCAAAACACGAATATTTCTAGAATATTTTATGGAGACAAAGAATACCGTTAATACTAGCAGAACCAAAAATTCTGAGAAAGGTTTTCCCTTGAAATGGGTTTGGCCAATCTAATTTAACCTTGTTCCCAAACCTCTCACCAGAAAGAGAATACAATGTATGTGGAGATGGATTTAGATTTACCAGATGTAGGAGGAGAGACGCATCACCATAGTAAGAACAATAGTTAGATATGATTTGGTTTCTATAAGTGTTCATGAAATAAGGATTTTCAAATAAGAGAGCCCATGATTTGCATATGCATCCAAATCGCTTCAAAGATTTTAGAGGAAGTTTTGATAGAATGGAGAAAGCAAGATCATCGGGCATATCAATTGCTAACCTTTTATTTTTTGCCACTTTAGATTTCTCCATCTCTGATTCCCAAAATGAGTTTCTCTTGCAAGGTAGCCACTAACCACAAACCAGAAGGGGGTGAAATTTCAAGATAGCATAGAACACAAAAGCAAAACTACCTTAAACCAGATAAGAAAACTGCTTGTGCATAGCGGAATAAGAATACGAAACTATTCCGTTTTGTAGAAACAAAACTATCTGTGCATTTAATTCAGGGTTTGAAATTAAACTCTTGGGTGTATTTGGTCCACAAAATTAAATTACAATATGACAACGATGAATGCTATTTCAATTAATATGTTGGGTAAGTATTTATAATTCCGAGAATATTTTTATTATTTGTTTCAATAAAACATTTAAAAATATAAGTAAATAGGCAAAAAATGCACCAGGGGTCCCTTAAGTTATTTAATTGTAACAAATTGGTCCTTTAAATTTTTTGTACCACATATGTCTTTCAAGTTACATCGTGTACACCATTAATCCTTTTTTCATTTTCCGTTTCAAAAAAGCCCACATGGCAATAACAGCGGTGACGTGTCCATAAACGGAGGTGACATGGCAGTGGTTGGGTTCCAGTGGAGCTTCTACTTTGGGTTGGAGTTAGATTCTTTTGATCGGATGCACGCATATCCTAGTTCTCGCCCTCACATTTTGTTTAATGTGAAATTGGCACAACAAGTTTCCAGATGTTTGAAATACCGTTGCCACAACATTCATCATAGCAGTGTCTCTGTCAGTAAATATAACCTGTGGCAAATCAGACTGTCTTCTAAATAGACCCTAAGTTTTTCCAGAACCCGCGCAAAGTTATCCAATCTCTTCCCCTCAACATAAGCAAATGCAAAAGAGAAAGTTTTCTCCGTTGAAGTTACACCAACTATCTCAACCAACAGATACCTATACCGGTTGGTCTTATATGTGGAATCAATACACAATACAATGGAGAAGGTGTTTAGGAGCTCAATGGAGTCCAGAGGTACCCAAAAGATGTCTCTGACAAATTTGTGCCCTCTGTAACTTACTGCCAGTACACATATTGATCACGTTCCTACATACTCATCAATTGTTGGATCTGAGTTCTACCCTAACGTAGACTCGACAGTTGCCTTACGACAATTGTATATTTGTTTGAGAGTGGTGTGGCTATCTTTAGGCTTCATAGCTTTGATTTCATTAAGGATGGGATTAAGCGAGATCAAATTTTTAGTCATTCTAGCCACTACTCCCTTCTTGTCCCGCGTTAATCTAGTAGTGTGCGGATGACCTTCATGATAAGAAATTAATGCGTGGTTATGTGTTCCACACATAACCCTCTATATCCATCTTCCAAGCTTCTTGATAAATTTACCCTTCAAACTAAATTTACAGCAACATTTTCTAGTCCCGGTAGGATCTAAATCATTGTGCCTTGTTAACACCCAAAATAAAGTGAGTTGCTGGCCGAGGGAAAAAGGGGAGTCTAGGACCAAAACATGGTCGAGGCAGCTATAAGAACACTAGCGCAGAGCGAATACCTACAATAACACGGGGCGGATTCAGGCTGAGCATGTAATGATAAGATATTTTGAAGACCCCGAAGGAATGAAGATAAAGCACCGAGGTACTGCGAGACTCGGATGGAGGGAGCCTCGACTATAGAGTGACTCAGCTGAGGAACCAATGGTCGAAGGCCGAAAGTAAGACATGATTGAGGAGCGTTGTGGCCGAGGCAAGGAATACTTGTTTCGAGCGCAAGTATTCAATGCATGTGGACATATAACGTTGGAGCGGTAAAGGTCAATAAGCAAAAGACTCCGAAGAAACAGGAATGGACTCCGAGTTTCTAGGAATAAGCTTAATTATAACTGTTGATCACGATTAACCCATGGAAAAACTTTGTGTTCTTGTCTCCATCCTTCAAGCACACAGTCCTACTTCGTTGCCTCCATATGGTTTCTTGAAACTTTAGGAGATCAGCATGTCTATGCTCCAGGGCTTTGTATCTGGCCAGTTCAAATTCCCCAGCCATTGACTTCATGTTATCGATCTTATTTCTGCAAGATTGACGGTTCCTATTCCAACACTAATTAATAATCCCATCACATCTTTGTTCCTTGGACCAAGACTCCTCAAATCTAAAAGTCTTCCGCCTTCTTCTAGGATTGGAGCTTCTGGTATCCTCCAAGTTATACACAGCACCACGTGATAAGATCCAAACTTTGCTAAGTGGGAGACCCTTATTGGCGAAAATCTCAGTTGGAAAGCCTCATTACATAAAGCCCTATCCAATCTGAATTGGATGTTGGCCAAACCCTGCCTACCATATGACCATGTAAATGAGCAACCCTCCAAGCCTAGGTCCATTAGAGCACAGTCCCCAATGGCTTCTCTACCAATCTGCAGCTGAGTGGAGCTTCTAGGGTTGCCACCAGTTTTATCAACAGAGTCCAAGGTTTAATTAAGGTCACCAAAACAGATCCAAGTTGTGCCCTCAGGAGGTTTGGGTCTTGAAATGAAATCCCAGGTAAGTCTCTTATTTTGCTCATCCGGATACCCATAAATGCCACTTAAAGCCCAAGGATTGTTTGCCTCCACATCAGTACAGAAGCCAGATATGTGAGTCAAAGAGTAGAAATCAATAGTCACAACCACACCATCTTTTCCACAATAAGGCTAAACTCCAGCCCTTTCCCTCCCATCACCAGAGCAGTCAACAACTAAACAAGATGTGAATCCACATCTGTTCTTTATTCTAACCAATTCTGAAGCTTTTAATCTTGTCTCCATAATGAAGAGCAAGAGGGGATTTTCTTTTTGTGCGAGCCTTGACAAGACCCTAACTGACCGGGGATTTCCCAAACCCTGACAGTTCCAGCTGGGGATCTTCATTGGTTGCAGTGGTGTTTGTCTTCCAACACCACCTCCTTAGCTTTGTCAGAACATTCAGTCATCTCCACATCCCCCTTCTTCTTCTTCTTCTCAAGACTCCACTCGTCCTTCAGGTTACCCTCGGTAATGGCAAAATCAACCAAGTTTCTTTTCCCCATTTCAAGCTTCAGGGAAGGAGAGATTGTTGTGTTGGCAGTCTTTCCCCCCTTCTTTCTGGTCCACTTCCTCTCTTTCCCTTTGGGTTTCTTGGAAGAATTACTCCCCACTTCAAAACCAGGTGAGATGGCCACTGTCCCAAGTGAAACAGCTACATAAAGCACCGAGGTACTGCAAGACTCGGATGGAGGGAGCCTCGACTACAGAGTGACTCAGCTGAGGAACCAATGGTCGAAGGCCGAAAGTAAGACATGACTGAGGAGTGCTGTGGCCGAGGCAAGGAGTACTTGCTTGGAGCGCAAGTATTCAATGCATGTGGACATATAATTAAAGTTGGAGCGGTTAAGGTCAATAAGCAGAAGATTTCGAAGAAATAGGAATGACTAGGGTTTTATCCCACTAACCTGTGCTAGTGAGGTCGTGGAAGAGTGGACTCCGAGTTTCTAGGAATAAGCTTAATTATAATTGTTGATCACGATTAATCCAACAGTGGGCAGATGTAGGCTCGAATAGCGGCCAACGAAGGCTCATGTGTGTCTGTATATATATATATATATATATATATATATATATATATATAGTACTTGTACATTTTCAAAACACACATCAATCAACACACAAGTCTTTTACTTACTTTATCTTTCCTTTATCATTTTTTTTATGTCTTCTTAGTCTCGTAGATAGTCCAAACCACACGTCTCTCTCACACCCAACCTAACAACTCTTTGGAGGAGTTAGGGAATCCATAGTCGAGGAACAGAGTTCCTTTCTCGGTACAATCGCTTGAAGAAAAGAGGAATAACTAATTGTCCAAACCTCTGGCCGATTCCATGGCTAGGATTAAAGTGTTTGACGACAACATGCCTGTACTTTCCAGCTTTTTCACACATCAACGCGCAATACTCTTTACCTGATATTCGTCTGTTGTCAAATCTAGATATCGCAATCACCATCCCAAG
This sequence comes from Astragalus membranaceus, assembly GCA_039519185.1. Lineage (NCBI taxonomy): Eukaryota > Viridiplantae > Streptophyta > Magnoliopsida > Fabales > Fabaceae > Astragalus > Astragalus membranaceus. The sequence goes on from CM076851.1 coordinate 119,541,444, forward strand.
GGACTTGCCGACGCCGACAGAACGTACCCATGCCAACAACTTGTCACGAGTAGCAAATAACTAGAAAAAAAATAAATAACATTCAGTTACTTACTTAAAAAAATAATTGTCAATTATTTACTAAAAAATCAAGACTTAAGATGTTTTACCTTTTTAGTTGTGAACGAACTAGTAAAGTCCACAACCAATGCGTCATCTGGAATGTTATCTACTCCTGAGGTCACACCATTTTTTTTCCACTTTATACTCCTAAGTCCCTACAAAAACTGAAAACAGAAGAAAAAAACATGTAACTGCACATTCTGATAACATACCAAGGTACGGCAGTATTGTGTCAGACGGGTTCGGCTATATGGAACCACACGTGTATTACAATATAGGTACGGCTGCATAAATCCGAACCTATCCGGCACATTACTGTCGTGTCTATGGACTCACCAAAACACCCCCTAACCACATATATTTAAAGGTCCGGTGGTTTCTGACCGAACAGGTTTGGTTCTAATGTACCGAAAGCGCGATTTCAAAAGGAAAAAAAGAACAAATACACACAGTTTCAGGGAGAAAAATATTGAAAAATTGTTGGTAGGGATGATACCTTATTATGGTTGGCAATGTTGAGAAGATGAGTAGAAGGTTAATGATGTAGGCAATGGCGGACCTACATACATTTCAGGGGGTTCAAGCGGGCTAAAAAAATAAAATTAGCACCAATAGCATAGGAAAAAATGTTTTTGCATACTCGGAAAAATATCTTTTGCACCCAATTCATTAGGATTGCACCAAAGTCCCTAATTTTGCACCACTCTAATGCACCACACTCACACAATCACTCACACTCTCACATATTTTATTTAAAAAAATATTTCTCCCTCCTTGAATTAGTTCTTATTCTTATTGTCCTAATCCTAATTTTGATTTTGTCAATGCTATTTAATTGATAATTTGTGTTAGTGCCATTTAATTAATTTGTATTTTGTGTTAGTGCTATTTAGTTTATTTTGCTTATGTTAGTCTATTTAACTTGAATCTGTTATGTATCTTGTGAATATGTTGATTCTTTTAGTGCTATTTAATTTGTATTTTGGAACTTATTAGTGCTATTTTATTTGTGTTGGTTTAGTGCAACACAAGTTGTGAATCTGTTAAAGTCTTATTTTTATTACATTTTTAGCAATGCGTGTTTGAAAAATTTTGCACCCCCTGACCGAGGGTCCTGGGTCTGCCACAGATGTAGGTGTTGAGGATAGGATTTGGAGTTGAGAGATGGGAGGTGTGGGTGTTAGAGGAGAGTGTGTAGGGGATAAAAGATGGGAGGTATTTTAGTATTTTTATAGGGTTTGGGGTGGGGGTGTGATGAGTAGTAGGGTGGACATAACTAGCGAACCCGACCAAGACCCGAAGAACCGAAGGTGAAGAAATGAAGATCAGTCGGTTTAATGCGGATGGGCGGGTTGCAGGTGGAAGGAAATGGGCTCGTATGGGCCCATTCACCAGATTACAATTGTGCTTCTGTTTCGCTCTAGGTTCCGATCATCATCTTCTACTCGTATTCGATGGCGCTGTACGACTACGCAACATAACCATTCCTCTCCCACTCCCGTAAATCTGCTTAACACTTCGCAACACTCTATTCTTTGTTTATTTTAGTATTTGTCTTTCAAATCTCTGTTCGCTATCTTTCAAATCTCATCTTTGTTTCTCATCGTATTAGGGTTTCATTTTTTGGGGATTTTCAAATCTCTGTTCGCTATCTTTCAACCCTAATCTTTGTTCACTAGCTTTCAGTTTAGAGCTTTTCGTTTTTTAGGGTTTTCATTTTAGGGCTTTTCAGGATTTATTTGAGTATTAGGGTTGATCTAAGTATCAAGTTATGTTTTGAGGGATAATGTTTTTTAGGGAGTATGTTTTTAGCATTTTCTTTTGTTTCAAACTAGTGTTTGAGTTTGTTTAGTTTTGTTTTTGACTCTACTGCATCAGATTTATTGATAATAATGCTTTATTGGTTTTGTATGCACTTGTTTATGGAAGTTATTTACAAAAATGTTCATTTAACTTTCTGTTATTGATTTATCTTCCTTTTTACTAATTAATCTTTTATTTGTTGTTGATTATATAATTTAATGCTTGGGACAAAGAACTTGAAAGAGCAATAAGCAAGCAATCTCTGATAAGGTATGCGTGATCTGTTTATATATATCTTTAAATGATCTTGATCTGTTTGTATTTTGTTTGTTGTATATATCTGGATCTGTTTGTATTTTGTTTGTATTCTGATTGGCTATTCTATTTTGTTTTGTTTTCTGTTTCTGACTCTATTGCTTTATTGATTTTGCAATTATTTATGAATTAGTGTTAGTATGTCTGAAATTAGTTGTTCTATTTTGCAGATTCAAATGGATACTAGTCTTGAGCTTCTTAGCTTCTTGAAGAAGCTTGAAATTGCCTTGCATGGGTGTAAATTGTAAATTAGAGTATAATTTAGTAGTTGGAAGTTGGAAACACAATTAGTAAATTAGACTGTTAAATTAGACTGTTAAATTGGTTGATGTTGAGCCTGTGATGTTGATGTTAACTTAGTTACTGCTTGTTTGTTTAAAACTTAAATGGCAGCAGCAGTAAACAGGGAAGAATGATATTGTTAAATTTGTGCTTTGAACTTAACTGTTGGTTGATTCAATTACTAATATTGTGTTAAATGTGTGCATTTAGCTGGTAATGAATTAGTCTAATAGAACAGGAAAAGTGCTATTGTTGTGATATTGTGTTTTATATTTAATTCAAAAAAAAGCCATTGATGTTGTGAACAATGTTTTAAATTGAGAATTTCCTTGCTCATTAATTTCTTTTTATAATTTGTTTGTTTAGTCAGATTAAAAACAAGAATTGGGCCAGTGAAGGCCCAACAATCTAGTAAGGAAAAAACAAAAAAAAACATTTTTTAAATCAAACCAAAAACAAGTATGGGCTGTTAGACTATAGTATAACCTTAGAGGGGGGGTGAATAAGGTTGTGTGCAAAATATGAATTCTTTTCGGTTTTCAAAAACTTATGAAATGCTTTGTTTAAATCAAATGCGGAAACTGAGATTTAAACTTATATGATGTATACAAGCAGGCAGATCAAGCACAGTATGATACTAGAATAACTAGATTATTTATAGGCAGCTCAGTGATATTGAATATAGCAACAGACAGATCTACAGCAGTGATATGGATAATAACAGATCAGCACAATAATATAACAATAGACAGATCTGAGTAGTGATATTCAAAACAGATATAAACAAAACAATGAATATCACAGCTATATAACAATAACAAATATAGACAATAAAGTAAAGAGAGTAGGGATAGAGATACACCAGGAATTTAGCGAGGTTCGGGATAAAAGCCCTACGTCCTCGGCCTCAGGCTTTGCAACCCTTGGACTTGATGGCAACCACTATATTGAAGAATTGTTTACAAACAGGCAACTTCAAAATAGCAAATCTCAATTCCCCCGAACTGAGAACCCGAGCACCAAGCTAAGGATTTCAACCCGCTTCAATCTCCTGATTGAACGACCCAAGAGCACCTCCCAGGATTTCAATACCACTTCAATCTTCCTTGATTGAAAGACCCAAGATCACCTCCCAGGATTTCAAACCAACTCAATCTCCTGATTGAGAGACCCAAGAACGCTTCCCAGGATTTCAAAATGACCCCACAAAAGTAGATTACAATATTGAAGCTATGATCTAATCACCTCAGATAATATGACAATATAATAGCTGTGAGAGATGAGTAGATCTATAAAAATGATATGAAAGTGATAGCTCTATTTTTCTCTTTCTCAGGATCTAGAAATTCGTATGAGAATAAGAGAGAATTTGTTGTGAAAATGTGGTGTACTGAAGAATGACTTGAGGCTGCCTATTTATAGGCTTAGGAACGCGTAGATCTGAAAAAACTTTTTAATGAAATGAAAGAATCGATTGTTGATTGTAGTTAAAATATAGATGAATCGATTCTTATCATCTTAGAAGCCTCAAGAGTCGATTCTTTGGATAGTTGAAATAGTGAGGAATCGATTCTTTACTCTTTGGAAAACATGGGAATCGATTCTTTGTTCTTTGAAAACAAGTAACAATCGATTTTCAGGACATCTATCATAGGTGAAAATCGATTCTTCACTTAGTTAAAACAATTAGGAATCGATTCATGGCCTATGGGATGGCTTGACAATCGATTTCAAGGCCTATGTAAAAAGAAGGAAATCAATTTTAGCTTTGCCTTGAGTATATGTAGAAATCGATTTCAAGCTTTAAACATATGATTAAGAAATCGATTCTTGGCCTTTAGGATTGCTTGAAAATCGATTTCATGGCCTTTAGAAAATACTATAAATCGATTCTTGGCCTTTGGTACATAACAGAAATTTATTCTTGCTTTCCACAAAATTGTTTTTAGGTTTTTGCCATGCATGCATAAAATATTTTCCAAAGCTTGCCATGCATGCATAACATATTTTCAAAACCCTAATTTTGATGCATGATGCATGTTTTCAAAAAATCATCTCTCAGCTATTTAAACTGTCATAGACCGTAAGTGATAGGACCTTACACCGTGTCCTAAAGAAAGCGGAAAAACAATTAGGTCTTCATCTTCAAAGGTGGCTTCTTCTCCAAGCTGCTCCACTTTAATGCTTCCTGCTTTTTGATTCCCGTCCTGTACTTTATTCAGCTTGAACCTGTACTTTCATACAACTGCAACCATTAGTAGACAAGATGTAATTTGTTATCATACAAAACAAGGAGTGTTTGTCCTTGGTTCAACATGGGCCAGCGAAGGCCCAACCTGTTTATACCCACCCGTGGAACCGCTAAGATCCGCCAAACCGAACCCGTCCAACCCATTTTTTTAAATACTCATAGGCCTGTATTATTCATCCATGGATTGGGCCGAATGAGTGTTATTGGGCCCGAATCCGCCCAAGCCCGACCGATGCCCACCCCTAATGAGTAGTAGGGACTAGGGAGGGAGTGAGAGAAGAATGGTAAAAAAAAAAGTAGTGGAATGGAAAAGGAATGAGGTCAAGTTGTATGTGATGTCAACTTTACTTTCTCTCTCCTGTAACTGAATTCTCTGTACCGTTTTCTTCTTCTTAGCTATATTACATTCAGAAAACCTATACAATAATAGGTCGTCGTCTTTTGTGTGAGTGTGAGATTAAGCTAGCAATGTCAAGAATGGCTGTCCTTCACTTTCTGCGATCACGATCACAGTGCCGCCACCGCTTCCCCACCAACACTCATTATTCTTCTTCTTCTTCTTCAGGTTCTTGTTCTTCTCTGTCACCAACTAGCATTTCTTTCATTATTATTACTATTATTCCTTTAACCCTCCTTTTCTTTATACAAAAATGAGGGTTTTCAACTTTACATTCCTCTCCCAATTCCCATCACATCTCAACAACACTAAATTTTAACAACATTTCAGTTAGTTTATAGACCAACTCTCAATTTCTACATTTTCAGTTCAGATTGATTACTACTACTACTAATTATCATCTTCTATAGATTCCCTTTGCTGTTTACAACTTTACTGATTAGGGTATGTTTGGGAGGGGGTTTTGCGAGGGAAAGAGAGAGAGGAGGGTTTGAAAAAGATTTATCTATATTTTAACATGTATTAAAGATTTTAAAAAATTAAAAGATCAAGTTGATAGATATCCATATAATATTTTTATTCACACTTGATTTATGTTTAAAGACATTTTATATTTTTTTCATTTCTAAATTGAAAAATACGCCCTCCCCTCCCTTCCCAAAACCCCCTCCCAAACATACCTTTAGTAGATGTTATATATTCGGAGGCTTCTAATCGACCTATCTTTCTTTAAAGAAGAACTTGTGCATTGTCATCATGTGGATAGAGAACCTATTATGCTTGTTTAGGTAATCGGTTGGGTGACTATTTACAGAGAAAACCTCCTTTGCATCAATCTATCATATAGGTAATGGACTATAGGACCCTTACAGGTTTGGGCCGAGAGGGGAATGTCTCTTCTATCTATCATATAGGCAATGGGATATATATAGGTAGGGAAAGGGAAAAAGAGAGGCAAGATGTTCATTGTTGGGCAGAGAGGGGAATGTCTCTTCTATCATATGAGGAGGAGCTTTTACTATTCTGTAAAAATATTTTTCAATCAATAATAATATCAGTTATTCTTTTCCTTTTATTTGGCTTCCTCTTCCTATCAGTTTCTGAAATGCTGCAAGCTGGTTAGAATGGCAACAGTCTTTTCTAGGAAAATTTGTCTACTGATATGTTTCTGTGGTTCAGTATACAATATACAATATAACTATTGATTTATTTATTTATGCACATTTGTTTCTGTGGTTCAGTGTATCATTGTTTTAGGTCCTCAACATTTGGACGGCCATTTAGTGCTAATCCAACATTCAAAACACCCAACAATGCCAATTTGACAGGCAAAACTTCTTCTTCACAATTTGCTGCTCTTTCCCAAATAAGATGGGCATCTCAAGGGCAAGGCACACCAACAGAGGAAGAAGACAAGGAAACTGGGGTCGTCTATCATGGTCCGAACTCAAGTAAAATAAAAGAACTAAAACTTCTGTCTCTCTGCGCTTGTTGCGTCTCGCTGTCTCTGGGTCCGGTCATAACCTTCTTGGCCCCTGATATGAATGTCATCCTAAAAGGTACACTAGTGTTGTCAAGTTTATTCCTTGGTGCATTAATAACTGCTAGACTTAACTGGCTCTTTAGTCCGTACATTCACAAACTCCGATGGGTGCCCGGTTACGACCGCTTTGAGGTGGAGATGCTGTCATGGCTGACAATTCGTACCCGAAAGACTATTAAGTTTGCTGATATTCGTCCACCAGAAACCAATAGGCCTCTTGTGACATTTAAGGCTAATGGGCAGTTCTACTCTTTGGAGACACAGCATTTCCACAATAAAGAACTTCTAGCTAGACTCACCCCACAAAAGGGAACTCATGACTCAGCTTTTTAAAAACTTGTGATTTCAAACATGCTGCTGGCAATGCATTATGCTGATGAGCTCTCAGGTATTTTACTTTTACCATTTGGAGGATGACTAGAGTAAGCGGTAGCCCTACGTAAATGTGGTTGGACTTGGAATTTCATTCTCTTTGAGATTTGATTTAATAACTTTTGTTCTGATAGCATGAATTGTTTAGGTTTGATTAATATAGTCCTCAATGTGGTATTTTGGCAACGTGGGTCTCTCTGGATTATTAATGATGTTGCAATTGCATTGTTCTTATTGTGCTTTGATGCATTGGCTATATCAGTTTTTCAATCTCAGATATCCGCGCAGAGCGACCGATTTCAAAAATGCAATGCTATATACTATAGGCTATAATGAGATTATTGCTATTCTCAATTTTTTTTATTCATTACTATAATTTTATATAGTTACTCTATTATATAGACTCGGTCGAATCGTGGATCTCAAATTCTCAATTAATAGAAGTGCATTTTCAATGTTTTCCATTTCTGGATGGCATTGATAATGCACTTCCATTAAATGTGTTTCCTCAAGTTCAAGTCTGGAGACTTGAACTTGAGGAAAAATAGTGTGGTGTAGTGGCGGCAGCACAGAGGACAACATATGGTGGTACGACGGAGGACAGACGTGTGGTGGTGCCGTGGGGGTGGCGGTGCGATGGTCTGACTTGTTGAATTGGGAACTGGACCTTTGTTCGGTCCAAATGAATCTGCGACCCCAAAAACTGGGCAAAATTTGGTGGTATTATCGAAATTCAATTATTTTTATAGGAAAAAATGGTAAACGATGTTATTTTTTGGTATATGAGATAATTTTTATTCTTTTTGTAATGTAAATCAAATAATTTTTTTAAAAATGTGTACATTAATATTATCATGAAGTACTTACGTTGTAGTATTTGTAACTATTGAATAATAAAATGTTATTATGCTAGTATTTACTTGAGTTTAATATGTTACTCTACATAGTTTTTTTTTTGTCTATTTTAGACGAAATGACAAATAAACACTACGCATACACTGTAAGAGTCAACTGTGAATTGTGAAAAACAATTGCTTCATTGATTCACTGCAATTGCATCTTATTACCACAGATTCTGTTAGCTTGCAACTAACAAGAGATCCTATACATGCTTAACTGGATCAATACAATGGGCTGGTTAATGACAGGCCCACTAACCAGGACAAAACAGTAAACTATACAATTTTGGGCCAACAAACAAAAGTAGCCCATTTTACACTATGTTACATACACACTACCACCGCTCACACCCGAGTTTGAACCCAGGAGTCGTCGTCCCCATGTTGAAATTGCCAAGGCAGCCAACAATGAAAGACCTGCATATGTTAACGAATACTAACATTTTAAATAAAGTTTCATTTTTAATGCCGGAAATTATGTATCATAGCATTCAATTAGGATAATTAAATGTTCATAAACACCATTTATTTTTTCATTTTAAATATTCATAAACATCATTTACTTTTTCATCTAAAATGACAACTCCGATTCCTATGAGTTGTTTAAATGAAATTCAGAGGCTTCAGCGTGGGTTTGTTTGGGGAGATACTGAAGAGAAAAGGAAGTTGCACCTTATTAATTGGGACACCTTAATTTTGCCTAGAGATAGTGGAGGCTTGGGCATTTGTGATTTAAAGACAATGAATCTGGCGTGCCTCATGAAGTTGGCGTGGGGTTTGAGGACTGACAGGAACAAGATGTGTTTCAAGGTGCTTGAAGGCAAATATGGGAGAGGCCAACTCGCTTTGGGTAATATTGTAGTCAAAGCTACTGATTCAACGCTCTGGAAGGCTTTACGTCGTTGCTGGGATATAATTGCGGAGACTGAAGCTTGGGCAGTGGGTAATGGTGTGAATGTTAACCTATGGAAGGATAAATGGATCGATGGCCATACTCGTTTGCTGGACGTGGCAACAAATGTTCCAGCTGATGCGTTAGAATGGGTGATTAGCCATATTGCTAATCACGATGGTAATTGGAACTTGAACTTAACTCGTGACTTCTAACCAGAGAACATTATTTTGAATATCTTGGCTCACCCTTCTCCTTTACATCAAGATGGACCTGATGCTAGGTACTGGCCCGGGGACAGCAAAGGCACCTTTTCAGTGGCGCCAGCTTACAAGTGTTTGCGGAATGTGGATGTTAACTTGAAGGATGATGTTTGGATGAGAGTGTGGAATCTTCAAGTGCCAGAGAGTGCGCTACTTCATCTGGCAGATCATGCATGGCAAGTTGGCAACGAAGGCGTATTGTAGTAGCTGGTGTCCGGGGAATACGTTGTGTCATAGCTGTAATTCCGTTGAAACTTTCTCTCATGTTCTGCGCGACTGCCCTCTAGCAATGTAGGTATGGAACACTTTTATTCCCGAATCTTTGAGAGCCAGCTTTTATGGTTTGGATATTTATGATTGGTATGAAATTAATGCAACAAACAATACTCACTTTGGAGAGAATTTGGTGTGGTGCAATGTTTGGGCTACCACTTGTTATTACCTTTGGTCATGGCGCAATAAACATGAGCATGTGGAGGATTTTGTTAGACCTTCCTATCCCTCCAAAGTTGCTCTCGACTTGGTTCGTGATTATGAGCAAGGGAGGATCTCTAGAGACCCAGTAGTGAGGCGTGGCATGCAGAGTGTTAGTGTAGCTTGGAGGGCACCTGAAAATGGTTGGATTGCAGTTAATACAGATGGGGCTTTCAAGGCTGATCTTGGAGTGGCCGGGTGTGGGGGAGTCATTCGGGACTCAGCAGGTATTTGGCTGGCTGGCTTTAGCAAGAGATTACATGTGAAATCTGCTTACTTAGCTGAATTGTGGGGTGCTTTGGAGGGGCTCACACTAGCTGCTGGGAAGGGATACAAGTTGGTGGAGCTGCAAATGGACTCTCGAGTCATTGTCAATAGTATTGGGGGTGATGAGCATGGGCATGTCACAGGTCGCACCCTCATTACCAGGATTAGTCGGTTGTTGGTTCATTTCACAAATGTTCGCATTATTCATGTCTTCCGCGAAGGAAATAGGGTAGCGGATGGTTTGGCTTCGCTTGGGTGTTCAAATGCGGAGGGTTTGCATCTTCACAGTTCCCCTCCCTCTTGTGTTGAATCTTTAGTTATTTTTGATGTAATGAGAGTCTCTACTCCTAGACTGATACCCGTGTAATCTCTTTTTGGGCTCATTAGTTCCTTTTAATCTCAAAAAAAATGACAACACAATGGATAGAGGGATGACATGTATATCTAGACAAAGGTTCCTTTATATGTGTAATAGGATACAAGCCGAGAATAAGGGCCTAAACCATGAAATGCTGAGTGAGAGGTCCAAAAAGAAGACCACATTGCTATAACATATAGATGAGGAGTAACAAACTCTGTTTAGAACTGTCAAGTTGGCAGTAGAAAATTGGCTAGGATTCATCAAGGAATATTATGTCAGACTTAACTTTGTCTATTTAGATTCTGCACTTTTATATTTCTGTGATTTTGGGGTTCTCTTGGATTGCTATATATGTATCATTCCATGGTAATGAATGAAGAAGAAAGATTTTCCTTTCTTCTTCTCTGGTCCTCGAATTTTAGGCTTATCATGTATGTGCTCCTAACAACTTTGGTGCTTTTATCCGGTTGAGCTCATAGCCGATAACACCCTTTCTAGATTCTTACTTACCGCGTGGAAGAAGCCATCACCATACTAACCACCACCTAAACTACCCTGACCAAGTCCCAAAACCTCACAAACTATAAAATCGAAGAAATCTTCCAAAAATTAGCCCCCATTGAATCCACTTCCTAATCGTTGCCCCTTTCATTACAATAACCCCAGCAAACCCTCGTCACATGAAACTCATAATTTATTTATTTTTCCATTGTAAAAGAAATCTCATTTGGTTCTTCTAAAAACACTTACATTTAATTTTTCTAAAAAACATTACCCTTTTCAAGTAAATATCATCAACCTTAAAACACAATACGGTGATAAACTAGTAGTGTGAGTTGTCTTCTACTTTGTCATGAATACAATAATACAAATGTCTTTTTATACAAATTAACTATTGATAAGCCACAAGTGCACGATTCTATCGTGTAATACAAAGTATCGATCCCACAGAGATTTATGTGATTACCAATATTATATTTTCGGTTGTGATTAGCTAAAAGGAATGATTGAAGTAGAAAGAGTTGATTTGATTGGTTTTAAATTTATAAATAAAAGTGTCCTAGGATTGTGGTTCATCACAATGATATACGAATTCACAATCCCGCATCCATTCTCTATTTTATGTAAGGTTCATATTTTAAGAACAAGACATTCAATGGTAACTCAAGTTTTCTCTCGGAATACAAGAGTGTCTTGAACCAATAATCAAACATATTCTCATGGTTGATTATTGCCAAAACCCCTTAAGTACAAGCCTTTTTAGTCCCAAGAGTCCCAAAACTATTCTCATGTTTTGTTTCCATTGTTTAATCCCATAGGTCCAATATCAAACTTCACCTCTCGTTTCTTCATTTGATATTTGGAATAAAACTTTATAATTGATGGGATTAAATTAAAATAAAAACTTTAATAAAATAGAGTCTAGACTTGGAATTGTTTAGGGATCTATCATTGAATTATTCCCACAATCCCAAGACTAGAAGGGTCTACTCACTCATGATCATTGTAGACAAGGACTTAGAAGGAGTAGAGGAAGAAGACATAAAGATAAATGACGAGAAATAAAGGAAAGCCATAAATGACGGAATGTAAATTGCGGAATTATAAATTGCTTGAATGTAAATGACTTATAATGTAAATGACAAGAAATAAAGTGCGGAAAATAAGAGCTGAAATGTAAAGAGCAGAAAAATAAAAGTGCAAGAAAGTAAAGAGCATAAAGATAAATTGCAAGAGCTTTAAGAAAATGATGGAAACTTTGATTCACTTTGAGAGTAATTTTTCACTGACAAAGGATTCCTCTAACACTCAGAAATGGTGCTATTTATAGGCTAATACAAGGGACAAAGGGTTTAAATTCGCATTAAAGCTTTAAAACAAATAAAAGTAACAGTTTTGGCTCCTGCACTGGACGCACGGACCGGGCCTATGAGGCGCATGGACCGGGCTCCAGTTAAAACTTTTGGAATTTTTCAGCTCAGGAGGCGCACGGAACGGGTCTGAAGGCGCACGGACCGGGCCTATGAGGCGCACAGACCGGGCTCTAGTTAAAAATTTTGAAAATTTTCAGCTCAGGAGGCGCACGGACCGGGCCTGAAGGCGCACGGACCAGGCCTGAACTTCTGTTACTCCGTTCCAAATTCTTCCACTTTGCACTTAAATAAAGGCGCACGGACCAGGCCAATAGGCGTGCGGACCGGGCCTAATAAAATTGCATGTAACTTCATTCTTTTTGCTCCTTTGTGCATGTGTCTTTAATCCTTGTATTTTTAAAACCCAAAAATCTTTATTTGCCTCAAAGCAAGTCCTGAAAATAAAAATAAACATATTGTAGTAAAATATCTCAAAAATAGAACTAAAATTCCACCCAAGTTACTAAAATTAAATACTAAAAAGACACTTAAAATTGGACTTATCAACTATACGTAATTAAAACATTATTTACAAATTACACATCGACTACTCTAATACAAATTATTATTAATCTATTTTCAATGCTCTCCGATGGTTAACTATAAAAAAACTAGAATTGAAAGATTGAAATAAAAATCTCAGCGGGCATTTCTAACACACACACACACACAACACCTAACAGACGGTCATGCAAAATCAAATGTTATGCAACATGCGCAATCAACATATACAACAACTTAGACTAGCACACAAAACAACCACTTCAAGCACTACAACAATAGACAATTCAATTCAATCATACCGACACGTAGGGCTGAGCATTGGGCGGGTTCGGGCCCAAATGGCCCAAAATATGTAAAATCGAGTGGACTTTGTTTAGGCCCAATCCCGCCCGATTCTAAAATCTGGTTAATGCGGGTTCGATTTTGGGCGGGTTCGGTTAAGGTCGGTTGGGTTTGATGATGAAGGAGGCAAGAGAACAGAAAGAACAGATGACGAAGGATTAGATGACGAACGAACGAAATGCGATTTGGGGTTACGATTTGAGAGAGCAGAGACGAAAGAGACGAAATGCGATTTGGGTTACGATTTGAACGAAGGAACAACTGAGAGAGAAGAGAGGAAAGAAAGAGCCAAAGAGGGTTACGATTTGAGAGAGCAGATCATTTTACGATTTGGAAAATGAGATTGAGAGAGACGAGAGAAAGAAGAAAGAGGGCTGCGCATTTTTTGAAAAATTAGGTTAAGGGTTTGCCACTTGCCTGCGTTTTAGTTTTGTTATATATACCTAGGGTTTAGTGACATAGTTTCGGGCGGGTTCGGGTAATGCGGGCGGGTTTAGAGTGTTACCGCACCCGCCCGTGCGCAACCGTGTCAACCTTTTTGTAACTCCGCGTGAACCCGCAACCCGACCGAACCCGACCGACTGGAATTTTGTAGTTGCGGTTTTCAACGGGTTCGGGCGGGTCCTGTTTTAATGCTCAGCCCTACCGACACGAGACCAAACCGACTCAACGACGACACATACCCCAATCAGAGGACGACTACACACTACTCTCATTTTTCAAGTGAGGCACCTAATATCATGTACCATCTCCACATGTGGGACCTACACCTGGGATTGAGATGATTTAAGGTTGTGATGTATCCAATAACATGCGTTGCTATATGTTGTTGCTTTTCACTGGATATCTGCTTGAGTTCTCATTAATCAAACATAGATTGTGTTTGTCATCACTACTTTTAACCCTTGTGTGTATGTTTAAACTAATTACTCATTATTTATCATATGATTTTTCATCAATTAGAAAGGTCAGGGGCGGATCTTCTTTAGTACAAGAGTTATACAATGATAAATACAATTTTTCAATATGAGAATATCTAGTTTCTACATCGTTGAGAATCCTACGAAGATAATAGACTGCTCGCTCGGCTCCATTATTATCATCTTGTGCTAGGAGGCAACTGATGTCTTAATCCCTAGCCGCAATATAAAGCTTCAATGGTCTCCCAGGGGGAGGAGGAAGCAAAACTTGGGGATTAGCTAAGGCAGCATTAATCCGTTGAAAGGCCTCCTATTGTTCTACTCTCCACACCATCTCTTCAGAATTATTTAGTATTAAAAACAGGGAGAAAGCTTTCATTTTCCCTGCCTAGTTAGCAGTAAATCTCCTTAGGAAGTTGATCTTGTCGAGGAGACTCTACAACTCCTTCTTAGTCCTCGGGGGACTAGCCTCCAAGATGGCCCGGGTTTTGTTTTTGTCTAGCTCGATCCCTTGGTTGTGGAACAAGAACCCTAGAAATCTCTCTGCAGACACACCAAACGCACATTTAGTGGGATTAATTTTGAGGTTGTGGAGTCTCATCTGTTTCATAGCTTGTTCAAGCTCAACAAGATGCATTTCAAAACTCTTAGATTTGACTACCACATCATCAATATACAATTCCATGCTTTTGTCGATTAATTAAGTCATGGAAGATCGCATTCATCGCCCTTTGGTAAGTGGCTCCCACGTTCTTTAGGCCAAAAGGTATGACCAACCATTCATAAATGCCAAGGGCACCAGGGCACCTAAAGGCAGTCTTATGAGTGTCCGCCATCTGGTTCTATCCAGAATATCCATCCATAAAAGTCAAGATGGCATGATTTGCCGCGACATCGACTAGCATATCAGCCACTGACAGTAAGTGAGGCCAAGTTCAAGTTTCTATTGTTGATCCAAATTCTTACTTGGCCATTCTTTTTAGTTACCGGTACTATATTAGATAGCCATTCAACATACCTAGTTGTCCTTATAAACCATGCCTTCAATAGCCTTTCCACCTCAGCTTTGATTTAAGGCATCGGCTGAGGGTTGAACCTCCTCGACGACTGCTTATGAGGCTTGCACCCTTCCTTGATGGGCAACCAATGTTCTACCAAATTTCTATCCAAACCTGGCATTTCATGGAAATCCCATGCAAAGCAATCAAGGTACACGTTGATCAATTCCACCACCTGGTTCCTTTGATGCACACTTATAACCCCAATGATCTTAGTCATCCTAGGTTCTGATTCCATTTCCAAGTTAACTTCTACCAGAGGGTCCCGAGCCTCAAAAGTGGGAACCCTCCTCTAGATAGGTTCCATATGTGGAGGTCCAACCAAATCACATACCTCAGCGCTAGCTGATGCCCCTATTTGCAAATCTTCTTAGAGATCATCCTCCTCACTTACTGCGCCAAACCTAGCTTCTTTGATGCTCGATTACACCTGAAAGAGATGTAGCCTATCCAACAAGCTTTGCAACTCTGGAGGGATATTAATCAGTAGATTTGGTAGCCTATCCTTCTTTGGTCAACTCACATGACTCTAATCCTCATTCCTCATGGCCTCCCGGTATTGCGATAGGGCACATATAGGGAGAATAGAAAATGGCCTCAAACATCTTGACCTCGGTTGGGAAAAGGTTTGGATCGGTTGCGACAATCTCCACCTTGTAACCTATTCAAACCATTATTTTTTGGTGTAAGGTGGAGGGTACACACTCACTAGTGTGAATCCAATCCCTGCCGAGGATGACAGCATACGATGGCTTTCCTTCTATGACAAAAAGGCAGACCTTGTTACCTTAGATCGACTATGACATCGACTACAAGCACCCCAAGGGTATAAGAAGGGTGGCCCATGAAACTTGTCATAGTAGTTGGGATGAGGTCCTCTGCATTCTTATCGAGCTTCTTCATTGTCGCCAACGACATGATATTCAATACAGCCCCTCCATCCATGATATTCAATAGGGATGATGTCCTATTGAAGAATTTCCCATTGAGGTGTGCTTTGATGTAAAGCAGATTCAAGTGTTTCGTCATATCCATCGTGGGTTTCTCAAAAAAACATTCCCTCGTTCACTTGGTTCTCTACTTCCGTCAAGGCATCCCACTCGGCCTCGTCAACGAAAAAATCACTCTTGAGTTCCTCCGGTTACCCCTTAGCTCCCCAGAACTCTAGTGGAATTAATCCCACCATCTCTATGTCTACAAGGAAGCCGTCGCCTTCCTCCTTTAGTATGTCATCTAGGATGGAATCACTTATTGGCTCGTCTTCGAAGACAAGCGGCCCGAATGGATTATCAAATACATTGTTCACATCCATGCCAGAGGGGTCCTCAGCCAACGGCTTTCGCTCCGCCTTTGAGCTAGATGCATCTTCATCGATACTCGGTATCTGAGTCTTCTTCAGGCTATGAGGACCGTAGAGGCTCTCCATAACAGCATCCATGATTGGACTACATACAACCTCGACTGCCTCTATTATATTATTGATATCAGCTTCTTCCTCAGAGATGGTCCCAAGGATCGGTGTTTCTACAGCAGCACTGGCAGGCGCACTGGCCTCAGTAGGTTTAGGGAATGCTTGTTCCAACGTCGTGACTATAGAGGCCACATAGGTCTTTTGTGTATCCCTTTCCCTATCTGTGGTTAGCATCTGTTGGATACCTCTAATTTTCTGAACCTTCCTCGCCCTCTTCAACCTCCTCTTTTGCATGCGTGTTAGAGGGGCTGCTTTGGGTAGTGGTTCTTTGGACACCATTTTTTCCATCCACTGATTTCGAGGTACCTCCGAGGGTGACTTTCTTATTGTGGCTAGACAAAGCAGTATGCCCAATGTTCCTTTGGCCTATAGCATCCCTTATTTTCTCCTTGTATTGTATGAACTGTTCTATCTGAACAGCCCTAGATGCTACGCTGCTGAGGTCAGTGCAAGCTTGTCCCACAAGCTTCTCCTTGAATTGCGGGTGCATTCTAAAGATGGCCATGGATGTGAGTTACAATTTAGGGAATTAAACCGAGCACTTTCCGGTCATCTTTCTGAATCTCTCAATGAAGTCGGCCACCAACTCGTCCCTCTTCTGTCGTGAATTCATAGATCGGCAGCGGTGACTTCTGGTTGAGGCCAGTAAAACCTATCATGGAAGCTTATTTCCATGTCTGCCCAGTTCTAAATTGAATTTGGTGGAAGGGAGGAATACCAAGTGAACGCTATCCCTGTCAATGACAATGGGAACAACTGTAACTTGTGGTATTCGTTTTGGTTTCCTTCGCCACATTGGGCTGTGAGTCGGTCGATGTGCTCCATAGTTGATTTGTCATCATCTCTAGAAAACGTGAAGAAATTAGGGGTCTTGAATCCTCTAGGCAGAGGCACTAGATCCCACTTGGGGTAAGACTTCTTGTAAACCGACTTGTCAAGTGATTTAAACTGAACACCAAAAAAATTCTTGAAAGTGTCAGCGGTAAGATTCAGGTTCAGGAGTTGGGATCCCGAGAGCCTAGGATCGCCAAGAATAGTTGGATGCCACAGTGCATCTGGGGGGCTTTGCATTCTTGGCTGGGATGGTGCCGAGGGTGAGCTATTAGCTCATGACTGCCCTGGCATCACTTGACCGAGGTGGTACAAGTGCTTCGGGATAAGGCTCGCTGGGTGGTAGACTAATGAAGCTAGGTGGGTTTTGAACCCATGGCTGCTGATTCGGGTAGTAACCGCCAGACCTGTCGAGCCCCTGATTTTGGGCTAGAGGTATGCCCCCAGCATAGGGTTGATGGTTAACCGTCGAGGGATGTCCATAGGATGATCCCTGCGATAGACCAATCGGTCTGATGGCCTCGAGCGGCCTTCTGGCCATCTGCACATGTCCATGTAGAAGAGTAGTCGTGTTAGTAACATTCACCATAAACTGCCCCCAGTGTTTGCGTTGGCCAAATTACTAGGCTGAGGAAATGGTGGGTCAGGAGTTACCTGAGGAGAAAGTGCCTGCGGAGTTCTGCCATATTGCCATATGGTGGAATCTGTTGCATGCTTTCCATTAGACTCGGCTATCCTCCTTGTTGTTGGACGCGGACACCAAGACTCCTCGAGCTGCTAGCTTGCCTTGCTCACCTCTGCTCCAGTTCCTTGGCTTGTTGCACCTTGTTGTGCACCATAGATTTTACTATGTCAGCCAATTTCTGCGAGACTTGGTACATGATATCGTGGATTCCCATGTCAATCTGTTGATAAATGAACGACGTGGTCATGACCACCGGTGGTTCCCCATCAACAGGTTGTGTTTAATCATTGTGATCAACGGTTACAGTTTGCACAATCGGCCCCGACGTACCTTGTGGCTTTGTGTTCTTAGGCTTGGCTGTAACTGCCTTTTTGGATGCTGAAGCTGGCTCCATACTTAGGTTTCGGCGAGAGCGTATCCAACCCTGGTGAATCAAACTCAAAAGTCTATTTACCTACATTGGTCCCACCGTGCATGCCAATTGTTGTCGTTCAAATTCTTTTTTCTAGACGCGGTATCGGGCAAAGTTTGAAACTTAGTGATTACATTGTTCTTCAAGCAACTCCAACGAGGACGGAACTTTGTTCCTCAACTATGAGTTTCCTAATTCCTCCAAAGAGTGTTTGGGTAGGTGAGAGAGATGCGTGGTTGGACTATTTACGGGCGTAAAACATAAAGAAATGCGATAAAAAGATAGAAAGTAAAGACTTTTCGAATGAAAAAGTAGATTGATTGATTGAATGTGTATCTACAAAATGAACAGTCTATATATATATATATATATATATATATATATATATATATATATATATATATATATATATATATATATATATATATATGAGCCTTTGTCAGCCACTACTACGAGCCTACAACTTCTCACTATTGGATCTACTAAGATCAAAGTACCATATTGCTCCTAAGCCCTAGAAACTCGGAGACATGGTCCACAAGCTCAGTAGCACGGATTACTAGGGTAAAACCTTTTCGCTCATATTTCGACGGAACTCTTCTGTTGTTGTTGACTTTAACCGCTTCAATAAAAACAAATTCGGAATAAGGTGTTTCAGAGAGTGTTTCAAGAGTAACCAACCTTTGAAGGAAATGTGTGCCGATAAGCATTGTAAAAACTGCGCGTGAAGCTTAAGTAATCTATGGACAAAACATGAGTGAAATATAAGTCTGAAAGTAACAAATAGTCGTTTTTGGTAAACCAATGTATCCTCCACGGCGACTGTGGAGACTAATCCTTCGAGGTATCTGAGATCCATTTAAGGGGTTGACCTCTTCCAACAAATAGTCTTATGTATACCATTTCCTGTTCAATTAGATTTACAACTCCATGTAACTAGTAATGCAAACGGGGCGGGGCGGGCACGGGTACCAGCTACCCGCCCCGCGAGATGCCCGCGAGACCCGTACCCGCCCCGTACCCGCGCGGGTACCCGCATAGCGGGTTTTAAATGGGTATTTTTCCTTAACGGGTACCCACGGATACCCACGGATACTTATTAGTAATGTCAAAATAATTTTTTATAAAATAAATTTTGAAATACTATACAAAATTAACCTATTAAATTTTATAAACATTTTACTAACTTATAATTGTAAACAAACGGAGATAAAAAATACTAGAATTACAATAGAAAACTTTAAAAATAACAATTAACAACCCACTAATTATCCAAAATATTAATCCAAAATATACATCATAACTCACAAGCTATCAAAAATGATAACAAAATATCAATAAAATTCCACTTAAAGTCTTAAACAACAACAACAACAACAATGCCATTAACTAGCACAACTTTGTCAAATCCACTTAAACAACAACAATAATATTTGTCAAAAAAGGCAGTAATAAGTAACCTCGTCTGAAATGAATGATAACAATGTATATTGCAATGAGCAGGGTACTATAGTGTCTGTACCTGAGCCCGCACATGTATGGGCAGGGTACTATAGTGCTCGTCCCCGTACCCTCCGGGCACTAAGTGCTCATGGGCATGCCCATTACCCACACTTTAACAGCAAAAAATAATAAATAACACTAAAAATATTATAATTTAATTTAAAAAGCCATTATTTTTATATCTACTAATTAAAATATTACATATGATAGCATTTAGTGAATTAAAAACATCCAAAATATCAGTAGTTTGGATTTATTTTTTTAAAGTTGGATATACTTAAAATTAAAGTTGGATATACTTAAAATTGTAATAATAGTAACTATATATATATAATATAATATAATATAATATAATATAGGTAAAGTTGTAATATACATATATCTTATATATAATAATAGCAAGAGTGTATTTGCATACGGTAGGTATACGGTTGTCTTGCATTTGTATAAACATGATGACATATAAGTTAAAAAGTCAAAAAAAAATGATGCAAGGTGATGACGCTGTAGAAGTGAAAAGAGGAGAGAGATTTTTGAAAATCAGAGAGAGAAATGAGAGAAAGAAGTTACAGTGAGAGGAGAAGAACGAAACCATGGGAGAGAGGGGTTCAGATGCGAAGAGAGAAAGGGGATGACGTCGCCGGAGGGAGAGAAGACGATGTACGACGCGACGGTGTGGTTGCCGTTGGAGCTAGACGCACGACGGAGATTCGCGCCGTCTCCGGCGACGACAATGGTGGTGGTTTCCACGGATCTTAATGGTGACGGGTTTGGTTTTGCGACGGTGACCATTTAGGGAGAACGATGGCGACGGCGAGGGGGTTCGCGACGGTGACACTGATAGAGCTTACGGTGGTTTTGGGAGGACGACGTGGTGGCAACACGGCCTATGACCACCGTACGTGGTGACCGGAGGTATGTTCAGATCTCATTTTTCTTTTTCAAGGTTTCATTCGGGTCATGAGTAATGGTTTGGTTGTGCTGGGGTTGTGGTGAGGTTGTGGTGGTGGTGTTTGGTAGTTCCTTCGTTGTTGTGGTGGATAGAGAAGAAACCAAGAGAGTGAGGTAGGGGAGATAGAAGAAAAAATCCAAAACTGATAGAGATGCGATGACAGGGAAGGTTCGGCTGTGGGTGACAGTGGCAATACGGTTCGAAGCCAACTGCGGTGAGGGTGATGCGGTTCGCGATGTTTAGATTCCGGTTCCTATATCTGTTCGCTTCGGCTCGATCGGTTTGTGCCGCCATAATCATTTCTGCTACGAATCTTCATATCTCTCGCGATCTGGTTTGGGGTCGCAGTCTTCATCTGCTTTGGATTCGCAATCTTGCTTCGGTTACGACTCCGCACCTTCGTGGAACTCAATACCTCTTTGTTTGATGGCATCGCAACTTATTCATTTGTCTCACATCAGAATCGCAAGTCTTCAACATTTCTGGATCGCTGAGGTATTGTGCAATTTGAGTTTTGATTTCTGTCCTCCATCTGATTTGCGATTTGTGACTGACTTGTGATTTGCGGCTCCTACAATCTGTGATTCTTCTTCTTTTCTCTCTATTTCTTTTGGTTTTCAATTTTTGATTCTTTCTTTGTATTTTTTTCCAGGTTGTTATGATCTATTGTGATCTATTTGTTCTATTTGTTGTTTGTCTATTAGTCTATATTTCCACTTCACCTGTTTGATATTTTGTTTCTCATAAAATTCATTAATTTTTTTATATTTTTAAGTTTTAATGTGGATTTTTGTATGTTTATTGAAGATAAGGAAGGATTCAAGAGCCAACAACATCCATCAGGTATCCTATTTAAACACTATTAAGTTCTATGTTTGATTTATGTTATTTTTTGTTGTTCTTCTTCTTTTCTCTCTATTTCTTTTGGTCTTCAATTTCTGATTCTTTCTTTGTGGATTTGGTCATGTGATTTGAAGATGATAAGGGTGTATAATGAAGTTGTGTATATGATTGGGGGGGATGGTTATGAAAGGAGAATGGCCACTGTTATACATGGTTTAGAGCAAAAAGAATGGTGTAACTCGCACACTTATCTTTTTCTTCTCTCGGTTGTTTAGATTCTGGTTTTTCCTTTTTTTGTTTGCTTTTGATTTTTTTCTTTCCTTTGACTTTTTGGTGACAGATTCTACAGGCAGGAAGAAAATGGTGGATACCGGTTGTTCAGTCAAACTATCACAGCAAAATTGGTCAGTGTTGGTTTTTTTCTTTCTTTATTCTCTTCATGTTTTCTGAGTTTTTTAAAGCTAGATATTGAAGTTGCTCAAGTTCTGTAAGAAAAGTTTGTTGCGTCGTCACCTTCTTTCCTTCAGAAATTCAGCAGAATTTATACTATTAGCCCCTGCATAGTCACAATCTCACAGTCACGATAATCACTGCATTTTCGGGTGCCACTCCAACGAACTCCATCCGTGTACCCTAAAGTCCTGGTGCTTAGAATAACTTACATGTTAATTAATCATTTTTTTCACATAATGTTGTAGTTGCTTGCTACAACTTAATTCAAAGATTATATGGATCTAGGCCAATTGACATGATAGAGGATTCTATAGTTTCTTCTTCTTTGAACTTTTGTTCCACTACTTTGTTGCATAACTTGCAAAGAAGTTTACCCGTTATTTTGGCTAAGCACCTATTTGTTGTGTCTGCAAATTTCTATGTGTGATGATTTTGTGTGTCTGTCCTTATAGCTTCCAAACTTCCATTCTCTGCCTTTTTAAAAATAAAATTATATGCTCTGGCTACATAAGAGCTCTCTCCTTTTTCTTTTATGTTGTCAGTCATGCACTCGTGATCATGGAATTCAGATGATAGTGTAAATGGATGAACTTGGACTATGAAACCATTCACTTTTTAAATGAGGGTAATTATATTTTTTTTGACCAACTCATGAAAGTTTAGACATTGTTTTGAATATGTAGCTTTGCCTTAATGGTTGTTTTCCTTCCTCTATATTGAGAAAATAAATGATTTTCACTTAATTAGCGTGTTTTTAATGAAGCTGTTCATTTGCTTCATGGATTTCAAGTTCTGCCTGATGTGTTAATTAATGGATAGAGCATGCTTTCTGTTATGGTTTAACAAGTTTCACTCATTTATAGAAACAATTACATACATCTTTGAATAAAAAATTTTGAATTTTTAATGGATCAGTATCATATTCCATGCTCAGGGTACCCTTTTCATTGGCTAAACTTGGAACATACTCTGTTGATGGTAAAGATTAAAATGCCAACATGTGTATTAGTGTTAGCCTGCATTTTCGACAGGCTAATATTAAATACAGTCAACAGGGTTTGACTTAATAATTTCAGAAAGAAAACAGGTCTTCGACACCAAGATATAATTTCGACTTCAAGAGGTAATAACCAAGGGAAAGCAGCCTAATGCATAACTTAGCGAATTTGGGAAAAAGAGGCCACACTTCGACAGAGAGAAGATTATAAACAGCGAAACAAGCAAAGCTATGGAGATTTGTCGAAAGGGACATTGATTCCTTGGTCGAAAGATGGAGCAGTTATCTAAGTCTTATCACGTCGAAATAGCAGTTACTCTGCCTTATCTTGTTTTAGAAAACCGCTGTGCGGTTATTAGTTTTTTCTTATAAATAGTAGTTCTGTACATAGAACAAAGGTCGCAAATTTCATTACAAACATTTCCTAAAACACTCTACTTCCGCAAACAGAGAAAACAGAGTTAACAGGAATTCATGTATGATTCTGCGTACCATCTCTTTATATAATTGTTTTCATTTCTTTAAGATTTTTGCACTTTGTCATCTTCTTCATTTACAATTACTGCAATTTACTGCATTTGATTCCTCTTCCCGCATTTACAAATTCTTGCACTTTATCATATTTCTTAAGTCTCTGCACTTCGCACTTCTACTGATATCAACAATTCTTAGTAAAATTTGATCACAAATGGCCTGAGATTCCTAGTTGATCTCGCAAGTAACACGTGTAGTGAAACTAGTGGTGTTTACTAAAAATCACAGTAAACAAAATGGCACGCCCGGTGGGACTTTTGTGCTAACTAATTAAAATTTTTACTAAGATAATTCTGGGTTTGTTAAACACAGAACCAGTACATCGCACGTTGCATGCTTTTAAGAAGTGGTAGACAGTTACATCAAATGCCACGTTCAAACATGAATGGTGCTTCTACATCGAATGGACATTCCCAGGCGTCGGTTACTGATACTAACGCCATGACCACTCAGGGAGCAACCCTTCCTGCACCATCTCCAGGAGTAAACGCTCCCATAACTGCTCCAAACATGGTTGGCGTAACCGCCCCATTATCGTCTTCGACAGACATGGGTATAACCGCTGTAACCGCTCCCACAATAACTCCTGGGTCGAACATGATGATTCCCCAGTCATCAACCTTTGGTTCAACTAATCCCTGGATGCCCAACGCTATGGTGGGAAATATGCCATATAGTTTTCCCATGAATGGTCGAAATTACCCCTATGGAATGCCAACCGCCATGATGGTAGGACTCCATACAAATGCATCTACGTATGCAGATAACATGGCTTCGAACTTTTCACCTATGCACAACCCATCAGAGAATATGTATAATCGAAATATACAACCTTCAATAACCACTTCGTCATTATTGGCATTAAGACAACAAATGGATGATAGTAACCATGACATGGTAAATATGCTAACACAGCAAATATGTACAATGTTTAATCCCCTGATACAGAACACAAATAATAGTTACCAAATGTTAGCAACACAAATGGGTCGAATTGCTGACTTCTTTGGCACTCCACAAATACAAAACCAGCAAATTCCCCAAGTACAAAACATCAGGCCTGTTGACTTACTTGTCGAAAGGCCTAATAATGCAACCCCCGTGAATCAAGCACAACAATTTGTCGAAGAGCCTATACCTGAAGTGGTGCAAGTAAATAGAAATCAAAATGCTGACGAGGTAGTTAGGCAAGTCCAGCAAAATAACCTCGGACTACAAAATAATTTGGCTAATCTTGTCGAAACTATACTAGCCCAAAATGGTCTTAATTTAGGCTTACACAGACCTAATTTTGTATCTCCCTTGTCTGAATATGTGATGCAAACAGATTTGCCTAGAGGGTGGAAAATTCCTAAGTTCACAAAATTTGCTGGAGAAACCAGCGAATCTACTGTCGAACATATTGCAAGATATTTGGCTGAGGCTGGGGACATTGCGCTAAACGAAAATTTGAAAATGAAATATTTCCCAAATTCTTTGACGAAAAATGCATTTACTTGGTTTACAACATTACCCCCACATTCCATGTTTAATTGGAATCAATTAGAAAAAGCCTTTCATGAACAATTCTACATGGGACAATCAAAGATTAGCCTTAAAGAATTGGCTAGTGTTCGACGCACAATGCCAGAATCTATTGATGAATATCTCAATAGATTTAGACTACTCAAGGCGAGAAGTTTCACCCAAGTGCCTGAGCATGAGTTAGTCGAAATGGCTGCTGGTGGTTTAGATTACTCCATCAGGAAAAAGCTGGATACTTTACACCTAAGAGATATGGCTCAATTGGCTGATAGAGTTCGACAAGTTGAAAGACTCAAAGCAGAAAAAGCTTCGACAACCAAGTTTAACAATAAGAAAGAAAAAGTGGCATTTGTTAATGTTGATAACAATAGCCAAGAATTCGACATATCTTATGAAAATGTCGAGGAAGAGGTTGACATTGCAGAATTAAAACCTGGACCTCCATATACATGCAAATTGTTAAACCCCTCTAATGGAAAAAACCCTGTCGAACCAAAAAATGATAAGTTTGTTGCAAAAACATTTACCTTCGACGTCACAAAATGTGACCAAATATTTGATCTTTTGGTGACTGATGGTCAAATTTTAGTGCCTAAAGGTCTAAAAATACCACCATTAGAACAACAAAAGAAAAGAGGTTATTGCAAATATCATAATTTCTTGGGTCATAACACCTCCCGATGTGTACTTTTCAGGGATCTAGTTCAGAAAGCATTAAATGATGGAAGGCTGAAATTTGATGACAAAGGTAAATCATCAATGCAGATCGACAGCAATCCTATGCCCACAGCAGAGGCAAACTATACTGAAGTAGATATTTTGATGGTCGAAACCAATGAAGTGGTTGCTGAAAGTCTTGAAGCGAACATCAAAATGGTCACTAATGACCAATATGCTGAAAAAATGCAGGTGGTTTAT
Organism: Astragalus membranaceus; assembly: GCA_039519185.1. Lineage (NCBI taxonomy): Eukaryota > Viridiplantae > Streptophyta > Magnoliopsida > Fabales > Fabaceae > Astragalus > Astragalus membranaceus. The sequence continues at coordinate 119,567,525 of CM076851.1, forward strand.
CCACAAGCTGAAGAGGAATTGATAGACTTCCTCAACAGATGCAAGATAAATAACACCGAGGTGATGCTGTGCCCACAGTGCAGTTCTGTATTCGACAAAGAGGCTGCTAAAAGCCTTGAAAGTGTCACTCCTCGATTCAAGAGAAAAAACAAATGGGTCGATAATAGGCCCAAATTCAGCTTCAACCCAAGAGGTGTGCCATATAAGGTTACATCTTCAACAAAACAAGCTCCGAAGGCTCAAATGAGAACATTTGTGCCACCTGCAAGGACCCCTGTCGGAAGATGGGTATACCCAAGAAATAAGGAGACTGGATGTCACCTAAAGATGGCAGGAGAGACTTCCAATGCCATGAATCAAAACAAGGCGCCTAATTCCAATATGTACGCCTACAGCAATAATTACAAGGGGAAAAACCCCATGACAAGAACACAATGGCGAAGATACCAACGCCAGAAGAAATTGACTGCTGCTGAGAAAAGGGAGAACATCGACACAAGCAAAGGTAAACAATTAGCTTCCAGTGTCGAATTCCCAAGAAAGTCAGCAAAAGAGAGGATATTCCCTCCCCTTGCAGACATCAAAAAAGGTCTTGACTCTGAAGAAGGCCTGCAATTAGATGATGATATGGACTCTGAATTCTTAGATTCAGAACCAGACTTAGACATCATCTGTGTCGTTTCAATTTTGCCAATTGAATTCGACGTCGTTTCAGAAGTGACTGAGATCGAACAAGATTTCGATCAAGATATGGCTAAGCACAGGCCAATGTGTTACTACGTACTAAATAATGGCTCCATAGAAGAGCAGAATGCTGTCTTCGAAAGGCCAGATGGAGGGATGAAACACCATCTAAAACCATTGTTTATACAAGCAAAAGTAAACAATGTAGGCGTCAATAAAGTTTTGGTTGATGGGGGCGCAGCGGTTAATCTGATGCCACAACATGTGCTGGCAAAAGTTGGCAAATCAGAGACTGATTTACGGCCACATAACATAGTCCTCACTAATTATGAGGGAAAATCTAGCTATTCGTTAGGAGCCATAGAAGTGGAGTTAACAGTGGGGAGTGTGAAGAGAAAAACTATGTTCATAGTCATACCCACCAGAGCAAACTTCAATCTACTCCTGGGTAGAGAGTGGATCCACGGAGTAGGAGCAGTGCCCTCAACACTCCACCAGAGACTCTCTATTTGGAGAGAAGATGGCCTGGTCGAAAATATAGAAGCAGATCAGAGCTATTTCTTGGCAGAGGTCGACCATATTACAAGGAGGACTTTTGACAAACAATTGGCGACTATTGCGCCATGCACACCTTCAGACACTACATATGTCCCTATGGACAATGTGTTTGAATCCCTAGATCTTCACCCTACCCATGGCTTCATATGGGAGAGGGAAGTGATCGATGAGGCATCACCTTCAATAGGCTTTTGCAAGCCTACAGGGTGGGATGGTCCCTAAACGGCGATGATGTCTATACCCACTGTATGGGAAAGAATTACGGCTTATGTGGCCGAAAATAAACAAAATATGGCTTTGGAGGCCGAATTGCAACAAAATATGGTTGAACAAGCCATAAAAGTTAACCCAGAAGTTAACAATAAAGATAAAATGGCCGAAGGCCAGAAACTTGACTGCATCTACGATGATGAGCCTTTAGGTTTTGAAAAAGACCCAATGGGTTCGACTAAGAAGATGCAGGCTCAAGACCCTCTTGAAGAAATTGATTTAGCAGATGGCCCCATAAAAAGGCCAACATTTATCAGTGCTAAAATCGACAAGGGTTTGAAAGGTCGAACTATCGAGTTACTCAAAGAGTATAAAGATTGCTTCGCTTGGGACTACAATGAGATGCCTGGTCTACGTCGAGAAGTAGTCGAACTGAAACTGCCCATTCGACCAGACAAAAAACCAGTGAAGCAAATACCAAGGAGGTTCGCACCTCAGGTTCTGTCGAAGATTAAAGAAGAAATCGAAAGATTACTCAAGAGCAACTTCATCAGGACTGCCAGGTATGTTGATTGGTTAGCCAACATTGTTCCTGTTATTAAGAAAAATGGAACATTACGAGTCTGTATAGATTTTCGTGATTTAAATAATGTTACACCCAAAGATCAATACCCTATGCCTGTGGCAGAAATGCTAGTTGATTCGGCAGCAGGATTTGAATACCTAAGTATGCTTGATGGATATTCAGGCTATAATCAAATTTTTATTGCCGAAGAAGATGTGTCGAAAACAACATTTCGGTGCCCAGGGGCGTTAGGTGTTTATGAATGGGTAGTAATGTCATTTGGTTTAAAAAATGCTGGTGCAACATACCAGAGAGCAGTGAATTCTATGTTTCATGATTTTATTGAAAATTTTATGCAAGTATACATAGATGATATTGTTGTCAAATCTTCAACAGAAAATGGCCATTTAGACCATCTTCGACAATCATTCGAAAGAATGAGAAAATATGGATTGAAAATGAATCCAATCAAATGTGCCTTTTGTGTACGTGCAGGTGATTTCTTGGGCTTTGTTGTTCACAAAAAAGGCATCGAAATTAATCAAAACAAGACGAAGGCAATCATGGAAACGAAAGCCCCTTCGACTAAAAAAGAGCTTCAGTCATTATTAGGGAAGATTAATTTCCTCAGAAGGTTCATATCCAACCTAAGTGGCAAAACTCAAGTGTTCTCGCCATTGCTTCGACTGAAGAAAGAAGACTTATTCAGGTGGGATCCAGAACACCAGAAGGCCTTCGACGACATTAAGGCTTATTTAGTTAAACCACCTATATTGTTGCCACCTATCAGAGATAAGGTGATGAAATTGTATATAGCAGAATCAGAGCTAACAATAGGTAGTATGCTAGCACAAGAGGATGATAATGGTGTCGAAAGAGCCATATATTACCTGAGTAGAGTGTTAAATGATGCTGAAACTAGATATCAGCCATTGGAGAAATTGTGCCTTTGTCTGTATTTTTCTTGTACCAAATTAAAGCAATATATCAAACCAGTTGATGTGTATGTGCATTCTCATTTCGATATTATTAAACACATGCTGTCGAAACCTATATTGCATAACAGAATTGGCAAATGGGCACTAGCTTTATCTGAGTATTCATTAACATACCAGCCTTTGAAAGCTATCAAAGGACAAATTGTTGCTGACTTTATTGTTGACCATTCATTGGTCGAAGTAACAGTTAGTCAAATGAATAATCGACCTTGGACACTTTATTTCGATGGATCAAGCCATAAAAATGGTTCTGGAATTGGTATATTAATTGTTTCACCAGTAGACATACCAACAAAGTATAAGTTTAAAATCAAAGAGCGCTGCTCTAACAATGAGGCTGAATATGAAGCCTTAATTGCAGGATTGGAAATCTTGTTAGAGTTGGGGGCAAAGGCTGTCGAAATTAAAGGTGACTCTGAATTAGTGGTGAAGCAGTTAACCAAAGAATATAAGTGCATCAAAGAAAATTTAACCTTATATTTCGTCACTGCCAATACTTTGTTAAAACGTTTCGACAATGTTCACATTGAGCATATACCTCGAATTGAGAATCAAGAGGCAAACGACTTGGCACAAATTGCTTCAAGTTATAAAGTCTCTCCAACAAAACTCAGTGAGTTAATTGAAATTAAAGAGAAATTGATTTCGACAGATCGTAAGGATGATGAACTGTCAATGCCAAAACTTGGGGGGGCAGACAGTGTAGAATTACTTCCTCCAATTGAAAATGGCGAAATTTTTGCCATTGACAATATGTCGCATGATGACTGGCGAAAACCAATTGTCGAATACTTGGAAAATCCAACAGGGTCGACAAATCGAAAAACCAAGTATAGAGCTCTAAGCTATGTAATTCTTGGAAACGAATTGTTAAAGAAAACCCCGGAAGGAGTCCTACTTAAATGCCTTAATGAGAATGAGGCATATTTGGCAATTTCCAATACTCATAGTGGAGCTTGTGGATCTCACCAAGCGGGGCACAAAATGAAATGGCTTTTATTTCGACAAGGAGTATACTGGCCTACTATGCTTAAAGATTGCATAGATTTTGCTAAAGGGTGTCAAGAATGTCAAAAACACGCAGGAATACAACATGTACCTGCAAATGAGTTACACTCAATAATAAAGCCTTGGCCATTTAGAGGATGGGCTTTAGACATAATTGGCAAAATTAAACCAACGTCGTCGAAAGGTCACCGCTACATATTAGTGGGTATCGATTACTTTACTAAGTGTGTCGAAGCTATCCCTTTAGCTAATGTAGACCAAGAGGCAGTAATAGCCTTTATCCAAAACCACATTCTATGCAGGTTTGGAGTTCCAGAAACCATCACTACAGACCAAGGCTCAGTGTTTACTGGTCGAAAAATGGTTGAGTTTGCCTCCATAAGTGGATTTAAGTTATTAAGTTCGACACCATATTATGCTCAGGCAAATGGTCAGGTCGAAGCAGCCAATAAAATTATCATTAATTTGATTAAAAAACATATTGGGCAAAAGCCTAAGAATTGGCACAAAACCCTTGATCAAGCGTTATGGGCTTGTCGAAATTCTCCTAGAGAATCAATTAACACTACTCCATTTCGTCTCACTTTTGGGCATGATGCAGTTTTACCAGTCGAAATCTATTTGCAATCAACCAGGATCCAAAGGCAATTTGAAATTCCTTCAGACCATTATTGGAGCATGATTTTAGATGAATTGGTTGACATAGATGAAGAAAGGTTACTTGCATTAGATATCCTTATAAGGCAAAAAGAAAGAGTAGCTAAAGCTTATAACAAGAAGGTGAAATTCAAAGCTTTTGTTACAGGAGACTTAGTGTGGAAAGTGATATTACCCATGGACAAAAAAGATAGAGCCTTGGGAAAATGGTCACCAAATTGGGAAGGACCATTTAAAATTTTACAAGTTTTCTCAAATGGCGCTTATGAAATCGAAGAGCTAAGCATTGATGGTCGAATTTTGCGTATAAATGGCAAATACTTAAAACGGTATAAGCCAACGTTGCAAGAAATTAAAATAACGCAAGAGTAAGATCAAAAGAGATATAAACATGGCACTCATGCCAAGAAAGATTGTCAGAATACAGATGGAAAGTTAAATTACAAAAGAAGCTTTAAGCCTCTCAAAGGCTGTTCTGGCATGCCTCAATCTAGTATCTAAAAGGGTTTCTTCTTCAGTTAGCCTCTTAACCGCTTCGTCATGTTTCTGAACCTTCTCCAAGTGTTCGATAGCCAAGGTTGCCTCAGTGCGAAGTGCGTTCTCTACAGAAATTGAAGACTTCTGTTGAACAGAGATTTTCTTCTTTTCTTCCGCTTCAATCTTCGATTGCAACTCCTTGATTTGGGCCTGGTATGTCGAAATATTTGCATCACAGTCTTCTATTTCCTTGGAATTAGTTGCTGCTTGAATTTCCAGGGCTGAAATCTTGCTTTCTGAGGCTTCGATGGCGACACTTTCTTCTGTCAAGTTCAAGCTCGCGCTCTTTGCTCACAATAGTACTCTTCTTTTTCTGAATATCTCTGGAAATTTGCTCTAGCAAAGGCTCAAATTCAACAATAAAGCATAAAAGAGAGTCACCGGAGCCAGAGTTATTAAGTTTATTGAGCAAAGACTTGAGTTTGTAATAGAGCATATGATTTGTTTCGATGGCCTTGAATAGATCTATCTCAAAGAGGGTTGTTTGAAGTTCTCGAATCAGGTTTTCTTTAGGACCTTCAGAGGAATTGCCAATAGAAGCAGTCGAAGCACTTGGCTTACTCTCTGTCGAAGATAAACCACTCACCATTCGTTTGAAAGCCTCCAGAGGATCTTTGCGTTTTAAGTCCAAAAATTCTTGTTCTTGAAGGCTAAGAGCGATGTCATGCGTTGAGGGCACAGAACATGGAGAATTTGCTATCTCAAGAGATTCACTCCTCTCATTGTTACCGTCGTCTTCACTTTCCTCTTCGTCGTACCCTTGCTCTTCCATATTTGGAGAAGAGGATATACTGATCTCAGCTCCACTGTGGCCAACATCAGGACTTTCATCAACATCCATAGCAGCAGGTTCTGGGCCATGAGCAGGAATTTCCTTGGCAGTTTCAGCAACAATAGTCTTTTCGGCCAACAGTGTATCTTCGACAACAGGTGTATGTTGAGGCAAATCTTTTTCTTCGACACCTTCTCCAGAAACATTTATTTTTGAAGGGGAATGAGTGGAGGAAGGTGTAGCATGTTTTGTTGGGACTTCAGTTTCCTAAAAAATGAAGCAAAGTGAGTATTATCACATAAACAAAGTTTTCGGTTTTTCGAAAAAACATAGGCTTCAATCGATCACCTTAGCTATGGTATTCTCAACTAAAGAATGTGCACTCTGGGTTTTTTGGATAAGCCTTTTCGGAACTTGTTCTTCTTGTTGTTGTCTTTCGACAGAAGTTTGTTGAGAAACAGTCTTAGAGGCATCTTGAGAATGTTTTGTCTTTCTCTCTCTTTCTGCTTCAGGAACTTGAACCTTGATGGGTTTAGTTCTGACCAGTGGTGTTTCATCAGACTGAAAATACAACAATCATATGAGCATGAATAAGAAAAAGAAAACAAATATAAATAGGCAAAGTTTTGAGAACTTCGACCTCTGAATCGCTCACGACTCTTGGTTTAACATTTTTTGCTTTCTTTGGATTGGATATTAAAGAGCTACTTGTTCTTTTTCGACTCTGCAAAACGGATGACTAATTAGTCGAAGAGTATAAGAAGATGACACAACGAGTAAAGATAAGTACTTACTTTTTGTTTTTCTTCTTGAAGAGGTTGTTTTCTTATTGACGAAGCCTCAACATCTTTTTTCTCCGTCTTTGTTGCTGCGCCATCTGTCGAAGACGATGTGATAGGTATGGCTACAAATATTCGACAAACAAGTGTTAATACGAAATACATAGAAAGGAAATTTATTTTTCCTAAGAAGTCTTGTGAATCACCTTCTCTAATGGAGGACAAGATTCGAATATGTTGAATATCTAAATGAAGATGACCCTCAAAAGTGTATATGTCCTGCTTAGTCGGAACTACTTTCTCAGCTATTTTGTTCGAAAAATCAAATAGTGCCTTGGTCGAACCACATACGAACCATTCTGGAATGGGTGACCAAAATGCCAGAGCCAGTTCACTGGTTGGTAAAGGTGGAAATCTAATTTTGTTTTGTGTTAAAGCAAAAAAATATTTGTCGGGTACATAAGGTGGAAAAATCATAGTCGGGATTTTATCTAGAATTTTTTGTTTAAAAACTTTTGCAGCTTGAGAAACAGTTCGACGAAGATGAGTCGGATCATATATAGTTTCGAAATATTGTTGAAATGCTCGAATTTCTCGAATATGTATACCTTTCGACTTGGTCTTCTTTTTCTGCGAAGAAGGAAAAGCAGATATTAGTTTGACCAATAGAGTAGCCTCTTCGACACCAGTGAATTTCCTGGTGATATACTCTGTCCACCACTGAGAAAACTTGTGGGTACAAGAGAAAGTTGGTTCAAAAGGGAGGGGGGTAAGACGAAAAGAATCAGCGGGAAAGTCGTTGAGACGATTTATCCATTCTTCTTCATTCTCAGGAACTAACAGTTCCCTTTTAGACCGGAAAAAAGGGCTGGGTCGAAGTTGATACAACCCAAATTGTCGTGCATATAAACTTGGATGATATGAGAATAAACCAAATTGGTTTGATGACTTCCCAGGAGAAATTCGAGACGACAGCAGTTGAGGAGTTAAAAATGCTTTCCAAATTTGATTTGTTTCTTGTTCCTCATCAGGGTTGTCAGCAGGGAATTCCCTAGTGAACCAATGTGGTTCATAATTTCTTCCAGCAAAAGGGGCCATAGAAGGAGAAAATTCTATACAATTCAGAAACATGTTGAAAGCTTATGAAAAGAGATCTTCGACAGATACTCCTATTTGTTTAGGTCTCAACAAAGCAAGTCGTACACCTTCGACCCCTCTGTTAGAAATTACGTCAAGATACTCATCAGGAGTATACATTATCAATTTCGAATTGAAAGTGGCAAGAAGCCACAATTGAAACAGCCAAATTGGTCCAGAGACCAAATATTTCCCGTCTGGTTTGAGTCCTTTCAAATCAAGAGCCCCTTGTTTCAAGTTGTCGAAAAGGGACCCTAAAATAAGGGTAGCCAAGTTGATCTTTCGACGTTGATGTAGTTGAATGGCTAGGGGGATATACATCTTGGCCACTTGAAGTGACGAAGAACAGAAGACATAAAAGGATAACCAGAAAGTGAGAAAAGCAATATGCTCTTCATCAGAAACATCTAATCATATTCTGGAAAAAGATATTTGAAGATTTGACGCAGAATGGTCGAAAGATGTTTCAAAAAAGTCATTTTCTACCTTCATTGAAAACTCAGTCGAAAAAGCCTTTTTGGGGGGCAATTTGTTAGCCTGCATTTTCGACAGGCTAATATTAAATACAGTCAACAGGGTTTGACTTAATAATTTCAGAAAGAAAACACGTCTTCGACACCAAGATATAATTTCGACTTCAAGAGGTAATAACCAAGGGAAAGCAGCCTAATGCATAACTTAGCGAATTTGGGAAAAAGATGCCACACTTCGACAGAGAGAAGATTATAAACAACGAAACAAGCAAAGCTATGGAGATTTGTCGAAAGGGACATTGATTCCTTGGTCGAAAGATGGAGCAGTTATCTAAGTCTTATCACGTCGAAATAGCAGTTACTCTGCCTTATCTTGTTTTAGAAAACCGCTGTGCGGTTATTAGTTTTTTCTTATAAATAGTAGTTCTGTACATAGAACAAAGGTCGCAAATTTCATTACAAACATTTCCTAAAACACTCTACTTCCGCAAACAGAGAAAACAGAGTTAACAGGAATTCATGTATGATTCTGCGTACCATCTCTTTATATAATTGTTTTCATTTCTTTAAGATTTCTGCACTTTGTCATCTTCTTCATTTACAATTACTGCAATTTACTGCATTTGATTCCTCTTCCCGCATTTACAAATTCTTGCACTTTATCATATTTCTTAAGTCTCTGCACTTCGCACTTCTACTGATATCAACAATTCTTAGTAAAATTTGATCACAAATGGCCTGAGATTCCTAGTTGATCTCGCAAGTAACACGTGTAGTGAAACTAGCGGTGTTTACTAAAAATCACAGTAAACAATTAGCTAATATGTTTCAATAACTATGCTTCATCTTGGAAGCTATACAATTGGAGCGAGCATTTATTAGTTCTAAATTAGTAAAAGAGTTGCTGCTTAGAAATTGATTAACTGACATAACTATCACAGGGGAAATTATGATTGGACATTGTGACCTTATTGAGAGGATTATGATTGGCGAGGATAAATTGAGTCATTTTTCTGGTGTTGCATTGGGGCAGGCATGTACAATGGTTCTAAGTGATGCTAGGTACTTTTTTTTGCTCTAAAAGTTCCTTTCTAATGTTCTTCTTTTACATGTAACACCCCGGTATTTTTATTTGTTAAAAATACCCAAGTGCACATCAATAACACATCAGAGATAATATTTCCCGGTGAACCGTATTATAGGACTTTCATTCATTCGTGGTTTAATTTAACCACGTGCATTTTAATTCAACACGACACCGACTGCAATCCAGTGCTAAATCCCGGTGAACGTGTTAAGAATCAGTACGGCACCGACTGCAATCCTGTGCTAAATCCCGGTGTATCGTACAACAAAACTTTCAACATAACACCGACTGCAATCCTGTGCTGAATCCCGGTGAACCCCCTTACCAATAGTATTTTCCCTAATGGCACGGAGCCTAGGGTAGGGGATCATGACTGCCCCGCCTAGTATGTTAACATGGGTCGTCACCCAACTCGATATAATAAATATATCTACAGACACATGAACTCAGGGTTCATTACCGTAGACAATCAATTGAACATTTATTTCACATTACAATTTAAATCCACAGTCACTCTCGCATACTAACTCGTCACCTTTCAACACATTATACGTCTCCAAAAACAGTTCATTTTGCCTTAAAAATAGAATATTCAGTTAGGCCTCTGAATAAGCTTTCAAACGTATCTTAGAACACCTCAATCGGGTTCTCGGATCAAAAGTTATCGCGAAAACAAAAACAGTGTACAGTTGCTGAAAATCTGCAAACCGTCGCGACGCGAACTGCGGCCGTCACGACGCGAAAAGCGTCAGAAACATTTGCGTTGCAAAAACACACTTGGTCGCGGGCGATGCCCTGCGGGTCGCGACACGATGGGGACCTGTCTAGTGCAGATTTTGCGATTTTCGTGAAATCCGCTATTCCGCTCAATTCCGATTCTCGTTCCGATTGAAAACAGATCAAACAACCAACAAAACAGGCCCAATCAATTCCACACAATCAATCAATCCAATCTAAAACTCAATCTAAACGAATTTTATCCAAAAGCGCTATTTTTCGAAATAACGGTTTTTGACTCAAAATTTCTCGGAACCAATCGACGTACAAATTATACCAAAACGGAATAATCCTAAACTTGAGTAAAACTCACCCTTGACGCGAGAGCCGATACCGAGCCGAATTTGCCGAGACTTGAGAATTCCCGAACGGAACCCTATATCACCAAACCGCTTCAAACTTCGATTCGAGCTCCACCACGCGATCAATCCGCTCCTAGCTTCGATCCTAAACATAACTCAATCATCAACACAACCTAACAATCCATGATTTCAACGAATTTTCCTCACAAACCCTCAATTTTCGAAGTCAATAAGCAAGGGGGAAAAATGGAGAGAAATTTACCAAACTATTGGGTTTTGATGGTGGAGGAGGGATGATGATGATGATGATGATGATGAATTTTGGGGCTGGATCTTCACTTCTTCTTCTTCCTTTCTCTTCTTCTTTCCTCTTCTTCTTTTCTTCTTCTCCTTTCTTCTCTTCTCTTCTTTCCTTCGATTCTTTCTTTCTTTGACTTCTCTTCTTTCTTTCTTCTATTAAGTGGTAATATGGTTAAATGACCATATTACCCTTAATCTCTTATTTCTCCCCCAAATCACCCTTATTCCGTTTTATCAGTTTATCGTTAATTAACTTTAGCACTCGACAAATACACCAATCAAGTACTAAAAATAATTAATTTGGGTCAACATCCAAATAATTCGATTAATTATTTTTGAGGATGTTACATTACATTTTCAGTTGTTTGACTCTTAATAACATATCGATTTCCGTTCTGGTTTTTTAAAGGTCAAACTATAACATTCTAATGTTTTTTTTTATGTTTTTCTGCTTTTGTTGCAGCCATCATGTTCTTGATGAGGCTGAGGTCATTGCATGATGCCTTGTGTGTGCTAACTCAAACTATCAATGACAACATAAAGTTGCTTGGAGGCGGGTGGCATGAGATGTTGATGGCAAATAAAGTGGATGCATGCCTTAGTTTCTTCTTTTATAAAAGAAAGCAATTGTTTTGAATATAATTTTCAAAATAACTTACTACCTTTTCCTTTTAGACTTTGTTTGCCAGCTTATTCATTTATTTGTCAGCAAAAATTGTACACTCAAGGATACATGTTATTATTTGGTCTTTTTTTTTTTTACATATTTTCAGTCTTTTACAAGAGTAACTTCAACTACATTTGGCAACTTTCAATTATGAAATTAGTATCTATTTTAAAATTGCAGCAGAAAAATGGGTCTTAGAGAATAGACAGTTATACTTTATCAAGTTATTCAACAATGTGCTACATAATATGAAAATGATAATAAAAAATGTGCTTCAAATGCATTTCATCACCGGCCTAAATCTTTCACTCAGCTAGCCTGATGCTAACCACCACCCCCTTCCCCAATTTTTAAATCTTGACCAACCAAAATTAAAATCTATAAATCATAAATAACATGACATAAGCACAGGTCATTAATCTTTCATAAATCTTGACCACGTAAAATTAAAATCTATTAATTATGAATAACATGACACAAGCATAGGTTAATTGGTTGTTATTTATAATTAAAATAACATGACACAAACCTATGTCATAATGTAAAAGGTAATAATATATAATAGTCCCCTAATGCAAAATTAAAAACAAATGGATTCACATCGAGAAGGTCAAGTGGTAACTGGACTTGGATCCCACCCCAAGGTCTCAGGTTCGAATCTTAGGTGTGGCAAAAACTCTATTTGGAGGGGAGAACCACACGGCCGGCAAAGCCGGAAACTCGTGGCCTATTAATGAGGTTTTATGCTGTATCGTACAGTCAATTAATCAAATTTTAGACGTGGTTATAAAGTGATTTTTTATGAAAGTACAAAATATTTTTTTTATGGTCATTGGACACCAAGGATAGACATAACTCTGTTGGGAGGGGAGAACCACACGGCCGGCAAAGCCGGAAACCCGTGGCCTATTAATGAGGTTTTATGCTGTGTCGTACAGTCAATTAATCAAATTTTAGACGTGGTTATAAAGTGATTTTTTATGAAAGTACAAAATATTTTTTTATGGTCATTGGACACCAACATAAGTCATTAATCAGAAATTAAATTTTTTGTCATCACCATATGTCATTAGTTAGGAATTAATTGACATTATATGAAATAAGAAAAATTTAAGGTTATTTGACATCACCACATGTCATTAGATAGGAATTAATTTTTTTACATTAAATGTACAATTGATGGTAGAGCATTTGACATCACCCCTTTTTTTATGCCCAGCCCAGTTGTTGTTCATGTTTGAGATTTACCCCGACTGGTGTTGTGTGATTCAGGCCCGAGGTTAACAAAGTAATTTTCGTATGATTCTTATCGTACCAAATAGTAGCGATATTTTCTTAAGGATAATACTTAAAAATACGAAGACGAAATGCAAAAACATTAAATGAGAAGCCCGTGCGTAGTTAAAAAGGCATAATGGTAAATTTGTACAATGCATAATATTGAGATTGTAATATTTCTAACGAATCACTTATTCCTACCCTAGGTCATTAATCTCTCATTTATTTATATTTATATTATATTATACGACAGCAGCGTAGGCCATTATTAACAAATTATCAAATAAAATTAAACGCGTGAGATATAAGAATTACTTTTTTATTGTCTCTCTGGTATAAGAATTAAATGACAAATATCAAATAAAATTAAACACGTGAGATATAAGAAGCTTGTATTGATTAAATGACATCGACGTAGGTCATTATTAAAAAACTATCAAATAAAATTAAACGTATGAAACATAAGTTGGAAGTATATAAGTTATTTTCCTAACCGAAGCTCCATCCGAGTATGTCCGAGCTTGGAGGTCTTCTGTCCGAGCTTGAAGGTCATCTGTCTGGGTTCAAACCCAGAGGGAACCGGCGTGAGCAGGAGCTAGGATGTACGCTGAAGATGTCCACCTCGACGATGAGGTCAGGAGCTTCCGACGTTGAATCAACCAGTGTTTTCTTCTCCCAAATCGAGGTCGGTCACCAAAGTGCAGCCTCGACTTGAATTGCAGAAGTTAGTGTAGAAGTAATTTTGGAACGTAGCGTCTCCAGGTCGGTTGGTTGATCCACTGCATTATCAACCTCGGCTCAAATGTTGCCGGCGAGGCATCAGAGTTGAGATGGTCCCAGGATTTTCTCTGACTTGGAAGTGTTATCATTTGTGAACTCGAATTGATTGTTCCATCTCGGCCCTGTGGGTGATTTAATAGTCTCTTCAGTCCAGTTCACGAAGTGCTTGGACTGTGACCGAGCTCGAAAATTAATATCCAAATATTTGACACAATCCTACATCATTTTTAGTAAATGCATATTACGGACTACGCATTTAATAAATGACGCAATCCTACATTATGAACCATGTCTAATGTTGACCACTCTCTTTTAATTCTCAAACTCTCCACTTCCCCTCTAATCGGACAAAATTAGCATCTATTATATCTTTATTTCTATTCGTACTTCGCAAATCTGAAAAACTCTTCGTTTTTTCTAGCAAAATATAAATTAGGAGCGGCGGCTGTTATACCTCAATTTTGTCTGCTTATATAAGAAATTTTTTAAAAGATGGATGACACAATCCTAGGTCATAATATGAAATTATGGTATTATTAATAAATGATTAATAATAAGTGTAGAATATTCAAATTTATAAAATAGAAGAGCTATTTTTTTATAGAGCCACGACACAACCATAGCTCATAAAATTTGCATCATAATTGTAGACAAATTTAACATACCGATATTTATGAGTTTTTTTAACATATGGATGACACAATTCTACATCATAATATGGGATTATAAGATTACTAATAAATGTATAAAAAAACATATTTATAATATATATAACATTTTTTTGATCAAAAAAATAATATGTATATAACATTTTTAGTAAATCTATAACTTTCAAATTTCTAATGTATAAGATTAATTTTTTCCTATAAAAAAAAAGATTAATTTTTTTGATGGATAGATGACACACCTTAGGTCATAATTTTGGAATCAAACTATTTTTAATTTAATAAATTCATACGGGACAATTTGATAATCTATAGCTATTATTAATGTATCATGTAAAAGACAATAATGTATAATAATTAATTATTTTATAGATGGATAACACAATCCTTGGTCATTATAATAGTTAATAAATATTTTTAATAAATTACTTTAAAGAGAATTTATTAGACAATGTGTATGGATGAGATTAGTACTATTTTGGAAAAGCATTTTTAAGAATAAAAAGATGTTATACAATTAATTTACTGGTAAAATAAGAAACTATAATTTAAGGTCATAAATAAATTAAGTAGTTAATCTAATAAACTACTTAAAAATAAGGGCGAGTTTCTCCATACAAAGCAAACATATTATGGAGAAAGTACTTAAAAATAATCTAGAATGGCATATTATAATCCATATAGTTATACCAGTAATTAGGTCACAAAAATTATTTTACCAGTAATTAGGGGTATTTATTATAATCCATATAGTTATACCCCTAAATTTGAAAAGTTAGAATGGCATATGATTTTCTCTAATATATCCATAAAAAGTAAAGTTTTATGTAGTATGGTTATAAAAAAAATAAAACTTCATAATAATGACATATGCCCATGTCATTGTGAAAATTAAAAGATAAAAATTTAATTTTATACTTTACAAACAATGTGTCGCACAATTTTGGTTAAAAAAATTTCCAGAATTATGACATAAGGGGATTCATCCTTAATTGTAAAAATAATTATTAAATTTAAAAATAATTTTAAATGCCTATTCGTTGTTCAGCTAATGAATATGGTTGATTTGGATAATATAATCCATTTAATAATAATAATTATTATTGCTGTTGAAAAATATAAAAAAAATCTAATTTTTTAAAATGGGAGAGGGGAATTTTTTTATATGTCTCAATAAAAAACATAAGGCGATCCACCCTATTTTGTATATTCTACATTTATTATTAATTAATGATTTATTACTAATAATATAGTCCCTTAATAATGATTTATTAATAAAAAAATTACTAAAACATTGCAAATTTAAATTCTTATAAATCACAAATTTATAGAGCATTTTAACAAATAATTATTATGATCCAGTGTTTATGACCTAGGCTTGTGTCATGGTTCTACAAATAATAACTCTTATTTATTATAAACTTGTATATTATACATTTATTAATGATAATGATAGAGTCTCATATTGTGAGGTAGGATTGTGTCATCCATCTAAAAAAATCTTATACATTATAAATTTATAGATCATTTTAGCAATAATTATTATAATGCAATATTTATGACCTAGGGTGGTGTCATGGTTCTATAAAAAAATAACTCTTATATCTTATAAATTTGTACATTATAAATTTATTTATAATAATATAGTCCCATGTTATGACCTTGGATTGTGTCATCTATCTAAATAAAAAAACATTATACATTACAAATTTAAACTCTTATACTTTAGAAATTAAATATTATAATGAAAATGTTAGGACCTATGGTTGTGTCATGGATCTATAAAAAAAGTGATTCTTATATATTATAAATTTGTATATTATATATTATATATTCAATAATAATATTATAAATTATAATATTATCATTCCATGTTATGACCTAGGATTGAGTTAGCATCTACAAAAAAAACCTTTTATAAATTAAAAATTTATACATTAAAAATTTATTTAAAATATTAAAATCCCAATATTAGTTTCAATTTTAAAAAGTTCATACTAATATGTTTATTATATATACTAAAATTCCAATATTAGTTTGAACTTTAAAAATTCCATACTAATTTCTATTAAAAGGCTGCAAAGTTTTATGTTCATTTCTGTTCTGGAGTCAACCAATGGGTCTCATTAGCAAAACCAGGAGGTGCGCTTAGCAAGTGATATGGGTCAGCCCAACAGATTCAGCCCATATCCACCTCATGCGAGCCCAACATGCTTGGACGGTCAAGATCGACTCTACCCATCCAACGATCCACGAGAGGGCACGATTTCCTATAAATACAGGCAAACATTGCCCAAAGAAAGGTTGAATCTCTAATCCTTAGTACCTTCACTCTTATATTCTATATACTGACTTGAGCGTCGGAGTGGCTTGCAGGTACCCCCCCCGGGCGCTCATTGACCTTCCGTCAGGACAGCAAGAGACCTACCAACAGCAGACGACCAAAAAGCTGCTCGGTACAGAATATTGGCGACCACAGTGGGAGATTTCTATCTTTCGCATCATCACTACTCAAACTTTTCTCTTGCTGCTTCATGGCTCCCAGGGGCAGACCCCGGGTTCAGAGCATTGTCATACCCACACCCCGACCGGAGGATACCCCCGAGGGCAACGTTTTGACTATACAGGACGAGGGTACCAGTCAACCTGCCCAGCCCTCTAATGTGAATCAGCTTTTGGACCTCCTGACCAGGAAGAACGACTGAGGGAGATTGAAAGGCACGTGACCGCCCTGCCAGAACAATCTCCCCTCGGCAGGATGACAGGTCCTCCAACGGCGGTGACAGTGACCTCAAGGCACCACCAGTCCCCACCTCGGAGACATCATGTCCATCGCTCTCCCCCTAGGCGATGCAGACGTGGGGAATCAGACTCACCCCCAGGGACCTATCGGCCTCGTGACACCCACTCCAGCACCTCCTCACATGCATCCCCTAACACACATGAGAGGTCAAGGAGTCGGGTCGTCACCCGAAGAAGGAACCACCGGGGTTCTCCATCGAGGAGACCCTCCGAGCGACACAGGTATCAAGAGCTGGGCTATGAAGACACCTCCCCCCGAAACTCAAGAGAGTCTTCGGAGGAGGGGCCGTTTACAAGAAGGGTAGACGAATGCCAAATCCCAAGGACCTTGGAAAAGCTTCCAAATCTCAAGATGTACGACGGGACTGGAGATCCGGACGGTCATCTGACACACTTCTCCCTAATGATGCGCTACAAGGGCGCCAGGGAACCCGTCCATTGCAAAATCTTCCCCCTCACTCTCGAGGGTTCCGCATTAGAGTGGTTCCAAGAGCTGAGGCCGAACTCCATATCCTCATGGGGGCAGCTGGCGAGAATGTTCACGGCTCGTTTCACTGCCTCCCGGCTAAAGCCCAAATCGGAAGAAGTACTGAGAGCCGTTAGGCAGCGGAACCACGAGACACTGAGTGAGTATATTGAGTGCTTCAATAAGGAAGCTTCGAGCGTTCGAAGTTTGGAGGACAGGCAAAGGTTGTTCTGGATGAAAGACGGGTTGAGAAAGGGAAGCTTGTTCCAGATTGATGTAGGTATCAACAAGCCCAGGGACTTGGGCGAGTTCCTTCAAAGATCCCAGAAATACATGAATTATGAAGAGGACGATTTGGCTTACCGCGAAGCAGCCAAGGTAGGGGGCGACGATGAAGACACCTGGGAGGTCCACCAGCAAAAGGTAACAGGAAGCAGGGACCATGAGGGGCGCTCCCGTAAATTTATAAATCGAGCACCCCTCGTCACATCCCGGGCGCAAATTTTAGCTGAATGAACTAACACTGAGTTCAAGAACGTGAAGAGACCAGTACCTTTGGTGCTAAAAGATGGCCAAAACCCCCCGAGGGGATGGTGCCGCTATCATCAATGCGGAGGCCACGACACCAATGGCTGCCAAGCTTTGAAAGACGATATTGAGGAAATGATTCAGAGAGGGAAACTGTCGCAGTACGTAAAAAGGGAGGGGGAACCAAATGGCTCCCGCAAAAGAGCCTGATCCCCCGCAAAAAGATCCAGGTCCTCGAGGAATGAAAAGGCCCCAGACGGCGAAGGGGTCAAAAACGACGACAGTACTTCTGCCGAGAAAGAGGACACCCGAAGGTCCAAAGGAAGGCCAGTGGCCATGGCGATCCACGGAAGAAGCCCCCGTGATGATTGGGGGTCTCGCAAGTCAATGAAAAGGAAGTGGAAAAAGATCTTGAGCGTTGCATCAACCTCAGCCCCCAGGAAGGGACCTACCCGGCCGCCCTTATCCTTTGACGATAATGATTTGCTGTTTGGAAAACCGAACAAGCACGTCACGTTGCTCATCACTGCCATTATGGCCAACATTGAGGTAAGGAGAATCCCGGTCGACCAGGGAAGCGCGGTAGACATCATCTTTGAAGACTTGCTGCATGCACTGAACATCTCCCCCGGCAACCTGAATCCCTACCGAGGGGGAGCTTTAACCGGGTTCAACGGGTCGAAGACTAAACCACTAGGCCAACTGGAGTTGATGGTCACCTACGGAGACCCCGATAGTAAGCCACCTTTGTTCAGAACTGTTAAAACACCCTTCCTAGTCCTACCATGCAAGTCGGTCCACCAATGCATCATTGGGAGACCCACACTGGGCAAGCTAGCGGCAGTCGCCTCGACGGTTCATCTGAAGATGAAATTCTACAGTTTAGAGATTAAGGTTGTGACCCTTCAGGCGGACCTGAGAGCAACGCGTCGATATTTCTATATGAGCCCTAGAGACGAAAGAGAAACTACTGAGGTGAGAAACTCAGGTGGTGGATCCAGAGAAGAAGCGGAGGTTAAAGTGACGCACTGGGATGCCAAAGGTGATCCGAGCGCCAATGAAGAGGCAACCAGCGCCCATGAGGGCGCCTGGCAGGGCGCCAATAAAGAAGCAGTCAGCCGTGACTCTAAATAGGAAGCAGAGCATCAGGACTGGAGCCTAGTGCTTCGATGTGAGTAATTAACGAAGTTCATTTTGCAGTTACAATTTGCTCACTAAGCATTAACACTTGCCCCAAAGAAAATTCCTTAAGATCAATAAAGAAAAAGGGTCCAAATCCACAGTTGGGGTGCCTAGTATTTCAAACTAACTTAGGTGGTCACAATCCCTTGGATGAGTTCTATCCAAGCCGAGTCTTAGTAAAAGGTGCCGGGGGTATTCTTCATGACAAATTGACCCGGTAGGCGTCGGCAACTCAACTGCCTAAAGAAAGCTCAACTTAGCAACTATCTTGAAAAATCCCAAGTACAATAAAGGCACTCACGCGAAAGCACCTGCAAAGCATGAGACCATGAGGTCTTGGAAAGACGCAAAGATCAAGCAGGCATGAGACAGTGATTGGAAAGCCAAGAAGCAGAGCTACAGGTTACGCTCAAAACCAAATTCTGATGTCTTGAAGGCCTAAACGGTGAAATACATGCCAGGGCGGGACACCTACCCTTGACCCCCCTCTCATAAAGGTGACCGGGAGGGCGTCTCAAAGGGGTTAGCATAAAGATAGCAAACTTCATTGATATAGGAGAAGAGATCACCAAAGGAGCAGGAGAGAGAACCAAACAGGAAAGTTGCTGTGATCAGCTGACGATATTAGCAGGCCCGACAACGGCACGAGCCGAAAGGGCGACCTCACCTACGAGGGCATCCTAAACGACAACGTCGAGTCAAGACCATCCCTCGAGATAAACTCAACTTGGGGGACAACGGCGGAACCAAGTCAAATATCCACTAGAGGCACCACTGGGGATCACCATCGAGGAGATCCCCCGACCAACGCAAGTCAACATCAAACTCTGCCACGAGGTACGAGGCGGCATCGAAGTCGCAACCTCTGACGGAAGTTAAATTCAGACCGAGATCTGAATAAACTCCCCCAGAGTCACCGAGAGGGGTGCGAAGCGGCATCGAATATGGTCGCAACCTCTGACGAGAGTTAGATTCAGACCGAGATCTGAATAAACTCCCCCAGAGCCACCGAGAGGGGTGCGAAGCGGCATCGAATATGGTCGCAACCTCTGACAGGGGTTAAATTCAGACCGAGATCTGAATAAAATCCCCCAGAGTCACCGAGAGGGGTGCGAAGCGGCATCGAATATGGTCGTAACCTCTGACGGGAGTTATATTCAGACCGAGATCTGAATAAACTCCCCCAGAGTCACCGAGAGGGGTGCGAAGTGGCATCAACAATGGCCGCAACCTCTGACGGGAGTTAAAAGTCAGACCGAGTTCTGATAAACTACCCCCAGAGTTTACTGTGCCACGAGGCAATAAGAGATTATTCATTCAGATGTACGAGGCAATGACTTGCGCCCAGGGCCACCCGGCGCGTGCCTGTTATAACCAAGAGAATCAAGCCTGACAAAGACCTCATGATCAAATCGAAAGATGCTCGACTCTAGAACGGCTTCTAGATACAAACACCGAGCGTGGCCAATCGCTTTGTCGTAGGCAGCATAGAAGAATCTCCACCACTTCATGCTCAATCAGCAGATCATCATCAGAAGAGGTAACGACGAAGCCAGGGAAGCTAGCTTCCTCCAAAGGCACGGTATCACTCGCCATCTCTCAACCTGCAGGACAGGGGGCAGAACAAGCAGTTACAAGACATGACCGAACACCCCCTCCCCTGAGGTGGGGGACGTCAACAAAACAAGAGGTTACAACCCCCTCCCCTGAGGTGGGAGACGTCAACAAAACAAGACATGCTTAGAAGAACAAAGAAGCTAGAAAGATAAGCGAAAAGTCCGCCCAGGAGGGCGCCTGTCAGGACCAAGAGTGCGCCTGTCAGGACCAAGAGGGCGCCTGTCAGGACCAGGAGGGCGCCTGTCAGGACCAAGAGTGCGCCTGTCACGACCAGGAGGGCGTCTGACAGAAGCAACCAGCACCCCTGAGGGCGCCTGTCAGGACCAGGAGGGCGCCTGGCAGAAGCAACCAGCGCCCATGAGGGCGCCTGGCAGGAGCAAGCGGCGCCCAGCAGAGGGGCACCTGGCAGGGGGCAGTCTGAAAGCAAATCCTTCGCGGCAGGGTGGTCAGCACTATGCAGTAAGACGCTCATGAGAGCACCGAACCTTGTCTCGCAAAATCTGCTCCATGATAAGCTATCCAGCACACGCTAGCAGGGAACAACGCCCAAGGCACCCAGCAGGGCGCCAACACTCAAAAACAAACAAGCATCCGGGAAGACGCCCACGAGGGCCCCAGCATCGGGATGTCTTAGCACCTTGGCCCAAGGTGCCCAAGAGGGCACCAACATCAGGGGGGCATGGCACAGGGCACCCAAGAGGGCGCCAACCTCAGAGCACTTGACACAAGGCGACGCCAACATCAGGATACGTCACCCTAGCTTGGTGTCGGGCACAAGGATTACACCGAAGGAGGTCTGGGTCACGGTCGCGACAAAATATTCTCGTACTACCCGACAAAACAGACGAAGCAACACTTAGAAAATATTTCTCCTATGACAGAACACAGCTGCTACAAAGGAAGTGTCCCTCGTAACCTTGCAGAGCCGGCAAACCGACGAAAATCCTTCAAGCCAAGACTATCCTCCGGAATAATCTCGGCTTGGGGGGCAACTGTTCTGGAGTCAACCAAGGGGTCTCATTAGTAAAACCAGGAGGTGCGCTTAGCAAGTGATATGGGTCAGCCCAACAGATTCAGCCCATATCCACCTCATGCGAGCCCAACATGCTTGGACGGTCAAGATCGACTCTACCCATCCAACGATCCACGAAAGGGCACGATTTCCTATAAATACAGGCAAACATTGCCCAAAGAAAGGTTGAATCTCTAATCCTTAGTATCTTCACTCTTATATTCTATATACTGACTTGAGCGTCGGAGTGGCTTGCAGGTACCCCCCCACCCCCCCGGGCGCTCATTGACCTTCCGTCAGGACAGTAAGAGACCTACCAGCAGCAGACGACCAAAAAGCTACTCGGTACAGAACAATTTCAAAAATAACTTGTATACTTCCAACTTATGTCTCATAGTGGATGTGCTCATGTACAATACTTCCTAATTGAGTCACGAAAAAATAATTAACTATTATAAATTACCTAATATTTGTTAACCTTTCCTTCAAGTATATATAATGGCAAGCATTTAAAAGTACGAAGAACTAATGTCTGAAATATTAAACGACAAGCCTGACTGGTGTTGTGTTATTCAGGGCCGAGGTTAACAAAGTAGTTTTCGTTCGATTCTTATCGTACCAAATAGTAGAGTTGTTTTCTTAAGGATAATACTTAAAAGTGCGAAGACGAAATGCAGAAACGTTAAATGACAAGCCCGATTGGTGTTGTGTGCTTCAGGTCCGAGGTTAATAAAGTAACTTTCGTACGATTCTTATCGTACCAAATAGTAGCGATGTTTTCTTAAAGATGGTACTTAAAAGTACGAAGACAAAATGTTAGAAACATTAAATGACAAGCCCGACTGGTGTTGTGTGATTCAGGCCCGAGGTTAACAAAGTAACTTTCATACGATTCTTATCGTACCAAATAGTAACGTTGTTTTCTTAAACTCCTTACCATTTAGTTGTACGCGGACTTATTTTCTTAGACTTATCTAAATATCTAGGTGTTATAGGGCAAGACTTCACTCCCTAATAATTTATTTCCAAAACAAGTATTATTATTATTTTTATTTATTTATTTATCCTTCTTTTGATGCATCATCAAGAGTGTCATGCAAAATCCTTGCATCATCAAGAGTGTCATCTTAGGAAGAAATACTATTCAAAAGCACATGATCATACTAATTGCGTTTTAGTCTCTTTTTTTATTATTATTTCATCTTCATCTCAAATTCCTATAGAGCACATTAATTTATATGATGACATATATCACATGATCATAGTGCACCTTTTTTTATTAAACTATTGTCTTATACATATCAACCCCATTTTCACCTCAATTCCTGCACTCCCTTACAATGTCCGATACACATAAAAATTTCAACCTACATAAACACAACCTGTGCGTTACCTTCCACGATGACTTCTACAATAACTCGCCTTGACAATCTTCCCCTCACGCATCTCACGCAATGGTTTCACCAGGTCGAGGACGAGGTCGGGATAGATCAGAGCCATCTGAGCGACGACGTTAATTGAAGGCTCTTACCGCCAGTCCTACCGCCTGTAGAGCACACATTTTCTTGAAGCGAACTGCCTCATCCCGGGATGCCACCGCCGATGCCAATTCGCTGCCGAGCTCCTCAATTCGACGCCCAAGCTCCGGGACCTTCTCCCTGACCCAAGCTACCCAATACACATAATGAAGAAGCTTCGACGACCTTATTGTCGCTGCCTTTCATTTGATGTGTTTTTAGATGAATAGTTGATCATCAATGTGGTGCTTCTATACTCTGTTTTTTTTAATAAGTCAAGGTACTGGCCGAGTTGTTTTTGGGTTATTTCTTTTCTTGAGGGTTTCATTAAACATGACCTTATTATCCCCAATTCGGAGGGTATATTACAAAGATTGTGGTCATGCGCCAATTTCTTTACTAATTGAACCGTCCAAGCCGACCAAGGCTCTTAGAGCATGCCACATGGTCTCGGCTTGATGAGTTCACGGTATGACCTGTAAGATCAACACGACATCGGCAAGAGAGAAGCGGACGTGAAGGAAGGCAACGATGATAAGCCAGAAGAAAAACCACCCCGGCAGTTGAGCAAGAGCCCGGCTATAAATAGAAAAAGGGAGAAAAGAGATGGTCATTCAGCCACAGACACAAACACACCATTATTTTGATAGACAAAAGCCTATCCGACTTGATTGTAATCATTCCGACTTATTAATAAAATAGTATTCAAGTACACTAATTATGTAAATACAGGTCGGACGGTAAATACATCGTCACGTTATATAGAATGTACACTAATAGAGTCTTTTTATCATTTGTAGACACATAAGATGCACATCTTCTTATTTTGGCAAGAAATCAACACATAATTTTATGAAGACAAAAAATGGAGCAAATTTGGAAATAGTGGTATTCATAGGCTTTGTGTTAAAATAAGCGTAAAAACTTGCATTCAAGCAATGACATAAGCACCTATCAAGAATATAACCGCTATATTCTTAAAAATGTATCATCATACAATATAATATAAACCCCTTTCTTATTTTACTTTTTTATTCGATGAATTATAAGACTCAATCCTTAAAAAACCTATAAAATAGATTATAGATTATTACAATTAGATTTCTTGATTTATGAAAACTATTTCTTCGCACGGTGCATGAACCTTCCATTATTTTAACGATTCGGCATATATAGAGTTGAAGTTTTAAAAAAAAAAGTTCACCGCAAGAAAAGACATAGAGTTATAATACACTATGCTTTTGAAGTTATAGATCAAGCTTATCATACAAGACAAAATAACTGACCATAATGTAAACCATTAATGTCCATGATGTACCTGGATGTTCATTTTTCCCATGTTTTCCTGAAAATTATCACCGTAGATTCATATTCTTTAGTGGTAAAATAACTGACCATGATCAATATGTCGAACTATAGAATAATTTTATTTTTCGTTATATTTGTGTACCGTTTATTACATATTGTGAGATGCATCCTATTTCCTTTTTTTAGGTGACCATCCCATGCGGAGCACGGGCACCTGTCTAGTGTATACATATATATATATATATATATATATATATATATATATATATATATATATATATATATATATATATATATATATATATATATATACGGGTGTGGGCCCCAGAGCGAGCTGGGCACCGTGGTACCCGTCTCCAATCCCGTGCCCATGTGTGCGGGTAATTATCCGCCTGATTGCAGGTATTTTTTGCGGGTACCCTATGAGCATGGGCTTAATTGCTATCCCTAATTGCAATCGTTTTTGAAAGAGGCACGGAAGAATTAGATGTTAATTGTTAATGATACTTGCTTAAAATGGGATGTGGGAACAAACACACACTCATGAAGGAAATTAAGGACTGCAAGCCTTTGCTTGCATCAAAGAGGAATGAGACTCATCTATCTATATGAAACCTTAAATTGTTGTTGCAACAATAATTTATCCCATGGTTACAAGATTTTACTACAGATATCTAAAATGGAAGTTTCAGAACTACTCTTTACCTTGAATTCCCAATCCACTGGCCAGCTTCAAAGTCCTAGATGCTTCACATAAAATATAGTAAATCGCATATCACAATGCACTGAGTTTCTTAAATTCACAATAATAAGGTATCAAATATCAATATTAAAAAAGGAAAAAAAAACAGACAAACTGTAACATCCTCTATTTAACTAATTTAATTCATTTAAATTAGCAAAGAGGTTAAGATAATTCATTGGCTAAATCTAATATTTAGCACAAGAGGTTTATTATGTGTTGATTAATTAGCATAAATTACTTAATTATGTGATGTTTGAAATAAATGATTTATAGTTGTGCATAATTGAAATATTATGTTAAGTTAGGGAGTTAAGGAACAATTGTGGAGTTAGGAGGGGTTTAAGTGAGCATTAGTGAGGAAGGGTATTTTAGTCTTTTTACCCATTTAAGTTGACTATCCTTAGCTGAACCATGCCAAGAACCAACAGCACACTCACTTGATAGAATTCAGAAAAAGAAAACAGAAGAAATAGGGAGAAAGGGAGAGAGTGAGGCCGAGAGAGAGAAAGGGAGCCTAGAAGGGAGGGCTGCCATGGAAAACTTGATGCATGTTGCATCCAACTACACCATTAAACTCATCTTCTCAACCTCTATCCATTGATACAAAAATTTTCATCTACATCCCTCTCTACCTTATTCTACCATTGTTGAAGTTGCAAGCTCAAAGTTCATGAAAATGGGTTGGATGATGAATGTATGTTTGTTTTGAGAGCTACAACGTGATTAGCAACATTCATCGGGTGGATTGGAAGCTGAAATTCGAGTTTAGTGTGTAAGAGCTTGCTGGACCTGGGAAGCTCGAATGTAGGGTGTTGGGAGAGTGGTTGTGTTGTGAAAATGGGTGCAAACTCAAAGTCGCAAAATCTGCTTAAATTCGTTTGGCATAGCCTCCAGTAATTCTCGCATAACTCTTCCCACAGAACGTATTTGTTATTCATCTTTAGTTATCTGGAAACTAGATAGGAAGCTCTTCATTTTCAGAACAAGAATGACCTAATTTGGTTAAGTTTTGAGGGAGATATTAACCCAACAAGTCAGTGTTGCGAATCAGTGAGAAATCTTACCTAGCCCCATTGTTCTGACCATAGCTCACTAAATACCCATTATCTCAGCTCGAAACCAAAACCCACCGAAACTAGACAAGATTTCCTTCATAATAGACCTTTGAATTGGTGAATTTGGTGAAGTATTGAGTCAGTTATGCATGATGCAAAACGGCTCACTGATGCTGTGAAAACAGAATCGGAGCTAGAACGTCGGTTTGTCGAATTTCGTCCGAGTCGTCAAAGTTTCGAGAGATATCGATTCCGTAGATAGGAGGGTGTTTCAGTAGCAAGGAAAAGTGATTGAGTTGCTGAGATTTGAATTTGGTTGCTGTTCCGAAGTCAGAATCGAATCCTAGACGAGTTCGTTAAAGGAGCGGTTCGGGAGAGTTCGTGGTTTTTGGAGCGGTTGAGTTCTCGGAGTCTCGGCGTCTTGCGATTTTCATCGCAATTGGTGAGTTCTATACTCGTTTAGGGATTTTACTTTTGTGTCAAATACTGAATGTGATTGAAAATGTGTGTTGGTTGTCGTTTCGTTGAATTTTAAGTCAAAAACCGTAATTTAGAAAATGCGTGGATTGATGTTTATGAATGAGTGATGGATTGATTACGTGATTGTCATGGTTGCTGTTTTGGATGTTTGTAATTGCTTCAAATATGCCTAAATTGTAGTTTGGATTTTGTTCTTATGTTGGATTTGGTGTTGGTATCATTGGGGTCGAGTTTTGGGTGAATTGAGTGAGTAAGGTTGTTTTAAAATCACTTCCAGTAGCCAAAAGCGCTCCAAGCGCTTCACTGTGCGTCCAAGCGCACGGCAAACAGAATCAAAATGTCCAAAAGCTCCCCAAGCCCTTCACTGTGCGTCCAAGCGCACGGCAAACAGAACCCAGATAGCCAAAAGCGCTCCAAGCGCTTCACTGTGCGTCCAAGCGCACGGCAAACAAAATCAAAATGTCCAGAAGCGTCCCAAGCGCATGGCCATGCGCCCAAGGGCACATAACAGTTTTAAAATTTATTTTTCCCACTCTTTTGGGTATCAATGATGTTCCAAATCTCTCCCCATTTTATTTTCAACCTTGCCCAATGAATTTAATACATGAATGCCATGAGTTTGAGTATGCTTGAGATGAACATATGAAATTGTCTTAAGTTATGAAAGTCAAGAAAAACCGTACTTTAGCAAACGCGCGTGTACACAAGTCAAAATAAGATAACGGACCTTGAGTCCCTTCATGTCATGTTAAGTCACTAATTGTAAGTCTATATAGATAAATTAACTCTCAATCCATGTAAAAAGAAATCAAGTTACTTTCCCTCGGGGATAGGTAGATGGTATACTTGTAATAATATGAGTATATCGAGGATGACGATCCTCTAGTTTATTAGCATACTAGGGGAGGGGAAGTCATGAGCCCCAGAACCTAGGCTCTCATGTTGCTCACTTGGATTAGTGGGATGGATTCACCGAGACGTCCCAACCTTAGCTAAGGCGGACTTCGAGGTGTTGTGCTAAGTTCATGAAAATATGATGTGTATGTCGCTTATGAGGGCTACACCAAGAAATAATTAATGTAATGAGTAGTTGCTTATCAGGGCTACACGTTAAAAGATATACTTTATGTATCGCTTATGAGGGCCATGAGTATAAAGTAAAGCATAATGAACCGCTTGAGTTAGTAAGGGGTCTCGATAGGACTCACTGAGATAATGTTTATCTCATCCTTCTTATATTGTGGTTTTTACAGAGAAGCAGGGGAAAGCTAAGGCGAACATCCATGGCTAGCTGACTTGACTCTTGGAGTTATTTGGACATTTAGTCCTATGTTTAGGCTTTTGCCCTTTTGTCGCTTTTCTAGTTTCGGTTGTATAACTATCTTTGTATTAATTGTAAAATCGTTTCCGCTATTTCCGTTTTGAATATTGAACATCAGGATTGTATAAGTTTTGAGTCGTGAGACTTAATTACTTTCATGTCAGTTTATGGGGTTCATTGAACCATTTGGTATTTACTATCAAAAGTTTTAGTTATGTTCAATATTTCGATAACAGGAAATTACTCTGATGTAGGCCATGACGTGCATTTCGGTGATTCTACATGTTAGAATTTCTGAGGTGTTACACAAACCGTTTGGCTTCAGTTCATTCATTGTCAGGGATATTTGGTGTAACCAAAGCAAGAGAAGCATAATGTATGATGTTAATACCTAGAAACTGAAGAATCAACCACTCTACATTGGTCTGCAACAGATACACCAAAATTCCATTGTTTTTATTGATTCTTGACAAAACTTGGATTAATCTTCAATTATAGGTTTCAAAGAGTTTCCCAGCAACCAGTAATATAACAAACCTCAGCCTCATTTTGGATTTATTAAATAATAGTAATCACTCCTCCTTAATCTCCTCCGCAAATCTCCTTCACTGTCTCTTTAATGTGCTAACATGTAGTGACACACTATAAACAAATGCACATAAACAAAAGAAGAAAGAGGGAACCAGATGAATGAATCTGAGGAGAAAAAGACATGTGGCGGCAGCGGACTTGCGAAAATTTTGGCGGGATTGTCCGATTGCTAAGTTGAGTAGGATATTTACTAAGAAGGATGCTGATGAATGAAGTTGTCTAGAAGATTAATTTCTTCTTGGAAGATTTGATTTCTTCTTGGAAGATTAATGGCCAATGGGTGGGCGATAGCGATATATCCGATCATTGCCCTATTTGGTTGCTGCGATCATCCAAGGATTGGGTCCGAAGCCTTTTCGTGTTTTTAATGGTTTGTTAGAGCATCCTGATTTCAAAGGTTTAGTGGAGCAGCGGTGGAAAGAGTTTTCGGTGAGGGGAAAAAAGGGGTATGTTATTAAAGAGAGACTCAAATTGTTGAAAGCTAAGCTCAAGGTTTGGAATAAGGACGAGTTCGGTCAGTTGGATCTTAGTATTAGCAATTTTATCTCTGATATGAACGAGCTTGATCAGGTTATTGCAGAGGGGTGCGTTGGAAGATGTGGTTAAGTTGATCAAACAAAAATTTATAGCTAATTGGATCAGAGAAGGGGATCATAATTCTAAGTTTCTTCATGCGTGCATCAAGAATCGTAATAGAGCTAATCAGATTGTTTCTTTGAATAGGGATAGGAGGAACTAGGAGGAGTTAGAGGAGGTGAAGCAGGAAGTAAAATGATTTTTCGAAACTAATTATGTTGAGGATCATTTTTAAAGACCAATTCTCGGGGGTATTGAGTTTGGTAAGATCGGTGAGGAAGAGAACTCTCACCTCATTGCTCCTTTCACGGAGGAGGAGGTGAAAGTGGAAGTGTGGGTTTGTGATGGGAATAAAAGTCCAGGACCGGATGGCTTCAATCTTAATTTCAATAAAGACTGCTGGGAGGTGGTGAAGGGGGGCTACTTGGGTTTCTTAGGCGAGTTCCATGCTAATGTTGTGATGCTCAAAGCCATTGCGGCTTCGTTCCTTGCTTTCATACCCAAGAAGGAGAGTCATCAAGATCTTAAGGAATATCATCTGATTTGTCTCATTGGTTGCATTTATAAAATCTTGGCTAAAGTGTTAGCTAGTAGACTGAAAAAGGTTTTGCCTGGGGTTATTTCTCCTTGTCAATCGGCGTTTATTTCGGCTCGGCAAATTTTGGATGGGGTGTTGGTTGTTAATAAGTTGGTTGATCTGGCGAAGCGGAGAAAAGATGAGTGTATGTTGTCTAAAGTCGATTTTGAAAAGGCTTATGATTCTATTTCTTGGGCCTTTCTTGAGTACATGATGGGTCGGATGGGCTTTGGTTCGAAGTGGATTAATTGGATTAAATCCTGTCTTCACAATTCTTCGATGTTTGTTCTTGTCAACGGGAGTCCAACTGGGGATTTTAAGATGCATAGGGGTCTTAAGCAAGGAGATTCCTTATCTTCTTTTCTTTTTCTCATTGTTGCTGAGGGTATAACCGGAATGGTCCAGAAAGCTGTGAGTGCTGGTTGTTTTTCTCAGTTTCAGGTTCATAATAGTCTCAGCTATTCGATGCTTCAAATTGCAGATGACACTATTTTAGTCGGCAAGGGTACCTGGAATAATTTATGGTGTATAAAGTCAATATTCAAAAATTTTGAATTGGTGTCAGGGCGGAAGGTGAACTTTCATAAGAGTTGTCTTTATGGTATTAATTTACAGGCGGGTTTTTTAGAGGCGGCTGCAACTTTCTTGTCTTGTAGTACCGCTAATATTCCGTTCAAGTTTTTGGGTATTCCGGTGGGAGCCAATCTAAGAAGAAGATATACTTGGGCTTCGATTATTAATAAGGTGAGAAAGAGGCTTTCATCTTGGAGTGGGCGTTTTTTGTCTATTGGTTGTAGAGTGACTCTCATTAACTCGGTCCTCAATAGTATTGCGTTGTATATGTTCTCTTTTTTCAATGCGCCCAAGATTGTTATTCAAGAGCTTGTTAAGATTCAGAGGGATTTCCTTGGGGGGTAATAGAGAGGGTCGTCCATTGTATCGGGTGTCTTGGGACAAGATTTGCAGACCCAAGAAGGATGGTGGTTTGGGGGTGAGGAATCTGGAAGCTTTCAATGTGGCTCTCATGAGCAAGTGGAAGTGGAGATGTATAAACGACAATAGTGCAAGTTGGTGGCAACTGCTTTCTCATCGATATGGCGATTTGAGACATACTTTCACAAGGACTATTTCGCATAAAGGGGGTACTAAGGATTCTTTATGATGGAGGGATTTAATACTTTTGGAAGTAGGAAATCCTTTGTATAAGGATTCTTTATGATGGAGGGACTTATTACTTTTGGAAGAAGGAAATTCTTTGTGGAATGGTGCCTTTGAATCTGCGCTGAGGCCTATGTTAGGAAGGGGGAATTGGATTTCTTTTTTAAGACATAAGTGGGCTAGTAATGACCCTTTTAAGGAACTTTTTCCTAGTCTTTTTGAAGTAGAAAAGCTTAAACATGGTAGTATTTTAAAGCATGGGTATTGGCTTGACAACATTTGGCGTTGGAATCTTGAGTGGAGTCGCAATTTGTCAGCTGAGGAGAGGGTTGATCAGGACCTGTTCTTGGACACTCTGCTTCAGTTTCATCCCGACGATTCATTGCAAGATTGTTGGCGGTGGAGGCTAGAAAACCTCCATTCTTTCTCTGTTAAATCTTGTTATGTGCTTTTGTTAAATTTGATGCAGCATGATAGGTTGGATAGGGATATCCAGAGTGCTCTTATTGATATGTGGAAGCTTTCTATTCCCACTAAGGTGGGAGTGTTTGGGTGGAGATTGTTTTTGGGAAGACTACCAACTCACGATAATCTTATTTCTAAGGGCATCATTAATGACCCTCACGGGGCTTGCTGCCCTTTTTGTTTTGAGCAGGATGAGTCGATTTCCCATTTATTTTTCTAGTGCAGGTGTTCTAGATTAGTTTGGATTGTTATTCAGAATTGGTCGGGAATGGCGATTGCAGATACTGTAGTAGGCGTTGAGCACTTCCGGGCTCATGGCTTGCAATTTGAATTTGAAATATATGATTTGGATCGCTGTCTCTTGGTGTATTTGGTTCCATCGGAACCATATTCTTTTCAGAGGTCATCTTTTTAGTCTGCAGGTGGTTGTTAATCATGTTAAGTCCATAACATGGACCTGGTTCATAAGTATAGAAGCTCGCAATTCTACTTTTAAGATATCTGATTGGTGGGGTAATCCTTTGGATTGTATGATCTCGGTGTAATTGAATTTATGCCTCTTTCTTCCTGGGGTACTCTTTTTCCTCCTTGGGTCTTTTTCTCATGGGGTTTTGGTCCAGAGAGGTTTTAATGAGCCCCCTTGTAGATGTAACGGTTGTGGTGCCTGCTTGCACCCATTTTATAAAAAAAATCTGCTTATCAAAAAAACTATATAGATAAGAGGCTGCGAGCAAGAGACATTGATGGGGTATTTTAGGGAGAGCAATCTTTTGAAAAGGGTAGTTGTTATATTTTATAAAAAAAATGAAAACTCTGTTCCTTCCTCCTCTTCATAATCGACCTCCCCATTTTCCCCTATCAACATGCATGCACTTTTCCTACCAGTCGAAACCACTCCTCCCTCATTACTTACTCTAACAAAATTTAATTCCTCCCCCTACATGCAAAACCAGAAGAATCCTAAAACACTTACACATACACTCACCTTCACCAATTCATCATCCCACACTCCACCAAGGACAACACATGGAAGCTGAAAAAATAGTGCCCCACCCATTGATGCAATCATGAGTTCCTTGAGTATGTGGAAAGAAACATACAAAGATGTATATTCACCTCTTGCATTTTGGAAATCCCAAATTCCCATGACTACAAGCATCCACTGGCTTGATTGGTAGATTATCACTACTAGGATGACTAGATAATGATTAAGTTCAATTTTTTGCTATTTTTATTTTCTATTTTTGTATTAGTTTTGGGGAGAATTTCCTGGCGATCTATTGTATTCTCCAAACCTCTGTAGATGCTTTCTAGTAGCGCTCTAAGTCATTAGAGTGGCTACTGAGAATTAATTTTCATGTTTATGCTTATTTTTTAGGTAATGTACATGCACTTATCAATCTGTTTGGTAAATGCATGGTAGTGGGAGTTTATTTTTTTTAGTTGAAGGTTAGCCTATAAATTGGAATGCATGCTCAGAAGTATGATATATTGAGTGTGGCTCACATGACTTTTGATTATCTTAGGTTGCATGTTTATAGATTTAGCCAAATCCCGTGATTTATGAAGTTATGATTTAATGTTCTTCGTCAAGTCAAGTCATTGCATGTTTAAGGATGTATTATTGAAGTTTTGGACCATAGATTAATTGAATTTCATGTTTGAACTTCGCTGAGGTGTTAAACAAATGTGGCCTGCTGGTATCCTCTTTTCCGTAAGGTGTTACTTCCGCTTTAATATAGTAGCAAAATACTTTAGACCAAAAAAAATAGCAAAATACTAATGTATTAGGTAATGTATCCACAAATACTTGGTGATACGCTTTTTAAGCCGTTCAACGGATTCTTTAAACCTTTTTAGTAGTGAAAGAAAGTTGCATTGAAATTCGTGCGAGTAACCGATGATAGTTAAGACTTAAGTAAAACAAGATAAAAGTGTTTAAATCTTATTTCACTAACTTTATCAACACATCTTGATGTAACATATACTAGTTTAAGATAGCTTCTCACTTATGGTGTCTTTCAACTGTATTAATTCCTTAGAGACAATGAAATCTTCAACTACGAAACTTAAACAAAGATTCCTAAAATACTTAAGTAACTTATAACATTAATATTAGATAATCAGTGTGACTAGAAAACTAAACACTATACCTAAAAGCAATTCTACGGGAAGTAGCTTTGACGGCGGGTCCATTGCTGATGCCGCCGTGCAGGACCGTGCTCCCAAGGACTATGGTTGGGTTAATGTTGAGGTTCAGAGTAAGATCAACAAGATAGATCCCGAGAACCCCATTTTGCATACTCTTGCCTTTTGCCTAGACGACCACCGAGGGGAACGTTGGCAGGTACGGGGTGTTACTTCCAAGGAGCAGGTGTTTCAACGAACTGCCGAGAAGTATGGGTTTTATGTTTATGCCGAGACCCTTATGAAGATTGGTGTTCGTCCTCTGAACAACTGATTTTGAGCGACTTCAGCTTGGCTCCAACACCACTACACCCTAATGGTTGGGCATTTCTTCGAGATTTCCAGTTGACCCTTAGACACCTAGGTCGTACCATTTCAATGCCCTATTCTCGCATATCTTCTACTTAGTTCGTTCCAAGAAGAAAGATTGGGTATCACTTTGTTCTACCCACAGATGTTTCTTTGAACTTTATTCGGATTTGATTAAGTTCTTTAAAACCAACTATGCTTGATTAGTCTCCCTGAACTCGACATCTAAGAGGAGAATGTCAAATTGCGAAAATGGAGAGCCCGTAAGTGTTATGTTTCCTTTGTGCGGGAAATAAGATCATTACTCCCTGACACCCTCCGAATATGCCCTTATTCTGGAACAATTAGATACTGAGGACAAGGAAACTGAGGATATTGGGGGAGTTAGCATCTTCAGTTCCCAAGTTACTGTAGAGTAGGAGGCGGGGGAACTTAATAAGTTGAAAGTTTCATTAAAGTGCCTGCTGAGAAATATGAGTCGGCATCCAATGAGGTGAAAAAGCTTCATGGTGAGATTGCTACCCTATCTTTGGCGTAGGAAAAATATTCCGAACAAGTGCCTCGTCTTTCCGGGGAGAAAATCTGGACAGAGACGAAGATTAGTGAGCTCACTCTAGCCGTGGAAGGCTTTGAAAAAGAAAGATGAGCTTGAGGATGGTATCTCAGAGCTGAAGTCTTTGGTCGCTTGTTTGAAGAAGGAGAGGGATCAGGTGATTGCAGATCAAGATGAGACGGCAAACTTTGCTCT
The DNA here is from genome assembly GCA_039519185.1 of Astragalus membranaceus. NCBI lineage: Eukaryota > Viridiplantae > Streptophyta > Magnoliopsida > Fabales > Fabaceae > Astragalus > Astragalus membranaceus. The sequence continues at coordinate 119,602,403 of CM076851.1, forward strand.
TCGTGTTGGGCAGATAGTTGATCTGTCGGCCTGATCAGTCAAGTGAAGCTGAGTAGGTTTAATCCTAGAGTCATCCTCCTCCCCTAAGGGACTTTTTGTAATAGGCTTCGACCAGTCTCTTTTGACAATGTTGTTTTTAACTTTTTAACAGCCCTTCTTTATTATGAACGCATGACATCTTCCTTTTGACAATGTTCCTTAATGGGGTGTATTCACGAATACTTGTTTTTGTGATGCGAGCCGACCAGCGTATATTCTTGATCTTGCTTTCACGAATTTCTCCAAGTTAGGTCTTTAATGATGTGCCTTCATAGTAGACTTCCTAATGTATTCATTGGCCTAACTCAGCCTGGAGAGTTAATCACGCTAAGTCCTTAAAAGGAATGAGTAAACGCGATGCCTGTAACGCCCAAATATTTAATTAAATTATTTAATTAAATATTTAGGTATTCAATTAATTATTTTATTTATTTTAGTTGGTGTAATTTTATTAACGATGGATTGAGAGGTGTGTAATTGGATTTTAGGTGATGGCGTTAGTGATCGGGCTTAAGAGGGGGGAAGCCCGTGATCCAAGCCCACTAGCTAGGAGCATAGGAGAAGCGCGTAGGCTAGGGTTTAGTGGCATTGCGAATTGTGGAGAAAGAAAGAAGAGAGGAGTTGCGAAATATAGAGAGAGGAGAAGAGAGAAAGGGTGTACGACGCGAATTCAATGGAGGAGAAGAAGAGGAGAATTTCGCAAATCCAAGGGAGCAGAGAGGAGCTGTGTTGCTGAGGTTCTGTTGGTGACTTGATCAAGGGAATTGGTGCTCTCCTAATATAAGGTAAGGGTGGGGTTCTTCCTTATAATGGGATTTTATGATGGGGTTTATGTGGGGATAGATCCTATGATGCCTAGGGTTTGATTTTGATGTGTAGTTTGGTGTTAGTTGAATCGTATATAGGTTGGATTAAAAATTTGGATTGTTGGTGATTGATATGATCATAAGAAATTGAGATTCATTGTTGTTATAACAAATTGCATGTTAGGTGTTCGATAAAATGTTTGTTTGGTGTTGTGATTAGCGAATTATAAAGATTGGTATTGGTGATTATGAATTGATGAGCTAAATTGGTGATATGATGTGCTTATATGGTGTTTTGGTGAATTTGGTGTGTTGCTGATTTGGAGTCCCTGGCGCTGGGCGCCATGCTGGGTGTTGCCTGTGTTGCTGTTTCTGGCGCCCTGCAGCTGGGCGCCGTGTGCCAGTGTGGATGTTGCGTTTCCTGTTGCTGTTTCTGGCGCCCAGTGCATGGGCGCCGTGTCTGAGTGTGTCTCGCATGCCAGTGTGCTGTGCGTGTGTTCCTGTGTTTGGCGCCCTGGGTGTGGGCGCCGTGTGCCAAGTTGTTGCATTGTTGTTTTTGGCGCCCTGGGTGTGGGCGCCGTGTGCCAGGGTGTGTGGGTGTGTGGCTGTGCGTGGGTGTGTGTGTTGCTGTGTCTTGGCGCCCTATGCCTGGGCGCCACATCCTGTGTGTTGTGTTCCCTGCGAGTGTTGCAGTTTTTGGCGCCCTGCTGCTGGGCGTCGTGTCTAGGCGTGTTCCGGTTGTGTTGCGTTGTGTTCCTTGTTGTCTGGGCGCCATGGGCGCCAAATCCTGTGTCATGTTGTGTTGTTGTGTTGCCTGGGCGCCAAGGGCGCCAGTTTTCTATTGCTGGCCAGTTTCCAGCGTGTTCCCTGCTAGGCGCCCAGTGCCTGGGCGCCATTTTCAGGATGTTGCTCAAATGTTCCCCGGTTTTGTTTTTGACATAACTTTTGACTCGGGTGTCCGATTTAGACATTTCAAAATGTTTTGGAAAGCTTATTCAGAGGCCTAAATGAATATTCTAATTTGAGGCAAAGTGGCCCATTTTTCTGGAAAAGTTGTTTACCGTTGGTGTAGTCGTTAAATGGTAATGTTTTAAAAGAAAATTGTCGTGTCTCAAATACTTTGAAAAGTTGTCGTTTGTCTCTGGTGTTGTGAAAAACTCTCGTGTCTCAAATGTTTTAGAAAATTGTCGTTATCTTGGTGTATTGGTGCTGTTTTGGAAAATTGTTGTCTTCTTGGTGTCTTGGTGTTGTTTTGGAAGGTTGTTGTCCTCTAGGTGTATTGGTGCGGTTTGATGCTAGGTGTGAAGGCTCAAACCTTGGTGTTGTTGGAACTAGGTGTGAAGGTTCCAAGTCTTGGTGTTGCGTTGTGTCGGGTGGTTGATGTTTTCGGTGTCGTTGTGGCTAGGTGTGAAAGCCCAACTTTGGTGATGTTTGGTGATTTTTATTGGTGTGTCACATTGTGATTGATTTGGTGATTGTCTGTGTGCATTCATGGTGTCGCATACAGCATGTGCATTATTTTGGTGAAGACCTTTGGTCTTGGAGCTAGGTGTGAAAGCTCAAATTTTTATAAAAACTGGCGAGCCTGGTGTGAAAGCTCTCAATTTTGGTGACGCCCCTATTTACGGGCAAGACTTTGGTGATTTTGGTACCACATGCATATGCCCGTTGGTGTGGGTTGCATTCATGTATCGTCATGACATTTGGTGACTGGTTGAGATGTTTATAATTGATGTAATGTTTATAATTGGACGTATGTTTATAAATTGATGTGTGTAGTGGAGTGGTAGATATAGTATCATTTTATGCTATTATATTGAAGATATCTCACCTCTTCTGTTTGAATGTTACCCCTATGCGGTAACGTGCAGGTGATTGCGAGTGAAGGCTTAGGTACCTTCGCTATTCTGAGTCGGTGTCGTCGGTGTCCTTGCTTTGATGTGTAACACTCAAGGGGGGAAAACGCTGAACTTGGTTGTTATACTTTATTGTTTGGAGTCCATTCGGGACACCATGATTTGATTGTTTTTTTAAACTTATTTTTATTTCCGCTGTGTGGTGATGTAATTTTTGGTGAGGTGGTTATTTAAACAGGTGTTATGGGATTAGTCCCTTTTTGACAAGTTATCTATATCGTATGAGACATTTTATTTAGTGATGAATGTGTGACATCCTTTTTCGAATTATGAATCAAAAAATTTTTGTAACTCTGATTTTATTAAATAATTACCGGGTAGAAAAGGGGTGTTACATTAGTGGTATCAAAGCAAAAGTTCGGTCTGTCCGGCCAAGTTGTCCAGTCGTCGTGTCAATTGACAATGGTGTGTTGTCAATCATATCTAACTGTTGGTTGTTTTGCAGCGAGTGAGTTGAAATGGCTGGGAGGAATGATACTGCAATTGCTGCTGCTCTAGCTGCTATGGCGCAGGCTGTTCAGAATCAGCAGAATGCTGGTAGTGAGAATGCTAGGACTCGCAGTCTGGCGACATTTCAGAGAGAGAATCCGCCCACGTTCAAGGGCAAGTATGATCTCGATGGTGCTTTGGCTTGGTTGAAAGAGATGGAGAGGATTTTTCGAGTGATGGATTGTACCCAAGCACAGAAGGTCCGCTATGGTACGCATATGCTAGCTGAGGAAGCTGATGATTGGTGGTTAGAGACGAGGCAGAGGTTGGAAGCTGCTAATGAAGAAATTACCTGGGAAGTGTTCAGCAAAGAGTTTAACCGTAAGTATTATCCGGAAGATGTCCGAGGGAAGAAAGAGATTGAGTTTCTAGAGGTGAAACAGGGGAGTATGTCTGTATCTGAGTATGCTGCAAAGTTCGTGGAGCTAGCAAAGTTCTATCCGCATTACACTGGAGCTAATGCTGAGTTTTCTAAGTGTATCAAGTTTAAGAATGGTTTGAGGCCCGAGATCAAGAAGGCAATCGGATATCAGAAGATCTGTGTTTTTGCTGACTTGATTGACAGTTGCAGGATTTTTGAGGAGGATAGTAATGCTCACTACAAGATTGTGAGTGATAAGAGGAACAAGTTTCAAGGCCGTAGTAAGCCGTATGAAGTCCCTGCGGGAAAGGGTAAGCAGAGAGCTGATGCTGGCAAGAGGACTAGTGGGGGAGATGCCCCTGCTAGCATTGTGTGTTTTAAGTGTGGCAAGCCTGGCCACAAGAGTTTCATGTGCAAAAGCAACGTGAAGAAGTGTTTCAAGTGCGGTAAGGACGGTCATGTGGTGTCCGAATGTGAGCGCAAGGCAGTGGTCTGCTACAACTGTGGTGAAGAGGGGCACATTAGTACTCAGTGTCCGAAGCCGAAGAAGGAGAGGTCCAGTGGAAAGGTGTTTGCTTTAGCAGGTGACGAGCCTACTGAAGATGATGGACTCATTAGAGGTACGTGCTTCATTAATGGTACTCCTTTAAAGTCTATTGTTGATACTGGTGCTACTCACTGCTTTATTGCTGCTGATTGTTGTAAGAGGTTAAATCTTGTATTGTCTGCTATGAATGGAGAGATGGTTGTCGACACTCCAGTTAAGGGGTCGGTAACTACCTCTCTAGTATGTTCTCAGTGTCCCTTGTCGATCTTTGACAGAGACTTTGTTGTGGACTTTGTTTGTTTGCCGCTGAGTGGATTAGATGTAATTTTGGGGATGAACTAGTTGGAGCATAACCATGTTCGCATTGATTGTCGTCGCAAGTCTGTGAGCTTTGGAGAGGAAGATTTTGGGTTGTTATCTGCTAGTCAGTTGCGGAGGTTAGCAAAGGAGGGAGTTCAGTTATTCTCATTGATGGCATCATTGTCTGTTGAGAATCAAGCTATCGTTGAAGAGTTGCAGGTGGTGCGCGAATTTCCGGATGTTTTCCCTGATGAGATTCCAAGTGTGCCGCCTGACAGGGAAGTGGAGTTTTCTATTGACCTGGTACCCGGTACGAGGCCTGTTCTATGGCACCGTACAGGATGTCTGCGTCAGAATTGTCTGAATTGAAGAAGCAACTTGAAGATCTGCTTGAGAAGAAGTTTACTAGGCCGAGTGTATCGCCATGGGGAGCTCCTGTGTTGCTGGTGAAGAAGAAGGATGGGAGCATGAGGTTGTGTGTTGATTATAGGCAGCTGAATAAGGTGACTATTAAGAACAAGTATCCACTGCCGAGGATAGATGATTTGATGGATCAGTTGGTGGGTGCTCGAGTGTTCAGCAAGATTGATTTGAGATCAGGTTATCATCAGATCAAGGTGAAGGATGAAGATGTTCAGAAGACTGCTTTCAGGACGCGGTATGGTCATTATGAGTATTCGGTGATGCCGTTCGGTGTCACTAACGCGCCGGGTGTATTTATGGAGTACATGAATCGTATATTCCATACTTACTTGGATCGGTTCGTGGTTGTGTTCATTGACGACATCCTGATTTATTCGAAATCGGAGGAAGAGCATGCGGAGCATTTGAAATTAGTGTTGGAGGTCCTGAGAGAGAAGAGACTGTATGCCAAATTGTCTAAGTGTGAATTCTGGTTGTCAGAAGTAAGTTTTCTGGGTCATATCATTTCTGGTAGGGGTATTGCTGTAGATCCGTCTAAGGTTGATGCCGTGATGCAGTGGGAGAGTCCGAAGTCGGCTACGGAGATTAGAAGCTTCTTAGGGTTGGTTGGTTACTACAGAAGGTTCATCGAAGGTTTTTCTAAGTTGGCCCTTCCGTTGACGCAGTTGACTTGTAAGGGTAAGGCTTTTGTGTGGGATGCTCATTGTGAAGAAAGTTTCCTTGAGTTGAAGAAGAGATTGACGACGTCTCCTGTTTTGACGTTGCCAAATCCGGGAGAGCCGTTCGTGGTGTATTGTGATGCTTCGAAGATGGGTCTAGGTGGCGTGCTTATGCAAAATGGGAAGGTGATTGCTTATGCGTCGAGGCAGTTAAGGATTCATGAGAAGAGTTATCCAACGCATGATTTGGAGTTGGCTGCAGTAGTCTTTGTGCTGAAGATTTGGAGGCACTATTTGTATGGTTCCAGATTTGAGGTGTTCGGTGATCATAAGAGTTTAAAGTATCTGTTTGACCAGAAGGAGCTGAATATGAGGCAGCGAAGGTGGTTAGAATTGTTGAAAGACTATGATTTCGGTTTGAACTATCATCCAGGCAAAGCTAATGTCGTGGCTGATGCTTTAAGACGAAAGTCCTTGCATATGTCGGCGGTGATGGCTAAGGAGTTTGAGATGACTGAGGAATTCAGGGATTTGAGTTTGGTGTGTGAAGTGTCGCTTCAGAGTGTTAAGTTGGGTATGTTGAAGATTAACAATGAGTTTCTTGGCAGTATCAGAGAAGCCCAGAAGTTGGATATCAAGTTGGTGGATTTGATGGTCGGGGATGATCAGCCTGAGGGTAGTGATTTTAAGTTGGATGCGCATGGTGTTTTGAGGTTCCGTAATAGGATTTGTATTCCTGAAGGCGCAGAGCTGAAGAGAGCAATTTTAGAAGAGGGTCATCGACGTAAGTTGAGTATTCATCCAGGAGCTACGAAGATGTATCAAGATCTAAAGAAGCTGTTTTGGTGGCCTGGGATGAAGCGAGATGTGGCACAATTTGTGTATGCCTGTTTGACTTGCCAGAAGTCAAAGGTGGAGCATCTGAAGCCTGCTAGACTGATGCAACCGTTAGAAATTCCGGAGTGGAAATGGGATAGCATTTCGATGGATTTTGTGACGGGATTGCCTAATACTGCGAAGGGGTATGATGCAATTTGGGTGATTGTTGACAGGTTGACAAAATCGTCTCATTTTGTTCCTATCAGCATCACGTATCCGGTGTCGAAGTTGGCAGAGATTTATATCCGGGAGATCGTGAAGCTTCATGGGGTTCCTAAGAGTATTGTTTCGGATAGAGATCCGAGGTTCACTTCAGATTTTTGGAAGAGTTTGCAAGAGAAATTGGGGTCTAAGCTGAGGTTGAGTTCGGCATATCATCCTCAAACAGATGGTCAGTCGGAGAGGACGATTCAGTCATTAGAAGATTTGTTGAGGGCTTGTGTTTTGGAGCAAGGAGGTTCGTGGGATTCCTACCTTTCATTGTTGAGGGCTTGTTGAGGGCTTGTGTCAGAAGAGTTATCACGACAAGAGGAGAAAAGATTTAGAATTTCAGGAAGGTGAGCATGTATTTTTGAGAGTCACTCCGGTGACTGGTGTTGGCCGTGCTTTGAAGTCAAAGAAGCTCACTCCTCGATTCATTGGTCCTTATCAGATTTCCGGGAGAGTTGGGAATGTGGCGTATAGAGTGGCTTTACCGCCAAATCTTTCGAATTTGCACGACGTGTTTCACGTGTCACAACTTCGGAAGTATGTTTCGGATCCGTCTCATGTAATTCACATGGATGACGTGGAGGTGCGGGATAATCTCACGGTGGAGACTATGCCTGTGCGGATTAAAGATCATGAGGTGAAGGTGTTAAGAGGCAAGGAAATTGCATTGGTAAAGGTGGTCTGGTTAGGAGCTGCTGGTGAAAGCATGACTTGGGAGTCGGAGAGTAAGATGCGGGAGTCCTATCCAGAGCTGTTTGATTCAGGTGAGTTTTCGAGGACGAAAACATTCTAAGTGGGGGAGAGTTGTAACGCCCAAATATTTAATTAAATTATTTAATTAAATATTTAGGTATTCAATTAATTATTTTATTTATTTTAGTTGGTGTAATTTTATTAACGATGGATTGAGAGGTGTGTAATTGGATTTTAGGTGATGGCATTAGTGATCAGGCTTAAGCTGGAGGGAAGCCCGTGATCCAAGCCCACTAGCTAGGCGCATAGGAGAAGCGCCTAGGCTAGGGTTTAGTGGCATTGTGAATTGTGGAGAAAGAAAGAAGAGAGGAGTTGCGAAATATAGAGAGAGGAGAAGAGAGAAAGGGTGTACGGCGCGAATTCAAGGGAGGAGAAAAGAAAATAAATAACTTGGAAAATAAAGGGGCAACAAAGTAAATGACTTGGAAAATAAAGGGGCAAGAAAGTAAATGACTTGGAAAATAAAGGACTAAGAAAATTAATTGCAAGAATTTAAATAGAAAGAAAATAAATGACTTGGAAAATAAAGGGAAAGAAGGTAAATGAATTGGAAAATAAATGGGCAAGAAAGTAAATGACTTGGAAAATAAAGGGGCAAGAAAGTAAATGACTTGGAAAATAAAGGTCTTAGAAAATAAATTGCAAGAATTTAAATAGCAAGAAAATAAATGACTTGGAAAATAAAGGGCAAGAAGGTAAATGACTTGGAAAATAAATGGGCAAGAAAGTAAATGACTTAGAAAATAAAGGGGCAAGAAAGTAAATGACTTGGAAAATAAAGGACTTAGAAAATAAATTGCAAGAATTTAAATAGCAAGAAAATAAATGACTTGGAAAATAAAGGGCAAGAAGGTAAATGACTTGGAAAATAAAGGGGCAAGAAAGTAAATGACTTGAAAAATAAAGGGGCAAGAAAGTAAATAACTTGGGAAATAAAGGGCAAGAAAATAAATGACTTGGAAAATAAAGGGCAAGAAAGTAAATGACTTCGAAAATAAAGGACTTAGAAAATAAATTGCAAGAATTTAAATAGCAAAAAAGTAAAAGAATATGAAGAACATGAAGAACATGAAGAACATGAAGAACAATCTTTAGAGAATTTTTGAGATGAACTTTGTCACAAAATTCAAGTGCTTTACAAGTGAGGATCAAGGTCCTATTTATAGGAAAATATGAGGGAGGGGCAAAATAGTAAATTACAAGTTTTGGCAAAGATATGGTCATCAACAAGTGGGCAAGGCAAAGCCATCAACAAGTGGGCAAAAATATCCATCAACAAGTGGAGAAAGCATAGCCATCAACAAGTTGACAAAGGGCTTAGGTTGAGGGCAAAATGGTCAAAAAGAAGAAAAAAATCAAGTTGGCAAAGGTGGCCATCAAAAGGTGGCCGTAGCCAAATTTTCCAGCATTTTGGCGCCCATGGCACCCTTGGCGCCCATGCCTGCGCCAGTTCCTGCGCCAGTTTCTGTGTTGCGCCTGTGTTGCGTTTTTGGCGCCCATGCGTGTGCCAGTTTCTGTGTTGCGTTTTTGGCGCCCATGGGTCCCTGTCTTGCGCCAGTTTCGCCAGTTTTGCTCCTGTGTTGCGTTTTTGGCGCCCATGGGTCCCTGTCTTGCGCCAGTTTGGCCAGTTTTCTCCTGTTTTGGGTTTTTGGGGCCCTTGGCGCCCTGGGGTCCCTGTCTTGCGCCAGTTTTGCCAGTTTTCTCCTGTTTTGGGTTTTTGGGGCCCTTGGCGCCCATGAGGGTGTCTAGTGCCTTAAAAATTGCTCCTCCTCAAATATTTCCTTTTTTCTTCATTTTAGCTCATATTTTCTCTTTTGCTTCAAAATAAAACCTGAAAATAAAAAGTAAACATTTGCAGTAAAATAGATCAAAAATATAATTAAAATACTAAAAAGACTTAATAAAATAACTATTAAAAAGACTCTAAAAATAGACTTATCAAACTCCCATATGCTTGAACCTTTGCTTGTCCTCAAGCAAAAACAGTGTAAATCTTTAGGCCAATTCTGAAGGAAAATTATTTTCATATCGAAACCTTAAGTGAACTGTGGGGCAATTCTAACACTTTGGTTTGAGAGCTACTATTTTGGGCCTCTTGTGGAATTGAGAGACAACTTTAAAGTATCAGTACTCTAGAGAGGATATCAATGTCATCATAGAACCGGTTCCCCAACATTCTTAAGCTTGGGTCCTCCATTTACTAAGACCGGGTCTCAAAGGAGGGTCTTTATACGTTGGATATTCAAGCATTTTTCTTTTCTTTTTGATTTTATATGCTAACCATTTATTTTGACATTTAAAATGCACTAACTTTTGCATTTTTGAATTGGATTTGCATATATATATATATATATATATATATATATATATATATATTCTTTGCTTGATACCCCAACTCAGACGTTTTTCTCCAGTAACCGCGCATCTAGTAAATGTCACCAAGAGAACCAGGTTACTAGTTTCTTTTCAGTCCCTCTAATTGTATTAATAACTGAAAACAGTCTCAATAGTGTGTGTGTGAAAAAGCCCTAGAAGTAGAAATCGAACCATGATACAATTTTGTTGTTCCCAACCAGTCCACCTAGATGATTGCTAATGAAAAATTGAAAAATTATTTTTGTCCAGAAAAGGCTTATCTAAAACATGCTTAGGGTTCACAAAGTTTCGTGATGGAGGGAGCAGATACAACTCAAAGTACAAAAAGATAAAAACTCGGCAAAGCAATAAAGACATTCCTAATAAAAGTAATAAAATACCCCCCATGCTTGGACTAGGCATTGTCCTCAATGATTTTTCAAATAAAACAAAAGGGGTTAGGAGAGCTCACCTGGCTGTCTGGTTCAGGATACTCGGCCCTGGGGTATTTTATTTTTCAACAAATCGAAAAATACATTAAGTCGTGGGTTGCCTCCCACGCAGCGCTCTATTAACGTCACTAGCTTGACGATCAAAATTTCAATTGGGATCTTGCAGAACTAAACTAGTTTCTTTCTCAATTGGGTCACCAATTAAATAATTTTTCAACCTTTGACCATTGACTTTAAACGATCCGGTTTTCTCGCTCCAGATCTCTACAGATCCGAAGGGGTAAACCTTACGGATTTCAAAAGGACCGGACCATCTTGACTTTAATTTTCCCGGAAAAATTTTTAGCCTGGAATTAAACAATAACACCAGGTCACCCTCCTTGAATTCTCTACGAATGATATGCTTATCATGCCAATTTTTTGTTCTTTCTTTGTAAAGTTTGGCATTCTCATAAGCATCCATTCGCAGTTCTTCCAATTCGTTTAGTTGGAGTTTTCTTTTTTCTCCGGCTAATTCCATGTTCAGGTTAAGGCGTTTAATTGCCCAGTAAGCTTTGTGCTCTAGTTCTACCGGAAGGTGGCAAGACTTCCCATAAATTAATTTGAAAGGAGTCATTCCTATGGGAGTCTTGTACGCAGTCCGATAAGCCCAGAGAGCATCATCGAGCTTTACCGACCAGTCCTTTCTTGAGGTCGAAACAGTTTTTTCTAAAATACTTTTAATTTCTCTGTTCGATACCTCAACCTGACCGCTTGTTTGAGGGTGATAAGGCGTTGCAATTTTGTGCCTTACTCCAAACTTTTGCAGTAACATTTCAAAATGTTTTGAGATGAAATGGGATCCTCCGTCGCTTATGACAACACGAGGGACCCCGAATCTTGGAAAAATTACTTTTTTGAAAAGTTTTATGACTACCTTTGCATCGTTTGTAGGATAAGCAATGGCTTCGATCCATTTTGACACATAGTCAACGGCTACCAGAATATATTGGTTTCCAAAAGAAGAAGGAAACGGTCCCATGAAATCGACACCCCAGACGTCGAAAATTTCAACCTCTAAGATATTATTTAAGGGAATTTCATTTTTTTTGAAATATTTCTGGTGCGTTGACACTGGTCGCATTTAGAAATGAATTGATGCGTGTCTTTAAAAAGGGACGGCCAATAAAAACCAGATTGTAGAATTTTCGTAGCAGTTTTTGAAGAACTGGCATGGCCGCCATAGGAAGAAGAATGACAATGGTATAGAATGTTATTTACCTCTTCTTCCGGAATGCATCTTCTGAACACCCCATCTGCTCCCCTTTTAAAAAGCAGTGGCTCGTCCCAGTAATACTGTTTAAGATCATGGAAGAATTTCTTCTTCTGCTGATAATTTAAATCTGGGGGGAGTACTCCTGCTGCAAGGTAGTTTACAAAATCTGCATACCATGGTGCTTCAGTTTTGACCAATGAGAAGAGTTGATCATCCAAAAATGTATCATTAAGTGGCAGCTCTTCTTCTTTTGTTCCTTGTAGACGGGACAAATGATCAGCCACAACATTTTCAACGCCTTTTTTATCCCTTATTTCAAGATCAAATTCTTGTAGGAGTAAAACCCATCGGATCAATCTCGGCTTGGCATCTTTTTTGTTTAACAAATATTTTATGGCCGAGTGATCAATAAAAATGATGATTTTTGAACCTACCAAATATGATCGAAACTTATCAACGGCAAAAACTACCGCCAATAATTCTTTTTCAGTTGTGGCGTAATTCATTTGTGCCTCGTCTAAGGTCCTGCTTGCATAGTATATGGCATGCAATTTTTTTTCTTTTCTTTGTCCCAGGACTGCTCCAACTGCATATTCGCTTGCATCGCACATTATCTCGAACGGGAGATTCCAGTCTGGTGGCTGTATGATCGGGGCAGTAACTAAAGCCTTTTTCAACCTGTTAAAAGCTTCAAGACAAAGATCGTTAAAAATAAATGCTGCATCCTTAAGGAGCAGACTTGTCATAGGTTTTGAAATTTTTGAGAAGTCTTTTATGAACCGGCGGTAGAAACCCGCATGGCCTAAAAAGCTTCTCACCTCTTTTACTGAGGTGGGAGGTAGCATTTTTTCAATCACCTCAATTTTTGCGCGATCTACCTCAATACCTCTATGAGTAATTAAGTGCCCTAGGACAATTCCTTCATTAACCATGAAATGACACTTTTCCCAGTTTAGAACCAGGTTTACCTTCTCACATCTCTCTAAGACTTTTTCCAGATTGGCTAAACAGTTTTCAAAATTTGAGCCATGGACGGAAAAATCATCCATAAACACTTCCATTATGTTTTCAACAAAGTCTGAGAATTTGGACATCATACACCTTTGAAAGGTAGCAGGAGCATTACATAGACCAAAGGGCATCCTTCTATAGGCATAAGTGCCAAAAGGACATGTGAAAGTTGTTTTTTCTTGGTCGCTAGGGTGGATGGGAATTTGGAAAAATCCCGAATAACCATCCAAATAGCAGAAATGTGAGTGCTGTGCTAACCTTTCTAGCATTTGATCAATGAACGGGAGAGGGAAGTGATCTTTCCGGGTAGCTTTGTTAAGCTTTCTGTAATCGATACACATTCTCCATCCCGTAATTGTCCTTGTGGAAATGCATTCATCCTTCTCATTTTTAATAACTGTTAAGCCTCCTTTCTTAGGTACTACTTGAACAGGACTAACCCACTTACTATCGGAAATAGGATATATTATCCCAGCATCAAGGAGTTTTAAAACTTCCTTTTTAACAACCTCTTTCATGTTTGGGTTTAATCTTCTTTGATGCTCGATAGAAGATTTATAGTCCTCTTCCAGTAGTATTCTGTGTATGCAGATTGACGGATTTATTCCTTTAATGTCCTCAATAGTATACCCTATGGCTTTGGGATACTTCTTGAGAACATTAAGCAATTTTTCAGTCTCATTTTGTTTCAAATTTGCATTTACAATTACTGGAAAAGTAGAATTAGGGCCAAGGAACTCATACCTGAGAGATGATGGTAAGGGCTTCAGTTCTATTTTTGGTGTTTCTTTTGGGAGAGGTCGAGGTTTTTCCTCACCCAAAGTTTCAGTACCCAATTCTTGTGATGGTGCATTTTCATCCAAAAGTTTTATGTAGAATTGGGTTTCCCCTGCCGCATTTGTATTTGTGTTGCCTAAAAGGCAATCTTCCAGACTATCTTGTGAAGATGATGCTAAAGAGCAGTCTCGCACGCAATAGTCTACAATATTAATCCTGCAGCACGAGTCTTTTACTGATGGACTCTTCATGAAGTTTAAAACTTCAAACTCAACTTTTTCATCCCCCACATTAAAAACCAACTTACCGTTTTTAACGTCAATTATTGCCCCTGCAGTAGCTAAAAAAGGCCTCCCTAGAAGAATAGGAATTTGGGAGTCTTCTTCAATTTCCATTACAACAAAGTCCACCGGTATAAAAGTTTGCCCTACCTTGATAGGGATATCCTCTAAGATTCCAAGGGGGTATTTAACGGAACAATCTGCCAACTGTATTGTCATTTTTGTGGGTTTAAGTTCGCCTATCCGTAGTCTATTGCAGAGAGAAAGAGGCATCAAACTTACACTGGCTCCTAGATCGCACATCGCTCTGTTTATAGTTTCACTTCCAATCACACATGGTATGGAAAAACTATCTGGATCTTTGAGTTTTTGTGGCAGCTTGTTCTGGATAATTGCACTACATTCCTCTGTTAATGCGATCGTCTCATAGTCGTCTATTTTTCTTTTCTTGGATAACATTTCTTTCAAAAATTTAGAATAAGACGACATTTGAGACAATGCATCAGTGAAAGGAACGTTGATGTAAAGCTTTTTAAGAAAGTCGACAAACCTTTTGAATTGCTCCTCAAGTTTGTTTTTTGCAAATCTTTGGGGAAAAGGAATGGGTGGTTTGTATGGTGGTGGGGGGATGTGTGGTTCTTCTCTTTCTTTTTCTGGTTCTTTCTCTTTTTCTTTCTCTTCTTGCTCACCTGGTAAATTATGTTTTTCACTCACAATTTTTTCTTGGTTTGCTCTTGGTTCCTCTAATTGTTTTCCGCTTCTAAGAGTAACGGCATTTATTTGGCCTTTTGGATTTTGTTCTGGTTGTCCAGGAAATACCCCTGAAGACTTAGAGGATGAAGCCACCTGTGGTGCCACTTGAGTTATTTGATTTTTAAGCATTTTATTATGAGTGGCAATAGAGTCGACTTTTGATACTAATTTGATAAGTGTGTCATTCAAATAACCAGTTTGATTTTTGAATTCTTCATTTTGTTTTGTTTGAGATGACACAAATTTTTCCATCAAAAATTCCAAGTTCGACTTTTGCGGGTTGTTTTGTGGGTTGTTAAAAGCCCTTTGATTTTGAAAGACAGGAGGTGGTCTAGGTGCTGGATTGGGTGGAGGATTTTTATAAGAAAAATTTGGATGATTCCTCCACCCAGGATTATAAGTATTTGAAAATGGATCTTCCTTTTGAGCATAGTTAATATGCTCATTTCCAGTACTAGATGCCTCAAGCTGGCATTCAGCTCCAATATGGCCAACAACCTCACATAATTCCCATGGTGGAGTAATAGGAGAAGAAGTTTGTGAGACGGCACTTACATTTAATTTTTCAAATTTTTGAAAAAGTGCGTCCACTTTTGAGGTAAGATGATCAACAGCAGATATTTCATACTTACCTGGCTCTTTTGATGAGGCTGGTTTATTCGTTATGGTTCGCTCACTTGTCCATTGACAATGGTTTTGAGCCATATCTTCAACGAGTGCATAAGCTTCAGTAAAATTTTTGTTCATTAAAGCTCCACCTGCAGCTGCATCAACAGTCATTCTTGTTGCATATTGTAATCCATTATAAAAAGTGTGAACAACGAGCCATTTCTCTAGTCCATGATGGGGGCATAGCCTTAACATTTCTTTGAAACGTTCCCAAGCATCATAAAGAGATTCCCCGTCGTTTTGAGAAAATCGAGTAATTTGATTTCTCATTTGAGCTGTTTTACTCGGGGGAAAGAACTTAGCAAGAGAAGTTTGTTTTAACTGGCCCCAGCTGGTAATGGATTCCGAAGGCAAAGAATGTAGCCATGCTCTTGCTCTATCCCTTAATGAAAAAGGGAAGAGTTTTAGTCTTATGGCATCTGGAGGTACCCCGTTTAATTTGAGAGTTCCACAGTATTCTAGAAAAATTGAAATATGAAGATTTGGGTCCTCCGTGGGAGAACCAGAAAATTGGTTTTGTTGAACCATTGAAAGCAGAGATGTTTTGAGTTCAAAATTATTTGCTTCCACACTCGGATGTACAATGGCAGCCGATGGCTCTGCTGAAGGTGTTGCGTACTCTTTGAGAGCACGATTTTCATTAGCCGCCATTTGGTTATCGGGAATTTCTCTCCACCTTCTATGTAAGAACATTTCGATTTTGGAAATTTGCTGAACAGTTTCTCCGAAACTTCTGGTTCTTCGCATTCGAGGGACAAGAGAAGAAAAAGTAAAAATAAAGAAAATAAAACTTCAGTCTAACCGATTTCGAAAAACTTAATTAATATCACTGCCTCCCCGACAACGGCGCCAAAAACTTGATAGCCTCGCAAGTGCACGAGTCGTATCGCGTAATAAAAAGAGTTATCGATCCACAGGGAGAGCCTAGGTGATTACCAATTTAATTTTTCAAAGTTTGATTAACTGAAAAGAAAGTGTTTTTAGAAAGAAGGAATGTTTTAGTAAAGTCTACTCACTCATGATCATTGTAGACAAAAGAGGAGAAAAGAAAATAAATAACTTGGAAAATAAAGGGGCAAGAAAGTAAATGACTTGGAAAATAAAGGGGCAAGAAAGTAAATGACTTGGAAAATAAAGGACTGAGAAAATAAATTGCAAGAATTTAAATAGCAAGAAAATAAATGACTTGGAAAATAAAGGGAAAGAAGGTAAATGACTTGGAAAATAAATGGGCAAGAAAGTAAATGATTTGGAAAATAAAGGGGCAAGAAAGTAAATGACTTGGAAAATAAAGGTCTTAGAAAATAAATTGCAAGAATTTAAATAGCAAGAAAATAAATGACTTGGAAAATAAAGGGCAAGAAGGTAAATGACTTGGAAAATAAATGGGCAAGAAAGTAAATGACTTGGAAAATAAAGGGGCAAGAAAGTAAATGACTTGGAAAATAAAGGACTTAGAAAATAAATTGCAAGAATTTAAATAGCAAGAAAATAAATGACTTGGAAAATAAAGGGCAAGAAGGTAAATGACTTGGAAAATAAATGGGCAAGAAAGTAAATGACTTGAAAAATAAATGGGCAAGAAAGTAAATAACTTGGGAAATAAAGGGCAAGAAAATAAATGACTTGGAAAATAAAGGGCAAGAAAGTAAATGACTTCGAAAATAAAGGACTTAGAAAATAAATTGCAAGAATTTAAATAGCAAAAAAGTAAAAGAATATGAAGAACATGAAGAACAATCTTTAGAGAATTTTTGAGATGAACTTTGTCACAAAATTCAAGTGCTTTACAAGTGAGGATCAAGGTCCTATTCATAGGAAAATATGAGGGAGGGGCAAAATTGTAAATTACAAGTTTTGGCAAAGATATGGTCATCAACAAGTGGGCAAGGCAAAGCCATCAACAAGTGGGCAAAAATATCCATCAACAAGTGGAGAAAGCATAGCCATCAACAAGTTGACAAAGGGCTTAGGTTGAGGGCAAAATGGTCAAAAAGAAGAAAAAAATCAAGTTGGCAAAGGTGGCCATCAAAAGGTGGCCGTAGCCAAATTTTCCAGCATTTTGGCGCCCATGGCGCCCTTCGCGCCCATGCCTGCGCCAGTTTCTGTGTTGCGCCTGTGTTGCGTTTTTGGCGCCCATGGCGCCCATGCCTGCGCCAGTTTCTGTGTTGCGTTTTTGGCGCCCATGGGTCCCTGTCTTGCGCCAGTTTCGCCAGTTTTGCTCCTGTGTTGCGTTTTTGGCGCCCATGGCGCCCATGGGTCCCTGTCTTGCGCCAGTTTGGCCAGTTTTCTCCTGTTTTGGGTTTTTGGGGCCCTTGGCGCCCTGGGGTCCCTGTCTTGCGCCAGTTTTGCCAGTTTTCTCCTGTTTTGGGTTTTTGGGGCCCTTGGCGCCCATGAGGGTGTCTAGTGCCTTAAAAATTGCTCCTCCTCAAATATTTCCTTTTTTCTTCATTTTAGCTCATATTTTCTCTTTTGCTTCAAAATAAAACCTGAAAATAAAAAGTAAACATTTGCAGTAAAATAGATCAAAAATATAATTAAAATACTAAAAAGACCTAATAAAATAACTATTAAAAAGACTCTAAAAATAGACTTATCAAGAAGAAGAGGAGAATTTCGCAAATCCAAGGGAGCAGAGAGGAGCTGTGTTGCTGAGGTTCTGTTGGTGACTTGATCAAGGGAATTGGTGCTCTCCTAATATAAGGTAAGGGTGGGGTTCTTCCTTATAATGGGATTTTATGATGGGGTTTATGTGGGGATAGATCCTATGATGCCTAGGGTTTGATTTTGATGTGTAGTTTGGTGTTAGTTGAATCGTATATAGGTTGGATTGAAAATTTGGATTGTTGGTGATTGATATGATCATAATTAATTGAGATTCATTGTTGTTATAACAAATTGCATGTTAGGTGTTCGATAAAATGTTTGTTTGGTGTTGTGATTAGCGAATTATAATGATTGGTATTGGTGATTAAGAATTGATGAGCTAAATTGGTGATATGATGTGCTTATGTGGTGTTTTGGTGAATTTGGTGTGTTGCTGATTTGGGGTCCCTGGCGCTGGGCGCCATGCTGGGTGTTGCCTGTGTTGCTGTTTCTGGCGCCCTGCTGCTGGGCGCCGTGTGCCAGTGTGGATGTTGCGTTTCCTGTTGCTGTTTCTGGCGCTCAGTGCATGGGCGCCGTGTCTGGGTGTGTCTCGCGTGCCAGTGTGCTGTGCGTGTGTTCCTGTGTTTGGCGCCCTGGGTGTGGGCGCCGTGTGCCAAGTTGTTGCATTGCTGTTTTTGAAGCCCTGGGTGTGGGCGCCGTGTGCCAGGGTGTGTGGGTGTGTGGCTGTGCGTGGGTGCGTGTGTTGCTGTGTCTTGGCGCAGGGGCGCCTTGGCGCCCTGTGCCTGGGCGCCACATCCTGTGTGTTGTGTTCCCTGCGAGTGTTGCATTTTTTGGCGCCCTGCTACTAGGCGCCGTGTCTAGGCGTGTTCCGGTTGTGTTGCGTTGTGTTCCCCGCTGTCTGGGCGCCATGGGCGCCAAATCCTGTGTCATGTTGCGTTGTTGTGTTGCCTGGGCGCCAAGGGCGCCAGTTTTCTGTTGCTGGCCAGTTTCCAGCGTGTTCCCTGCGAGGCTCCCAGTGCCTGGGCGCCATTTTCAGGATGTTGCTCAAATGTTCCCCGGTTTTGTTTTTGACATAACTTTTGACTCGGGTGTCCGATTTAGACATTTCAAAATGTTTTGGAAAGCTTATTCAGAGGCCTAACTGAATATTCTAATTTGAGGCGAAGTGGCCCATTTTTTTGGAAAAGTTGTTTACCGTTGGTGTAGTCGTTAAATGGTGATGTTTTAAAAGAAAATTGTCGTGTCTCAAATACTTTGAAAAGTTGTCGTTTGTCTCCGGTGTTGTGAAAAACTCTCGTGTCTCAAATGTTTTAGAAAAGTGTCGTTATCTTGGTGTATTGGTGCTGTTTTGGAAAATTGTTGTCTTCTTGGTGTCTTGGTGTTGTTTTGGAAGGTTGTTGTCCTCTAGGTGTATTGGTGCGGTTTGATGCTAGGTGTGAAGGCCCAAACCTTGGTGTTGTTGGAACTAGGTGTGAAGGTTCCAAGTCTTGGTGTTCCGCTGTGTCGGGTGGTTGGTGTTTTCGGTGTCGTTGTGGCTAGGTGTGAAAGCCCAACTTTGGTGATGTTTGGTGATTGTTATTGGTGTGTCACATTGTGACTGATTTGGCGATTGTCTGTGTGCATTCATGGTGTCGCATACAGCATGTGCATTATTTTGGTGAAGACCTTTGGTCTTGGAGCTAGGTGTGAAAGCTCAAATTTTTATAAAAACTGGCGAGCCTAGTGTGAAAGCTCGATTTTTGGTGAATTGGTGAGCCTGGTGTGAAAGCTCTCAATTTTGGTGACGCCCCTATTTACGGGCAAGACTTTGGTGATTTTGGTACCACATGCATATGCCCGTTGGTGTGGGTTGCATTCATGCATCGTCATGACATTTGGTGACTGGTTGAGATGTTTATAATTGATGTAATGTTTATAATTGGACGTATGTTTATAAATTGATGTGTGTAGTGGAGTGGTAGATATAGTATCATTTTATGCTATTATATTGAAGATATCTCACCCCTTCTGTTTGAATGTTACCCCTATGCGGTAACGTGCAGGTGATTGCGAGTGAAGGCTTAGGTACCTTCGCTATTCTGAGTCGGTGTCGTCGGTGTCCTTGCTTTGATGTGTAACACTCAAGGGGGGGAAAACGCTGAACTTAGTTGTTATACTTTATTGTTTGGAGTCCATTCGGGACATCATGATTTGATTGTTTTTTTAAACTTATTTTTATTTCCGCTGCGTGGTGATGTAATTTTTGGTGAGGTGGTTAATTAAAAAGGTGTTATGGGCTTAGTCCCTTTTTGACAAGTTATCTATATCGTATGACACATTTTATTTAGTGATGAATGTGTGACATCCTTTTTCGAATTATGAATCAAATTTTTTTTGTAACTCTGATTTTATTAAATAATTACCGGGTAGAAAATGGGTGTTACAATGCCAAACTCTTCGAATACGATTAGCCAAGTGTGATTGACTTGGGCCTAACTCAGACTGGAGTGTTACTCGCGCTAAGTCCTGAAAAGGAATGAGTGAACGCGATGTCGAACTCTTTGAGTCTGGTTAGCCAAGTGTGATTGACTTGGCTCTAAATTGGGCTGGAGAGTTACTCGCTAAATGTTCTGAAAAGGAATAAGTGAAAGCGATGCCGAACTCTTTGAATCCAGTTAGCAAAGAGTGATTTACTTGGGCCTAACTCGGACTGGAGAGTTACTAGTGCTAAGTCCTGAAAAGGAATGAGTGAACGTGATGCCAAACTCTTCGAGTCCAATTAGCCAAGTGTGATTGACTTGGCCCTAACTCGGACCGGAGAGTTAATCCCGCTAAGCTTTGTTGTTTGGTAGGTGCTTCCTTATGTGTAGTCGTACGAGGAGATCGTATTATGAAACCCTTATGATAGATAATAAACTTCATTTAATTATATCCTTATGTATATAGTTTTTGAGCATTCTAGGCACTTAGGTATATTGTACTCGCTATTCAAATACTTATTAGCTAGTGAGACGACCCTCGTCCACATCATAGTAACCCTTGACACTTAACCTTAAATCTCATAAACAAATAAATTTAAAACTTAAAAGATCTATATAATTGAGCATACATCACATAATTGAGCATACATCACATATATAAAAACATAATGTTACGAGTTTTTCAAAATATGTGGCACTACTAAAATCACTCAAACAAATATCAGAGTATTACAAAACATCAGAACACAAGAACATAAAACAAAGCCAGCTAAATATCAAGACTCAAAGGACTGACGCACTAACTAAACAAAACCCAGGTTCTCTCAATGAGACACCTGACTTCTCCATCATATTGCATCTAAAAAAAACAAGGAAAGTTCCAACAAGGAAACCATGTGCCAAGAAAATTCCAACAAAGGTCACTATTAGGAGAAACTACTCTAGAGAAAATTGTGGAACTGGATATCACTCCAGAAGTTGTTACTGCAAACATTTCTGAAAATCTGCAGTCCACTCAAGACATAGCCCCTATAGAAGAAGAAATAAGCTCAATGAAGGATCATGTGTGTGAAAAAGAAAATGATCAAGGGGAAGAACAACAAGGAGAAAGAAGTTGAAGATATAAGATATAAGAAAACCTATATCAGTCGTTCTGATGCACCTGAATATAGGAAATATTCTCCAAAGACATTGTCCTCTCAAAAGACATGAAAGTAAAGCATCTTCTAAGGGAGAGCATCTGCTAATGAACACTCTTGGATCCTCTAGTGATCAAATAGCTTCTGAAGCTATCCATTATCAAAGTAAAGCTATTGTTATCCCTTCTCATAAGGACATATTTCCTACTGAACTCACTCTCTGTCCTCTAAGCCCATCAAATTTGAAAGATAATCAAGATCTTTTCAATTCACCTTCAAATCCTCCAAAATCCTGTGAAACCTCTGTTGTGCATAACATGTTTCATTCTTCAACTGCTCCACCATCTAGCTCTAAATCCACCAAGAAAAATCCAACTGCTATCCATCAGCAGTCTGCTGCACAAACTCTGATAATCTTCCAACTTAGAGTTCTAGGCTCACAAAAAATTGAGAAAGAAGTGAGGAAGGTATAGTTTATCCTTAAGCAAGTCATGATACACCAAGCCTTCCCATAGCAAGTTTAGTATAGTCTATCCATGTTTTGTCAGAGTCTGTCTCCATATCCTCTGATTCATCTAATATCCTACATAGCATGTTTAGTATCCAGACCTCTCTTTGATTGATGACAAAGGAGGAGAAAGAAAAACGAAGAAGCTATTAAGTTTAGGGTTTAAAGTTTAAGGGGAGAAAGAAAAATAGGATAGAATAAGTCTAAAGAAAAATAGGATAGAATAAGTCTTGAAAAAGGATAGTGTACTTTTTAGTTGTTATATCTTTATCCTCTGCTATATGCTTTATCTTATACATTTGTGCTAGTTATAGAGCACACTATATGCTTTGTTGAATATTTGTGTTGATTGTAGAGCACCTTTACATGCTTCATTAAACATATATGTGCTACTTATAGAGCACCTTATATGCATTGTTGAATATCTGTGTTGATTATATTGCACCTTTACATGCTTCATTGAACATATCTATGCTATGTATAGAGCATTTCCTATTGTACTTGTATATGATAATATCGATGCTATTAAGAGCATGTGTCTGACCAAACAAGCTTTTGTTTGTTACAAACTACTGCTTGTCTTAGTTGTTATGTTTATTATATGCCTCCAAACAAATTTATTTTAAATGTCAGAACAATTACATTTTGGTTTATTATGCAAATTATCTGTGCCATATCCAAAATCCATAATCTCAGGGGGAGCATATGCATACTCTCAGAGGGAGCTTATATTTAAACATGGGCAAAACAATTGTTATATCAGACAACTTAAAATATTCTCAAAATGTTTGTCATCATCAAAAATGGGGAGATTGTTGTGGCAAAATCCTTGTGTCAGTTTTGATGGAAACAAACCATTTTGATAAATGTTTAAGTTATCTGATCCATTATGGATCTAATGGTTTTCTTGAGTGATCTAAAGTGCAGGAACTTTTTTTTTGTTACAAAGGTGGGAAATGAGAAACCAAAACAAAAAGAAACTAAACTAGATTCTTGAATGATATAAAGTGCGGGAACTATTCAATCAAATCTCAAGAAGACAGTGTGCTAAGAAAGCACCACATGAGAAGGCATAATTGATGCATTAGAATAAAATATAAAGGCATTGAGGTTATAAGAATATAGAAGAATGAAGACAGCTACAATGGATTCTCAGATGTAAAGACAATCTTCAAAGAAGCCTCTCAAGTAGAGTAGGGTATAGTAAGATTCTTCCTTGATGAGAAGACATAAGACATAGTAGCTTCACAAGTTAAGAAGACTCTTCTCAAGAACCCTCTTAAAGAAAGAAGACTTCGCAAAGCCTTAGATGATAAGAATGATGGCCAAAGAGGTCTTAAGAAGATGGATAAAAGAATATAGCTATAGTGGTTTCTTAGTATGAGAAGTTGTTTCTTCGAGAAGCCTCTCAAGAAGATTTGGTAGTAAGAAGCTTCTCAAATGAAAAAGACACAAGCTATATTGCTTCTCAAGATGAGAAGATGGTTCTTCATGAAGCCTAACAAAGAGATGGCAAGAATAAGAAATTTCTCAAGATGAGAAGACCCAATACATATAGCCTCTCGTGACAAGAAAATCCAAGTCAAGATACTTCAGCAACTTTAAGAATACATAGACCATGATGTATTACAAGCAGAGAAGTCATCAAAACAATCTTCAGAAGACTGCTCAGAAGCTACATCGCTCAGAAGCTACATTGTTCAGAAGATACATTCAAAAGGTCTAAATTAGAAACTGAGAGAAGGGATACAGAAAGTATAGAAATTCTGTTAGCGCTGCAGAATGTGCAGAGTCAGAAAGTGTTGTAGAAAGTGCAGAAATGTGTGGCAACGGCTATAAACGGATCTATTGACTTTGGAGACCATTTCCAACAAATCTTTTGGTTTCAGATTGTGAGAGAACGACCTCATTCAGATTGTGAGAGTTTGTGAGAAGCTTGGATTAACATTTCCTACCATATGGCTTCTAAAGTATCTTCTCAAGCTTATGAAGTACTTCTCTTCTTTCAACCATACTCAGTGAGCTTACACTTTTTTATGGGAACATTTCTGACTATGTAATAACTATGGAGAGTCTATGTTGTGAGATATCATGTAAACATCCAAGCTAGTGTAATTCCCAAACCCAACTCAAAGACTACCTTGTCCGTAAACCTTCTTAACAAGGCATTGGTTGTTAGATTGTTAATGAAGATCCCTAAGTAGGTTCTTAGAGGTTAGTGCCTTTCTAACATGGAATTGGTTGCTGAAAGTGTTAGTGAAGATGCATAAGGTGTTCCTTAGGGGTAATACAGTTGCTAGTGCTGTAGAAGAAAACTAGTGGTACAGTTGATAGGGCTGTGGATAAAACTATCATTGTTGTAGCCTGTGATTGGCTTGTAAACTATTGGAAATAGTGGAATTCTCACTTGGTGTGAGGAGTGGATGTAGCCCTTGGTGATTAGGGCGAACCACTATAACTCTTAAGTGTTCTTTACCGCTTTCCTTTACAGTTTACCTTACAACCTGTTTTAAAAGAAAAGCCTCCTTCCACTCCATTTAGAAATCATTCTACAATCTCAAGCAAAACCATATTGAGCTATCTTTTCAATACACTACAGCACTTCTTATCTTCCTAACCAAGCACTACCATAACATATGATCACTAATGTAAGAAGCAAAAGACACACTTACATATCACCTATCAAAGTGTCTTCTTACACTGACCAGTTTCTAAGAAGATACAAATATTCATATTCTCCAACCCTCTATATTTTCTTAGCTCGGTGACTTACCTATCATCAACCATTGTCTCTATATATTTAGATGACTATCATCTTATAAGAAAGCAAGTAGCTTCAAAGCCTCAAAGTTTTATTATCTTGAAGTCTATTTGATATTCTTCTAAGTGATTCGGTTGGCCAAGCAAAAGAATTTTTAAAATGTAACAGTTCAACCCCCCCCCCCCCCTTTCTTGTGACTCCAGTTGACTTATATTCACTTCAATTAGTATCAGAGCATCAGGCTCTTGGGGTTAAACACACTTAATAGTGTGAAGAGAAAAAGATTCTAGAAGAAGTGATGACCAACCATGGTGACATAGAACATGTTTCAGAAGGTTGATTTTCAAAGAATATATGCCTCATGCAGAAAATGGTGTGATAAGGAAAGGGTTAAGATGATTGACTAAGAAAGTCAACTAAAGCAGATTGGAAAGGAAATGCTTATTCATAAAAATGTTGTAGCAAAGACAAAAGAAATATGGGAGCAAGAACTAGTACACTCAGAAACATGGAAATCTCGTACTTCAGATATCATATCCTCTACAATGCTTGCCAAAGCCAAGGATTTGCAAATAAATATAGTGAGTTCAAGGAACATACAAATTAGTGTATATATATATATATATATATATATATATATATATATATATATACACACATACCGTAACACACATAAATAAATATAATTATGATGCTCGTTTCTATAATAATAATAAGGGTAAAATATGTTTTTAGTCCCTACAAAATCGGTTCCTTTTAAGTTTAGTCCCTACATTAACGAAATAGGCGTTTTGGTCCTCATCTTATTTTTTCGTTTTCAATTTTAGTCCCTCATGACTTTTAATAGCGCTTCAAAACTTTTAATAGCGCTTATAAAAGGTCAAAAAAGCGCTATTAAAAGTTTTGAAGCGCTATTAAAAGTCATGAGGGACTAAAATTGAAAACGGCAAAATAAGATGAGGACCAAAACGCCTATTGCGCTAATGTAAGGACTAAACTTAGAAGGAGCCGATTTTGTAGGGACTAAAAACATATTTAACCCTAATAATAATAATAATAATAATAATAATAATAATAATAATAATAATAATAATAATAATAATAATAATAATAATAATAATAATAATTCTCTTTATGCCCCAAATACACACAATTAAAATATACTGATTTCTAAAACAAATCCTAATAACTATTTATAAAAAGTGGGGTGTTAAAGCTAGAGATTGTGTCTTGATTCATGGGAGGATGTACCTCTAACATTGCTCTGGGCTGGGGGTTGAACGTTCTACTTCAACTGTTTCTTCGTTCGTAGGGGAGAAGAATGTTGAGGACTTTTGTTCGTTGGTTTTATCCGAGTTTGCTTGGCTCTTGATGTCGAGTCCATCGGTTACTTCGATGGAGTTGATTTGGGGCTCTTCATCACACTTCTTACTCTTTAGCTTAGGTGCTTCATGGGTGTCACTCTTGCATCCCCTTTTAAGAGAGAGGAAGTAACGTATTTTTGCAGAGTCCAAATCAGTGTTCACGATGATGATCTTGTCTGTTGCAGAACATGGCATTTTTTGGTTTACAGCTGCGTTGTAACACCCCGTTAATTTCTATCTTGTAGAAATTACCGAAGCGCACGACTGGCATACATCAGAGTGACTTCCTTTTTAAATACTGAACACATACTAATACTCGATGCTAAAAACCCATCAAGTTCGCTTACATAACTTAACATAAAATACATAAAGCGTTCTTACACCACTCAACTAGTGTTCAGCACCAAAAACCGAAAGTCTGCGGAAGCGATTTACAACTTGAAAGACATAAGTCGTACAATCGAATAGTCTTAAGATACTGACTAGAAATACAGAAATACAAAGAAAACTGAAATACAAGACATAAAGAAATAAAGATAGCGGCTGCTTCTCAAGCGTCTCCATAACTGTGCCTCACGGTCTTCAACTTTCCCTGCTTAACTGAAAAACAACAACAAAGGATTGGGTGAGACAACTTGTCTCAGTGAGTTCTAGCGCGACCCCTTACTAATCCTCTCGGTTCAATTATGCTTGATTCATTATACTTAACTCATAAATCATAGTCCTCAAAGTTGACTATGTGGCTAACTAACTAAAAGTTGACCTCGTAACCCTCAAGCCGGTTACAAGATACAACACTAACTAAAGTTATAGCGTGTCACCGGTCACTTGGAATAATAAGCTTCCGGTGAACCCGTCCCCACTAATCGGCTGGGTCCCTAACGGGGCCTAGGTTCATAAGGCTCATGACTGCCTCTCCCCTAGCACACTAAACTAAATAGGGTCGTCACCCCGACTAAAGATATATATGAAGATATACCTGAACTGAACTCAACAATGAACTTAAACATAACAATAACTTAACTCATCAATGAACTGAACTTAACATAAACTTATTACTAACGTGATCTAATTACTAACTTAGTCTAAATATTAAGTGATCTCTCATGGATTACTAAGGTTCGCTGACTTAACTTATCAATCTTACTAAACCAGTCAGTCCAGCACAATACATCGATCACAAAGTCATAACATGAAACCAATGGTCAATCACATGAGCATTCACTTAACCTGAACGTAATCCAAACACAACCAATCATATGGTACTAACATAACTTAGATCCAATCACAGTCAATTACCACTCAATTCAGGGCAATTCAATTATAGTCTCACTGGGGAAGGTGGAAGGAGGGATTAGAAAGCAATTGGAATCGTTCGGAATGATTGTAAGCACGCTTTAAATAGGAAATCAGAGAGCCACGCACGACTCGTGCGCCCATACACACGATACGTGCGTGTCTATCATTTATCGTATCATTCCGTTCCGATCCCGAATTACTTCCCGATCGACACTACCACTTCAGTCATAGCCAAACATATAGAATTACAGTGCTCCCATCTTGGGGGAACCTTGGGGAGTGTATTGGAAGGGACTTAGGACCAATCGGAATAGCTTAAGACGTATTTCAACATTCGCATCAGCAAGGGACACACGATCCGTGCGCCTTGGCACACGACCCGTGCGCCTGTTCAAAAACAGCACTAGTGGTTCCAGAATCTCACGCACGACCCGTGCCCAGAGGCGCACGGTCCGTGCGTGACTATCAGTATTTCTGAAAAACAGTTTTTCGCGTTTTCTTTTCTATTCCGATCGTTCCCATGTCCATTCCGATTCACATTCAAACTCAATAACACATCAATACAGACATGGCAACCAGTACATTCAGTACAATCAATAATATTCATTCAACAATCTCACTCATGCAATTTAACAGTTTCAATCTCAATGATTTTATGACTCGACGATTCACACGCGAGATTTTCGTAAACATTATCGACTTGAATTTTATAAAAACGCAAGACATGAACCCGAACACACATGCATACACAGATTCATGGTTTTCCTAGTGAGTTATAGAACTCACCTTTTGATGATGACAAACAACCCACACCGAGACTTCACGATCACGATCACACGGTGACTCCAAATTCTCCCAAACCGCTCCAATTAACTTCCAACTGAAAACCCAGCCACTGAACTACTCTCTAGGTTGCTCCAATTTGTGTTTCAGGTACAGGGACTGGTTCTACAACTCTCCAACATAACATGCAAGGGACAGATTTGGTGTTTGGCCATGTGAAGCTCAAGGTGGTCTTCAATGGTGGAATGTGGTGGAGGAGAAGGATGGTTTCGAAAATTGTATCAATGGAGAGAGGATGGAAAACTGAAACTAATGGTGAAATCAGATTGTACATGCAAGGCATTTCTGAGGAACTCTCCCTTCTCCTTCTTCCTTCTCTCCCTCACGCCCCATCCTCTTTTTCTCTCTTCTCTGGTTTATTGTTTTTGAGTTTTCAAAGAGTGAAGTGTGTGGTTGGTTCAGCTGGGAAGGGGGGTATATATACATGGTGTAGGGAAAAGACGGATATGCCATTCCCTTAACCTTTCTATCCCCAATGACTCCCAACAACACTAAGTGCTCTAAACAATCATTAATTTAATTACCAAACACACATAATTTGCATCATTAACAATTCAACAAGCCATTTTCAAATCAAATAGTTTTCAGCCAAGTAAATAAATCACTAAATAATAGTTCACGCCAAATAATTTAATTAGCGAAAATTGGGGATATTACAATCACCCCAACTTTTAAAAAATTTGTCCTCAAAATTGGACTAAGAAATACCTTTCGCCGAACTGTCGTCCGCTTTGCCCTTCTGAGCGTCCAACACATAGATTCTTCCGCGCGCGGGGGTAGAATTCTCCTCTCGATTCCTCTTCTTTGTCGGACACTCGTTAGCATAATGCCCTTCTTCTTTGCAGTAGTAACACACAGTGGATCCCAGACGACACTCTCCAGTGTGAGGTCTTCTGCATTTCGAACACTTACCGGACCTTAGTAGTTCGGATGCTGTAGCTTGCTTTCCTTTGTTATAGGTACTCCTCGGTTCATCAATTGGAGTTGGCAATTCCAATGCCTTTTTCTTTTCTTTCCGATATGCTTTCCTTTCTTCATACATCCTGTTGAGATCTGCCTCTGCAACATAAGCTTGCTGCACCAATCCAGCATAACTAGTCATAGCATAAGAGCTAAGACCTTGGGCCACATCCGCACGAAGACCTGCCTTGTACATCTGCATCTTCCACTCATCATTCGGAGCATGTTTTGCCAACTGGTAAAACTGCGACAACCTTTCAAACTTGGCGGTGAACTCACCCACCGACATCTCTCCTTGCCTCAGATTGATAAACTCGGCTTGCTTGCTTAACTTCATCACCGGAGGGAAAAAGTGACCAATAAACATCTCCTTGAAGTTAACCCAGGTAACAGGAGTTCATTGGTTCACCATCAAATCATGAGCATTGGTCCACCAGGTTTGAGCATCTTCCTCGAGCATATGGGCGGCAAAGAGAACCTTCTCTTCTTCGCTGCATTGAAGAGTCCTAAAAATCTTCTCCATCGAATCCAACCAGAAATGTGATACCATTACCTCAGGTCCTCCTTTGAAACTTTGAGGATTCATCTTCTAAAAGCGAAAGTAAGCCCTATTCGGATCTTCCAGAGGAGGTTGTTGAACATTCGGTTGTTGCTGATTCATCCTTTCATGATGCATCTGGGCCATTTGAGCCATCTGCTGCTGCTGCATTTGCATCATGTCATTCATCATCTTCTGTTGCGTCTCGATGACATTCTGCATCCATTCGGTATGAGGATCGACGGGGACGCTTCTCCTACTTCCACCAGCCATGATTCTGCAAAATAGGCACAAAGTGTTTAGTTGATCAGGCTAAACGTCTAATAGCATACTAAGAGGAATCACACTTAGAGGACTTAAGAGACTCATGATTCTAAGTCCGACTAGGTCGAACTACTCTGATACCAATTGTAACACCTCGTTAATTTCTATCTTGTAGAAATTACCGAAGCGCACGACTGGCATACATCAGAGTGACTTCCTTTTTAAATACTGAACACATACTAATACTCGATGCTAAAAACCCATCAAGTTCGCTTACATAACTTAACATAAAATACATAAAGCGTTCTTACACCACTCAACTAGTGTTCAGCACCAAAAACCGAAAGTCTGCGGAAGCGATTTACAACTTGAAAGACATAAGTCGTACAATCGAATAGTCTTAAGATACTGAAGAGAAATACATAAATAAAAAGGAAACTGAAATACAAGACATAAAGAAATAAAGATAGCGGCTGCTCCTCAAGGGTCTCCATAATCGTGCCTCACGGTCTTCAACTTTCCCTGCTTAACTGAAAAACAACAACAAAGGATTGGGTGAGACAACTTGTCTCAGTGAGTTCTAGTGCGACCCCTTACTAATCCTCTCGGTTCAATTATGCTTGATTCATTATACTTAACTCATAAATCATAGTCCTCAAAGTTGACTATGTGGCTAACTAACTAAAAGTTGACCTCGTAACCCTCAAGCCGGTTACAAGATACAACACTAACTAAAGTTATAGCGTGTCACCGGTCACTTGGAATAATAAGCTTCCGGTGAACCCGTCCCCACTAATCGGCTGGGTCCCTAACGGGGCCTAGGTTCATAAGGCTCATGACTGCCTCTCCCCTAGCACACTAAACTAAATAGGGTCGTCACCCCGACTAAAGATATATATGAAGATATACCTGAACTGAACTCAACAATGAACTTAAACATAACAATAACTTAACTCATCAATGAACTGAACTTAACATAAACTTATTACTAACGTGATCTAATTACTAACTTAGTCTAAATATTAAGTGGTCTCTCATGGATTACTAAGGTTCGCTGACTTAACTTATCAATCTTACTAAACCAGTCAGTCCAGCACAATACATCGATCACAAAGTCATAACATGAAACCAATGGTCAATCACATGAGCATTCACTTAACCTGAACGTAATCCAAACACAACCAATCATATGGTACTAACATAACTTAGATCCAATCACAGTCAATTACCACTCAATTCAGGGCAATTCAATTATAGTCTCATTGGGGAAGGTGGAAGGAGGGAGTAGAAAGCAATTGGAATCGTTCGGAATGATTGTAAGCACGCTTTAAAATAGGAAATCAGAGAGCCACGCACGACTCGTGCGCCCATACACACGATCCGTGCGTGTCTATCATTTATCGTATCATTCCGTTCCGATCCCGAATTACTTCCCGATCGACACTACCACTTCAGTCATAGCCAAACATATAGAATTACAGTGCTCCCATCTTGGGGGAACCTTGGGGAGTGGATTGGAAGGGACTTAGGACCAATCGGAATAGCTTAGGACGTATTTCAAAATTCGCATCAGCAAGGGACACACGATCCGTGCGCCTTGGCACACGACCCGTGCGCCTGTTCAAAAACAGCACCAGTGGTTCCAGAATCTCACGCACGACCTGTGCCCAGAGGCGCACGGTCCGTGCGTGACTATCAGTATTTCTGAAAAACACTTTTTCGCATTTTCTTTTCTATTCCGATCGTTCCCATGTCCATTCCGATTCACATTCAAACTCAATAACACATCAATACAGACATGGCAACCAGTACATTCAGTACAATCAATAATATTCATTCAACAATCTCACTCATGCAATTTAACAGTTTCAATCTCAATGATCTTATGACTCGACGATTCACACGCGAGATTTTCGTAAACATTATCGACTTGAATTTTATAAAAACGCGAGACATGAACCCGGACACACATGCATACACAGATTCAGGGTTTTCCTAGTGAGTTATAGAACTCACCTTTTGATGATGACAAACAACCCACACTGAGACTTCACGATCACACGGTGACTCTAAATTCTCCCAAACCGCTCCAATTAACTTCCAACTGAAAACCCAGTCACTGAACTACTCTCTAGGTTGCTCCAATTTGTGTTTCAGGTACAGGGACTGGTTCTACAACTCTCCAACATAACATGCAAGGGACAGATTTGGTGTTTGGCCATGTGAAGCTCAAGGTGGTCTTCAATGGTGGAATGTGGTGGAGGAGAAGGATGGTTTCGAAAATTGTATCAATGGAGAGAGGATGGAAAACTGAAACTAATGGTGAAATCAGATTGTACATGCAAGGCATTTCTGAGGAACTCTCCCTTCTCCTTCTTCCTTCTCTCCCTCACGCCCCATCCTCTTTTTCTCTCTTCTCTGGTTTATTGTTTTTGAGTTTTCAAAGAGTGAAGTGTGTGGTTGGTTCAGTTGGGAAGGGGGGGTATATATACATGGTGTAGGGAAAAGACGGATATGCCATTCCCTTAAACTTTCTATCCCCAATGACTCCCAACAGCACTAAGTGCTCTAAACAATCATTAATTTAATTACCAAACACACATAATTTGCATCATTAACAATTCAACAAGCCATTTTCAAATCAAATAGTTTTCAGCCAAGTAAATAAATCACTAAATAATAGTTCACGCCAAATAATTTAATTAGCGAAAATTGGGGATATTACATGCGTAGAGTGAAAAAGGGAAAAATCAGGAACAAAGAAGGAAGGTGTTTCTGGGTTATTTTTTTCCTTGAGATGTAGTGGCTGAGGAAACATACAAATTGGGGAAAAACGCACAAAAACAAGGCCAAGGATCTGAAATGAAG
This sequence comes from Astragalus membranaceus, assembly GCA_039519185.1. NCBI lineage: Eukaryota > Viridiplantae > Streptophyta > Magnoliopsida > Fabales > Fabaceae > Astragalus > Astragalus membranaceus. The sequence goes on from CM076851.1 coordinate 119,634,948, forward strand.
GCAGAAAAGGGTCACAATGAAGGTGACTAGGATTTACCGTAATGAAGACGACTAGAGTTTACGCGGAAGCAAGTCTCTCAAGATCAAGAGCTTGTGATACCATAGAGAAATATATATTGAATACTATTCAATTGTGTATAGTTACACTCATTGATTCTTATTATATAGACAAATAAGATGGACTAAACCTAACGGGCCTTCTTAACGAGCCTAGTACAAGTACTATTAATAATTACAAAAAACACTATTTACAACAATCAATTTGCATCAAACCCTTAAGCTAGAACACACCTTGTTAATTGATTTGGAAATAAGAAATATACATCCAAAGATTAAACATAGTGGCATATATATTTCATGCATAATAATGTAATAAAGTTCAAACAAATGTTGCTGCTCATTAAGCTTTCAAATTCCAAAACACCAAAAAAAAGCTATCAAATTCCCAAATATAAATTATTTTTCTACATAAAATTGAAGACCATTTAGTAAAGCTAAAATATCATTATTACAAATGAAACATAAACCAAACCAACACCGTTGGCCTAGTGGCTTAATCTACCCTAGGACACGGGGGGTCGACCCGGTGCTCCTGGGTTCGATTCCTGCAGTGGACAAACTCGGTGTCAGCCAGTGCGAAATTTGATCCTAAGCATGAGCGCAGATTAGTCTTTAGTTGAAAGCGTTGGGACACTCCGTGGGTAGCCAGTGATGGTCTAAACACAAAAATGAAACATAAACCATATCAATTTGGAAATAGAAAAAGAGTAAACCTTTAAAATCAAATTGATAAAGTGTGATTTAAATTTTTAAATATATTCCCAACCGACCAACCGGTACTTAAAGAGGCTCGACCGAACACCTTTGCCCGGAAGGAGAAGAAGCCCACTCCAACTCTCACTCAGTCGGCTCACATCAATGAGAAGATCTTCCCCATCCCTCGGTCAAAAGAATCATCTGTAACATCCGAGAGGATATTTACTAAGACCCCTAGGATTCCTCCCTCTTGTCTTGTAATGGCCACAACGGCCATAACATGTAATTAACGCGTTGTAATATAAATATCGCCATGAGAGGCTAATAGAAGGATCCCCTAATTTTTTACTCATATCTCATATTATTTTCAAGACGATTTATACTATATTACATCCCAACTTGTGTTCGGCCTATTGCTGCTCCCCTGCAATTACATTGGAACAAAATGGCTTCTTAATTTGTCAAATTAAATACTTGATAATAACTGTGACAAGTCACGTTGTATACAAGGTAAAATCTCAATAACCATAGTTAAATAACTCTTGGGTACAAACAAGAAAATACAATTAATTACCTTTTCCTCCAATTGGAAGAAGGCTTTCCTTATAAATCACTATATGACTAAAAAAATTCCCTCCCCTAACATTGAGCTTCTGAATCATTTGAGTGCTTAAATCAACCCAAGCTAATTCTCCATCTTTAGTTTCGAAGAATATCTCGCCCATCTTCCCCACTCCGATAGGATGCTCAATACAAGGAAATGGCCCAACAATGAAGAGTTTGGTCCATGATTCTTTCACACCAAGCTCACCCAAAATTGAAATGTGAAAACTAGTCATATGTCGGTGATATGCAACCAAGGCAATGGACCAATTTAACACCACCAAGTGTGAATCCTTCCACTTGAATCGAACATCAAATATATCATCTATGTTTGAGGGTAAGGTTGTGGTAGTGAACACCTCACAGCTCAAGTCAAACGACACCAAATACGTTTTAGATTCATAATTATCTTTACACAACCAATGACAAACACCATCCATGTACACCCGACCATACTCATAAGAAGGAGAAATATCAACATCAAGTTTCTTCCAAGAGTTACTTCTTAGGTTATATATCTCCCATATGGGATCTAAAGATACATCTCCCAATTGCACATCATCGATGTCTGAGTCTGAGTCTGAGTCTGAATCTAAAGTATTTAGAAATTGTACACGTCGAATCACCTTATAGTCATCTCTAACATGATCATAGCCAAATCCATAAATTTTAGCCGCAACATAAACATTAATTGCATAAGATGGGAAAGACCACTCAACAGGACTAGAAGGAATAACCTTGAAGTCCCCTGTAGCTGGATTCCAAAATACAACATTTCTAGAATATATATGAAGACAAAGAATGCCATTAATACTAGAAGAACCAAAAATGTCGAGAAAGGTTTCCCCTTGAAATAGATTTGGCAAATCTAGTTTGACCTTGTTCCCAAACCTCTCACCGGAAAGAGAATACATTGTATGTAGAGATGGGTGTAGATCCACCCGATGTAGGAGGAGAGACGCATCATCGTAGTAAGAACAATAGTTAGATATGATCTGGTTGCGATAAATGTTCATGAAATAAGGGTTTTCCAATAAAAGAGCCCATGTTTTGCATAGGCATCCAAATCGCTTCAAAGATTTTAGAGGAAGTTTTGATAGAATGGAAAAGGCAAGATCATCAGGTATATCAATTGCTAACCTTTTATTTGTTGTCGTTGCAGAATTCTCCATCTCTGATTCCCAAAATGAGTTTCTCTTGCAAAGTAGCCACTAACTACAGACGAGCAGAGGATGAGTTTCTCTTGCAAAACTGCCTCAAGCCAGATAATAAAACTGCTCCGGCATAGCGGAATAAGTGTACGAAACTATTCCGGTTTGTAGAAACAAAACTATGGGTGCATTTATTAAAGGGTTTGAAATTAGACTCTGAGGTGTATTTAGTCCACGGAATTAAATTACAGTATAATTACTATAAATGCTATTTCAATTAATATGTTGGGTAAGTATTTATAATTCCAAGAATATTTTTATAATTTGTTTCAATAAAACATTTAAAAATATAAGTAAATATAATAAAATGAAGTGAGTGTGAGTGTTACATATTATTTAGATTAATTCCCATGGTTGAAATATAAGTAATTCATATTTTCAAGATCACTTTCTCAAAAATAATAATAATAATAATAATAATAATAATAATAATAATAATAATAATAATAATAATAAAAAATAATCCGAAACAAACACATCTTCAGGAACACATTGCAGAAGTTTCATAGTGATGCCATTCACTAACTTTATCAAGGACTAGTTTGATAACACCCTTTGAGTCTGAGTAACAACAGTTCATATCCATGTGTCCAAGTTCCCGAGCCAACTTCAAACTGTAACGAAGACCCAAAAGCTCGGCTTAGAGGATGTTGGAGATACCAACATTCTCTGCAAATTCTTGGATCTAGCCGCACTGCGAATTCCTTAAAATGCCACCAAAACCAGTAACACCTGGGTTACCAGATTTACTTCCATCCACATTTAACAGTGTCTCATTACCCCTATTAGGATGCCAAGAAATCCTGCGAGTTGAAGAGGGAGTAGGATCTGATTTAATGAAATTATTGAAAATAAGGTTGGCATAATTACTGGTTTGGAGCTTCAAAGTATATTGAGAGACATTCTCATTAAACAGACACAAGTTGTTCCTAGCTCGCCAAAGCCAGCAAGCACCAACTAGAAACATATGAGGGTTAATTATCTTCTCCAATCCCTTTTTTAATCTAAGAGAAGAGGTCATCTTCAGAAAGGAAATCAATATCCTCAAAGCCAAGAGAAAACCAAAATTGTTTTGCAAAGTCACGGTCCCTCAAACAATGAAGAATGCTCTTAGTAGCCGTATTACATCTGGGACGCAAGTTAGAGATAAGCATGCCTCATTTGCACAACATTGCTCTAGTTGGACGAGAATTATTGGAAGTTGTCCTAAGGAAGAATTCAATAAGCGGCAATTCTTCAAATCCAATTCCATGTGAGACCATCATAGATATCTGCATTAAGTCAAACGGTAAGGGTGTGTTTGGGAGTTTGGAGGGGAGGGGAGGGGTTGGGACTAATAGTGTAAATTCTTTAGTGATGAGAAGAAAAATTATCCCCCTAAACCCCTCCAAACCCCTCTCCTAATTTATTTTTGGAGCCCCTTCAAAACCCTCCATAATTGGGAGAGTTTGGAGGGGCTCCAAAAATAAACTAGGAAAGGGGTTTTGGGGGGTTTAGGGGGATAATTTTTCTTCCAATTAGTAAAGAATTTACACTATTAGTCTCAACCCCTCCCTTCCCCTCCCCCTCCAAACTCCCAAACACACCATAAGAGATTTAATTTTTTCCCTGATGTCATTAGAAATGTTGGTATATAGAGTATCACAGTCCCAAGCTCCATCAATAAAAACATCCTTGATTCTCATATTAAGGTCAGCAATATCAATATACAGAACATGCTCAGACAACTTCCCCATATCTTTCCACTGAGAAAGCCATAGAGATGAATTTCCATTTCCTAGTCTAAAATCAAAGCCATCTTTAAGCACTCATTTTTGCTTTCATAATGGAGTTCTAAATAACTGATCTAGGTTTCTTAGGAAAGTCTATAAAGGAAGCCTCACCAACATATTTATCTCTCAAAATTTGGATCCATAACTTGCTCCTCGTTGATCTCCCAAACCATCTTGCCTAACATAACTGAACTAGTCTCTCTAGCTTTCATGATGCCAATACCACCAATCTTCTTAGGCTTAGTTATTTTATCTCAACCATACACTGTGTCATTGGTTTCCAATGATCATTTGCCACAGCTTGCAGAATAATGAGACACAATTTCCATACAGATGACAAATAGGTAAGGAGAGAGTGGGGTCTCCTTGTATAAGACCTCTGGTAGGAACAAGAAGGCAATCTTTGACCATTCCATATTATGGACAGAGTGGAATTCGTAACATAATGCATAATTAGATTAATAGTGACTTGAGGGAAACCACAACTAATCAAACAAAACTTCAAAAATTCCCAGTTGACATTATCATAAGCTTTCTCCAAATCTATTCTAAAAAGATTAATAGCATTATCACAAGTACTCCTGCCAGACAATGACTTTGGTAATAAGCTTGTAAATAGTATTGCACAAGCTAATAGGCCTAAATTCCTTAAAACTGTGAGGGCAATCAACCTTAAGAATTAAAGCAATAAGAGTCTCTGCTAGCTTCAGACTAAATGATCCAGTCATAAAAGCTTGAGAAATAAGAGACTTATAAGAGTCTCTGCTTTCTCCAATAAGAGACTTATAAGCACTCATGTCATTCAGAGCATTTGACGCCTCCTATTTGGTCACAGTCTTGCAAAGGTTTTGCTTGGCTTCTTCAGATCCCATATCAGTGTAAAAGTGTTGCCTATTCTGAAAGCAGAAAAAGTTTTTGAAAAAGTTCTAAGCTTCCTCTCTAAAAATAGCATCATCAGTGCACCAAATGCCATTTGGGAGGTGAAGAGTTGTATTTTTATGCAATAATTTGACCCATTGATTTATAGACTTTTCATACCAATGTAACTCCTCTTGAAACAAAAATTTGTCATACTCTTAAAACTTTTGATCTCTGGACTTAAATATTATGTATTGTAAGAAACTTATAATATATATATATATATATATATATATATATATATATATATATATATATATATAAAAGTTACTATATTATCATACTATATTTTTCGGATTGGGCCGAAGGGCAATCCATCAAAGATACGGCCTTAGCGGCCCTTATTCATGATTCTTATAGGGTCCACGCTCCCGAAGACAAGAACCACGACGGAGATCGATTGGCATCTCATCGCACGGCAGCAATTAGGCCATGTCATTGGCGGGGCCGGTCGCGGGCCTTTGTAGGTTGTGCTACCGCACATGGTCCTAGTCCAACAAAACTTTTTAGAGCCTAAAACTAATTATGACATATATATATAGTAGTTATTTGAACAACTATCATAAAATTCACCCTAGTTCAGGAAAGCTCGTTACTTTAAGAGGAGCTTCGTGTGTTCGAATCCCTACACTAGTCTTTTTTGCGATTAAGTGTTGTTTTTAACGAAAACAAATAATAAATGGGACATAAAAAACTCCAATCTGACATACAAAACTGCAATATATCTATATACCAAAATATATCTATATACCAATGGAAAAAATAAAAATGTAGGGGTCGGGGCCTCCACTGCTTGTTTTAAACATTATTTTTTCTAAGAAAATTTTTGATAAATTTCTTTTGTGAATTTTAATTTATCTTAAATATGGAGTAATCTGTAGGGGAAAATTTGATAAAAATATAGCCCAATTAGGGGTCCAATTTTTAAAATTTGAACAAGGTCTCTAAATTTTTTGGGACAGCCCTAGTCATTAGCACAGTTCCTTATAAATACAATGTTCCATCAATGCATTAGGTATGCATGTATTACTATCTGACAAGTGCGAAAGTACGACCTCGGTAGCATTTCGACATAGCAAGAAGAGATGAGGTCGGCTTCCAGGACAGATCATTGGCGGCCACAATGAGAGCACCAATCCTCTCACCTTTCTCACTTCTCGGAGCTTGCTCTAGCCAACTCCCTAATGGCTTCAAGACGCTGAACCTCTATGCGTGAACCTCGACAGGTTAGAAACCAAATGGAGAACCAACCTCGAAGGGACCGACCTCCGATTGTAGTAACCCTCAGTGAATACCCTGTGGAAGCCAACGAAACGAGGAAAACGATGAAGACGAAGTGGAAGGAAATAGTGAATGCCGCTCCCTCCTTGTCAGCTGCCACAATTTCAAACTGATCTCCCCAGACCTTTGGAGACCAAGACCTCCTCGACGGGAAACCTAACAAATATATCTCACAAGTAGTCCGAGCTGCCATGGTGAACTTTGAAGTATGGAGGATCTTATCAACAAAGTTCGATTGATATAATGTTCCTCGACCTTTTGACCAGGACATGGATCTCGAAGGAGGGATTCAACCTCTATCAAGGATGAGACCTCTCCGGGTTTGAAGGATCAAAGACAAGGCCCCTCGGTTACATTGAACTCATGGTCACCTACAGCTACAAGCCACTCGCTCGAATTGTTAAGACTCTTTTCCCCGTCCTCGCATGTCGTTCGGTTTACCATTGTATAATTAGAATGCCGACTTGGGAAGACTAAGTGTTGTATCTTCTACCATCCACCTCAAGATGAAGTTTTACACACTGAAGGATGAAGTCATCACGCTGGATTCCGACTTGGAGTCATCCCAGAAATGCCATTTCCTGTCCATGAGACTCGACCAACAGGAATCCACTCTTGAAGGGCAAGAGATAATGAACATCACAAAGTGGCTGATGTTAATCTCGCTGACTTGGATGCCCGTTATGATCCTGTGAGCTCAGAAGATTAGGAGGATGATGCTCTCACTAAAGAGCTGAAAAAGAAGATTAAGAGACCAGAGCCAAACGGTGAATTCTCACCCATAGAGGTAGGAGAGGATCCCGAGAAAATCATTAAAATCAGTAGCGACTTTCCTAATGAGGTCATGGAGGAGATAATCAAATGCCTCCATAACCACGCTGACCTTTTTGCTCTGAGTACGGTCGATATGCCAGGAATTTTCCCAGATATTGCTTGCCACCACCTCGTTGTGGATCCAATGGAAAAGTGGACACAGTCAGATGAGAAGTCTGAGGCTACCTCCAAAATTGTGGACCTCATAAGGGCCGATTTCGTGAAAGAAATCAAGTATACAACTTGGTTGCAAATGCCATACTATTCAAGAAGGCCAGTGGAAAATAGAGGATGTATGTTGATTACACCGACCGTAATAGGGCCTGCCCAAAAGAGGCATTTCCTTTCCCAAGTGTAGACAAGTTAGTTCACAACTTGTCCAGCTTCTGACTCCTGTCCTTTATGGATGCTTACTCCAGATACAATCAGATACAAATGTCCCCACCTGACCAAGAGAAGACTGCCTTCATGCCCCCACAAAGGGAATAATTACTTGCCTTCTATCTGACCGGGTGAGGATTTGAAACCAACCCAAAAATATGCAAAGCAATAACCGGGATGAGACCTCCAACCACCAAGAAGGAGATTCAAAAACTCACCGAGATGATCGATGCTTTGTCACAATTCGTGTCAAAGGCTGCAAACCGGTCGCTACCTTTCTTCAAGCTGCTGAAAAAGGGGGTGGAATTTGAGTGAACCGAGGAGTGTGAGCAAGCTTTAAGTCAACTCAAGGTCGCAGTGTCTGAACCCCTACTATTGACTCAACCTGGCGAAGGAGAAACTCTGTATCTATATTTGTCAGTCTCTGGCGAAGCTATGAGCGTTGTACTCATTTGAGAAACTGAAGACGGCCAAAGGACCATTTACTTCGTCAGTAAAGCACTCCAAGGTGCCGAGATGGAGTACCAAAAGGTCAAAAAAGTCGCCTTGGCATTGGTACTTGCAGCACATCAGCTAAGCCCTTACTTTGTGGCTCACCAGGTGGTGGTAAGGACTGACCAACCGATTCGACGGATCCTACACCAACCTGATTTGGTGGGAAGAATAATCAAGTGGGTTGTCAACTCTATGAATTCGGGATCAAGCGTGATCCTGAATTCATACTTAAGTATGAATCTAGGATGGCTCTAATAGTGCAAGTGCTAGCCAATTTCCTCACCAATATGACCTCGGCAGACTCTAGTGATCCTTCTAGTTTAATGTAGACGTTCCACGTCAATGGATCCTCAAACAGGACGGCAGTGCCGGTCTCATCCTAGAGAATCAAGAGGGACTCATGGTTGAAGTCTCACTCACCTTCTCGTTCCTCGTGTCTAACAACCAGGCATAACATGAAGCTTGCATAGCCAGGTTGTTATTAGCAAAAGACTTCAATGCAGCCAGGATAGAGCTCCTGACAGACTCCCTCCTATTCGCTCTCAAATTAAAGAAGAGTATGACGCAAATGACGTCATATTACAATGATATTTGTCCAGAGTGATAGAGTTACTGAAGCTCTTCAATGAAGCCGAAGAGAAACATGTTCCTCAGAATAAGAATACAAGGGCCGACATTCTCGCAAAATTAGCAAGCACCAAGACCGCAGGGAATCATAGATCGGTTATCCAAGGAACCCTATCGCAACCAAGTGTCGCATTGGATGTTGCTACGACCTCAAAGGTGAATGTTGGCAATATAAGTCTGAGTTGGATAACCCCGATCGTTAGGAACATTGAGTTCACCAAAGAGCCAAAAGACTTGAAAGAAGCTATCCAAGAAACACGACGAGCATCCACTTATTCAGTTGTCCAAAGAAAGCTATATCGCGGAGGATTTGATGTCGTTGCTTAGGTGCATTGAAAACCACGAAATCGACTATGTTCTAGCCGAAATTCATGAGGGAATTTGCGGTCAGCATCTTGGAGGGAGAGCCGTCGCTAAGAAGGCCCTTAGAGAAGGGTATTGTAGGTCGAACATGACCAAAGACGCCAAGCGATTCGTGAAAAAATGTGACAAGTGTCAGCGTCATGCCAACATTCACATATCCCCACCAACTGAGTTGACTACCATCTTCTCCTTGTGGTCGTTTGCTTGGTGGGGGATAGACATACTCGGGCGTTTCCCAATAGCTATAGGCCAGGTCATGTACTTGATCGTGGTTGTGGGAGGGGTCGTACCAAATTATCGCAAAAATCGGGAATGGAGCATACAAGCTCAAAACACTGACCCAGGAGCGATTTCTGGGGACTTGGAACGCTACTATGTCGAAGAAATACTATAGTTTGGAATTATAGTTTGCAACACCATAAATAAAATGTGCAAGCATTCTGTAATAAACCACATCTTCGCTATCCTTAAAGGTCTATTCTACATTTTTGCACGTAACTCGGTGATGGATCTTCATCAAAGATATAGGCTCCGAGACGTTGGTTCTCGACCATCTCTTGGTGAGAAGCATATTGGCGACAAAAAGTGTCGATGCCGACATGCACCTCGTAGAAGAAAGAATCTTATTAATTAAACCCTGAAAATTCGAGGTGATGTTTTACAAACCCTAAAAGAGGATACAAAAGGAGAAACTATCAAATTGGAGGAGCAAAGCGGATCGCATAACTGGTTCCTTCCGCATTATACTTGACCAATATGGCGCCTCAAACGAATTTGTTGATGTTGGCTCTGGCCTTGCGAAAAGGAACCCCAGGGTTCAGAACAACCGAACAGCCATATGCTTCAGGCCGTTATTAAAAGCCTCTAATGCGACTTATAGGGCGAACTTAATAGTCTTTTTACAATTGACCACTGCCTTGTTCTCTTCTTTCATAACTTCTTCCTTTTCATCACCCAACTTAGAAACTTGGGACTCCATCTCGATCACTTTGGATTGAAGGGTCTCATCTTTCACCCGAAAGTCTTCGAGGTTGGAGTTGGTAGTTGCAAGCTCGACAACGTTCCTTTCGGACTCCTCCACAACATAGGTAAGACGAGAGACATGGACGACAGCTTTGTCCCATTCTTTCGCCATCTTCTTCAAGGAATCCTCATCTCTCCTCAGAGCCAACACAACCATCTTAAAGGCGTACTATGTGACACGCGTGGCTGACGAGGGCGGGGAGTAATCGTCGGTGCCCAAAAACTCGGCACAGACAATGAGCGCTCCTTGCATGCTTCTAGACGAAGGGACACGTGGATGAACCGAATATACACTGGAATGAGAGGGATCCGTAGACTGTGTAGGTATGGGACTGTACAGTTGAAGGAATGCTTAAACGAATTGATTTGGACTACCTATACCAACATAATGCATTATCTTTTTGGGATCCCTTCCCAAAAGAACTCTATAGTTAAGCGTGCTTGACTTGGAGTAGTAGTGGGATGGGTGACCTTCTGGGAAGTATTCCTGGAAAGCATGAAAGTGAGGATAACGCATGCTGGAAAGACACGTGTTGGTTTGTGGGGGTAGTCACAGTTCTGAAAGTAGGCTGGGATGTTGAATATGGTATTAGAGCAGCAGACCTCTCCCAATACAGTGTGGTTCGGGGACGAACTAAGCGAAAGCTGGTGGGCATGTGACACTCGTGGCTGACGAGGGCGGGGAGTGATGTTCAGTGCCCATAAAGTTGGCCCAGACAAAGAGCGGCTCCTGGCATGCTTCTAGGCGGAGGGACACGTGGATGAACAGAATACGCACCGGAATGAGAGGGATCCTGAGGATGTGCATGTATGGGACTGTACAGTTGAAAGAAGGCTTAAAAGAATTCATTTGGACTACCTATACAAACATAATGCATTATCTTTTCAGGAGCCCTTCCCATAAGAACTCTATAGTTAGGTGTGTTTGACTTGGAGTAATGGTGAGATGGGTGACCTTCTGGGAAGGTTTCCTAGAAAGTATTCAAGTGAGGACAGCGCGTGCTGGAAAGACATGTATTGGTTTGTGGGGGCAGTCGATAGTTCTGAAAGCAGTCTGGGATGTTACATACTAAGCCGACTTTAGAGCTTCCAGCATCTCGTTATGCTCTTACTGCAACTTGGTATTCTCCGCGATAACAGAATCATGCCAAAGAAGTCTGGTGGCGAGGTCAGCAACCTTATGTGGAAGCTTGAAAGGATTTTCATGGAGGGTATTCAAATTAACCTCCTAAAAGTCGGCCAAATCAATTCTAGAATCAGCAATATATTCCTCTTTATCAAGTTGTTTTGGTTCATACTCGCCAACTGTGGTTCCAAGACTCTGGGTTTGTTGTTGACACCTCTGTCAATGTTCCCGTCTAGGATGACCTTGTGAGGAATGTCCATAGTAGAGCTAGCTGGGGCTATGGTCCTCAGATCCTCTCAGACAGTATTAGGCTCTCGTGGTTTTTCTTAAGTCTCAACCACAGGATTAAAAGCTCGAAGGATGGTGATCAGTGTTTTGGGGGTGGTAGCCTTATCAGTCGCCTTTATAGCTAAATAAACACACACTTTGGAGTCATCGTCTCTACAAAATAAAAAATATGTGCAAGCATACACAGTCGCAAAAAGTAATAAAGAGTAAGTTGAGATCGTTCCCACGAGGATTGTTGAGTTCATTTCTATATTTAATTAGCAAGCAAGCTAGTGAGTAAAAGTAAAGTAAAATAACAAGTTGTAGAACCCAATTTTATCAACAAACAGCAAGTAAAATAAAGTATTAGTAGAAATCCAGAATGAGAGTAATTTGGGAATGCCTTCACTATGAAAATTCATAATAATGGTCTAATGTTGTTTCAAAACTTCACCTAGCTAGAGAAAGAATGGTTTTCTTTTGGTTGTGCCAAGAATTTTTCAAAAAGAAAGGTAGACTAACAACTTCAGCATAAGAAAGGGGGGCTTCAAAGCACAACAAAGGTCTTGGTTAAGCATTTCAGATTATTGGTCAGTGCACTACTATTACAAGACTTCAAATTTACTGCTGTAGCAATTGGTGTTGCAGCATTCAACACTTGACATACTGTTTGCTGCAATGCATATCTTCCAGAACACTTTTGTTTTCTTTTTCAGATTTTTCTTCTTTTCTTCTTTTTTTTTGTTTTTTTTCATATATAGGAAATTGCAGCTTTATTCACTTTTATTGAACTTTGTACAATATACACAAACACTTAGGCACTGACCATCCTAAAATCTTCATGCTTAGCCTTAATATAACTGATGCACCCCCAAACTTAGTTTCATATGCTACCCTAGGTTTTTAGTAGAAGCTTGGCACAACCTAGGTCTACGAAAATCTAACTTAGCATCAAATCATTTTTAGCTTACTAAATTCCTACATAAACCTAGAATAAAAACGTGGGAGCAGTAGCAATATATTCATCTATCAAACCAGGCTACACTCACTCAATCTCACCTTAATCATCATTAAGTTAGCCCAAAATGAAGCATAATCTCTTACTGATTTGAACAAAAGATACAACTAAACAGCTGCTGGATGCTATTACTGATGCTACAACATCCAGCAGGATTATTGAAACATTACTAAATAGAAACAACAATTTAAAATAACAAACAAAACATAAAGAACTAAACAACAAAACAGAAAGGGTTAACTAGGAGGGAACCTGGTTTGTTTCTAGTACTAGCTCTTGTAGCATGGTGCTCTCTTCAGCAGCTGCATTAGATGCTGCAGCATTAGATTGAACTTTCTTTGGTGCAACAGCTTTGCCTTCTCACACTAATGTTGTAGCACTATCTGTGACAGCATCCACTCTCTGTACTTTAGTTTCAAATGACCTTGGTGTTTTCTCTGTTGCGGATTCTGTTTTGGGTGAATTTTTCTTTGGTGAGGGCTGAGGTGGTTTTTGTTTTGGTGGGGGGGGGGGGGGTTGTGTTAGACATGGGAAAGGTGTTGGGGTAATGTTTGATGGTTTGGCTTGAGGTGGGGGTGGATGAAGGGTAAGTAATGAAGGGTAAGACTGTGAGAAGTGGACTTTTTTGATGGAGGAGGTGTTTTGGGTGGAGGAGATGGTTCATTGGTTGGTGATGGTTTAGGTGAAACTATGGTGGAAAGGTTTTGGGTGGGTGGTGGGAAAAGATCGTTAACAAGGTTTAAATCATGAGAAAGAGAAAACACACACATTGGCATTTGAAACTCCATTTGACTTTTTTACCACGTACTCAACATCTCAGCCACATGTGCTGCAGCACCATGTACTGCAGCACCAAACATAGCACCAAAGTTCTGCATAATTGACAGCACATACCACAGAACCACTTATTCATACCTGAAAAAGTAAAAACAAAAACACACAAAACACAATTAGTCCTAAAAGTCTGAGTTGCCTCCCAGTAGCGCTTATCTTATAGTCTTTAGCTAGACTTGGCCTTCAAAACCCAAGTTAGGGTGGATAATAGGACAAGAAGAAAATGGCATCCTTCCGCTTTCTCCTTTTTGTCAGAAATTCCATGTATTTGCCATAGGGAATCAAGTGTTCTCATGCCCCGATCAATAAGCATTTGGGATAGGAATTCCCCCCTCTCCTGAAAAAATTGAAGCTCATTTTGCGGATGACTCTTTTCTTCAATTACCAAGGGTTGAGTCTCACTTGTCACATGAATCTTTTCATACCTCAACCTTGGCTTTTCTTTCTTATCACTATTTTTGAATTTTTCTTGTTCTACAACTACACAATTTTGTTGTTTTTCTTCCACTACTTCCAAATGACCACACTCATTTTCACACTCTACACTCTTCTCTTTCTTTTGCTCAACCACTTCTTCACTACAACTCTCTTTTTTTAGAAGCTCCATTATAGTCTTAATGTGAGCCTCTATATTCTTACATGAAGCTTCAAAGTTGTCATGATCAACCTTAATAGGTTCAATGGAATGAGCTAAGAGTTTTTCAAAATTAGAGTTCCCCTCATGTAATCCTTCGGTTCGAGCTTGAGAACTTGGCTCTTGCTCACACACAAAGTTTTACATGGGCATGGAATTTAACTCAAAACAGCCCCTTTCATCTTCATCTCCATAACAATTATAGTTGAAACAATGTTGTTGAACATTCTTTGCATGCATAGATTAAAAATCCCAATTGTCCATGGCTTAAATTGGATTTTTTTTCTTCACAAAAACACCAAATACAAATGAAACACACTAGAAACACAAAGCACAATACAAAATAGAAAAAAAAAATCTGAAAAATAGAACAAACTAAATAAAAGAATCTAAACGTACTAACAAAACAATAGAAAATAACTATCACAATCCCCGGCAACGGCGCCAAAAACTTGTTGTGTGAAAACAATATGTGCAAGTATACACAGTCGCAACAAGTAAAAAAGAGTAACTAGAGATCGTTCCCACGAGGATTGTTGAGTTCATTTCTATATTTAATTAGCAAGCAAGCTAGTGAGTAAAAGCAAAGTAAAATAACAAGTTGTAGAACCCAATTTTATCAACAAACATGAAGTAAAATAAAGTATTAGTAGACATCCAAAATGAGAGTAAGTTGGGAATGCCTTCACTATGCAAATTCATAATAATGGTCTAATGTTGTATCTGATGCTGTAGCACTGGGTGCTGTAGCATATAGTATGTACTTTTCAGTCACTTTTCTACAGGGATTCATTACAAGCACTTATGTCTAAGCTCTAAATAGGTCCACCATTGGCTATTACGCACCCACAGTATTCACCCTATGGAATTTGCCCTCCTATGTCTAGGTTTTAAGCAAGGATTATTAAAGTTTCCCTTAATAACCACTATCTATATTATCCTTTGAGGTCAATTTATGAACCATATCTGAATCTGTAAACGGTACTTATATTTAGGTGATCAGTTCTAAAATAAGTTTGGAAATAGTATCATGCAAAGGATAAAAATGCTAAACATCAAATACATGCATTAAACACACTAAGACTTCATAACGTAGATCAAAGCATCTCAACTAAAAGTATTTAGCTCATGATGAGAAAACAACACAACAAATACAACTTAAACATAATGTTTAAAACCATAAATGCGAAAATACAAAGAAAAATATAGTAAAAAGTGGTATACTGAACTCCAAGAGCAGTAGCATGGAGGTTCAGATCAGCTCCCAAAGCCACGAAAATCTTCAAGTATTTAAGCTTCTGTATTGCTGCAGCATCACTCCCAGCATCAGAATTTCTACTTTGGTATTTTAAAGGTAGATTGGTACAAAAATGGAGGAAAAGCTATTTCTATACTTTTCCTCCTCTGAACCAGCCTTCCAAATGAGGAAGATGAGCTGGTTTTTATAGTGCTAGGGTTGAGAAAGGCATGGAAAACCCTTTAATACCCATATTTTGTCCTCTAGTGTGCCCAAAAGTACTATGTGCTCAAGCAAAATGAGAATATTCTGGATAAAGGTGTTGGTCCCCATTCAGGACGTGTCCGTCCTTTTCTAACACTTGTCGGGCGCTGATATTAGCGCAAAAATTGCCTCCAACATTTTCTCACTCATCTGTCGCAGGAACTAATGCTGCAGCATCACATGTTGCAGCATTAATACTGACCAAACATGTTAAAACACAAATGGGGAACCAAAGTGTCAGATGATCACAAACAATAATTAATCCCTCTTTTACACTAAACAACATATTTTAACTAATTAAACACAATATTCCTTTAGAACTCACAACAATTTAAGCGAAAAAAGCATAAATAAGAGTTATCAGCCTCGTTCTGCTCTTGCTGCAACTTGGTACTCTCCGCGATAACAGAATCATGCCAAAGAAGTCTGGTGGCGAGGTCGGCAACCTTATGTGGAAGCTTGAAAGGATTTTCATGGGGGGTATTCAAATTAACCTCCTAAAAGTCGGCCAAATCAATTCTAGAATCAGCAATATATTCCTCTTTATCAAGTTGTTTTGGTTTCATACTCTCCAACTGTGGTTCCAAGGTTCTGGGTTTGTGGTTGACACCTCTGTCAGTGGTCCCGTCTAGGATGACCTTGTGTGGAATGTCCGTAGCAGCGCTAGTCTAGACTATGGTCCTCAGATCCTCTCAGACTGTCTTAGGCTCTCGTGGTTTTCCTTAACTCCCCAACCACGGGATTAAAAGCTCGAAGGATGGTGATCAGAGTTTTGGGGGTGGTAGCCTTATCAGCCACCTTTTTAGCTAAATAAACACACACTTTGGAGTCATCCTCTTCAGGTGATACTTCCTTCGTACCACCCATCCTCATGACACAGGCCACCTCGTGCGATCGAGGTTGTAGAAACCAGCCTCAGATCCGTGAAACCCCCCTCCTTCTAAGAAATCTTTACACGTTGATGGTAATGATTTTGTCACTAAAGGCTCAGGGCCTGAGGTGGAGAGATATAACAAGAAGAAAAGGAAATGGGGAGTACTTGGGAAGCTCCACGCAAGCCCAACAAGTAAGTTAAAAACTCTCTTGTACGTAGGACCACCTAAACAACCTGCTAGCTTCTGCATAATCTAAAAATCTGATCCGAAATTCCCACCACCTATCACACTACTTCTACTACTTATTACCAATAACAAGGCTAGAAATATTGTATCCAGTGATGTAGGACTTAACCCTAAGCAGTAGGCCCTTAGATAAAAGGAGCACTACTAAGCAAGTAGCGCAGCTACTCTCCAGAGGATAGTGAAGCACCATGATTCGGACTTGTTGGAATTGATATCACCTACATGTTGCAGCTGCATAGAGCCATGAGCACCTTGATGGTGGAATCGCCTGAAGCAAACCAAGTTTACTGCATATGACAGACCAAGATTTTTGTTGCTACCATAACCCAATAATCCCAATATCAACTTCACCCACACCATGTGTTATACACCAAGAGCTGAACACTGTAACTTATAATTGATATGCTGATACAGCGTATCAACACTGCAAATGTGAGGGGAACCGTTATACACCATTCCAAGAAGACATGCTAGAACTGCACACTACCTTACGAGATTAAATCATGGTGTCCATGCCTTGATTCCAAAATGGTTGGTTCCAATCTGCTAGCACAGCTATGGGAAGTTTCTGTTTTGAGTGACAAAACAATTACATAGGGTCTAAGACCTCATGTGAACGGGTGAGATTTCAAAAGATAAAAAATAGAATGGAACTCGAAACAAACTGAGCCTTCTTTGGCAAATTTATACTGACACTAATAATATTCTCTGTAATAGAGGGAGCATGAAAAAGAACAATTAATTTGCATCAAACCATTAAGCTAGTCATATGTTTGTGATGTGAAATCAAGGCAATGGCCAACTTAACACCACGAAGTATGAATCCATTCACTCCAATCCAACATCAAATATATAATCTATGTCTGAGGGTAAGGGTGTGGTAGTGAACACCTCACTGCTCAAGTCAAATGACACCAAATATGTTCCATATTCATAATTATCCTTACAGTACCAATGACAAACACCACCCATGTACACTCGGCCACTATTACAACCAACTCTAGTTAGTATTACTGTTAGTCTGTTACTGTTACTATCCAGTTATTTTTAGTTAGTTTTCTATTGTTGAATTCTGTTATGATTCAGTTTCACATTGTGTGGCTGAGATCAATTCTGAAATTGTATATATTACCAATTGATCAATGAAACGAAAGTGAATTCTTTTTCTTCCATCTATCTGCTGTATTCGTAATATGGTATCAGAAGAAGAATCCTCCGCCTCCTCCGTACCGACCCCCACCTCTCGTTCACCTCCGGCGATGACTCATCCTCCTCCTTCTGCGGTCGACCCAACGGATCCCCTGTTCATCCACCACACAGATAACCCCGGCTTAGTGCTCGTCTCCAAGCCCCTCGATGGCTTGAACTATCTCACATGGCGGCGCTCGATGATTTTGGCGCTCGATGGTCGCAATAAGTTTGGCTTCGTTGATGGCAGCGTCCCCGTTCCTAATTCCAGCGATCCGGCAAGGCTTCGCCTGTGGAAGCGAAACGACAGCATTGTTGCCTCGTGGATCTTGAATTCCCTCTCAAAGGAAATTGGTGCGAGTGTCATTTACTCCACCTCTGCATCCAACATCTGGAACGATCTTGAGAAACGCTTCAACATCAAGAACGGCCCCAGAATCTTCCAATTGAGGAAAGCGTTACTCAATTGCGTTCAAGGCACAGACTCCATCAACATCTACTTCACACGATTCAAGGGGCTTTGGGCTGAACTGGGCGAACTCAAGGCCAATCACTCTTGTCATTGCGGCGGGGTTGCTCCTCTTCTTGACTCTATTAAAGAGGAATTCGTCATGACATTTCTGATGGGTGTCAACGAGAGCTTTGCCCATGCTAGAGGTCAGATCTTGTTGATGAAACCAATTCCTGATATTGATGAGACTTTCTCGTTATTGCTTCAAGATGAAACGCAAAGGATTGTTGGTGTTCAACCAAATTCTGATCCTGTGGCCATGGCCTGTGCTGTAACTCAGCCCAATGCCAAAGGCAAACCTACTCGCAAGGATAGACCTTTTTGTTCTCATTGCAACATCCATGGGCACACTAAGGAAAAATGCTTCAAGATTCATGGGTACCCTCCTAGCTTCAAGAAATCTGGGAATACTACAGCTGCAAACAACTTAGTGAACAATGTTTGAAGCTGCCTCAGGAGAACAATGTCAATCTTGGTCTCAACAACAATGCCAGCAGGTCCTTGCTCTCCTTCAAGCTCAAATGGCACAGCTGCCTGGTGCTTCTCAACAAGACTCCTCTGACACTGCAGGTATTGACACCATAGCCATGTCAAATTCTACTTTAAATTCCCCTTTTCAAGCACCTAATGCTTGGATTGTTGATTCTGGAGCAACAGCCCACATTACTTGCTTTCTTGAATTTCTCTTTAACTTCAAGTTCTTGAAAAACAAGTTTGTGCTGTTACCTAATGGAACTAGAGTTCAAGTGGTTGGAACTGGTTCTGTTAGGCTTAATTCTCACATTGTCCTACATGATGTCCTTTACATTCCTTCCTTTCATGTCAATCTGATATCTGTACCTAAAATCACCCCCAATCACAAAATTGGTGTGTTGTTTGAAGACACTTTTGTTCTTTTCCAGGACACTCAAACACACAAGACGATTGGCAGAGAGGTGAACTCCATCTTGATCTGTTTCTCCTCTACACAGAACACACACTCACAGATGCTGCCTCACGGGCACTTGTGAATTCATATTCCTCAAATAAAAGTTCTATTCTTCACCCTTGTAATAATATAGTTGCAAGTTTTAATGTTCTTAGTGAGCAGTCTTTGTGGCATTCCCGTTTGGGACATGTATCTGACAAAATACTGAAACTCTTTGCAAATAAAAACTCACTGCATTTAGCATCTCATAATTCTAAAGATTGTGTGGTCTGCCCTTTGTCTAAATTTAGAAGGCTCTCTTCTTTCAAATAACCATTACTCTGAATCCCCATTTGATCTCATACATGTGGACACTTGGGGACCATATCAACATGCCACTCATGATGGAAAGCATTACTTTCTCACCATTGTTGATGATAGCTCTAGGTTTACATGGTTATATTGGATGAAAACAAAATCTGAAGCTATTCAATTGATCAAAAAAAATTTTGCTTATGTTAAAACCAATTTTGACAAGCCTATAAAGCAACTGAGATCTAACAATGCCAAAGAATTGAAACTTGATGACTTTCTAAGTGAACAAGGAACATTGCATCAGTTTAGTTGCCCTTATAGGCCAGAGCAAAATTTGGTTGTGGAAAGAAAACATCAACATTTGTTGAATGTTGCTAGATCTCTATTGTTTCAATCAAAGGTTCCAATTCGTTTTTGGGGAGAGTGTATCAACACTGCAGTTTTTCTCATAAATAGAGTTCCTACTCCTGCTCTAAAAGGCTGTTCACCTTATGAAATTATCTACAATAAACAGCCACCTTATGAACACCTTAGAGTCTTCGGTTGCCTTTGTTATGCTGCCATCCCATTACATCAGAGAAACAAATTCTCACCTAGAGCAGTCCCTGCTGTCTTTCTAGGATACCCTCTTGGATATAAGGGATACAAACTATATGACTTGGCCACCAAAAAATTTATTATCTCAAGAGATGTGGTTTTTTTAGAACATAAATTTCCCTTCACATCAGTTACTGAGCCAGCAGCCCTTGCAGATCCCTTTGACCACATTGTTCTACCCAAAATCATTGAAACAATCAACACTGAAACACACATACCTGATCCCCAAACAGCGCCTGCAACTACAGCTGAACCTCCTGTCACTGCAGAAAATACACCTGTCCCTGTAGTTGAACCTACTGTTCCTGCAGATGAACCAAATGCTCCTGAACCAGTCACTGAAACACTGCCTGAGCCTATAATTAGAAGATCAACTCGTGTGTCTCATCCCCCCACCTACCTAGATGCTTATGTACACCAAACTGCCTATCCTATTTCTAACTATGTGAGCTTCTCCTCTCTATCTACTCCTTATCAAGCATTTATATACAACATTGATCAACATTACGAGCCTCAGTACTATCACCAAGCTGTGAAGTACCCTCAATGGAGGAATGCTATGAATGAGGAAATAAAGGCCTTGGAAGATAACAAGACTTGGTCCATTGTTCCTTTACCTCCTGGCAAGCAAACAATAGGCTGCAGGTGGTTATATAAGAATAAATTCAACTCTGATGGTAGTCTAGACAAGCATAAGGCACGTTTAGTTGCCAAGGGTTACACACAACAATTAGGTGTGGACTTTGTTGACACTTTCTCACCTGTAGCAAAACTCACTACAGTCAGATTGTTGCTTGCCATAGCAGCTCAGCAACAGTGGAATCTGGCACAACTTGACATCAACAATGCCTTCTTAAATGGAGATTTGTTTGAAGAAGTGTACATGGATTTGCCCCTAGGTTATCCTGGAAAGGGGGAGCATCAAGTGTGCCAGTTGCACAAGTCCTTGTATGGCCTGAGACAAGCATCAAGGCAGTGGTTCCAAAAGTTTTCCAATTCCATCATCCAGCTGGGATTCAACCAATCTACTGCAGACAGCTCTCTATTTTCTAAAGGGAACAATGGTTCTCTGATTCTCCTATTGGTCTACGTGGACGACATCATCATAACTGGCCCAAACAAATCACTGATTGTAGAAGTCACTGCACAGTTGCAAGGTTTATTCAAACTCAAAGTTTTAGGTGATCTAAAGTATTTCCTTGGTCTGGAAATAGCCAAGTCAGTAAAGGGCATTCACTTGAACCAAAGGAAATACACCCTAGAGTTGTTAGAAGATACTGGTTTCAGCAATTGCAAACCTGCAAAAATTCCAATGGAACCTGGCCTTCAATTGGATGCCACTGCAGGAGAAATTCTTCAAGATCCTACTCAGTTTAGAAGATTGTTGGGGAGGTTAATGTATTTGACCATCTCAAGGCCAGATATTACCTTTCCAGTAAACAAACTCAGCCAGTTCATGCAAGATCCAAGAATACCTCACCTTCAAGCTCTTCACCAAATCCTTCAATACCTCAAGACAGCTCCTGCTCAAGGCTTGTTCTTTCCTGCAAACAGCAACTCCACTGTAACAGCTTATGTGGACTCTGACTGGGGCAATTGCAAGGATACTAGGAGGTCAACAACTGGGTTCTGTATCTACTTGGGCTCATCTCTCATATGTTGGAAGTCAAAAAAACAACCTACTGTTGCAAGGTCATCAGCAGAGGCTGAATACAGGGCCTTAGCTTCTCTCACCAGTGAGTTATTGTGGCTGCAGCAGCTTCTTCGTATGTTTCAGATTACTCTTGAGTCCACAATGATCATGTGTGACAATAAATCAGCCATAGCTTTGGCTGAGAACCCAACCTCAACTGATAGATCCAAACACATCGACATTGATTGCCACTTCATAAGACAACATGTGCACTCTGGTTTCCTCAAGCTGGTACACCTACCTACTCATCAGCAGCTAGCTGATATCTTCACCAAGGCCTTGCCACACTGCAAATTCTCTATTTTTTTGTCCAGGTTAGGCCTTCTTGACATCTATGCTCCTAACTTGAGGGGGAGTATTACAACCAACTCTAGTTAGTATTACTGTTAGTCCGTTACTGTTACTATCCAGTTATTTTTAGTTAGTTTTCTATTGTTGAATTCTGTTATGATTCAGTTTCACATTGTGTGGCTGAGATCAATTCTGAAATTGTATATATTACCAATTGATCAATGAAACGAAAGTGAATTCTTTTTCTTCCATCTATCTGTTGTATTCGTAATAGCCACACTCATAAAAAAGAGAAATATCGACATTGAGTTGCTTCCAAGAGTTACCTCTTAGGTTATATATCTCCCATAAGGGCTCTAAAGACATATCTCCCAATTGCACATCATCTATTTCAGAGTCAGAGTCTGAATCTAGAGTATTTAGAAATTGTACATGTCGAGTCACCTTATAGTCATCTCTAACACGATCATAGTCAAATTCATAAATTTTAGCCGCAACATAAACATCAAATGCAGAAGCTGGGAAAGACCACTCAAAAAGACTAGAAGGAATGACCTTGAACTCCCTAGTAGCTGGATTTCAAAATACAATATTTCTAGAATATCTATTGAGACAAAGAATGTTGTAAACACTGGAAGAACCAAAAATGTCGGAAAAAGGTTTCCCCTTGAAATGGAATTGGCCATTCTAATTTGACCATGTTTCCAAACTTGACTAGAAAGAGAATGCACCGTATGTGAAGATTGGTGTAGATCTACCCGATGTAGTAGGAGAGACACATCATCGTAGTAAGAACAATAGTTAGATATGATTTGGTTGAGATAATTGTTCATGAAGTAAGGGTTTTCAAATAAAAGAGCCCGTGATTTGCATATACATCTCTGATTCCCTAAATGAGTTTCCAAAGTAGCCACTAACCACAAACGAGCAGGTGATGAGATTTCAAGATAGTATAGAACACAAAATCATAACTGCCTCAAGCCGGATAATAAAACTGCTCCAACATTATAGAAACAAAACTATGAGTGCATTTTTTTAAGGGTTTGAAATTAGACTCTGAGGTGTGTTTGGTCCACGGAATTAAATCACAATATGAATACTATAAATGCTATTTCAATTAATATGTTGGGTATGTATTTATAATTTCGCGAACATTTTTATAATTTGTTTCAATAAAACATTTAAAAATATAAGTAAATGTCAACAAATGAAGTGAGTGTTAGCGTAACATGTTGTTGTGATTAATTCCCATGCTTGAAATATAAATAAACGTTTCATAAATATAAGTAATTTGTATTTCCAGTCTCACTTTCTTAAAAGTAATGATAGATAATCCGAAATAAACATGCCGTAGAGGAACACTTTGCAGAGTTGTTTCATATTTATTAGGCTAAATAGCAGTTTTGGTCATTTATATTTGACCAAAGTTTCACTTGTCCCGTCAAAAAAAAAGTTTCACTTTGGTGGTTTATCTTTTTTTTTCAATTTGGTCATTTATCTTTCATTTCCATGTTAGTTTAGTCCTTTTTAACTTTTTCGTCCTTTGACTTTAAGAGATGTCACGCTAGCTGTTAACTGCTGACGTTGCGTCCTAAGTGACAGGATTGATATGGAAATTATTAAACAACGTGGTATTTTGTTTTTTAAATCAAAAACGAATTACACATCATCAAATGTAAAACAAATTAAAAATATAAGTTTTCCAATAAAAAAATGGGTTTCTTTTTCCCCATTCAAACACAGATCAATCTCATTTTTCATAACCCTTAATCCATTCAAATCCATTTTTCTTCTCCCCATTCAAACCCATATCGTCTTCTTCTTCAAATTGATTCAAACCCATTCTTCTTCTTCTCATAAAGTTCCAATCTTTACATCAGATTCAACCAAATATTTTGGGCATTGTAGGTGCTCAATTCGCAACGCAGGGATGAATGGAGAGAGAGAGAGAGAGAGAGAGAAATCGTGAGAGGGTTTACGGTCAGCCATATGGGGTGGAGTGTTTGCTGTGAAAATGAACAGTCACCGGGTGGTGATGAGATCTAAAGTAGATCTTAAAGTTTAGGATCTAGAAAATTGGCAAATCAATAAATTCTCACAACAAATTCAACAAAGAAGATGACCAAAATTCAACACAAAAGGAAAAGACACAAACACTTACATGAAGGAGAAGAAATACAAAATTTGGAGAAGATAGAAATGGAAGTGGAGAAAGAAGTCCACAACTTCTTCCTTCGGAAGATGATAAGGACAACACTATCCTTGAGCTCTCCTAGCTTCAAGGTTGTGTGCTCAAGGTTCTCATCTCAAGAAACCTTGGAGAATCCATGATGAACCTTCACTAACATTAGCAACTAGCCACTCACCACTCACTTAGGTATTATGGAACTCACATGCTCAAAATGTAAAAGTGAATTTCATTCATCAAAGTTCTACCAATTACACTTAGAGTTCAAGTATTTATATTGTGGGTTTAATGGATCCTAGGCCCACACTTTAAAGTTCAAGAGAGACACAAAATAAGGCCCAATGCGACAAACTAAATCTACTAGGCCATAGCCACTTAACCAAGGCCAACATGGCTCAAATAAAAGTATTTTTACAACTATTAAATGAAAATACAAAGCATAGGAAACACTAGAGTTGGTTATCTAGAAACTCCCTACTATTTACAAGGTCACCTTCAATGTGTTTTTGTCTTAATGATTAGGTTGAACACGTTGAAGTATATTCCCTTGAATTCTTGTTGAGACTCCTTCTTTTGATTTTGATTCTTTATCTTTGTGGCCTTCATCCAAGCTCCATGTGGGATCACATCATTCTCCCCCTCTTAAACTTCACTTGTCCTCAAGTGAACTCCCCCTCTTGGAAACCTACATCAAAGATGGACAAAAATCACTTATTTTGAAAATTAAAAAACAAATAAACAAATGCAAGAATTACTTAGGCTCCACCAAGATCAAAAGGGAAGTGGGTTACTTCAAATAAAAGCCTAATCATACAAATTATAAGCACTAGTTTCAACACAATCCAAAGCATGGTAAACTTCCAAGCAAAAGAAAAAGACCTAGAGAAAGGAATGGAGAAAAGAGGGAGAATATTATACCTTTGCAACTTAAAAACATTAAGTATATTCTCCATTACCTTGGCCTTATCATGTAATTGTGCACTTTTGGAAGTACCATCAATATTAGAGTTGCCTACCACAAGTACACATGTAATGCTTTTTTTCTCATGTATAGAGGCAATATGGTGCTCTTGGCCACCATCAAGCTTTTCACCTTTTAAATTGGTATGCACTTCCAATGCTTGTGAAACATCATTCTTTGCAAGTGCCTCAAATGTAACATCATATTCACTCACCTTTAAAGAGGAATCAATAAAACTAGAAAGAAAGTTAGCATTAGTAGCCAAGCAAACAAAATCATTAGATGATGGGAGTTTGGAAGACTCTTCCAACAATGGTTCAAGTTCCTCCCTACTTACAATTTTTGGAACCTCCTTAGAAGTTTCCACCATTAGAGGCTCTCGGCCAATCCTAGTTGCTATCCTCCTCATTAATTTTAACATTCATTTCCTTTGCTTCTTCCTCTATTTTCTTCTTCAAAGCAATTTGGTCCTTAAGCATTTCATGAAGGCTAAGAGAAGTAAGATGAATTTTCAAATTGTCATGCCTAAAAGAGTATTTGTTAGCATATCCATCATAGAGTACTTTTTTATCATGTTTCTATGGCCTACCTAGGATTAGGTGAACGGTCTCTATAGGTACAACATCACATAAGACTATGTCTTTGTAACTATGAGTAGAAAAGCTAACAAGAACTTTTTTGTTCACAAGAATTTCTTCTTTATCTTTATGAAACTTGAGCATATATGGTGTTGGATGGTCAAAGGTGTGAAGGTTGAGTTTTGTAACTAAACGAGTGCTAGCCGTATTAACACAACTCTTACCAACCACTTGCAAACAACATAGACTATTTTGAACACGACATCTTGCATGGAACAAAGAAGAAGTAATAGCAATAGGAAAAGAAGTAGAGATTTTCTCTTTACCATGTGGCACCATGGCCGAAGCTTTATCATCTTCAAAGTTAGAGTGAAAAGCTTCTTCCATGTTTGCATTGGTATCCCTCATTCTATGTCTCCTTTCATGTTCTTCCTCCTCAACATACTTATCTCTTCTATAACTCCTTTGATCCTCATTGTATCTATATTTTCTATACCTCCTTACATAGTACTCATGAAGGGAATCATGTCTCTTAGGAGAAAGATACCATCTAGGTGAAACATGTCTCCTTGGGCTTCCTTTGTACCCTTCATCCATCCTTCAAGTGCAATGTGGTACCTACAAGAAGAGTTAGAGAATAACAAAAAAAAATTCCAGCCACCAATAAGTCCTCACAAGTGTATTTAGCTCACCAAATTTCACTCCACTCGTGTTTAGGCTTTTTAGGAAAAATACTCTCCACTCAAGGGATTTTTTTGGGCACACAAGTGTAAAGTAGGGTCACTCAAGTCACTCTATTCTCCAATGATCTCTTAGGAGTGAACCTCAAAAGCCTCTTTCCAACCTTGATGTTGATATTACTATAGATTCTCAAGGAGAGTATTGCCAATCACCAAAGAATGCCAAAAAAGGGAAAGAAATTACTATGACAAACTTAGAAATTTTGAAGACAGAAATCAAAAGCAAAAAAATTCATAGAGCTAAAAGAAATATAGAGTATTTAAATACAAATTTAAACAAGAAAAAATAGACTGAAAAAGATTGGTAGCAATGCACCAAAGAAAACGCAACAAAGTGAGCAAATAAGCCTCCAAAGGCAAAATGGTCCAAACGTCCCTAAAAAGTTTTGAGAAAATTTTTCGATGAACCAAATAATGTTGACTAACAGTGGGAATTTTTCTGGAGTTTTTGGAATTTTTTTTTATGCTCCCGTAATAAGGTTGATGCCTTTTTTTTTAAAAATAATACTTTTTTTTGCTGTTTTTTTTTTATTTTTCAGTATTTTCTTTTTTTGAATTTTTTTTTTCAATGTCTCAAATAATACTAGATTTTGGGATAAACAACCTGGCTTTTGAATCACCGAAAAAGGAGCTATATTGAATCCAGAAACACAATTTCAAATTTTGAACAATCACTTTTGGATCAAACTGCAGAAATTCAAGGACAGAATTAAGAACAACAATAATTTCTTAAAACAGGTTTATCTCAATGAATACTCAACCAAACCAGACAAACTTGGTGTCCATTTCACTCAAAATTTCATAAGGAATCTGATTATGCAACTTTTATGACCAAAAAAGCACTTCTACGAAAAACGTGATTCTGGAAATTAAGGTCGAAGATGAAGCTTCAAACCTTCAAACTCACAATGGTAAAATACTCAAAACAGCACCAAATCAAACGAAATTTGTGCATAAATTGAACGATATTTTACAAGGATCACGAATAAATCATCAATTTGCACAAAGAGGAGAAGAACTTACTGAAAACGTGATTTTAGAGCAAAAACGCGTTTAGGAAATTGACTCCTCGTGATTTTAGAACAAATTTCACAAGGAACAGGACGAAACACACTTAACAAGAAAAACGAAATTTGGACAGAAACTCAAGCTATACGCGTGAAGAGTAGAAAAATGTGAGAAAACAAAATTGCCAAAATTCTACTAGCTTTGATATCACTTGATGAGATCTAACATTATCTCCTAAGATTTGGATCTAGAAAAATGACAAAACAAGTTATTTCTCACAAAAACACAAGAACAAGATTAACAAAAACACAACACAAATGACACAACACTTACTTGAAAGGAAGAAAATGCAAATATGGAAGAGATAGAAATGGAAGTGGAGAAGGAAGTCCACCACTTCTTCCTTGGAAAGAAGATAAGGACAACACTATCCTTGAGCTCTCCTAGCCTCAAGGTAGTGTGCTCAAGGTTCTCATCTCAAGAAACCTTGGAGAATCCATGATGAACCTTCACTAACATTAGCAACTAGCCACTCACCACTCACTTAGGTATTAGGGAACTCACATGCTCAAAATGTAAAAGTGAATTTCATTCATCAAAGTTCTACCAATTACACTTAGAGTTCAAGTACTTATATTGTGGGTTTAATGGATCCTAGGCCCACACTCTAAAATCCAAGAGAGACACAAAATAAGGCCCAATGCGACAAACTAAATCTACTAGGCCATAGCCACTTAACCAAGGCCAACATGGCTCAAATAAAAGTATTTTTACAACTATTAAATGAAAATACAAAGCATAGGAAACACTAGAGTTGGTTATCTAGAAACTCCCTACTATTTACATGGTCACCTTCAATGTGTTCTTGTCTTAATGATTAGGTTGAACACATTGAAGTATATTCCCTTGAATTCTTGTTGAGACTCCTTCTTTTGATTTTGATTCTTTATCTTTGTGACCTTCATCCAAGCTCCATGTGGGATCACATCAGGTGGGGTGTTTGTTGTGATGATGAACAAAGATAAGGGGGAGAATCGCAGATATAATGGATCTCAAAAGCAAGTTTGATCGGTGTGGCTTTACCTGGACCCCTCTCGGAGGAAACGATGTGGCTCATAACGTAGCTCAGCTTGCTGCGTGTGATCGATTGCCTATGGACTGGATTCAACACCCACCAGATAGCTTGAGAAGATCGATTGTTGAAGACGTGAAGAGCGCGATGGAGGCGGAGAGTTGATACTCGAAGAATGAAGAAGATGGTAGGGTTCGCTTAATTTGCCAAATTGTGAGACTGTAGTAATTAGCTATTTATGTCTTACCATCTTTAGTGTAAGTAGTTGGATCGGATCTAGTCTTTGACCATTATTTGCTAATGTATTGTATTTTATTCGCTGATTTGGGCAATCTGTGTAAGTCCCAATTTGTATGGACCTTGCTTCTGGGCTTCTCTGGCCCATTTGCTCTGGATGTTCACCTCTGGGTGCGTGGTTTGGGCCTGGCCCTCTAATACAAATAATTGCATCTTTGACCAAAATAAATATTTTTTAAAAAGTGAATTAAATAATAAAAAACAATTACTAGACGCCACTATCATCAGAACAATCTAGAATAGTCAAAACGCTTAGAATCATGCGCGTGGAAGTTGAAAATTAAGGATACTTAATGTTTTGTAACATGCCGCAATAATAAGCACTTAGCGTAGGAAGCTCAAATGCAAACACAACCGGCTTTCCTTATCTACCTGTAAAACGCGTTTATCCTACACGTCAGATGAATTTTCTATTGCATTAAGGAACCATATAGCTACCTTCCTAAACGAACCTTATATATTCACATTTTTTCTTCCAAAGTTTTCAATCACATAACTTCCATCATCCTCTCTCAATCTTATAGTTCAATTCAATACTTTGATAGCATAAGAGATTTAAAGAGTATCTTCAATTCATCATCATCAACATGAATCACTTCAACAATCAACAAGAAGCCCCTGGTGAGTCTCTCTTTCTTCATCAAAATGTTTTTCATCGTGGCACAACAAATTATTGTTTTCTACGTAGTAACGAAAAATGTTAAATTTGTCTCTAATTTCTTTACTAAATTTTACGACGCTTAAAGTAACTAAGAATTTCAATTTTCCCGTCACTAATTTTTTTATCACTAAATTAATTTTTTCTTATAAACTGAGATTAATGAGATGATATTATTATGCAACAGTATCATATCCACCACAAGGTCAAACACAATATGTAGCTGCCCCACCACCAATGGGTTATCCTTCCAAGGAAGGGTATCCTCAACAACAACAACAACAAAGAATTCCAGAGGAAACTACAAGCAGGGGTGATGGTTTTTGGAAAGGATGGTAAGTTCAAAACCAAAAAATAATAATCTTAACATCTAATTAACTTGTTCTTTTATACTAACATTATTGGATCTAGATTTTGACTTTTAATTTTTTTTTTTGCAGTTGTGCTGCTGTATGTTGCTGTTGCGCATTGGATATCTGCTTTTGAGTTCTCATTGAATCACATTCACATCACATAACAGCATAGATTGGGCTTGTCTTTTTTAGTTTTTATGTTTTTGTATTGTATTCTTTGTAGTGTGTAGAATAATAAGGATTTTTATCCTTTTAAACATCATATGTATTAATCCATTTTTCATGGATGTTATTTGTTTCCCTTTTGTATGTATATTTAAACCTTCTGATGTAATTAGTCATTGTTTATCATATGATTTTTTTTATCAATAAGAAAAGGTTATTATAAGATTCTTATGTTGAGAAAACTTGAATGGTTGCTCTAGCATGTTGTTTCAATATCCAAGACATTTCCGTCAAAAAAAATTGACAAAAAATTTAAAAGAAAAATGATCTCTAACACCTTTAGTAGTATAAGCATAGAACATGAAAGTCGATGGAGATCGAAAAGATGTATCAATCGCATTTACTTCATAGCTGTTAATGTTTGATTTTGCTGTTAATAAAATTGAGTTTGACTGAATTGATTTATAAATTCATTTTGATTGAAAATAACTTGAAAATGAAGTATTTTTTTTGATAAATCAAGATATTCTCCACACAAAAGACAAAAATTTATAAATTGGCATTTAGATTGTTTAGAAATTATTGCAAAAGATTGTGTCAAAAAAAAAAAGAAATTATTGCAAGAGTGATTTACTACATTCTTTTTTTTTGACAAATGATTTACTATATTCTAATGATGACTATATGCGTCTCGAGGCACGTCGGATATGAACAAGGTTGTCAAAACCGGACCGGACCGGGCGGTTCGACTGGTTGAGCCGGGAACCGGACCCCTATCCGGTCCAGTTGAACCCCAAAACCGGATTGCTGAAAAACCGGGAATTGAACCGAAAAACCGGCCAGAAACCGGGAACCGGACAGAAAACCGGATTTTTATTATTTTTCTTAAAAAATGGTATATCATGTTGATTTTGAAAAAAAATATGATAAATGATGTTAAATTTTGGTATATGGGATATTTTTTATACTTTTTTATAATTAAGTCGATAAAATAAATAAATAATTAAAAATAAATGTGTACACTAATATTACTAGGAGAGTATTTACATTATACTAGTATCTAACTATCAATGATTGTTGAATATTATAATTTTATTATGTCATACTATGATTTTTTTTTTGTTTTTTATCCTTTATATATTGTAAAAAATATATTAAATAATGTATTTAATTAATTCCGGTTCAACCCCCGATTCAACCGGTTCAAACAAAGAACCCCTGAACCGCTACCTCTGCCGGTTCAATGTCCGGTCCGGTTTTGATTACCTTGGATATGAAGCTATAACTTGGAGCTTCAACTCTTCCGAGTGTTTAATGTTAAAAGCCTTGATTCTAAACAACGACTTAATAATCATTACTAAGAATGGGTTTTCTTTTTAGTATAAAGTGGGTATCCTATGCGCAAGTCGGGTAGGACTACAATGACGACAAAGCTCTTCCTCAAAAGATTTAACATTGCTGCATGCCTAAGGCTGGATTCAAGACTTTAGTTAAGCTGGAAGAGACTCTATCATCTCGTCAAAGTACTCTTGGGTCTAGATATTGGATTTTATGCTAGAAATTTTATTTTTTAGGTAAATTGATTTTAAAACGAGAGTCAATTTTACAAAGTCTTTTTTCAACTGAATACCATATATAACAAATTTGTAGTCGAGCTACTTTTGACCAACCCAAAAAATAACTCTACATGATCGGCAGCCGACTTTATATACTGAGTTTTATACTCCATTATTACAAGACAAACTGTTTGCAAAGATGTATTGAATTTATAAAAGAATGGTCAAAGTCATAAGATTTAAGAATTTCAAGTTTGCTGAACTTCAAAAATAGACGAATTTGATTTGCTCGAAAAATAATTTCAAGTTTGCTTAGCTTCAAGTGTCTTTTTGTAATTACTAACAAGTGACTTTGATCATATATTCAACTTTTCAATCATATTCTACAAAAATAAATTCGTGAAAGATGTAGAAGTTTTGAAGATATTTTTCCATGTAATATCACAGTTTAAAAATGACTTATTTATAAATAAATAAATATAATTTTTTTTTGGTCAAATATTTAAAAAAAAAGAATGCATACATACATACATATACATATAAAAAAATATAATTGATTTAATTACAACAGTATATTGTGGAGAAGAAAAAAAAAACCAATAATCAGATCAAGATATTAAATCCCAAGAAGGTAGCTCAGTTGGCGAGCTAAAGGACATGAAGGAGTTGTAAAGTTGCAAGAAGGAGGTCGTTTCAACTATAAAGCATTGTTGAGTTTGTAAAACGTTTCACCTACGATCAAAGTGCGTAGGTTCAAGTCATATAAAGAGGAGTCAAAAACCACTATTGATCCCTTAAAAAAGAATGATTAGGTTAGCTAAGAAAGTTCTAAAAACCAAAATCAATCTAGACTTATAAAATTCTCAATTGTCAAGCCAAATTTCATCAATTTTATATACCACATCTCAATTGCAAAACAGTATTTAAATAAATGATTGTAGCTTAGAAAATTAAGTTGCCTAGTACGACTAACAAAGTCAATATTGGACTAAATATTTTCAATGCCAAGATTCAAACCCAGGATATGCACTTTGAATTTATAAGGTGCATGTCACTCTGTCTGCTTAAAAAAATGGCCGTCTCTAAAAACATTCATACAACCAAGGCCTAGGAATATAAGTGGTAAACTACGTGTTTTCATGATTGCTGAATTAATTATTGGTAAAATGGACCATTGATTGAAAACAAATAATGGCTGGGATTCATGCTTGCATTCTAAACTCAATCAGCATAAGATACAATTTCAACAATACGTAAACAGTGGGGAGAATAAATAAATAGCTAACAATAATGTGAAAACAAAAAATTGACAATCTTATCCATCTCAAAAAAATGGTTCCTAACAATTGTGTTCCTTCCCACATACCTAAACTCATCTCAGTTTTTTATAACGGGTGTTTTTTTTTGTAGTTTCTCTCTAGATTAGTCTTTTCTTCAATTCAGCAGAGGGGCAGGAGGGACATCAAGGGTTTTTCCAGCTTGGATTTGACCCCAACCAATAAGACGCCAATGCTTCTCGACACGTCTACTTAGTGCGATTTTCTCACCCTTGCTGGTGCACACAGGGGAAGTAAGTTGCAACTTTGCTAAGTCATTCTTCACAGCAACCACTCTGGCACCTGTTGACATTGATCCTATGTTCAACATTAGCATCTCTGCTTTAGCAAGCTTTGAAACCTTTCCTTGTCTCTCGTCACCTTTTGTCCGGACACCAAGAAGCCGTCGAAGCAAGAAAAAGTTTACCTGTAAAACCAAGTGCATAATTCATATCTAAATAAAGCTTTTCCAGCACATTAGAGGAACTAAGTGTCATCTTTCACAAATCATATCAGTGAAGACACGTGGAACTGAATTAGTAGAGTAATACATCTCGAAAACCTACCCAACCATCAGATTGGCAAGTCAAAGGAAACAGGGATGAAGATATATTTAAAAATAAGCTCTTTATCATGACTCAGTCTTGTGAATTTCAAAACTCAGTAAGTTCATTACTCGATTAAGAACCAAAACTCAGAGTGGCAAGCATGAATAAACTGATAAACCAGAACAGTAGACAAAGTCACCTACCTCAAGTTCCACGAAAACCTCAGGCAGCGATCCGACCTCTCCAAGAACTTGCCCTACCAACCTGTCGGCACGTGTGAGTGTGGGATCCATTGTTGTCCCGACACCAATTAGGCCTCCAGGCACTGCAAATTGTAGCTCATTTTGCTCAGCATATAATGAAACTATTCTGGAATAGATGGGTGTGCATCGGATGTTTCCACTCTCGTCTTTGACAACTATCCCAGGTCGAACTTCAATGAATTGGTTGACCTTCAAAACACCCTGCAATGAACAAATCGCCAGATGAGCTTAAAAAGAAAATGTCAAGACTTGGCCCAGGATCATGAGTACATGGTCTCAACCACATAAAAATCTATTGTAACAAATTTGATTGGTTTAGACAAAAGAATCTACTACAACAAATTGGTTTAGACAAAAGAATCTACTACAACAATTGCAAGTCGAGTCAGTGCTAATCAAGCATGATATCTGGCATATTGACCAAAGAGACTTACTCTCAGAATGCTTCCACCGGCTACTCCTCCTTTTATATCATCAACCTCAAAACCGGGCTTATTGACATCAAATGACCGAATTACTATCATGTTAGGTGGAGAAATGAAGTTCCGTTCAGGGATTGGGATCCTTTTCACAATATACTCACACACAACATCAATATTATACTTCAATTGTGCTGAAATAGGTACTACTGGTGCACCATCAGCAACAGTTCCCTGGCAAGACACCAATGAAAAGGGGAGAGTATCAGGTGTTATTGAATTCACTTGTATAGGGAAACCTCTAGGGGAAAAACTTACTTGTATAAACTTCGTAATTGTTTCATGCTGATTGATTGCCACATTTTCTTGAATCAAGTCTACCTTATTCTGAAGGATTATTATGTGCTGTAGACGCATAATTTCAACAGCTGCTAAATGCTCAGATGTTTGTGGTTGTGGGCAGCTTTCATTAGCAGCTATGAGTAGCAAAGCTCCATCCATGATTGCTGCTCCATTAAGCATTGTAGCCATGAGAATATCATGTCCCTGTAGAAATTGGGAAAGTGAAAACAAATATCATACAGATGTAAAAAAGAATAAGCTAAATATATATCTAGGCATATGAACATAAATCCCCCTTTATCATATCTTTAATCTAATGAAATTATGCATGACACACGGAGCCCCTAAACAACAAATGATAGTTCAGGAATTTACTGGGCAATCAACAAAAGAAACATGTCTCAGCAATTTCATCTTGGAGTTTTCAAACCCTGGTACATCACACATAGGATTATCTTCCTTTCCACTTCCATAAGCTCTGCAGAAAACAATAGATCACATTACCAAACTTTGAAATAGCCTGATATATAATAGCAAATGCAAAATAAATACCGACTTGTAGGACATAGGCCTTGGACACCGTTCATCTTCACACTTGTATATTTTTGCATTTGCATAGCCAAGCTTGATTGTAATGTTACGTTCCAACTCGTTTTTAAAACGCACAGTCTGCACAACATTCATGGGAAACCAGAGGTAAACAGTATAAAAATTCATTCTCAAAGCTAAAGGGAAATGAATTAAAAGTACATATTGCACTGTACAACCCTTTTTAAAATGGAAAAAAAGTGCGTAAAAAGGGTAAAAATTTAAACAACTATGTTACCCAAGGAGAAGATAACCATTTATTGGTGGATGAGGAGGGCTTCCATAAATCGGACAGTTATTAAATGAACCTAACTATACAATGTATGTATGACAAACTCTGATCTATATATCCATATTACCAAAGTAAACCCACTTCATAATTCTATGGCAACTCAAATTTGATAAACTTCATGTACCCACCTGCTACTTGGATTGAGTGATATGTAAATTGTTGATCTCTATAAGTTAGGACAATGAGTAGGTGTTTTTTCTGTTTGAAATAATTCAATGAACTGTAAATAGGTCCATCACAAAGAAACTTTTCAGAACACCAAGTACAAAAGAAAAACATAAATACAAATTACAATATATAGGTAAACACCACCTT
This sequence comes from Astragalus membranaceus, assembly GCA_039519185.1. Taxonomy (NCBI): domain Eukaryota; kingdom Viridiplantae; phylum Streptophyta; class Magnoliopsida; order Fabales; family Fabaceae; genus Astragalus; species Astragalus membranaceus. Next base: position 119,670,853 of record CM076851.1, read on the forward strand.
CCTCAAATCTACAGCCCCTAAAAAATGTAAAAAAAACTTATGACAAACGATTACCTGAACACCTGATATTGCTTTCACAACAGTTGACTTTCCATGTGCCACGTGACCGATGGTGCCTGGCAGGATAAATCTCATCATTCATCAGCATGAAATATCAATAATGAAAAGGAAGCTCCTACGATTTATTTTAATGAGACACTTGATGAGGCTCTAATGTGATTGAAACAGCCAACAAATTTAGAATTGCGACAGAAAATCACTAAATAAGTGAACATAAAAATGTGAGCTTACCAATATTAATAGTGGCCTGCCTGGATATGACTTCAGGAGAAAGCGGATGCAATTTAGCCACATCCAGCTTACTCAGGTCTTGTTCCATCAACCCCTTCCGTGACATTTTGACTGCTTCCAATGAAATCTTCAACTGATTTATGACACAATGTTTGATGTTAGATTATCTAGTGATTCTAGTCTGCATGTACGTGTTACAGGACAAGTAACCTACACCAGAATCTACATCTTTTGGGTAAAACTATGTATATTACTATGACATGGAAGCTAATTCTCTTACTTTCTTGCTATCTATAAACAATCATCGAGTAAACTATTTGTGCTTACTAGTTTCTTTACAGGGAAAACACCATAAATTGACTCCTCAACCTTTAGTTCTGGAGTTAAACTTTACAACTTCAGTAGGTCTGTGTGATGGATAAATAATGTGTAGACTTGAGTTTCTAATTCTATACATAACACCTAAAAAAGATTAATGTAAACAAAATTGAATGTGTTTCCAAAATTGAGGAGAATCAATGTATCTCTCCTTTTCCATAATTTCGATTTCCAAGTTCCAACAACAATTAGCAGCATACAGAGCACCACACAGTTGATGACTACTTTTGACTTTGATGAAATCATTATCAGGTGATAGTCCAATTCTATGGAATGATATAGTTAATTTTACTGACAGAAGAGGATCTCACTGTAGTCTTAATTTTTCATATTCCAACTCCCATTACCTAATTTATATAGACATCCTAGAAATGAAATGAGCCAGACAAAAAATAAAAGCATATTATTAAAAATTGTCATGAAACACAACACAAACCTCTAATATTCAAGTTAGACAGGGTTACAATTTTATTTCTACCACAGATTAAACCTTTGATTCAAACAAATTATCAGCAATAAAACAAGTATCCTATCAAAATACAACAAAATAACGTAGCATAGAAACAACAAGTCAACAACAACAAAAAAAAAACATGAGAAGGACACTGTTGTTCTAACATACAGCTTCTAATTTTTCATCCAAAATAAAATAGTTACCAAAAAACAAAAAAGTAAAAGAAAAATTTAGGGATTACCAATTAGTGGGTTTTTCAAGTGGCTGAGTAACCGTAGCTACAAAAACCGAATTTTCCTCTGAGAAATGGAGAACAAAGAAGAGAATTTTATTGCTCAAGACTACAGATAGAGCAAGATTCTCTTCTAAATCGGTTATATGAATCCAAAAATTGAACGTCGAATCGAGCTTCTTCTTCGTATATAGGGTTTGATGCTGTTGGTGTGGCTAGGTTTTTTCTTGCTTTCAGAAACAGATCGGTTAGTGGGTTATGGTTATTAGAACTTGGGTTTTCAGTTACATGGGTTTCGGGTTAAAATCCATGGGCCACGCATGTACACCGTACATTGGATCATGTTACTCTAATTTTTGAGGAGGTTTTTTTTTACCCCCACCATGTCACTCTATACCCCCCACATTTTCTGTTATTCCGAAAATACACTTGGAATTTAGGTTTAAATACGTTTTTACCCCCTGCAAATAGGGGGTGTTTTGCTTTTACCCCCTGCAAAAAAAAAAATTTAAAAAACACCTTGCAAATATTTTTTTTTGGTATTAGTCCTTCTGTTAAATATCTGTTAGTGCTTTGCTGAGATGTTTAACAGATTTGCTGATTGTATAGGCCACCTCAGTAATGAATCTCATTAAATTAATGGTATTGCCACGTATTAAATGAAAAGCCCTTCTTCTCCATGTTCTCATTCTTCCCCCTTTCTTCTTCATCTTCACGCACAACGTGTCTCTCTCTCTCTCTGAACTTCTTCATCACTCTCAATCTCCCCTCTTTCCCACAACCAGATCTGTTCTACATTCACTTCAACCATCGAACTCTAAACAACACCACAACACTTCAACGACACTGGTTTTAAAATCAGTTGGGATCTGTTTTCATTTAGTTGGGATCTGGTTCTAAAGATTCTCATCTATTTTCATTTCCTTTTCTCACCCTTCTCTTCTTTCCAAGTGAGAAAGCCAGATTAAAAGGAAGAAAAGTCAGGGAAAGAAGAACAGAACAAATAGATGCACAAATCACCAACTTTATCTAACTTAAAACATCACCAGTTAAATTAAATTAGAACAAGGGAAGACAAATCAGATATAAAATTTCACTCTATCAGTATTACTATTACCTAATTGCAAAATTTGAAACTTTATAAATAAAGATATATACTAGAACCATCTAATTTAATTGGATTGTTAAACTTGTACAATTAAAACTTTATAACTCTCAGTACTCTTCTGCCCAGAAAAGATTGCCTTGCATTTTCTCTTCACAAGCTATGAATTTGATTCTTTTTTTCTTCTTCTTTTGATTTGGGTTTGGAAGAGTGATTTGGAAGTGATGATGAGGGTCGCTGTGAGAGAGGAGGCGACGGTGATGACGGTGGTGCGATGGTTGGGCGAATCTTCCGTCGAATCCTGTGAGGTGAAAACAGACATCAAGGTGTGAAGATGGCAGATCTGGTGGGTCTGGGGGTTTAGGAGGAGGGAGAGGGTGAAGCGATTTCGTTGTGGAGGAGGGTGAAGATGGCAGATCTGGTGGGTGTGGTGGGGGGGGCAAGTGGGTGGAGGGTGAAGATGGCAGATCTGATGTTGCTATGGTGGACGATTGAGAGAGAAGAGAGAGGTATGTGTGTGGTGGTATGTGTGTGAGAGAGAAGAGAGTGGTGCAGAAGAATGGAGAAGAAAGAGGAAGAAGAATGATGTGGCATATCCATTTGGCATTTAAAATAAACAAAAATGAATTAAGAATGCCAAATCAACAATCCGTTTGACACATAGACATTTTTGTAACGTCTGTTTGACAGAAGGGCTGAGAGCAAAAAAGTGATATTTGCAAGGTGTTTTTTAAAAAAAAAAAATTTGCAGGGGGTAAAAGCAAAACACCCCCTATTTGCAGGGGGTAAAAACGTATTTAAACCTGAAATTTATTTCAGTTTTTCAGCTTGTGGTCCAAATTCTCTACATGAGATCCACTTTTTTTGTCGTCAGATTTACCTACCAGCCAGGTAAATCTGTTTATTATTTAATGCAAAGTTTAACGGATTTATGAGGTGAAAACTTAAATCCGTTGTTGACTTTTTTTAACGCACGGAACTATAAAAAATAGGATACTTCTGTGTTCCTTATTTATATTTAAAACCAAATGGATTTAAGTTTTTTGAACATAAATCTGTTATTCAGTTTTTTACATAACGGAATTACATACAAAAAACGTAAATCGTTACAGAAAAAACGTGAAAACGGATTTATGTTCAAAAACGTAAATCCGTTATTGTCTATTTTGTTAAACGGATTTACATATTACATACATATATCCATATTAAAAAAACAACAACGGATTTATGTATCTAATAGATAAATTTGTTACACTTTTTTTATTATATTTACTTAATTTTTTTAAAAAATGTTAAAATGAAACAGATATGGATATAGAGTCAGAGTTGGTTCCATTCTCGATAGATACATCAGGGCCATTCATGACGGAGGCGGTATATTTAATTAATTATTTTTAAAAAAATGTATGTAGATTATTAATTAATTAACTAACTAACGATTGTCTATTTTGTAGCTATTTCCAACACGTGATGATATTGTAGGGTCAGAGATGTTGGGAAAGGCATCGGAGTTGTCGTTATCATCCTTAAATCTGACAAAGCTGTAGGTAAAAGGGGGACGAGAGATAAAATTATATTTGGCTGCGAGAAGCATGGGAATTTCAGCAATAATTCTAGAGTCATCGTGTCAAAGAAGCGTAATTGTCCGTTTCAGTTGGGAGCTACATATACGGTTCACGACGGGGGTTGGCGTTTGAGGGTTAGGTGTGGACTCCACACACATGAGCTGCTTACAACCTTTAGGGATGTCAAAACGGGTGACCCGGCCCGGCCCGCATTGCCTTCAATCCGCTAAAAATAGGGCGGGCTGGGCTGGCCCGCTAATGGAACGCGGGCTCAAAATTCTAGCCATGCCTGCGAAGTGATGGGCAGACGGGCTGGCGGGCTGGCCAGTCAATTTAAACTGGATTCAAAGAAGAAAAAAAGGGCTAGCAGGCGGCCCACCCCGCCACAGTGTTTAGCCCGCGGGCTATTCCTTTAAGTAGGCCATGCAAAATGGGTCAGCGGGCACCAATACCTTAGCCCTGTCCGCCTTTTTTTGGCAGGCCAACGGGCCGGCCCGGTGGGCCAAGCCCATTTTGACATCCCTAACAACCCTAACCAACTCCGCATTGTTTGGGCAGTTAACGGAGGAGGAGAAGACTATGGTCGATAAACACACTGCATTGAGGGTTTTCCCAAAAGATTGTATGAATGCTTTGAAGAAGAAATTTGCGGGTAATGTGACTTCTACAGGTCTTCCTTGAAGGGTCCTAGAACTGATATTCAAGAGCTGATGAGATTGATAGAATCTGAGAAGTTTTTATGTTAGAGCGGGAAAGTTGAGGGCACAGATGTGGTCACTGACATCATGTGGGTACATTCCACTTCTATCAAATTATTCAGATTGTTTCCGAAGGTTCTTATTCTAGATGGCACTTACAAGACCAACAAATACAGAATACCTCAGTGTCACTTCAACCGAGATAACCTTCTCGGTTGCATTTGCATATTTGGCACATGAGCATGAGTCTCATTTTACATGGGCATTGCAGATGTTGAAAAATTTGTTCGATATACACGGCTTATCACCTGAGGTGTTCTTGACTGATAGAGATCTTGGTCTTATGAGTGGCATTCATGAAGTATTTCCGTCCTCTATAAATTTGCTTTGTGTGTGGCACATAACTAAAAATGTCAAAGCAAAGATTAAAGAGTATGTGCATGTGGATAGGCAAGAGTCAGTGATCGCTCTTTGGCACAGTCTTATTGATTCACTTTACGAGGTTGAGTACTCACAGAGGTTGAAGATATTGGAGGAGTCATGTGTCGATTTGCCATTTCTTATGAAGTACTTGCATGACACATGGTTGACTCCTCATAAGCACAAATTTATTTTGGCATGGACTAACCAGGTGGCACACTTGGGGAATACAACCACCAACAGGTATGCTTAATTTTGTTTGACTTTTACATTGTTTAATTATGAGTTTAATTATGGATGTTTAATTATGGTTTTATTTTAGGGTTGAGTCGGCCCACTAGGCTTTGAAGAGGGCGTTGGGGAATTCTAGAGGAGACTTGTGTAGGTGTTAGGAATTTAAGAAAGGTATGCTTAAAATTCATTTTGATAAGGTTGTCGGCTCTTTCCAAAAAGTATCAACCGTATTGAAGTGGCTCATAATACTCCATTCTACAAAAAGTTACGAGGTCTAGTACCTTTAGATGCCCTAAAACATATTGCTAAAGAGTATGAGAAAACCACCTCAGGTGTGGGGTATGGCCAAGCTCGTTGTGGGTGCGTGATTAGAACGACACATGGGTTGCCTTTTGTTTGTCAGCTTGGTGTTTATAATGTCTCAGGTACTTCTATTCCATTGGAGGAGGTTGATAAACATTAGTCTATGGAGATGATATGGTCAAGATATAATTCTATGACACTTGAGGAGAAGTTTGTGTTCAAAAAATAGATTGATGAGCCGGCATTTCCTACACTACAAGAAAAACTGTTTTTTCCGGCCAGGACTTTCCAGTGGATTTTAGGACTTACCGGCGGATTTTATCCGCCGAAACATTATCGGCGGATTTCTTGGCTTTTCCGACGGATTTTTTTTCCTCCGGAACATTTCCGGCGGATTTGAGTCTACGAAAAAAAAAATTTAAACAACATCCGTCGGTAAGGTATTTTTCGGCAGATTTTTTTGAAAAAAAACGCGAGGTAAATCCGCCGGAAACCCCCTAAATCCGCCGGAAACCCCATGATCCGCCGAAAACCCCATAAATCCGCCGGTAAATTCCATTTCCGGCAGATTCTGCCTTTTGACCGTTTGACTTCGTTTCTTCTATATAAATCCCTTCTCCAGATGCTGTGTTTGAAATGTTCGGTTGCAGGTATGATTCAATTCGTTACCCTCATTGAACGAAATGCTGGGAGGATTTCCATTTCCAAATGAGATTTGGGGCAAAAAAAAAAGTTATATACCAAAGTAGAAAACATGGTCTCACCAACATCTGGTGAAGACCCACGTTTAAGAATCGGTTATTTTCTCAACCCTTGCATAGAAAAAGAAGACTCACCTCCACCTCACTGTCTTCCACCCCATTTTCCCATTTTCCCATTTACCCTCATTAAACGAAATGCTGGGAGGATTTCCATTCCAAATGAGATTTGGAGACTAGAGTTGCCTGGTGACTTTTATTTTGTTTTGGAAGTTGGCCCTTGTATTCGTGGTCTCAACAACAGTCGCTTTGGCAACATCCTTACTGATACGCATGCCATCTACCAAGCGTATGGGGGTATTGAGAGTGTGGAAGCCTCTGATGGAAGTGGGAGTGACAGTGATACTGCGAGTGATGCTGGATCCGGCTCTTTGTTACCCAGTTGTAGTTTTTTACTGTTATTTTGTTTATCAATAATTGTAATTGAACGTCACTGATTTAGTAATGAATAAATATTGGGTTGATTATTTTTTGGTTTACAGTACCGTTTAAATTAAACAACAATTTTATTATTAAAAAGCGTCACCGTACATAAAACTTGAAATACACGAAAACGATAAAATGACAGAAACTCTTGAGCTGGTGGAGTTAAACGACTAAGGATCTCAGTGACGGTCCGTGTGGTTTCCACGTACAAATGCAGATAACCCTTCCATTTAAACAGGACATAAATGGACATCATTGCTTGGACGTCATCGTCGTTCTTGACATCCATTGTAGACCAGTGCACACGTCCATCAGACCAATCGGGTTTCCGATAAACTATACGAGTTATCTCTCGCCCGTCGCCCTCCAGTTGCACCTTACCCAGCAGTTTATTTTTTAGGGCAGCGAATGTTATGTTGTGTTTAAGCCTACACTGCATTGTGTCTCGCCCCTCGAAACAGACACCATCAACTTTGTTGGAGATGATGCCCTGATGATGAATGATAGCGAGGGAAGAATCCTCTGAGTATTGTGTTAGGGGCATTTTTTTTTGTTTATACGATTTTGTGGAGAAGAAGCAGAGAAGGGGTTAGGGTTTTTGTAAAGTAGAAGGGAAAGCTGAAGCCCAATTTAAAATAGGCGTGGGGAAACATGAGCCGTTGATCAAAATTTTAGATCACAAATTCGAGACCTAAAAATCCGCCGGAAATGACCAACCGACTAAAATCCGCCGGAAACGTCATTTCCGGCGGATTTTTTGAAATGAGCGAGAAATTTGATTTTTGAAAATCCGCCGGAAATCCCATAAATCCGCCGGTAAGTGACATTTCCGGCGGATTCTCCGTTTGACCGTTGGACTTCGGTTCTCCTATATAATCCCTTCTCCATTCTCCACTTCTTCTTCACACCTCTACCAATACTCTCATTCTCTCTACTAAATCTCTTCTTGAAATTCCTCTCTTCCTCTCTCTACTAAATCTCTTCCTGTCTTTGGCAAATTTCTTCGATCTAAGGTATGTTTGTAACATAAGTTAATAGTTTTAGTTTTTGAATTATTTTATAATATGAGTTTGTTACTAATTGTGGTGTTGTTTGTTTAGGTATTGTTTGAGTTTGCGTTCCTCATTTTTCCTCTTTGTTCGAGTTGGGGATAGGCTTCAAGTCAGAGCCTTCTCTTCACTACGGTTAGTTATCAAAGTTGAGTAATTAATATATCAATATATATATATATATATATATATATATATATATGAATTTTTTGTTTTTAGTGTCTAAAAATTTTTTACCAACTTTTGTTACAAATTTTGTTTGCAATAATAATACAAAATAATTTATATTGAAAAAACTTATTTATTAAGTTGACTTAATCAATTTTATTAAAAGATATTGTCTTATAAAAATTGAAATTTAAAATTAAATTTGCAATTATTATTTATAATGTTTAAATTATTAATATATATATATATATCATTATCTAAAAATTCATTCACTAGTGCAAAATTAGGAAAAGAATTAGACATTTAAAGTCAGGCGCTCAAATGCCTGACTTTATATGTTGAGGCGGTGGCAAACTTGTAATTAAGAGGCAAAACTCGCGAGTTTTAAAGTCAGGCGAATACACGCCTGACTTCTAAAGTGAAAAAATAGGAAAAAAGTTAGACTTTAGAAGTCAGGCGTGTATTCGCCTGACTACATAAGTAGACACGGTGGCAAACTTGTAATTAAAGGGTGAAATTCTTTTTTTCTATTTTAGTACTTTAGAAGTCAGGCGTGTATTGGCTTGACTTCTAAAGTACTTTAGAAGTCAGGCATATACATGCCTGACCTCTAAAGTACTAAAATAAAAAAAAGAATTTCACCCTCACTATCAGAATCAGAACACTCCTCTCCTCTCCATTCTCACTCTCACGCGAACCCTAAACACTCCTCTTCTCTCTAATCCTTCTTCTTCTCTCTATCGGACCTCACCCCCCTCACCGTCACCCTCACTCCCTCACCCCCTCACCGTCACCTTCCTCACCCTCACTGCCTCACCGTCACCTTCCTCACGCTCACTCTCTCACTCCCTCACCGTCACCTTCCTCACTCTCTCACGCTCATGACTCCGTTCCTCTTCGCACCCTCCTATCTCTTCGCACCGTCCTCTCACACTCACTTCTCACGCTCACTCCGTTCCTCTTCCTCACTTCTCTCACGCTCACGGTGACCGCCACCTTCCCCCTCATTTTCCGACCACCATAGACGTCCAATCAAAAAACGAGTTTGATATTTGGTATCCCCTAAGCGTTCGCATGAAAACCCCTTAAGAAATTTCAAGTTCGGAGAACTCTCCACCGGAGCTCCGCCGTGCCGGAAATCGCACCACCGCACCAGAACTCGCGGCAAGGTAGTTTTCTAATTTCATGTCTTAGCTAGTAGATTACTCACTACTCTAATTGTTTTTCAGACAGTAGATTACTTATCTGTATTTAGGGTTTTAGGGTTTATGAGGTTTTATAACTTAATTTGGGATAATGATTTAGTAGATTATCTGTATTTAGGGTTCTTGATTTCGGATCTGGAGTTGGAAGATTTCGGATCTGTGAGTTTCTTGAAAGATTTCGGATCTGTGGCGAGGTTCTGTGTGTTTATGTGGTGTTTTCACTTTTGTGAGTATAACTTGTTATTAACATGTATCTTACTTTGTTTGTTTGTGTTCAACACTGATTAACCACATGTGTAGGTGTGTGTGAATTGTATTAACTAGCAAAATTGTTGTTGATTTTGGTGTATTGATTTGATGCTGATATAAAATTTCTCTTTTAACTATCCGTTTTAATGGCAGAATGATTTGGGGTTGAAGAAAGAATTGAGAGAGATGCTGCCTATTATTGTGTACAAGGAAAGCTTCTTTGTCAAGGATACACAGTGAGTTCAGTTCAGTTGTGTTGGCAATTTCGCATTGGTCTTTTTTTGTGATTTTACTTGCATACCTATTCTCATTCTTATTCTTCCCTGGTATTGAATTAGCAGGGAAGAGTATCTAAGAGTTAGGTGATAGATTCTTCTGTGGACTTCAACACAAATAGGAATAGGACTTTGAGTTAATGCAGATAAACGTCTCAATAAAACTTATGAAAAACCAGATATTAAAACAATCCTGCAACAACTATGTAAATTCTTAAACAACCACTAGCCAACAGCTTTTCCTATAAACTGAAATTAGCTATTGCATGTCAATTTTTCCCAAATCTACCTCATTTAACTTCTTCATAAATATCTATCAGCTTATATATAATGAATTTTTGCGTAGCCTCATAATAATTCTGAATTTGTATTTGACTTATATTGTATTTGACTCATATTGTATTTGACTCATTCTGAATTTTTGCGTAGCCTCATAATAATTCTGAATTTTTGCGTAACCTACAATTTCTGAATTTGTATTTGACTTATATTGTATATAGGATTCCAGTTACATGGGCATAAGTTCTCCATTCATTCGTGTTCTGCAGAACCTCCTCCACGGAGAGCCCCTCAAGCTTGTGGATGGTGGAGAATCCCAAAGGACTTTTGTTTATATTAAGGATGCTATTGAAGTTGTCTTGTTGATGATTGTAGGTTCACATATCTAATCTTTTATGACACTATTTTTTAAATACTGGTTTTCTGATTGTGGAAGTTCATCTTTAAAATATCATTCTTATTGGCTGCTCCACTAAATGTGAATGTTAACCTTTTTACAGGAAAATCCAGCCAGAGCCAATGGAAAAAATCAGATGAGGGAAAAGAAAGGAATAAAAGAGATGGAAGAAATTAGAGGGAAATGAATATTTGTTTAAGAGCTATTGCAGTTGGGAGCTGATGAAATTTCTTCAATAAAGCCAAAGCTAGTTCCCTTTCTTGCCATATAAATATGCGGAAATTCAAGACTGTGAATTGCAGCTTCAATTCATCTTCAAATGGTATTGGTAGTATGGTTGAGAACTAGTGAAAATGATGAAGATTATGTTAACTATAGTATTGTTGATGCTGGTATGTTTTAGTTTAGCTACTTTAATTAATGATTATGTTGACTGACTTAGTAATTGGTGTGATCAATTTAACTAAGTAGTGGATTGTTTATTGATATAAGGACAAACTTGGGTGACATTCATTGGGTTATGGATATGTTGGCAGCAACATGGAAGATTATGAACCACAATCGTTGCTCTATGCTGATAGAAACACACCCAAAGAAAGAAAGCAATGGAAATATCTTGAATCGAAAAAGGTGGAGTGGCGATGAGTTCAGTGGCGCCATATTCAGTTGGCACTTCCCTAACCTCCCTAAAAACTAACTATTCCGCGGCATCATCCCAATCACCTCCTCTTCATAGTCGCATAACATGTGCTGCCCAAATCCAAGTCGAAGTCGAAGCCCAACCACTAGTGCTTGTACAGAAGGAGAGTCAGCTTAAGAGACGAGAAGCAATAGGCCCCGCCTTCAGTTTTAGCCTTCATACTTTCTTCCAACCACAAGTACAACCCGCAGCCGCAGCCGAAGCAGTTCCGTGTGAATTAACGGAGGCTCCTTCAGGCCTTGCATTTTGCGACAGAAAATTGGGCACCGGTCCTCAGCCTCTTAAAGGACAGCTTATTAAGGTAACCGTTCTTTTTTTTTATTTTTTAATAACCTGCATTTCATGTGATGATATTACTAATACACCACCCCTTTATTGGCAATGGCAGGCACATTATGTAGGGAGATTGGAGAATGGGAAAGTTTTTGATAGCAGCTACGATCGTGGAAAGCCTCTTACCTTTCGCGTTGGTGTTGGAGAGGTATAATATAATTAATTCAATAATGTCTTTTACTACCAATTTTTGAGAAGTAATTGCTCAGGACTAAAAATTAGTGATGAATCTTTATCTGTCATATAGGTTATTAAAGGATGGGATGAAGGAATTTTAGGAGGTGATGAATCCTGAGAATGGTCTCTACAAAAAGTCCTTGGAAGTTGTTGTTAGGTAACTTGCTATCCCCATTCATCTGCATAAAAGTTGAATTTCAGCACATGTGAAAATGAGTGATTAATAGAAAATGGTTAACAATTACTAGTGAGTGTGTGAAGATATTAGTCATTCTTCAGTTAGTATAGTTAATGTAATCTAGTTTAGTTCAGCACAGTGTAATAGTAAGCTGCTAGCCTTTTGTGTTTGAATAACTGTGAAACATCATGGTCGTTCTAACTGTGGCTTTCTTGCTGCCTGTTTACTGATGTATCTATTTTATCTATCATGACTTGATTGCTTCTCCTTTTGACTTTGGTTCTCCAACTAATTATGCTATTAAGGACTTAAGGTAGGATTTTTTCTGAAATGGACATATAAGCATTGTGTGCTTCATGATGACGCTTAGAATTATGCCGTGACATAGGCATTTGAGCTTAGTATTTACTCTTGAAAAATTCCTATGTATATTTTTTGGAGATGTTGCATGGATGCTTGTAATGCTTAAATCATTTGTTCCTATTTTCCATTACAACTGATATTGCTTTGGTAGCTGTTGACCCACATACAACTGCCAAACAAATTGCTACAGACAGCAAAATAATTGATACAGCAGCACCATTTGAACCTGTTAAGGAAGCTGTTTCCAAGTTTGGAGAAATTGTGAATTGGAAACCGCCTAGATTGCAGACCGCGGAGGTATATCACTTAGCATTAAACACTTTATATCACTTAGCACTGACATTTATTCTAGTATTAAATTCCTGGTTGTTTGTCTCTCTATTTTGTTTACCAAACATGTTTTTCTTTGATAAGGATCATGAAAATTGCTTTTTTGATTGTCACAGTTTTTCCTTCTAACAAAGCTAGGAAAGTTTATGAAATAGCATATGCACAGGCAGTAGATTAAGGACAACTTAAGAGAGATTTGATTACAAAATGATGCATGTCTATTATGCTTTTGTGACCCTGTGCACTATATTATTAACAAACGTCCCTGACTTGGGATGTACAAGTGTGTTGAAAGAATCAAAAGATACCAATATCAATATCGAAATCTTAAATTTTCTCTAGAAATATCAATATCAATGCTTTATATTCAGTTTGTGTCCTCTGAAAATAATTATATCAAATTGTTGCAGGAATTCAGTAGAATGTTGCTATGGTGGCAGCTGGGGCATTTTGCTATCATGAAATAGTGGATCAATTTGGTATGGCCAATTTATTTTGTAGCTGGTAGTGCCATGGAAATGTTTGTTGTCCATATGTTTCGAATTTGATATCTTAGGATGTTGTTTTCAATCCATATGTCTAACTGCCAAACAATGTCTTCTTCCACTTCGATATTCTAGATCTCTATTTCCCCCCTTCTTTGATTCCAATTCCTTTAAATCTTCACACGAATTAGCTCTTTTTTGGCTAATGTGCTTGAGTTCTTTTTCAGATTGTTATTACTATTTATGTAATTACTAGAATTGTAGAACTATAATCAAATATTGAATCAAATAACCTTTTAGCACAATTAATCTTTCAGCTATGTTGTCATTTTGGAAACAGTTTTTAAAAACCCAACATATAGCATTAAACACTTTATATCACTTAGCACTGACATTTATTCTAGACTTAAATTCCTAGCTGTTTGTCTCTCTATTTTGTTTACCAAAACTGTTTTTCTTTATAAGGATCATGAAAATTGCTTTTTTGATTGTCACAGTTTTTCCTTCTAACAAAGCTAAGAAAGTTTATGAAATAGCATATGCATAGGCAGTAGATTAAGGACAACTTAAGAGAGATTTGATTACAAAATGCTGCATGTCTATTATGCTTTTGTGACCCTGTGCACTATATTATTAACAAACGTCCCTGACTTGGGATGTACAAGTGTGTTCAAAGAATCAAAAGATACCAATATCAATATTGAAATCTTAATTTTTCTCTAGAAATATCAATATCAATGCTTTATATTCAGTTTGTGTCCTCTGAAAATAATTATATCAAATTGTTGCAGGAATTCAGTAGAATGTTGCTATGGTGGCAGCTGGGGCATTTTGCTATCATGAAATAGTGGATCAATTTGGTATGGCCAATTTATTTTGTAACTGGTAGTGCCATGGAAATGTTTGTTGTCCATATGCTTTGAATTTGATATGTTAGGATGTTGTTTTCAATCCATATGCTTTGGGTTGTGGTCATATTTTCTGTAAGTCATGTGCTTGCTCTGCTGCATCTTCTAATGTTCTATTGCATTCATTCTTCAATATGTTGCAAATACCTGATAGCTATTAAATTTATGATGTGCATGCATTTTCTAGTGTACTGTAGCAGTTTCATTCTTCAATATGTTGCAAATACCTTATAGCTACTAAATTTATGATGTGCATGCATTTTCTAGTGTTCTATTGCAGTTTCATTCTTCAATATGTTGTTTTTGAATATGTCTATGGCAGCTTTCTGTCTTTGTCTAGATTTGTTGGTCTCATGTGTGGTTAATGCCTAAAACTTGAATGCCTAAAACTTGAATCTGACTCCATGGCCCAATGGATAAGGCGCTGGTCTACGGAACCAGAGATTCTGGGTTCGATCCCCAGTGGAGTTGTTTTTAATGAAATTGAGGATACATTAAGGCTACCAATTAAATTTTTTTTTTTAAAAAATGAACTTTTAAAGTCAGGCGCCATAAATGCTTGACTTTAAAACAGACTTACGAAGTCAGGCAAAAAAATGCTTGACTTTAAATCATACTTACGAAGTCAGGCAATAATAAATGCTTGACTTTAAATCATACTTACGAAGTCAGGCAATAATAAATGCTTGACTTTAAATCATACTTACGAAGTCAGGCAATAATAAATGCTTGACTTTAAAACAGACTTAAGAAGTCAGGCGAAATAAATGCTTGACTTTAAAACTGCCTTACGAAGTCAGGCGAAATAAATGTTTGACTTTAAATCTAACTTACAAAGTCAGGCTATCGCTTGACTTTAAAACTCCTGACATACAAAGTCGACTTAATAAAAGTCAAGCGGGCGCCTGACTTTAAATCCCATTTTCGCCTGACTTTAAATCCATTTTTTGCACTAGTGATTGTGTTGCTGGTAATTGATAGTTTATTGATATATCAAAATAAAGTAATTAATATATCAATATATATCAAAATATAAAGTAATTGATAGTTTATTTGATAGTTTATTTCCTTTACGTTGTAGTGTAGTACATAGATCGATCTTGAAATTATGGATCGTAGTTGGATGTATGATCGATTGTTTCCTGGAAGATCCGGTTTAAAGCGATGTTCTGTAGAAGGAGTAGAAGAGTTTATTTTTTGTGCTAAGGCCCATGAAGAATTTGCGGGACAGGGCGGTATTAGATGTCCGTGCTTGAAATGTTCCTTTCGATTTATAAAAAATGAAGAAGAAGTTAGACTTGATTTGTACAATAATGGGTTTAGGCCAAATTATTGGATATGGACTCGTCACGGGGAAGTAGGACCAGGGGTAGCTGCAGTTCCTGCGGTTAATGTTCCGGTTGAAATAGTAGCTCCCACATCAAGTAGTTATCCAGCGACTACGACATCTGAAGGCCAAATTATACAACTGTTAGATGTTTATCAGGGAATGATATCTGACGCTGTTGGAGTAAATTTGGATTTTGAAGAACCAGAATATGATGCTGAAGAAGTTCCAAATGAGGAAGCTCAAAGGTTTTACATGTATTTGAGTGAGACAAATAAACCATTATTTGAAGGATCTAAAGACTCAAAATTATCAATGTGTGTTCGGTTGTTGGGTCTTAAGTCTCAATTTAATGTTGCTGAGTTGTGCATGGAATATATGACTAAAATGATGTTGGATGCAACCCCCACTGGAGGGCTTTTGCCGTAAAGTTATTATGAAGCTAAAAGACTGGTATCGAAGCTTGGCTTAAAATCTAAAAGAATTGATTGTTGTGTGTCTGGTTGCATGCTCTATTATAACAATGAGTTTGGCATAAATGATGGAGAGTTGTCGGAATGCAAGTTGTGTGGAGAGCCACGCTATCGTGTCAGTAGGAAAGGGATGAGCAGAGGCAAACCGGTTCCACGAAAAGCAATGTTCTATCTGCCGCTTATACCAAGGCTACAGAGGATGTTTACTTCAATGGAGACCGCGGGTAAAATGACGTGGCACCATCAAAATAGAAATAATTCTGGTGAATTACGTCACCCATCTTATGGTGAAGCTTGGAAGCATTTTGATCGTGTTCATCCAGATTTTGCTAGTGATCCACGCAATGTTCGGCTTGGTTTATGCTCTGATGGTTTCACACCATATATTCAAGCCTCGGCAACACCATATTCATGTTGGCCAGTTATTGTTACCCCATACAACCTTCCTCCAGAAATGTGTATGTCTAAACCATACATGTTTTTAAATTCTATTATTCCAGGGCCAAGTAATCCAACAGCTGGTATTGACATATATTTGCAACCTTTTATTGATGACCTAAAAAGGTTGTAGAATGGTGTTTTAACTTATGATGCAGCACGCAAACAAAATTTGTAATGAGGGTGGCTTTGATGTGGACCATTAATGACTTCCCTGCCTATGGAATGTTGTCTGGATGGGGGACACATGGTAAGATGGCGTGTCCGATTTGCATGGTTGACACAAAGGCTTTCAGTCTTAAATACGGAGGAAAAACTTCATGGTTTGACTCGCACCGTAGGTTCTTACCTATGGATCACCCATTTAGAAAGCAGAAATATGCGTTCATCAAGGGAAATATTGAAACAGCTGGACCTCCTCGTAGGTTGACACCAGAGGAAGTTTGGAATAGTGTTAGGGATATCCCTCCAGTGGAAGCCGTAGCGGGTGTTGTTTCTCGTCCAGATGGCTATGGACAATGGCACAATTGGACAAAAAAAAGTATTTTTGGGAACTTCCCTATTGGAAAGATAATCTATTGAGACACAATCTCGATGTCATGCATATTGAGAAGAATTTTTTTGACAACATATTTAACACTGTCATGAACGTGAAAGGCAAAACGAAAGACAATGAGAAAGCTAGGAACAATATAGATCATTACTGTAGACGAAAGGATTTGTTGTTGGTTGAGCAAGGTACTAGGACTTTGAAACCCAAAGCCAATTATACTTTATCTACCGAACAAGCGAAAGCAGTTTATCAGTGGATAAAAGAGTTGAAAATGCCAGACGGTTATTCTTCCAATTTATCTAGATGTGCGGATGTCGATAATGGGAGGT
Source organism: Astragalus membranaceus (assembly GCA_039519185.1). Lineage (NCBI taxonomy): Eukaryota > Viridiplantae > Streptophyta > Magnoliopsida > Fabales > Fabaceae > Astragalus > Astragalus membranaceus. Next base: position 119,687,933 of record CM076851.1, read on the forward strand.
TGCATGGGATGAAGAGTCATGATTGTCATGTATTCATGGAGTGTTTACTTCCTATCGCTTTTAGTTCGTTGCCAACACACGTTTTGAATCCGCTCATTGAAATAAGTCAATACTTTAAGAATTTGTGTTCTGCAACGCTAAAAGCTGATGATCTTTCAAAAATGAAACAAGACATCCCACTTATCTTATGAAAGTTGGAAAGAGTATTTCCGCCTGGTTTCTTTGATTCTATGGAGCATCTACCGGTGCATCTCGCATATGAAGCTAAACTTGGCGGACCTGTCCAATACAGATGGATGTATCTGTTTGAAAGGTCAGTTAATTTTTATAATATAAGAAACAAGGAGAAATATATGATTATTATGTTAATTAATATCATTTTCTCTAGGTTCATAGGTGATTCAAAAGATCGGTGAAAAACAAAGCTAGAGTTGAAGGATCGATATGTTCTTCTTACTTACACCGTGAAACAACACATTTTTGTTCTTATTATTTCAAGAATGAGTTTGCTCCTGGAAGCAGTCGAAATGAAATGGATACTGAATGGCCTAGACATCATTTAGCTTTGTCTGTCTTTTGTTTACCCAGTCGTCCATCTGGGAAGGAGTCAATTCACTGGCTAACAGATGAAGAGTTAAGTTCAGCACATGTTCATGTGTTGATAAAATGTACTGAGGTGACACCATTTATTGAGTATGTTCCTCAACATTAACTATCGATCTTAATTAGTTAATATAAAGTAGACAAATGTGTAACAATTAATTATTTCTTTTTAGGGAATTCTTGTCATCAGAGGACGTAAGTGAGCAACAATCTCCTGCTCATATTAATGCACATTTTCCAACGTCGTTTAGGCAACATGTTTATGCCCTCCCACCAACTCCTACCAACCAAAACTTGAGGAACATATCAGACGGTCCTCGAAGATGTGTTAAAGAATGGCACACATACTTTGTCAATGGATACAAATTTCACACCAATGAATGGACACGGGGCAGAGAGACAGTCAATAGTGGAGTGTGCATGAAGGGTGTCACTGGAGGAGGTGAAGATGATTTTTATGGTGTGGTTCAACACATATATGAACTTTCGTACCCCCATCTAGATTTTAGTTAGAAGGTAGTGGTTTTTTATTGTAATTGGTTTAATCCGTCTGCTCGAGGAACAAAGGTGAATCCAAAGTCAAATACAGTGGACATAAAAATGAATGGTAGATATCGACTGTATGATCCGTTCGTCATTGCACAAAATGTGAGACAAGTCTATTATGTCCATTATCCATCAATGCGGACTGATAGGCGTGGTTGGTGTGTCGCAATTAAAACAAAACCAAGAGGTCGCATTGAGACAAATGATGACACGGTGGAAGATGTGCCAAATCAAATGGAAGAGATGTCTAATGTAAATGAAGTGATTCAAGTTGAACCCATTACTCTTTTGTGTGATGAGCCAAACACCAGCGATGAAGTTGATGACGAAGAAGATGCTGATGAAGATGCAACAGACCACATTGGTGTATCAAGAATTCACTCCTCTGATGATGATGATTTTGAGAATGAATGGGATTCCAATTAGTTATTTATGTTTCAACAATACATATATGTGTTAGCCTGCATTTTCGACAGGCTAGTAGTAAATGCAGTCAATGATGTTGACTTGTCATTTTAAAGAAGAGATGTTGATATTTGACATTGAGAAGGCGTTGTGAAGAGTAATTTCGACTATATCCAAGACTTAATGAAACTGAGAGTTTAAAGGCAAAGTTTCGACGAGAAAGACGTCAAGGAGTTTAGTCGAAGACCAGAGCAGTGATGCTGTCGAAAGCGTAGGCAGTTACATGTCAACAAAGTTTGACTCGGTGGATTCAGGAAGAAGGACTAATATTTCGACAACGAGAAGCTGTGTACAGGAGAATCAGCGTAGCACATAACTTAGCGAAAATTGGAAAGCTGAGGCCAACAGAAAGAAGAATGTTAGCCGGGTAGCAGGCCAACTCAAAGAGCGTTGTCGAAGGGAGCAATAGCAATATGGTCGAAAGATGGAGCAGTTGTCTAGTCGAAATAGCAGTTATTTTATTTAGAAAACCACTGGGCGGTTATTGTTTTACTCTTTTATCATAAATAGGAGTTCTCTCGTAGAGTTAAGGGTCGCAATTCATTCTATACAAACGTTCAGAAAACACTCATACTTCCGCATAAGAGAAAAACGAGTTACTGAAGAACAATGTATGTGATCTGCATACCAAACCTCTTACATTCAGCAATGTATTTACCATTTCTTTAAAGATTCCTGCAGTTTACTGGTTCTTCTTTACGAATTCCTGCAATTTACTGTTTTTTCGATTTCCTTTTCTTTATTTACACTTTCTGCACTTTATTACAATTCATTACATTTCTGCATTTCTTCTTAAACACTTATGCATTTCTTCATCGTTTTACTCCATTAAAACGGTTATCATCATAAACATCAATAACTTTAATAAAACTTTAATTCACAAATGTTCTGAGATGTTTCTAGTTTATCTCGCAAGCAACACACACGTGTAACTAGCGGTGTTTACCAAAAATCACGGTAAACAAATTGGCACGCCCGGTGGGACATTTGTGCTAATCATTAAAATTTTTACTAAACAATGCTGGGTTTGTTATCAAACACAAAACCAGTAGTTTACACTTTGCATGCGTTTAAGAAGTGGTAGGCGCATTACTGAAATGCCACGCTCAAACATGAATGATGCTTCTACATCAAACACACATTCCCAAGCGTCAGTTAACGATACAAATGCTGCAAATATGTCAGGAGTAACCGCTCCTGTATCTGTCCCAGGAGTAACTGCTCCTGTGTCTTCTCCAGCCATTACAGGAATAACCGCTCCGATTCCCTCTTCGACAGTTATGGGGGTATGTCATACCCTAATTTTGTCCGGCTAATTTAAAGCTTACTAGAAAATCCAAAATATTGTTTTTGTCGTTTATGTGTGTCGTTTCCAGTCATGTATAGGCGTGTTACTTCTCATTGGTGCGTGTGTGCTATTGTTAATAATGTACACATTTTAGTCCCCGTTGCGAACAGGTGTTCGCGTATTGTTGTGTACGAGTGTTTATTCTAGTACGCGAATTCGCGTTGTGGACGCGCGTTCGCGTCTCGTCGTGTACGTATGTTTTTCGTCGTTGTTATAGGTTTAATTTTGTTCTAAAAATCTAATAAAAATCAGATTGTGAAAAAATGCTTGTTATCGTCAGTTTTTTTTACAAAGTCAACTTTAGTAGACATGTATAGACAAAAAAAATAAATACAAAATAGTACAAAAATTAATTAAAAAGCAAAAACAAAAAAAAAAAAAGCAAGGCAGCACAAGTTGCTGTCCTTGCTGATGCAGTGTTGGAAAATCCTCTTGAGCATCAAGCCAAGCCTCTTTCCCTTGGCTCTTTGTTTTCTTCTCCATTTTGGTTGAGACCAAAATGCTTTTCAGGCACTGCCCTGCAGCTGTTGTTATGGGTGCAGCAATGGTCTCCACTACTCTGATTTCACTGCAAAATCATAACAACAAAATTTGTCCCATTAATTTACTACTCTATAAAAAACTCAGCTGAGAAACGGAGAAGGGGAAAAACACACAGCAAAATATATCCAGAAACTAGTTTTTAAACTTGAGAAATTAAGGGAGAGAAAATAGAGAGTCATATACACACAGAAAGCAATTACCGTGACCGGAAAACACACAATACACACACAAGCACAGTGAGAAAAAAAGAGAAGTGAGGAGATCCTTTGCTTCCGGCCACCGTCCGTGGTGGCCGCCGCCGTACCTCCACCAACAACCACCGCCCCTCTCTCTATCTCTCTTCTCAACCACCGTGACAACACTCTCCCTCCTCACACCAAACAGTCCTCGAAACCACCACCACAACCACCGCACGCCACCCACACCACATCACCGCCACCCATCAACCGAACCACCATCACCTCAGCCACCCTCTCACCACTGTCAACAAATTCACCATTTCTCCATCAAACCACCAACACTCACGTCCAAACCCTCACAACCACCGCCGAAAACTACCCATTAGACCAACACCGTTAGATCCGAACCCAAACTCACCATCTCATTACCCCAAACCAACCACAACACATAGTGCCACTCAAAATAGAAGAAACACAGAATCGAAAAAATAAAAGAAAGAAGAGTTGAAAATCTGAAAAAATATAAGAGATAGATAAGAAAGGGAGCGTGAGTTAGAATATGGAACCACATGCCTCACCACCACCGTGGGCTCGCTGGAGAACCACCGTAGACTCGTCGGAGAACCACCATGACCTCCCGTCGCCGCCAGCTATCACGGTGACTACCATCGTCGGCGTCTCCACGGTACCCCCCGTGGTTGACTCCTCCGGCGCCGTTTCCTCCTCCTCTTCGTCGGATCCTCTCTCCCATTCTCCCTCTTTCTCTTTCTTTCTTCCTCTCTTTCTCTCTCCCTTGAGACCTGAGAGTTTTTTTGTTGTTGCGGCTGATGAGGGAATGTTAAATCCCAAACCCTAATTTTCTCTCTCAAATAGCCTACTTTTCTTTCATTACACTTTGTTTTTGTTTTAGTTTATTATATTTACTTACCTCAGTTTATTATATTATTATTACCGTTGTTTACCACCCCCATATGCGCAAGCGCAGTGAATCCTTCCCCATTTGTGCTATGTTAATTCCTTTAATTATTATTATTATTATTATTATTATTATTATTATTATTATTATTATTATTATTATTTTGCTTTATTAAACAATAACCTTTTTTTTCATTTTATTTAAAAATCTGTTTATTTTTACTATTTAAAATCCCCTTGTTTTATTCATGCAGCCCTTCCTCCAAAAACTACTTATGGGTTTCTCACTTATGTTTTTGAGTTTTGGGTTTTGATTCACTCTTTTTCTTTTTTATTAGTAGTAAGCCCAACTCACCTTCATTGGATTTTAACTAGTTTTTCATATGACACTTTCTTCTAACGCTCAAAAACACAAGTTAGTATTCAAAAATATGTTCATAGTAATCGTCGCTCTAAGCTTAACTCATTTGATCATTATGAGAATCTCTAACATTTCAAGTAAGCCATTAGTGGTGACCACTCTAGATTTATCCGTTTGGTCACTGCGAACGTCTTCCGAATTTCAAAAACATTCAAATAATAAAAAACACAACACACAAATATTTTCTATCCAACAACTACGTGTGATTTGATTCTCTACCAGGAGATACGTAGGAGCAGAGGGCGGCCGACCTCTGTCAATTACATTAATAAAAAACCTTTTTTTCTCTTTTAATTCATTTCTCTCATTTTTCTCCAAAAGCACAAAAATAACTAACTGTTTATCGAGTCTTCTTTTTATTATTATTATAAGGGTAAAATCATTATTTTTAAATTAATAAACGTTTACACATTTAGTTAAAAGGTAACCTTCCTTAGGAAGGATGTCGTAGGGTGCTAATACCTTCCCTATGCATAAACGACTCCCGAGCCTAAATCTGGTCCGCAAAACCCCCTTATACATTCAATAGGGATTTTCCAATGTTTGCCATTGAACTAAACTTTGGTGGCGGCTTCATTTCAAGAACTTCGAAGAATCCCTCCTCCGGATTTTTCGGTCGCTACAGGGTAACTGCAACAACTGCTCCTACCATTAACCCGTTGTCGAATGTGGTCCCTGTATCATCTAATTTAAATCCGACTATGCCCTTTATGGCAAACTCCATGATGGCAGGGCTTCAAACAAATGCATCTACGTATGCAGAAAACTTAGCCTCAAGTTTTTCACCTATAAATAATTCCCCAGAAAATATTTATAGTCGAAATCCACAGCCTTCGATAACTACTTCGTCTTTGTTGGCATTAAGGCAACAGATGGATGATAGTAACCACGATATATATGGTTAATATGCTAACACAACAAATTGGTACAGTGTTTAACCCATTAATTCAGAACACAAATGACAGTTACCAAATGTTAGCGACACAAATGGGTCGAATTGCTGATTTCTTTGGCACTCCACCAGTGCACAACCAGCGAATTCCCCAAGTTCAAAATGTTAGGCCTGTTGAATTACCTGTCGAAAGGCCCAACTATGCAATTCCTGTCGATCAAAGACAAATAATGGCTATCGAAGAACCTGTGCCTGAAATGGTATTAGTTAATAGAAACCAAAATGCTGACGAAGTAATAAGACATGTTCAGCAAAACAACTTTGGTAATCAAAATAATTTGGCAAATCTTGTCGAAACAATTTTAGCCCAAAATGGTCTTAACTTAAGCTTGCATAGACCTAATTTTGTATCTCCCCTGTCGGAATATGTGACACAAACAGATTTGCCTAGGGGATGGAAAATCCCTAAATTCACAAAATTGGCTGGGGAAACCAGCGAATCCACTGTCGAACATATTGCACGATATTTGACTGAGGCTGGTGACATAGCGCAAAATGAGAATTTAAGAATGAAATATTTCCCAAATTCTTTAACAAAAAATGCATTCACATGGTTCACCACATTACCCCCACATTCCATGTTTAATTGGAATCAATTAGAAAAAGCGTTTCATGAACAATTCTACATGGGCCAATGCAAAATTAGCCTTAAAGAATTGGCGAGTGTTCGACGCAAAATGCCAGAATTTATTGACAATTACCTCAATAGATTTAGACTTCTCAAGGCTAGATGTTTTACTCAGATACCCGAGCATGAGTTAGTCGAAATGGCTGCTGGTGGCCTAGATTATTCCATTAGGAAAAAGTTAGACACTTTACACCTGAGAGACATGGCTCAATTGGCCGACAGAGTTCGACAAGTCGAAAGGCTTAAAGATGAGAAGGCGAGAACTAATCGATTTAATAAAAAGGAAAAGGTTGCTTATGTTAATATTAACGATAGTGACCAAGACTTCGACATATCATATGAAAAGGTCGAAGAAGAGGTTAATATGGCAGAACTAAAGCCCGAACCTCCATATACTTGTAAGTTATTGAGGCCTTCTGATGGGAAAAAATCCTGTCGAACCAAAAAATGACAAATATATTGCAAAAACATATACCTTCGACGTCACAAAGTGTGACCAAATATTTGATTTGTTGGTTTCTGATGGCCAGATTTTAGTGCCTAAAGGCCTAAAAATACCACCATTAGAACAACAAAAGAAAAGAGGGTATTGAAAATATCATAATTTTTTGGGCCATAACACTTCTCGATGTGTTCTTTTCAGGGACTTGGTTCAGAAAGCACTAAGTGAAGGGAGACTAAAGTTTGATGATAAGTCAAAACCTTCAATGCAGATCGACAACAATCCTTTGCCAACTGCAGAGGCAAATTATACTGAAATTGATATCCTCGTTGTCGAAGCTAGTCAAGACACTGCTAGAAACACCAGTATGTCGAAAAGTGCTGAAAGGTCTGAGGCAATTGTCAAAATGGTCACTAAAGACCAACATGAAGATCAAATGCAGGTGGTATACCGAAAAACTGAAGAGGAATTGATTGATTTCCTCAATAGATGCAAAATCAACAATACCAAAGTAATGTTGTGCCCCAAGTGCAGTTCAGTATTTGATAAAGAGGCTGCAAAAAGCCTTGAACATTCTACTCCTCAACAAAAGAGAAAGAATACATGGGTTGATAACAGGCCAAAATTTAGCTTTAATCAAAGAGGTATCCCATTCAAAGTGACACCTCCAATGAGATCACCTCATAAGGGGGCAAAAACATTTGTGCCTCCCACAAAATCACCTGTCGAAAGGTGGGTGCATTCAGGAGGGAAAGATGCAGGGTACTCCTTAAAAATGGTGCAGGGAAGCTCGAGTGCCATAACCCAGAACAAGACATATGATTCCAACAAGTATGTCTATAATAAAAATTACAAGGGGAAAAACCCCCATGACCAAAACACAATGGCGGAGACATCAAAGCCAAATGAAATTCATTGCTGCTGAGAGAAGTGGAAACCCAGCCACCAACAAGGGGAAGCAAATAGCCTCGTCTGTTGAAGTGCAAAGAAAGCCTGCCATAGAGAGGATAATTCCTTCTCTTACAATTGTCAAAGAAGGCCTCAACCCAGAAGAAGGCCTTAACCTGGATGACAAAGAGATGGGATCTGACTTCTCAGACTCAGAGCCCGATTTCGACATCATATGTGTCGTTTCAATACTTCCCATTGAGTTCGACGTGATATCAGAAGTCAACGAAGTTGAGCAAGACTTCGACCAAGATATGGCTAAGCATAAGCCAATTTGCTATTATGTACTTAACAATGGCTGTATGGAAGAACAAAGTGCAGTTTTTGAACACCCAAACGGAGGCATGAAGTACCATTTAAAGCCTTTGTTCATTCAGGCCAAAGTTAATAATGTAGGCGTTAACAAGGTGCTCGTCGACGGAGGAGCTGCAGTGAATTTAATGCCTCAACACATGCTGGCAAAGATTGGTAAATCAGATACCGATCTAAGGCCACACAACATTGTTCTAAGCAATTATGAGGGCAAATCTAGCTATTCTCTGGGAGCCATAGAGGTGGAGCTAGTGGTAGGAAGTGTTAAAAGATTGACCATGTTCATGGTTATTCCTACTAAGGCCAATTTCAATTTATTGCTTGGTCGAGAGTGGATCCACGGAGTTAGGGCAGTCCCTTCAACACTCCATCAGAGAATTTCCATCTGGAGAGAGGATGGCCTAGTCGAAAACGTGGAAGGCGACCAAAGCTATTTCTTGGCTGAAGTTGACCACATCACTAAACATACCTTCGACAAACAATTGGCGAACATAGCGCCATGTACTCCCTCTGACACAGCATATGTCCCTCAGGACAATATATATGCTTCACTTGATCTACACCCTACCCATGGCTTCATTTGGGAGAGGGAAGTGATTGAAGAATCAACTCGTCCAAGAGGCTTCTGTAAGCCTACAGGATGGGACGGTCCATAGATGTTGATGATGTCTACACCCAACATATGGGATCGAATTACGGCCTATGTGGCCGAAAATAAGCAAAATGCGGCGTTGGAAGCCGAAATGCAACAAATGATGGGTAATCAAACCACAGAAGAACCAATGATGGTTAATCAAACCACTGAAGTTAACAATGAAGTTAACCTTGAAGATAATATGGTCGAAGGCCAGAGGCTTGACTGCATCTATGATGACGAGCCTTTAGGTTTTGAAAAGGACCCAATGGGTTCGACCAAGAGGATTCAAGCTCAAGATCCTTTAGAGGAAGTTGATTTAGGAGATGGCTCCATAAAAAGGCCAACATTTATCAGTGCCAAAATCGACAAAGGTTTGAGAGATCGAACCATTGAGCTATTAAAAGAATACAAAGATTGCTTCGCCTGGGACTACAATGAAATGCCTGGACTGCGTCGAGAAGTGGTTGAATTGAAGCTGCCCATTCGACCAGATAGAAAACCAGTGAAGCAAACACCAAGAAGATTTGCGCCGCAAATTCTGTCGAAGATAAAAGAGGAAATCGAAAGACTACTCAAAAGCAACTTCATCAGAACTGCCAGGTATGTTGATTGGTTAGCTAATATTGTTCCTGTCATTAAGAAAAATGGAACATTAAGAGTCTGCATAGATTTTAGAGATCTAAATAATGCTACACCCAAAGATCAATACACTATGCCTGTGGCAGAGATGCTAATTGATTCGGCAGCAGAATTTGAATACCTAAGTATGTTAGATGGATACTCAGGGTATAATCAAATTTTTATTGCCGAAGAAGATGTGTCGAAAATAGCATCTCGATGCCCATGAGCTTTAGGTGTTTATGAATGGGTAGTAATGCCTTTTGGTTTAAAAAATGCTGGTGCAACATACCAGAGAGCAATGAATTCTATGTTTCATGATTTTATTGAAAATTTTATGCAAGTATACATAGATGATATTGTTGTTAAATCTTCGACAGAAAATGGTCATATAGACCATCTTCGACAGTCATTCGAAAGAATGAGAAAATATGGATTGAAAATGAATCCAATAAAATGTGCCTTCTGTGTACGTGCAGTTGATTTCTTGGGATTTGTTGTCCACAAAAAAAGGCATTGAAATAAATCAAAACAAGACGAAAGCAATCATGGAAACGAAGGCTCCTTCGACCAAAAAAGAACTCCAGTCATTATTAGGAAAGATCAACTTCCTGAGAAGGTTCATCTCAAACCTAAGTGGCAAAACTCAATTTTTCTCGCCATTGCTTCGACTGAAGAAAGAAGACGTGTTCAAATAGGATCCATAACACCAGAAGGCCTTCGATGAGATTAAAGTTTATCTAGTTAAACCACCTATCTTGTTACCACCTATCAGAGATAAGGTGATGAAATTGTATATAGCAGCATCAGAGCTAACAATAGGTAGCATGTTGGCGCAAGAGGATGATAATGGTGTCGAAAGAGCCATATATTACCTTAGTAGAGTTTTAAATGATGCTGAAACTAGATATCATCCAACGGAGAAATTGTGCCTTTGTTTGTATTTCTCTTGTACCAGATTAAAGCAATATATAAAACCAATTGATGTGTATGTTTACTCTCATTTTGATATTATTAAACATAAGCTGTCGAAACCTATATTGCACAATCGAATTGGTAAATGGTCCAAGTAACAATTAATCATATGAATATTCGACCTTGGACATTATATTTCGATGGGTCAAGCCATAAAAATGGTTCTGGAATTGGAATATTAATTATTTCGCCAACAAAAATACCAACGAAATATAAATTGAAAATTAAAGAACTTTGCTCTAATAATGAGGCCGAGTATGAAGCCTTGATAACAGGTTTAGAAGTTTTGCTAGAGCTGGGGGCAAAGGCTGTCGAAATTAGAGGTGACTCTGAATTAGTGGTGAAGCAATTAACTAAGGAGTATAAATGCATTAAAGAGAATTTAATCATATACTTCATCACTGCCAATGCTTTGTTGAAACGCTTCGACTACGTTAACATTGAGCATATACCTCGAATTGAAAATCACGAAGCAAATGACTTAGCACAAATTGCTTCAGGCTATAGAGTTTCTCCAACAAAATTCAGTGAATTAATAGAGATCAAGGAGAAATTAATTTCGACGGATTATTCTGAAGATGAATTGTCAATGCCAAAACTTGGGGGGGCAGACAAGTCAGAATTATTATTTCCTCCAAGTGAAAATGGCGAAATTTTTGCCATTGACAATATGTCGAATGATGATTGGCGAAAACCAATTGTCGAATATTTGGAAAATCCAACAGGAACAACAAATCGAAAAACCAAGTATAGGGCATTAAGCTACGTGATTATTGGAAACGAGTTGTACAAGAAAACTCCTGAAGGAGTTTTGCTTAAATGCCTTAGTGAAAATGAGGCATACTTAGCAACATCCAATACTCATGGTGGAGCTTGTGGGTCTCATCAAGTAGGCCACAAGATGAAATGGCTCTTGTTTCGACAAGGAGTATACTGGCCAACTATGCTAAAAGATTGCATAGATTTTGCTAAAGGATGCCAAGAATGTCAAAAACACGCAGGAGTGCAACACGTACCTGCAAGTGAATTACATTCAATAGTAAAACCTTGGCCGTTTAGAGGTTGGGCCTTAGACATAATTGGTGAAATTAAGCCAACGTCGTCGAAAGGCCACCGTTATATATTAGTGGGTATTGATTACTTCACTAAATGGGTCGAAGCTATTCCCTTAGCTAAGGTAGACCAAGAGGCAGTAATGAACTTTATTCAAAACCATATTTTATATAGGTTTGGGATACCAGAAACCATTACCACAGATCAAGGCTCAGTTTTTACTCGTTGAAAAATGGTAAATTTTGCCTCTGAAAATGGATTTAAGTTATTAAGTTCGACACCATATTATGCTCAAGCAAATGGTCAAGTCGAAGCAGCCAATAAAATTATCATTAATTTGATTAAAAAACATATTGGGCAAAAGCCTAAGAATTGGCACAAAACTCTTGATCAAGCATTATGGGCTTGTCGAAATTCTCCTAGAGAATCAATTAACACTACTCCATTCAAACTCACCTTTGGGCATGATGCAGTATTACCTGTCGAAATATATCTACAGTCAACCAGAATTCAAAGGCAATTCGAGATCCCATCAGATCATTATTGGGACATGATTTTAGACGAATTGGTTGATTTAGACGAAGAAAGGTTATTTGCATTAGATATCCTTACAAGGCAGAAAGAAAGAGTAGCTAAAGCCTACAACAAAAAGGTTAAATCAAAAACTTTTGTCATTGGAGACTTTGTGTGGAAAGTTATCCTACCTATGGACAAAAAAGATAGAGCCTTAGGTAAATGGTCACCAAATTGGGAAGGGCCATTTAAAATTTTACGAGTTTTCTCAAACGGTGCTTATGAAGTCGAAGAGTTAAGCGCTGATAATCGAATTTTGCGTATAAATGGCAAGTACTTAAAAAGATATAAGCCAGTGTTGCAAGAAATTAAAATAACGCAAGATTGAGAGAACGGGAGAATATAAACATGGCACTCATGCCAAAGAATATTGTCTGAATAAAATGTGCTGCCAGAGTACAAATTGGAAAATAAAATTACAAAGGTAACTGTAATTTAAGCCTCTCAAAGGCTACTCTGGCATGCCTTAATCTAGCATCTAAGTTGGATTCTTTCTCAGTTAACTTCTTGAATGCCTCCTCGTGTTGCTGAGCCTTCTTTAAGTGTGCAATAGCCAAAGTTGCCTCATTTCAAAGTGCAATCTCCAAAGGGATCGAAGAGCTCTGTTGAAGAGAAATTTTCTTCTTTTCTTCCGCTTCAATTTTTGACTTTAATTCCTTGATTTGGGCCTGATATGTAGAAATGTTCACATCACAAGCAGCTATCCCATTAGACCGAGTTGCTGCTTGAACTTCCAGTTCTGAAATCTTAAGTTCTGAAGCTGCGACAGCAGCACTCTCCTCTCTCGAAAGTTCAAGCTCGTGATCCTTGGTCGAAGCAATGCTCATATTTGTTTTGATGTCTCTGGAAATCTGATCCAGCAAAGGCTCGAATTCGACAATGAAGCCTAAAAGAGCATCACTGGGGCCAGAATTATTAAGTTTATTGAGCAAAGATTTGATTTTAAAAGTGACCATATGATCTACTTCAATAGTCTTGAACAAATCTACATCACACAAGGATCCTCGAAGTTCTCGAATCAGGCCTTCATTAGAACCTCCAGTCGAAACAGAAGCAGTCGAAGCACTTGGCTTACTCTCCGTCGAAGATAAGCTACTCTTCATTCGTTTGAAAGCTTCAAGAGGGTCTTTGTTTTGTAGAACTGAAAGCTCTTGCTCTAGAGGGTGTAAAGGGATGTCATGTGTCGAAGGCATGGAATGTTTTGCTATTTCAGGTGATTCACTTTTCCCACCACTGCTATTATCATCTCCACCCTCCTCCTCATTGTATTGTTGTTCTTCCATGTTTGAAGAGGAAGATACACTGATCTCAGCTATGCCTTGGCCAACATCAGGACTTGCATCGACGTCCATAGCAGTTTGTTCTAGGCCATGATCTGAGGCTTCCTTTGCAGTTTTAGGCAGAAGAGTTGTTTCGACAGGTAGAATATTTTCAACAATAGATGTTTGTTGATTCAAAGTCTCTACTTCGATACCTTCTCCAACAGCAAGTATTTTTGAAGGGGAATGAGTGGAGGTAGGCGTAACTTGTTTTGTCTGAGCCTCAGGGTTAACAATCTCAATTCCCTGAAAGTGAAGCAAAGTGAATATTATCACAGATAAATAAAATTTTGAAAAATAGAGATAAGCTTCGATCAATCACCTTAGGTTTGATGTTTTCAACTAAAGAGTGTGCACTCTTGATTTTCTTGATAAATCTTCTTGGAGCTTTCTCTGAGATGGTTGGGGTTTGTCCTTTCGTTTCACGTTTCTCCTCTTTTTGTTGCCTTTCGACAGAAGCTTGCTGAGAAACAGCTTTAGAGGCATCTTGAGAATTTTTTGTCTTTCTCTCTCTTTCTGCTTCAGGAACTTGAACCTTGACAGGCTTAGTCCTGAGTAGTGGTGTCTCATCAGACTGAAAAACGCAACAATCATGCATATAAGCATAAGCAGGAAAAAGAGAGAGTGAGTATAAATAGGCAAGATATTGAGAGTTTTCGACCTCTGAATCGCTCACAACTCTTGGTTTAACCATTCTTGTTTTCTTTGGATTGGAAGTTAAGGAGCTACTTGTTCTTTTTCGACTCTGCAAAACAGATAACTGATCATTCGAAGAGTATAATGAGATGATACAAAGAGTACATAAAGAGGTACTCACTTTTTGTGTTTCTTCTTGGAGAGGTTGTTTTCTTGTTGACGAAGGTTCAACGTCTTTTTTCTTCATCTTGGTTGCTGCACCATCTGTCGAAGACGATGTGATAGGAACAGCTACAAATATTCGACAAACAAGTGTTAATACAAAATACACAAAAGAGAAATTTATTTTTCCTAAGAAATCTTGTGCATCACCTTCTCTAATGGAGGACAAGATTCGAATATGTTGAATATCTAAATGAAGATTACCCTCAAAAGTGTATATGTCCTGCTTAGTCGAAATTACTTTCTCAGCTGTTTTATTCGAAAAATTGAATAGCGCCTTATTCGAACCACATACAAACCATTCTGGAATGGGTGACCAAAATGCCAAATCCAGTTCACTGGTTGGTAAAGGTGGAAATTTAATTTTGTTTTGTGTTACAGCAAAAAAGTATTTATCGGGTACATAAGGTGGAAAAATCATAGTTGGAATTTTATCAAGGATTTTTTGTTTAAAAACCTTTGCAGCTTGAGAAACAGTTCGACGAAGATTAGTTGGATCATATACAGTTTCGAAGTATTATTGAAATGCTCGAATTTCTTGAATATGTATACCTTTCGACTTGGTCTTCTTTTTCTGCGAAGAAGGAAAAGCAGATATTAGTTTGACCAATAGAGTAGCCTCTTCGACACCAGTGAACTTCCTGGTGAGATACTCTGTCCACCACTGAGAAAATTTGTGGGTACAAGAGAAAGTTGGCTCAAAAGGGATAGGAAAAGGGATAGGAGTAAGATGAAAAGAATCATCAGGAAAATTGTTGAGGCGATTTATCCATTCCTCCTCATTCTCAGGAATCAACAGTTCCTTCTTAGACCTGAAAAAAGGGCTAGGTCGATGTTGACACAACCCAAATTGCCGTGCATGTAAACTAGGATGATATGGGAATACACCAAATTGGTTTGATGATTTCCCAGGAGAGATTCGGGATGATAACAATTGAGGAGTTAAAAATGCCTTCCAAATTCGGTTAGTCTTTTGCTCTTCATCAGGGTTATTAGCAGGGAATTCCCTAGTGAACCAAGGTGGTCCATAAGTTCTTCCAGCAAAAGGAGCCATGGAAGGAGAAAATTTTGTACAATTCAAAAACATGTCGAAAGCTTGTGAAAAGAGATCTTCGACAGACACTCCTATTTGCTTAGGTTTTAACAAAGCAAGTCGTACACCTTCGACCCCTCTGTTAGAAACTACATCGAGGTAATCATCAGGCATGTACATTGTTAATTTCGACTTGAAAGTGGCAATAAGCCACAATTGAAACAACCAAATTGGTCCAGAGACCAAGTATTTTCCTTCTGGTTTAAATCCTTTCAAATCAATAACCCCTTGTCTCAAGCTGTCGAAAAGAGACCCTAAAATAAGGGTGGCCAAGTTGATGTTTCGACATTGATGTAATTGAATGGGCAGGGGGATGTACATCTTAGCCACTTGAAGTGACGAAGAACAGAATACATAGAAGGATAACCAGAAAGTGAGAAAAGCAATGTGCTCTTCATCAGAAACATCCTTCGACCCGGTAATATGTTTCTCTTCAATATACCCTTTAAAGCTGGCTTTCTTGAAGTCAAATTCACAATCAGTACGGGTAGCAGGGTCGAAGATTTCCCCTAACGGCTTCAAACCCGTTATAGCTGCCACATCAAGCAAAGTAGGGGCAAGCATGCCGCACTTTAAATAAAGGCTATTAGTAGTGATATCCCAAAAATGTAGAGCAGAAAGAAGCATCGGGCTTTGATACTTAGGCCCATATCTTGAGACTTGAATCAGGTCGAAAATTCCCTGACTCTTCCAAATATCTCCTTTCTTCGACTCGATTTTGTTAAGCCATTCGATATAGAGTGTGTTTTTCTCAGTTGGTGGCGAAGATCGAAAAACTCTATTCGGGTTGCTCATGAAATCCATCACATGTGGACCCTCACTGAAGATCCTAGGGCTGTATCTATGGTAACTAGGGAAAACGTCCCTAATCTTAGGTGAATCGTCATCAGCAAGAGGAAGGGGACCTAAAAATGCATGCTTTGAAGGTTTAGAGAAGGGGATAAGTACCTGAGACCGGTAAATTTGTGTTTCCTCCAAAGTGAGAGCGGGTTCAGAAATAAGGGTTTTCTTCTCAGAGATTACAGTATGAGGTTTTATGGTGGAAGAAGACGCCATTGTTAGAAACAGAAAGCTAGTGGAGAAGTAGAAGCGCTTCGTAGTGTTTGTTGCTTCGTGAAATGAAGAAGAAGAAGAAGAAGAAGAAGAAGAAGAAGAAGAAGAAGAAGAAGAAGAAGAAAACACAATACTCGCAGAAGAAGGTTTAATGAAGGTTCACAAAAGCAAAGGAGAAGAAGATTGAAGGTTTCTGGGAAAGAAACAATGGAAAAGTGGTTGCTTTTATAGCAAATTTTTGGCCACAGTAAATAAAAAAAAATCAAATACTCATGACGTTTAGTGGGAAACGTGGGATTGAGAAAATCTCAATAGTTATTTCCTACACGTGGCGCGTTTTCATTGAAAGAAAGCGACCTCACAGCTGTACGTGTGCACAGAGTGGGCGCAGAAACGTCCCCTCATATGCTGAGAGAAGATATTTAATGATATCATAAAGATTCATGGAATAGTCGAAGAAATCAAAAAGTCATTTTCTGTCTTCATTCAAGAACTCAGTCGAAAATCTCTTTTTGGGGGGCAATTTGTTAGCCTGCATTTTCGACAAGGCTAGTAGTAAATGCAGTCAATGATGTTGACTTGTCATTTTAAAGAAGAGATGTTGATAGTTGACATTGAGAAGGCGTTGTGAAGAGTAATTTCGACTATGTCCAAGACTTAATGAAACTGAGAGTTTAAAGGCAAAGTTTCGACGAGAAAGACGTCAAGGAGTTTAGTCGAAGACTAGAGCAGTGATGCTGTCGAAAGCGTAGGCAGTTACATGTCAACAAAGTTTGACTCGGTGGATTCAGGAAGAAGGACTAATATTTCGACAACGAGAAGCTGTGTACAGGAGAATCAGCGTAGCACATAACTTAGCGAAAATTGGAAAGCTGAGGCCAATATTTCGACAGAAAGAAGAATGTTAGCCGGGTAGCAGGCCAAGTCAAAGAGCGCTGTCGAAGGGAGCAATAGCAATATGGTCGAAAGATGGAGCAGTTGTCTAGTCGAAATAGCAGTTATTTTATTTAGAAAACCGCTGGGCGGTTATTGTTTTACTCTTTTATTATAAATAGGAGTTCTCTCGTAGAGTTAAGGGTCGCAATTCATTCTATACAAAACGTTCAGAAAACACTCATACTTCCGCATAAGAGAAAAACGAGTTACTGAAGAACAATGTATGTGATCTGCGTACCAAACCTCTTACATTCAGCAATGTATTTACCATTTCTTTAAGGATTCCTGCAGTTTACTGGTTCTTCTTTACGAATTCCTGTAATTTACTGTTTTTTCGATTTCCTTTTCTTTATTTACACTTTCTGCACTTTATTACAATTCATTACATTTCTGCATTTCTTCTTAAACACTTATGCATTTCTTCATCGTTTTACTCCATTAAAACGGTTATCATCATAAACATCAATAACTTTAATAAAACTTTAATTCACAAATGTTCTGAAATGTTTCTAGTTGATCTCGCAAGCAACACACACGTGTAACTAGCGGTGTTTAACAAAAATCACGGTAAACAATATGTTAACCTATTTTTAATCAACAATGTAATTTATGTTTGTTATGTTTATATATTTTTGTTTAGTATGTTTATGTTAACCTTGTTTAGTGTATGTTTGTTTGTTTAAATGTATATGTCTAGATACAGTCATGGCATCTCACTCAGGATCCGATGACGAGACATATGTTCCTCCACCTGTCACGGGTGATGCCGCCAGCACTAGCAGGCTGAAGACTTCTACTCGCCTAGGGTGTCGTCTTCAGCCTGCTCGTGTTGTTGTTTCTAGTGGCAGATATTTGCCACCACCTGGGTCTGAGGGTGCAAGTACTAGTACTACAGGTGACCCAGTGATTCCTGCTGCTACTGAGGGCTTAGCCCCGACAGATGTTGATTCTGATGTGGTACGCACATTCACTGTTGACCGTGAGGTGGTGAGGTATACACCTGATGGGCGTATCATATTGGAGACTGCTGGCGATTCGTAAGTATATATATTATTATTTATTAATTTATTTTTTGTTTCCTTTTATATAACTTATATAATTTAGGGTAATAAATTTCATCTTTTTTTAATGCAGGTTTCTTCCTTCGAAGGCTACAGCTACCGCCATCACAAAAACAATCAAGGAGAATTTCACCAGCAGCTGGAAAGAATTGGACGGCTGTTAGAAAAGATATAGAGGCAATTGAGAGGATGTTAAAATCCTTTTTGGTAAGTTGTTAATCTACTAAATAACTAATTAATTTGGTGTATTATCTTATTGACTTGATTAATTAATATTTGTCTTATAATTAACAACATTATTGTAAATTTCTTAAATAGGAAAAATGTACATGGTTACCAGAGCAGCAAAGGGAAGTTGAGAGAGTCTTCCATAAGAGATGTTCCCATCGCTATTCTGAATTACTGCAGGAGGCGCGCGGTAAGAATGCGAAGCCATCTTATATGGGAGACTCAATTTGGGCTGGGTTACAGGAGTACTGGTAGACACCAGAATTTAGGAATTTCTGTGAGAAAGCCAAGAAGAACCGTGCTTCTGAAAAAGGTGGCTGCACACACACAGGGGGGAGTGTTAATACTCCAACGCATCACAGGGGTTTGATAAACTTATTACTTTATTACTTGATTAATTAATTATTTATAATTAACTAGTCATTTTCATGGGTATTAATTAATAATTTGTATATATATAGGAGGCGAGGGAACAAAGGGCAATCACTTTGCCTGAGTTGCATCGCTACCTTCATATGCGGGAGGTCACTGGTGACTTTGCTACAGATCGGGCGAGGAATATTCAGGTAAAACTACTTTTACAATTATATATTAATGTTTATTATTTATATTAATATTTATATCGGGCGAGGAATATTATATTAAGACTACTTTTGCTATGGTTATTTATTTGTTGGGTTATTTTTTTCATGAGAGCTTCCAGGATGGGCTGACTGAGTACCAACAGTCACAACAGAGCAGTGGGGCAGCTGATATCGATCCAGTGGAGGAGGCTAGAGTAGCTCGTGATATTTGGGAGAGAGCAGTTGGTCCCCAAAAGAGTAATCGTTTGGTGGGATCAGGTGGTATTGGACCGGCTGCTTTCCGAACAAGCATTATTCCGAGTCTATCAGCTTCACAATATTCTGGATCCTCGAGTACTGGTCGCTCTTATGTTCCCAATGTTGGTGAGTTGCATGTTGTTACGCAATTGACGCAGCAAATGAGCGAGGCCCAGCGTCAGTTTGTCGAGCTTAAGTCTCAAAATGAACGGGATGTGCAGGCGCTTCAGGAGAAAGCCATGATAGCCGAGGAGCAGGCTAGGGTAGCTGCGGAGCGCATCGAGGAACAAGCTAGGTTAGCTGCGAAGCAGGCTAGGATAAATGATGTCTCAGCACTCGAGGCCATCCTCATCACATATGCCATCCTACCTGCCGCAGCAGCCGCAACAGCATTACGGCGGTGCATTTCAGCAGTGGCCTCAGCAGCAGGTATGCACCTCAGTATTCCCAGCAGTATGCACCTCAGTCATACCAGCAGCCCCAGCAGCAGTCACCCCACCAGCCAAACCAGCACCCCCAGCGGCGGTCACCCCAGCAACCCCACACCGATCTTAATAATATCGATTCGATCGATTCGATTAGGGCTTTTCTTTCATCTGATGATACCTATTATCAGGGTGATGAGTCAGACCAGCAGTTGCCCCAATAGCTTTAGATTATTTTATTTTGTTGTATGAATATTTTTTTATTGTATGGATATTTTTTTGTTGTATGGATATATATTTATTTAAATTAATGATTAATTTTCATTCCTAATTTTTATTTTTTTAAATAGTAAATTAATTAATTATTAAATTTTATTTTTTTTATCAATAATTAAAGTTTTAATAAAATAATCAATTAAAGTTTTTAATAAAATAATATTAATTTTTTAAATAAAAAATAATAATTTTTACTTTTTAACAATAATTAATTTTTTTTTTAAAAAAAGGCGTTTTTCCGGCGGATTTGTGGACTTTCCGGCGGATAAATTCACACGAAACTTTTTTTGGATTTTCCGGCGGATGTTTCGGCGCCATGAAATCCGCCGGAAACCGTTTCCTGCGAGTTGGCTACCGGCGCCAAAAATCCGCTGGAAAGTCCAGATTTTTGGCAAAAATCCGCCGTAAAAACCAATTTTTCTTGTAGTGGTACTACTACTAACCAACTAACAAATCAATTTCCTGCAGTTAATTATCAAAAGTGGGACTCACGATCGGTCTGATTGGTGAGTTCGATCGGATCTACATACAACACACTAATGACGTCATCGGATCGTGTAAGACTCGGTCAACCCGCCGCACTCGGTCAACCTGCTCTTGAACAAGCACTCGATCAACCCGCTCTTGAACAAATCAATTTTCTGCGGTTAATTATCAAAAACAAGAGAAGTGGGGTTCGAAAACACTCCCCTATTAGGGCAGCCCTATGTACTAACTAACTGATCAGCACCGAATGCTTCTTGTAAATTCTACGCCATACGTTATCTTTAAGCCATTCTGCTACGTTTTTAATTCAAACAAAAACTTTTTACTCGGCGGATGGTCCGTAAGGGTCGACTCGGTTTGCTCCCGGGTTCGATTCTCACGAAAAGTATTTCCTTGGGGAGGTGAGATGACCGATTGCCGTGCTCTCTCACCGGGGCTGTGAAGTTCCCCCTCCACAGTTTTCCCCTCAAAAAAAAAAACTTTTTACTTGTTTATTATTATATTCATTTAATATATATTTCTAAACTTATATGTGTTTTTTATATATTCTGTATATATCTTTATTATTTAACATCTAATATTTTGTATCATATTTCAAGGATTTTAGATTTTATATATTTATTAGTTAGAATACGATTGAATATAAATAATTATTTATTTTAGTATTTATTTAATTCAAATTTGAAAATATATAATTACAATATCATATATTTTTCTAATTCTCATATTATTTTACTATAAATTTTATACATACCAGGTCATGCGGTTCAATTAGTGACCATTTAGTCAGACCAATAACTCATCAACCCAGTACCTTCACCGAGTCGATGACCGAATCGGTTTAATAACACTGCCTAAAAGTTTTATTACAAGACGAATTCGTCTCACAATTTTTTAGGGACACATTATTTCCTGACATTATCAAATGGGGACAAGTTAGTCTCTTCGTCTATCCACAACTAAAATCAACAGTAAACATCGTCTGCACACACATAATTATCTACATGCCATGTTAGGTAACATCTAAGACCATTTTTCAAACCAAACTAGTCCCTCCTTAAACTTTTCTGAAATTTCAAAAAAAATGGACATATTGGTCCCTACATTTTAGGACACATTAGTTTTTGGTTACCATCTTCTTTAAAAGTGGTTTTCAGAAACTAGAAACCAAGTAACGAAACGCACACGCCAAAGAAGGGAAAGGAACACACGCAAAGAAAAAACAGAGGACACAAAAGGAGAAGGAACAGATGGTGGAGGCGGGTAAAGGAGAAGATCAACCCCATTTCTTATTTAGGATCATGCTTGTGTGTAATTTATATGTACATTTTTATTTGGCTTAATTACAGTTTTGGTCCCCCTATTATGACCAACTCACGATTTTAGTCCCCAAAGTTTTAATTTGACGATTTTGATCCCTCTATTTTCCCAATTTGTAAAATCAAGGTCCCCCTCTTAATTTGGTCAAAATTAAAAGTCAATTTTGACTCACTTATCCTACGTGGCAGTCCACGTAGACTGCCACGTAGGCAGCACTGTTCGTCTCTCTCTCACAACACTGTTCCTCTTTCTTCCTCCCTCACCCCTCCTCTTCCTTTCCCTCCGTCAGCCACCAACAACCACCACCCACCACCCACCTCACAATCTGTCTCTCTCTCTCTCTCTCCTTTCTCTCTCACCGTCACCACCCACAGCCACCACCCACCTCGTTTTCCTTTCCCTCCTCTGTGACCTCCGTGAACCCCTCCCCCTCCTCTGTGATCTGGATATGAACGGCGAGAGAGGGAGAGCGACGAGAGAGAGAACGGCGAGAGAGAAAGGAGAGAGAGAGCGACGAGAGAGGGAGAGCGACGAAAGAGAGAACGGCGAGAGAGAAAGGAGAGAGAGAGAGAGAGCGACGAGAGAGAGCGACGAGAGAGAGAACGGCGAGAGAGGGGGGAGGGGAGAGCGAACCAGAGAGGGGGAGGGGAGAGCGAACCAGAGGGGGGAGAGATGCGAAGGGGGATGGGGAAAACGAGGGGGGAGGTGCGAAGAGAGAGAGAACGGCGAGGGGGGAGATGCGAAGAGGAGGATCGGTGAGGGGGGAGGGGAGATGCGAAGAGAGAGATGGAAAACGAGGGGGGAGAAGCGAACCAGAGAGGGGGGAGATGCGAAGAGGAGGATCGGTGAGGGGGAGAGGAGGTGCGAAGGGGAAGGGGGAAAACGAGGGGGGGAGAGATGCGAACGGGGGAGGGGTTCAGGAGGGGGGAGAGGGTCACGGTGGGGGGAGGGGAGGGGCTGTGAGAGAGAGAGAGGAGAGGGCTGTGAGAGAGAGATATGAACAGTGCGTGAGAGGAGAGGGCTGTGAGAGAGGAGATGAACAGTGCAATGCGCCTATGTGGCAGTCTACGTGGACTGCCACGTAGGATTGAAAGTCAAAGTCAGTTTTAATTTTGACCAAATTAAGAGGGGGGACCTTGATTTTACAAATTGGGAAAATAGGGGGATCAAAATCGTCAAATTAAAACTTTAGGGGACCAAAATCGTGAGTTGGTCATAATAGGGGGACCAAAACTGTAATTAAGCCTTTTTATTTTAGATTTCCGTCATTTCATCTATTTGGTGTTTCAGTTTTTCAAAAATGAGCAGCCATGTATCTCAAAAGTGCAGGGAACCAAATATGTCCTTTCACCTCTGTTCCTTCTCTACGTGCTTCCTTATCGATCCTTCTTTTGCTTGTGTGTTTCATTTTTTTGTTTCTAGTTTTCAGAAACCACCTTTGAAGAAGATAATAATCGGCGACTATTGTGTCCCAAAAGTACATGGACAAATGTGCTTTTTAAAAAAAAAAATCAGAAAAAATTAATGAGGGATTAATTTAGGCCGAAAAATGATATCGGGTGTCAAGTAACTGACACGTGCAGTGTCGGATCCAGGAACCTGGGCTAGGGGTGTAAAAATTTTCAAGCACACACATCGCTAAAAATATAATAAAAATAAAACTTTAACAGATTCACAACTTGTGTTGCACTCGAACAACACAAATTAAATAGTACTAACAAGTTCCTAAATACAAATTAAATATATAGCACTAAAAGAATCAACATATTCACAAAATAAAGAGCAGATTCAAATTAAATAGACTAACATAATCAAAATAAATTAAATAGCACTAACACAAATACAAATTAATTAACTAGCACAAGCACAAATTACCAATTAAATAGCACAAACAGAATCAAAATTAGAATAATAAGAACAAGAACGAATTCAAGGAGATAGAAAAACTTTTTTAGAATAAAATATGCGAGAGTGAGTGATTGTGTGAGTGTAGTGCATTAGAAAGGTGCAAAATTAGAGACTTCGGTGCAAAACTAGGAACTTGGGTGCAAAATATATTTTTCAAAGTGTGCAAAAACATTTTATCCTAGGACATCGGTGCTAGTTTTATTTTTTCATTAAATTCACTTGAACTCCTTGGAGTACATGTAAGTCTGCCACTAGGGATGTCAAAACAGGCGGCCCGGCCTGGCCCGCATTGCTTTCAGCCCGCTAAAAATAGGGTGGGTCGGGCTGGCCCGCTAATGGAATGCGGGCTCAAAATTCGAGCCCTGCCCGCGAAGTGATGGGATGACGGGCTGGCAGGCTGGCCCATCAATTTAAACTGGATTTAAAAAAAGGGCCTGGCGGGCGGCCCGCCCCGCCACAGTGTTTAGCCCGCAGACTGTTCCTTTAAGTGGGCCAAGCAAAATGGGTCAGCAGGCACCAATTCCTTAGCCCTGCCCGCCTTTTTTTGACGGGCCAATGGGCCGGCCCGACGGGCCAAGCCCATTTTGACATCCCTTACACGTGGATAGTTAATGTGCGGCATTTAATAACTAGGCTTAAAGGTACTTTTAGTCCCTGCAAATGTCACAATAATCCAGTTTAGTCCCTGCAATTCCAAAACTTTTAAAATAGACCCTGCAATTACTAAACGTTACTACTTTTAGTCCCTGCTGTTAGTTAAGGGTTAACACTGTTATCTTTTGATGATGTGGCACACCCCCCACCCCCCACCCACCCCACCCCCCACCCCACCGACCCCACCCCACCCCCATCCCACCCCACCCCAGCCCCTCCCCTCCCCTTCGCCTCTCCTCCCCTTCGCCCCTCCCCCTCCCCTTCGCCTCTCCTCCCCTTCGCCCCTCCCCCTCCCCTTCGCCCCTCCTCCCCTTCGCCCCCCTCCCCTTCGCCCCCCCTCCCCTTCGCACCTCCCCCACCCCACCCCAGCCCCTCCCCCTCCCCTTCGCCTCTCCTCCCCTTCGCCCCTCCCCCTCCCCTTCGCCTCTCCTCCCCTTCGCCCCTCCCCCTCCCCTTCGCCCCTCCTCCCCTTCGCCCCCCTCCCCTTCGCACCTCCCCCTCCCCTTCGCCCCTCCCCCTCCCCTTCGCCTCTCCTCCCCTTCGCCCCTCCTCCCCACCCCAACCCCACTGTTCCCCCTCTTCCCCCCCCCCCCCCACCCCACCGTGACCCCTCCCCCACCCCCAGAGTTCGCAGAGAGAGAGAGAGAGAGAGAGAGAGAGAGAGAGAGAGAGAGACGCAGAGAGAGAACGGAGAGCGAACGGCGAGCGGAGAACGACGAGCGAGAGCGAGCGGAGAACGGCGAGCGAGAGCGATCGGTGAGGAGGGGGGAGGTGCGAAGGGGAGGGGGGCGAAGGGGAGGGGGGCGAAGGGGAGGAGGGGCGAAGGGGAGGGGGAGGGGCGAAGGGGAGGAGAGGCGAAGGGGAGGGGGAGGGGCGAAGGGGAGGAGAGGCGAAGGGGAGGGGGAGGGGCTGGGGTGGGGTGGGATGGGGGTGGGGTGGGGTCGGTGGGGTGGGGGGGTTCACGAGGAAGAAGAAGGGTGGGGGTGGGGGGGTGGGGTGGGGTGTGGGGGGTGGGGGGTGGGGGGTGTGCCACATCATCAAAAGATAACAGTGTTAACCCTTAACTAACAGCAGGGACTAAAAGTAGTAACGTTTAGTAATTGCAGGGTCTATTTTAAAAGTTTTGGAATTGCAGGAACTAAACTGGATTATTGTGACATTTGCAGGGACTAAAAGTACCTTTAAGCCTGATAACTATTTTAACTTTGAATGGACGGAGACAGTAACTTATCCTCTTTTAAAAATGTGAGGGACTCACGGTGTCTCTAAAAAATTATACTGGACCAATTTGTCTTGTGATAAAAACTCCGGAAACCAATTTGAGCCTTTACTCTAATAAGAATGAAATTACGTATAAGGGACAACAATAATATTGCAATCATCTTGACCAAAAAAAAGCAATAATATTGCAAATTTGCAATCCAGTTTCTGATTTCATATCGCTATCTTTTTGTTTCGTAAAAATATCTCTTTTTGCCGCGAGAAAATGCTATCCCTCCTATCACTCGCCGGAACCGGTGCGGGCATTCCGGCGAGCTTTTACTGCGAAATGGGTAAGTCAAAAACCATGAGTTCTCCAAAACCCAGAAAGGTTTCCACCTGTTCGCGCAAAAAGGAACTTCCTTTACAACGGCACAGCATCAATGGTTGGACTTTGAAGAAGAGGAGAAACCCACTTTTTGAGCTTTGCATTCAGTAAAGAAGCCGAGGACAATTTTTTCTCGGTATAATTAACATTACTGCGACAGTTTTTTTTTTCCAAAATTTTCTGGTGTTCATTTTGGATTTTGGGTTCCATGGAAAGTAAAGCATTGGAAGAATACTTATGCATAAAATATGTTAATTAATGTGATTTTGATAAACTTGAGAACGCCTTCCTATATAGCTGCTCTTCTTTGAAATAATCCATCATATCATATATTCGTATTTTATCATATGTGTGATGGTGTGAATTGATTCAAAGTAAGATGTTTAATGTATTTTTCTTGGGACTTTGGTACATACATATCTAAAGACAATTTTAAGGTTTATACCTTATTTGTGAGTTTAATACTTGCTTTGAAGTATTAACTAATGTTAGTTCCCCAATTCCACCCCAACAAATTTGTGCTTTGAGGAAAATAGAAGGGGGAATAGGTCCCCATGAGTAGCTAGAAATTTCATTCTTGTCATTGTTCTCTTTTCCTTTGGTTAATTATTTTAACTGGAAAACCTGAGAATAGAATCTAGTTGCTTTTATGAGTTTATTTTGGTCATGATGTTTGTACGTGTTGAATGAATTCATAATCACAATGGTTCGCGCTGGCATCAAATTTAACAGACTGCTGTTCTGTTTAAATTTTGTTGCACTTGCATGTATTGTGATTGATGATTATCATTAAGGATACATTATCGTTGACTGTACACTTTGCAGGATGTAGGTGAAGATAAAGATACCGATGATATGTATGATGAATTATTAAATAATTATGGAAAAGTGGTATATAAGAGTAAAGACAGAAAGCCTGCTAGTGCAGAGGTTGACGATGATGCCGAAAGCCTATCTTGTAAGCTGATAAGCAGTTTTGTCAACTCATTTGCTACCACCTTGTTTATATTTCTTCTGTAATCTGTCATTTTTAATATTTTTGTGGAATATATCATGTTTCTTCTTAAATTTAAGAAGAATCATCTGTCAGAATATCTTAAAGATGTTAAATTACATTTGAGATTCTTGTGAAGAAAATATGAGGTGAAGGAGATTAGACATGTAGAAAAACATGAAATATTTTGCAGAATATGATTTTGTTTTGTTTGTCAAGCAGTTTTGTTGCGTAAATACTAAATAGAGAGTATGGATTAGGCAAATTAATGCGGAAATAAATAAGAAATATTATATCCTGCTGTGGGACTGTAAATGGAAGTGGATACTCATGAATAAACCCATACCCGCCTGTAATTTAGGTAGGGGATTGAACCTCATATATACATACAAGTTAAGCTCCAGTTTTGTAAGTGGACTCAGGTCTTTTTATAGGCAAATGTTACAAAGTTAGTAATTAAGTTAGTTTCCTGGATTTGAATCTCATACCTTCTTTAAACTCTTTTGATGTCCCTTAACTCACCAACCGAACTACCTTCTTGGAACACTGATAGACATGTTAGATATTTTCACTTTGTATTGCATGTCTATATGTTGGTAAAAGATTTTTGTTGGTATGGAGTTTTGACTGATAAATGCAATTTTTATTATCCGTGGCTGTAAAAAGTCACGCTACTTAACCGTTGCAACCACCACTTCAAACATGCCTCCATGTGAGTTTAGACGGCCCTTCCCCAACACATTTCTGTAAAGCTTAGTCTCTTAGATTGAGCCATGTATGAATTTCTGTGCAATTTTAACTTCATTGTTGAGCACATAGCTTTTCTTTGTACAAATATTATGTTTAAATGTGAGCACAAGTAATTTGATATATCTCAGCTAAATGAAGAGAGGATCTGCAAGGTGTATCTGTGAAAAAACAAGCACACTTTAATATGTTCTCAATCAATATGCTGCATCATTGGTTTATGTTATTGATCTACTACCAGTAGATTCAATACCATGTCATCCTTCTTCTGTAAGATTATATTGTTTTCCTCTTAATAGAAACAAACAATCTAGATTAGCCCTTGATGTCTGTAAAACAACTAAAATCTTTACTCTGTTGTATGTCAAAGTAGTATCTAATTGTCAAGTGTTAACTGTTGTGAATCTAGTTGCTGTGGAAATGGCCAGAGTTGCAAGTGAAGTTAAAGCAGGTGATATAAAGGTCTTGTTTGTGAAGCCACTTGTTTATTGGACTCGATTTTTTATCATAGCTACAGGATTTTCTCGTCCCCAGGTTGATGCTATCGGGTACAAGATCCGCCATTGACCTTTTAATATTTATCTGGCAATGCTTGAGGATTTTCTTTTACTGTGATAAAAGCGGAATATATTTATGTTGCATTTTAGGTCCAGAATCAGAGATCGAGCTGAGAAGAAATATGGAAAAGTTCCAACTGGAGACTCAAAACCCAACTCATGGACCTTATTGGACTTTGGTAAGCAATTGTTCTGCCCTCTTTGCTCCTTAAATCACTCAAAATAAATTGCTTCAAATTCTAAACGCCTAAATACTGACATTTATCCGCCCTTAGGATAAGAGTTTGCCATTGCAATGCGTGTAGGCACGGACACTTCAAAAGTAATAGCGGTTATACCATACCCGTATTGGACACATTCGTGTTGGCATTTCACTGACGTTTTGAATATTTCCAGTTGTGCTTTGCATTTTATTTTACTTATTTTGCATACTTTTATACCGATAGAGATGATCATAATCATACCATAATAATCAGATTACTGATGACATTTTATTATATCTACAATGATTTGTGTTGATTTTAAAATCTGAATTCGCTCGATTGATTTAGGATTTGTGTTTTGATATTAATTTATATAAATTTTATGTGTTATATTACAGCTATCATGTCATGATGTCATCTGGTTTATAAAATTTATCTATATCCGTGTCATATCGTATTCCTATTCAGTTTGTGTCTGTTCTTTCTTGGGTGTCCAGATTGTTTTGTACTGATGGTTTTAAATACTGTCTTGTGATTCTGTCTTTATCACAGGTGATGTTGTTGTCCACATATTTCTTCCCCCACAAAGAGCTTTCTATAATTTGGAAGAGTTTTATGGTAACGCGACCCCAATAGAACTGCCTTTTGAAAATCAACCGCCATTTCGAAGCTGAGGGAGACTATATTTGTTAGATGATGTAGAAAATTAATGGTCAGTTTTGGTTTGTTTGCATGAGCATGATGTGAACAATTCAACGCGCTTATCCGCACCAGACTTTACTTTCTTTTAGATGGTTGGAAGTGGAGGATCATTCTATATGGGAGGAAGGGAAAAGGGCAGTATTAATGTATTCATTATAATTTTTTTCAAATCTCAACATGTACATTATAATTGTATTTCCTCTAAGAAAACTGATATATGGGTTTGCATGGAGGGGATTAGGTAGTAAACTAGAAAAGTAGATCAGAGTTGTTTTTATTTATCAACTTGTTCTGTGAATCTATCTATATGCAGTTTGAAACTTTTTAAATTTTGTCCAAAATTTGGTTTTATCATGGGGTAGTGTTTGTGAAATCTTGGTGTATGTTTTTTTTAATATTTCAGAAGCATAACGAGAAAAAGGACGGCATAAGAAAACTTTCGAGTCAAAGGATTCTTTACAACTAAAGCTAGATGTCTTGCAACTTGTTACTTTCAAAGATGATTGCTTTTTGAGACCAAAAAAAAAAGATGATTGCTTTTGCTCCGAAACCCTATGCAGCAGGCTATTTATATACAAATTGTTAGACATAGTTTTATGTGTTAAGTACTAAGAATTGAGCTACTATAAAGCCAATTTTATTTTGAAAAACAAAATACAAAATTTTAACTTCTAATTAAAACTTAATGACTAAAATTATTAAAAAAACCAGCAGCTATAGAAATAGCCTAATAACAATACATGTGGTTGCTGAAAGAGGTATCAAGATAGAAAAATAAAACTCTTCTCACATTTTGTTCTCGTACAAAAAATTATTTTCCTTAAAAAGAATATCGGTAAAATTGCTTTTGAGGTCATTTAAGTTAATTTCAAAATTCAATTTGTTTTTGATGTTTTAAAACGTTAGTATCCTCGGCTTTTTTACATTTCTACTAGTTTTAGGCCTATGTGGCTTGTTACATGGCATGTGACGGGGAGCAATGTGGTCAAGGAGGTAGGTAGATGAGGATGTGAAAGGGAGAATGATAGAACACACAAAATTGGGGGAAAATCAAAACAATTTTCACCTGAGAATGAAAGGTATCTTTCCCTCAACAGCTTGAGGTGTCTTTCCCTCTGGAGGGGTGAAAGTACGTGTTTAACTTTTGGGTGTGATTGCGAATCATGTTTAGGGTAGTGGAAAGGTGTTATTAGTATAGGTACAAGAAACCATGTTTATAAGGAGTGTAATCAGAGCAATGAAAGATTAAACCATTTGCAAGCAACGCTTCTGATTTTACAACTGTAATTACATAGCTCAGTCAAACATCAACCTACATTTTCGCATAACATGGCAGCGAAATAAAGCTGCTTAATAATGATAAGAAACTAATAAACAAGGAATGCTGCAATGTTATCCCCACCCATTTAGCTTTTGTGATCACACACAAATTGAATTACTTTCTTTCAGCTTGACATAACTCGAGAACAAAACTTGTTTAACAGTCGCTGCATTACTTGTTTAACCGAGTCAGAAAAACTCGTAACTAGAGTCTTCGCTTTATAGATACTGCACACAGGTTGACCTCAATCAACTAGAGCTTTCAAATCTACCTTTCATTTGGATTGACTGGTATCTCAGTAATCCTAAAAGATGGTTCAAGACATCTTTTATAAAACATCTACAAAATTCAATGCACCATGTGTCTTCCTTTCATCTGCTTCAATTCTAAAGCCTGGCCACGGATAGGTGCAGAAGCCCCACTGAGAACCATAAGCTTTTCCTCATAAGGCCTTCACGACCTGATCATATGTTTCCCATATGTTAGAAATCAGGGGGACTGATTCCTGCACACACCAGAACATGTACATAATCTGTTAATATCACCAGTAAGAAAACATAATCTAATTGTTATTGTTAGTTTAATCATAAAACAACAGACTGTGAACTTATCAGATGTTAAGTAGACATGAAAAGCTTGTTCTCCCTTTAGATCGTTGAGGTAGTCATTTCGATCTACGTCTATGTATTGATCTCGATTTATACTATAACAACCATTTTCCCAGTATGATTCTTAAACATAGATGCTACACAACAATACTACTCGGCATAATTATTAGAGCCCTCCATAAATCTAGGCAATGCCACAATATTTGTTCTGATTCTTATATCAACTACTGATCATTATACTTAACTTAGTTGTCACAACATTTGAATGAATGGAAATGCCATATAAGTAAATAAGAGTGATAGACTTGCTATTTAAAAATTTAGTTTATACTTCACTAAGTTGTCACAACTCACAAGGGATGAAAGTCTATCACTCTATCTTATTTACTTATATGGCATTTCCATTCATTCAACCCTCCATTCTTTCCTAATATGTCCATGGTCCTTTTGACGTGTAAGAGGTCTCAAAATGCTGCTAAAAGTGTAATTCTACAGCATTGAACACATTAGGTTATGAAAGAATTCAGTTAATTACAACAATTTGACTTAATCATTTATGTTAAGCTGCAACTTCCCTTAACCTTTTCAGCACCCTGAAGACAAAGTATGCATATCTCAGTACATCACAACTAATTGACAATGACAGACATAGGTACTAACTAGAATATCCATGTTCATATATGGACATGAAACTTGCAAAAGGATAGTTACAGTTAAAGATATCTGAGTGTTGACTAGCCTGTCCATGTTTTGATGGGCTTCTGTCCAACCAGGTTCATATGCCTCGAGGAAACCCAGCTTTGCCTTATTAGGTAAATCATGTGGATGGACAAATGGTACTCCAGGTGGCCAACCTATCTCCATTCGTATATTTGCACATGGGCTGTCGAGGGTGTGAATGTGACTTTCACATTCCTTGAGATTACAAAATCGCAGCTTGATGCCTTTCTTATCTGCAATGTCTTGAACCCTTTCTTTCAAAACTCTTTGTGCCTCAAGCCTTAACCTCTTGGAAGGAGGCAGAGGTTTGCTTTTAGGATTTTGCTTCCTCCTCCGAATCGGTGTCTTCATAGATCCTGTACCAGCATTTCATCGATCCAAGGACCTGCCGTTAAAAACTTTTCACTAAGGACTATTCTCAAAGAGCAACTGACACTAGTTGAACAACAATACAGTCAAACAAAGGTAATGAATTTGTTTGTAGTACCACCAAACATGAACATGGACATGAGTTTAATTTTCAGAATATTAGGAAAGAAAAAGTTACAGTTCTGCCTAAAAAATAATCCCAGTACTGCTGAGTGCTTACAGCTATTGCAAATCAACATGGGCGTCATTCAAAATCAATCAAACATGTTTTTAAATTAAGTTTCAAAGAATATATGTGACCTACAATAATGAATTAGACTACAAATATAATTAGAATGCTACATACCATCGTGTGTTGGTTGAAAATTGAAGCACTGGAAACCAGGCCTATTAAAGAGATGATTAGTTGGATGAGATCTTTGCATGAAATCATCCACAGGAATAGGAAGCTGGAACTGAGCTTCAATTCCATAACCTGCCGCTCTCATTTCGGAACAATCAAAACTGGTCATTGATTTAGGCAATAGTTTGAAGGCTAAAGAACACCGTCCATACAAATTAGCCTCCATATTAACCTCAGTTTTGTGCAAAGCAGGGGTTACATATCCTGCAGTTGCTTGATAGAGAGCAAGCCCAGGATAAACAACAGCTTCTTGAGGCCCCAAATCTACATCGACAAGAATCCACCGACCTTGAAAGTCTC
Organism: Astragalus membranaceus; assembly: GCA_039519185.1. NCBI lineage: Eukaryota > Viridiplantae > Streptophyta > Magnoliopsida > Fabales > Fabaceae > Astragalus > Astragalus membranaceus. The sequence continues at coordinate 119,721,041 of CM076851.1, forward strand.
TTATATGTAAACCCGCCCTGTCGGACTTAACAAGAGATATCAAGCTTTTATCAACTTCGTTATCGTGGTCAGGATACATAAATTGGCCATCCTCTTGAGTAACTATATTATGATGTTGTGGCCCCTGAAATGAAGGCCTTGCATGACAGCAAACAGACAAGACTGAAGATGAAATTTCCCTGTTTCTCAAGGGAACATTATCCAGTATTTCTGCAAATGGAGAGCTGCGCAAGTTCAAATGGAAGCTGATTGCATCCAGAATATCCCTTGCTGCTTTTCCAAATAAAGTAAATATATCTGGCAAACCTGCCGGAGGGAACTCAATTGTGTTGTTTGGTTCTGATGGAGTCAAACCCGGTCTATAATCATAGCTTTCTTGCCACAAATGAGAATCCGCATAATAACCAGACGTTTTGCACCACTCACGAGACTCATTAGTATGGATTATATCTGTAGGTGGATATGTTTCTCTTTGATGGAAATACAGGCGTGCAGATTCTAAACCAGATCTTAAAAGAGCTCCATCACTTGATGGAAACTGGATAATGACAGCTGAAAACTGAGCTAGTGATTGCGACAAAATTGAAACCGATATTTTATATGAATCAGATGCTAACCCTTCCGAAGGAACTAAATCAGTGAGCTTCACACGACCCAAAGACGACAGGCCACTGCCTGCCATGAAAACCTCAATCTTCCTTCGACCTCAGTCGACACAAAGGGAACCAATCAAACTGTCAACATAGAAGAAAAACGATTAATCTCAGATCAAAAACTCATAAGAAAACATATCATGTTTAATTAAAATTTAAATATATGACTGTAATAATAGCACTAAAAGCATAGTATCATATAAGAGATATTCTGAATGATCTGGGAGCCAAACCATCATATGAGTCCTCTAATTATGACAAGATCGTGTAAACAGAGAACATTAAATTGAATTCAGTAAAACCAAGAAAAATAACATGTTCTCAAATGTGGGTGGGACCTGTATTGTCAATTCTTCTGCAACAACAGCAGAAAGTTCCCAATGTGACTGCTGAGTCAAACTATATATCAAGAATAATTAACTTCCAAGGTTGAAATTGAATCAATTTCAAATAAAATTGGACCAATAGGACTAATAGACTAAAACAACAGCAGAAAGTTCCCAATGTGACTGCTGAGTCAAACTATATATCAAGAATAAATAGCAGACGCATGCAAGAAAATGGTGCAGAAGCAACTTATTGCATAAACAACAAGAATAATACACTTCAAGTAGAGCATAATTATGATGTTATCCACTCAATATAAGAAAGCACGTTTTTTACTACCAATTAACAAATCGTGATAAAATAAACAAAGAATGACACCTTCACATGCGGAAGCCCAATAAATTCTGATTCTCTATATACCCTCTAATTTTAATTTCAGGTAATTACCATGAAAAATAGTAATTATATGTGCGAACCTAAGTTTCAAGCATGCTAAACATCTTGTGAAAGATGCCATAAAGGTGAGATTTTGCAAGTTTCGACAGAACCCCAGTGACCCAAAACAACAAAAAAACAGTGAGAAAAGTCAAAACTAAAACAAAAACCATTCGAAAGGGTGGATGGAATGAGAGAGAGAGAGATACGGTGTGAGTTAGTAATCGGTTGAGGAGCAGAGTGGAAAGTGGAAGAGCCTCATTGAGATACAGAGTTCATCCGAAAGGATGGATGGAATGAGAATCTGCAGAATTGAGAGACTAATTCGGGAACTTTACTTCTAAACTTTACCTTATTGTATATGCCTTTTTCGTTTGTAAATATAAACAGTTGTAGGAGTGTTCGCTCTTCAACTTGTTCTCTCTAATTGCAAATTAGGGAAACACCGGGAAGAGAGAGACTAATTCGGGAACGAATGTCCTTCAAATAAAACTTCAAAATCGAAAACGTGAACAAAACACCGCAGGCAAAATTGATCCCTAGAGAGACAGAGAGAGATGTGGATATGGATCGGGTCGAGATATAGGTCCACGTTCCATTTAATGGATTATTAATTTAGTTTAGTTTTTTTATTAAAAAATTTAACTAAAAATTAACAAATCGTATAAGTGACTAGGGTTGCAAAAAAACTCATACCAGCGGATAAAACACATAACAGACACGAGACATGTAGTTAAACGGATACCCGCGAGTAAAGCAACTGGGTAGTTGTATTCCCCATTGTTTGTTAACGCGAATGAGGTATTTGTGTTTGTGGGTACCTATCGATTAAATTACTAAATAATCTTTATATATAATATTTATTTATAAAAATCGAAGTATTTTTTATCTTCTTTTATCAACTAATATAAGTCATCAAATATTTAAGGCTTAAATATATTTTAGGCCCCTGCAAATATAGCGTATTTTTGTTTAAGTCCCTGCCAAAAAAATTAGTAAAAAACCCTTGCAAAATACATTGTTTTGATATAAGCCCTTCTGTTAACCCAACGTTACAAAAAACGCTGAGTTGGCTAACAGAAGTCTGAGTTGTTATTTATTTATTTTTTTTAATTTATTTTTAATGCTGACTTGTAATGCCAAGTCAATATTTTTAATTTTAATTAATTTTTATTCTTCATCTCTCTCAATCTTCTCCATCTTCAACCTCCAACCTTCAACCTCCATCACCACCACCTTTGTTCCCTTCCTTTCTCTCTTCTTCATCTCTTCACCACCATACACCACAGACCTCAACCACGTTTGCTGGGTGTTCTGTTTGACCCGACCCGGAAATAACCCTAACCCCAAATCCCAAATTAAACCCATATTATTTGATTTTTGTTGTTGGAAAGTTTGCTCCCTGAATCCATGCGAAGAAGAAGAAGCAGATAATTAAATGGGAAGGGATTCGGTGTTAGGAGTGCCATCTTGACCAGCACCGCATGCTGAATCCCAGCTAGATGAACCTGGGACTTGCTTCAACAATGCAAACCGTCCATTCTTCCGATGCATCCTAGAAAGAAATAAAAGAGAACAAAAACATAACCAAAAAGATCAATAATGAATAGAATTGAACACATCAAATTTAAACAATTTGAAACTGATAGAACAGATGAATTAAAACAGAAATTGAGAGGGGAAAACAGTGTTCTATTGGTAATGGACTAAGGAAAACTGAGATGAATATATGGGTATATGATGAATAGGATTAATGAATAAGAATATGGAGATTCAAGCAAGGTTTTTCGTTTCACAACGACAAATTAGGAGGCGATTAACCCCATCGATGAAAAACCAGAAGCTTGGCTATGAGCATCCATGGAGGTGGTAAATGAAGAAGGGGACTTGGGAATTTAGGGATTTGAGTGACTCATTTAATAGGTGGCAACCAAGGTCATAAAATAAATAACTATGAAATAAAAAAAATTGATTTTTTTATCTCACTAACTTTTCTTTTGACAAAAAAAAATCACGCTGACTTCCGGGTTCGAATCGGGTGTATGTGTATTTGTGTGATAGTTTGTGTGCGTTTACTTATCATTTTTTCTAAGCTGACAAAAAATATGGAATATTTTTCGTATATATATTCTTATATTATTATAAGATATTACGAAGTAACTTGGAACTTTTAAAAATAAACCCTAAATTTAGATATATATCATAAGTAATTTTTACAAATTGACATGTTTGCTTAAGTTCGTTTTATAGGAAATATTTACTTAAGTTCGTTTAAATAAGTTGATCTTTTTTGTGCAAGTTCTTTTAAAAGTTCTATTATTCTTCTTTTTTTAAATTTTTACTAAACATATAATGAAATATTCTTTTAAAATTTTTTTATAAAAATGTACAAACAAAGATGTATTTACTTTAAATTGAATTTAAATATAGCCCTTGCACTTTTCAAACAACTTCACTTAATATATTTTATTTGATCAAACTTCACTTAATATATTTTAAATTAATTTGAATATAGGCCTTGCATTTTACAAACAAAGTCACTTAAATGAAAAAAGTAATTTTTGGGTTTGGATCCCACCCCAACTTCTCGAGTTTGAATTTTGGGTGTGGTAAAAACTCTGTTAGAAGGAGAGAACCACACGAGCCAACAAAGTCGGAGTGCTCGTGGTCAGCCAGATTCCCCAGCGTAGAATAGTCATCACCAAAGTCGATGGATGCTGCGTACCAATGACACTAACCAAAAAAAATATTAGATTATGATTTTCTTAACATGCTGATGTCTTTTATATTTGTACAAGACTATGAGATAAAATCCAGTCATGATTACGAGTGTATCAAAAGAAAGAATGATGATGTTTAGTATAACAATAGTTAGTAACAATGGGAGTCACATCTAACAAAAGGGGCTAACTTCTCACAATTTGGAGAATCACAAATCAAATTCTCACCAAAGAGTCATCCGCATGAGTTTGACAACAGCTTGTCATCCAATCCAAGTGTGACTTACAATACTAAACATAAGTTTAGTAACAATTACTAAAAGGGTAAATAAGTCTTTTAATTTAACAAAACTAAAATGCGATAAAGGAAAATAGGGTTAGATTATTGGGATTTCATCTTCCTTCACTCACTCATGTTCAAAGGAAAATAGGGTTAGATTATTGGGATTTCATCTTCCTTCACTCACTCATGTTCAAACAACCCTGTAACTCACTCAATCAAACAACCCTCACGTTCACTCACTCAGAAAAACCACTGTCACGTTCAGGTTTGACCACGGAAGCCACACTCGTCAATTGATCGCTCTTAAGAAACTGTCACTGCTCAATCGCTACTCACTCCATCGCTCACGCTCTATTGCTTCTCAGAAACCACACATTCGTAACCTCTTCGACCACGCTTGATTGATCGCTGCCGCTCACTCCATCGTGTTTTTGAAGGCATGTTAACCACCGGATTGTTATTGTTTGGCTATGCGATTGTTTGGCTATGTTGTTCATAAGCTGTTTGATAAAATGCCACAAACTGATTGTTTCATTTTTTGAAAAAGAACACACTGATGTATCCAGATAATGAAAGAAAGTCCATAACATATTGATAAAATCTTGGCAAAATAATGATTAGTGACCACTAACAATTGTGTTACATCTTTGTGGGTAGTGACCACTAATCATTGTGTTACAGCTCTGTGGTTAGTGACCACTAACCATTGTGTTACAACTCTGTGGTTAGAAGTGTAGTGTATACTCAGGAATTCCACTAATGAATGATGGATTTAAAATCAAAGGCATTGGTGTCTTCTCTAGGTGATTGTTGATAGTTTCTTGGAAATAACTAATCATTAATTAGAGGTTATTTTGTTGACCACAATTGGAGGTAATCATGCAATTGGAAAATATGTATCAAAACTCCTAATAAGAAAAATATTCTAATGTTGTGTTGCTCATTAATGATCTGTAAATATATTGCAAAGTATCTGAGCCATACTCTTGAGCAGTTTCAAGTGGTTAGATGCCACTAACCATTATGATACAAATATGTGGTTAGTGGCTTCCAATTCAATTCTGAACTGTCTAATGAAACACATTTCTCTTTAAACCATAATAATTGAGACAAATTAGGAAAGTCTCTCTTAATTTCAGAAGTATACTTCAAAATGAGATTCTTAATCAATAACCACAAATTAGTACCACAATGGTTAGTGGCTACTAACCAGCAGAATTGCAAAACATTGGTTAGTTGCCACTAACCACAGATTTGTACAATAGTGGTTATTCCACTTGGTAATAACATACACACCCTAATAATGGTGGGTAATAACATACCCACCCTAAAAGGGTATATAAGTAAATTCCCTAATAATGGTTAGATGGTTAATAATATTTCTTAGAGGGTCAGACTCTTTTTTGGTAATCAAATTGGATTTGTGTTTTAATATGAATATACTTCAAAATGGAACTCTTAATCAATAACCACAAATTAGTACCACAATGGTTAGTGGCTACTAACCACAAAATTGCTTAACACTGGTTAGTAGCCACTAACCACAGATTTGTACAATAGTGGTTATTACTTGTTAGATTGATAATGTGATTTTAATTTCAGTTTTTGATTCTAACTTCATGGTTGTTGCCCCTCACTTTTAATTTCAATGTGCATGTTGTTTCCAGATAAGGATGACAGACAGAAAGAGATCGAAAGAAGCCATAAATTCAAGATATAGACATATGTGTAAACCACAAGTCAAGAACGAGATTGAACATTTTTTAAAAGTTGGGAACTAAATAGGATATAACCTCTAGCAACAATCATCCTCCTCATCTCTCTTGCTACGACCTTTTCCTCATTTCTATCAGTTTTACCTAAAAACTCTCCTATTTTTAGCGTGGGCGTGAACAAGATGCGTGTTGGTCACATTGGTGTTTAGACAGAATGTAATGGTTTATATTGATTGACCATGTTGCCTTGGTGTAATGGTTATGGTGTATGTTTGCCTCTGTTGTTTAATGATAATGTTAAATTTCAATTTAGTTTGAATTTCTTTATGTTTGCATTTGTATCTTTGCATCATTTTAAATTTCAATCCAATAAAACAGTTTACATTTGTAAACTGTGCAACTAAATTGGGTCAATGATCAAAATCATATGACAAGAGTAAATTGCTCAATGATCAACATGACTTAGATAGTTGTAAAAAAAGAAAAACATGACTTAGATTAAAGTAGCATTCAAAACGGGTATATTGTTGTTCCATCTAAACATGACTTATATTGTTACTAAAAGGGTAAAAGGGTTCATTTACCTAAAAAAAATATTGCGGCGTTTTTTTTTCACACCAAAAATAAACTTCGTTTATTAACCACAGATTTGTACCACAGTGGTTAGATGTCACTAACCACAAATGTGCATAGCAATGGTTAGATGTTACTAACCACAGATATGAATAACTGTGGTTAGATGCCAATGGTTAGATGCAACTAACCACAGATATGCATAACTGTGGTTAGATGCAACTAACCACGGATTTGCATAACAATGGTTAGAGTGCACCAAAACCAACCAGGAAACGAGTATGAAGAAGAAGAAGACAAGGTCAGAAGGAACGCGACAATGCTGTAATCACTCGAGGAAGCGACAATGATATAACAACTTGGGGGAAGCGACATGCCATAGTGGTCAAAGGAAGCAACAACAAAAAAAAACACACAATCATCAAAGACAAAAAACATCTCTATGAAGCATTTCAGCAAACAACTTGAATGCAATTGGAAAAGAAGGACACCAAAGTCAACAGTTTCAGCTAGAATGCAAATTTCTGGAAAACAGATATGAGCGACTTTTTTCTCCGGAAAATCAAATTCGTAGTCGCAGAGTATTTTCTAGTTGTAAAACAGTGCGTGATGGTTGCCGGAATCGGAGAGACGATCACGAAGCTTGCGTGATGAGCGTAACAGAAAGCGTGCGTGCGTAACAGAAGGAATGAAATGCGTGATAGAGGAGAAAGGGTAAAATGACAAGGATGCCCTCATTAAACAATAGCCCTTGGATTCAATTTCATTAAAACAATAGGGATCCAACGGCTGAGACTGATTTAGTAAAAAAAAATTAAGCATTTGGCTTAGTACTGTAAGCCATAGCCATCCAATCCCGACCCAAATCAAAGGCGGAAAACGTTACCTACTTGGAGTCCTCCTCCTGCAGGGCGAGTTAAATTTAACGCGAATGACTATTTTCTTTGTTCTTCTTCTGTTATGGGACCTGGAGGATTGCTTAGATCCCATGAAGAAGACTGAGTTGCTGGTTTTGATCACTCCTATAATGGGAAGGAATTGAACTTTTAACTGTTTTGTTGGGTCAAATTTTCACCTTTCTAGCTAAGCTTGGTGTTCGGTGTTGTATGAACTGGAAGCATTGGAGAGATCCTCCTGGTGATATAGGTGTTATTTTGCTGAAGGGCCCTTTTGTTTGTTTCCTTTGTCTTTATTCTTTCTTTTGCACCAAGAAAATCTTATTTCATTTTTAAGAACCATGGTCAGCTTATTGACAAAAATGGAAACGTAGATTACCACAGAAATGAGTGATTAGCCAATTTGGTTTGTGAAATTTCACAAAAATTCAATCTTAGTCTCCAACAATTGCAATGTATCATCTTAGTCTTTGACTTTTACAAAAATGTTTCAATTTAGTCCCTCCGTTATATCAATTTAGGGGTTAAATTGGAACACTTTTGTAATAGTTAGGAACTAAGTTGATATATATCGTAAACGTCATGAACTAAATTGAATTGTTGTGAAATTTCATGGACTAAATTAGCTTATAGCTCCCACAAGTTCAATCATCAAAAGAACTGAATGGCTCTAGAAGACCACAAATTCACTTAAACTTCATTAGATACCGCAAGTTGACTGTCAAAGCTGTTAATCATAACTACAGTATCCCGATGGTCATAAACAACACATTCTAGGGTGATTAAAATTCATAACAAGTCAGTTTTTCAAGCTCATGCAAATAACTGTTTCATTAAGGTTCCTCAGAACGCCTTCGCTTTGCTTCATTATCACCCAGCTGCAGTGAAACACATAAATCTTCATCACAGCCACTCCTCAATGAAGACAAATTCTCTGCTGCAGCTTTGTCCTGCAAGTTGTTTTTGTGCAATGGAGACCGCCCTATGAAACTCGGTATGAACTGATGTTCGATACTTGGACCACCTACCTTGATTCCATCTTCTAATTTGAATTCAGTCTCCATGATTGATGGTTTCATTTCCTGGCTGCTTGGATCAACTCCTGAGGGAATAGACTGAATTTGAAGACCAAGTGGCTCAAATTTGTCTTCAACTCTATCCTTCGGAAGCATACGATCAGGAGTCGAGGAATCACCAACAGTAGAGCCAATCACCGTAGCTGATGCGGCCCTTTGTTCTTGCACCGCCACTAAACAAAAACAACAGCACAAAGAAAAACTAAAGATTTTAGTAGTTAACCTTTTCTTTCACTTCCTTAGATATTCCTAAGCAGTTCAGAGAGCAATCTGTACCAAACATTTCTCCACATTACATCCATATTTTCAACACTATCTTCATTGTAAACAAATAGTTATAGTAGCATAAGAATACAGCAATAAGTCTCAAAAAAGTGATTCTATGCTGAAGTTTCCGGTGTCCAACATGTGTCATGCCGGACACTAACACTTCAATTACTTCCATTTTTCAAATTAAAATCGGTGCCTGTGTCTGGTGTCCGTGTCTGTACTTCATAGGTTAGTTGGATAGACAAACAAATAAACTAACTCCACTGAGGTCGTATCAGATTAAAATATTCACTTACCTATTGAACACCCTAAACCTTTAGGCATTAACATGATTTCAGACCATCAATAGCACCGGATGTTTTTGTGGATATCTTTTAAGCTCTATTTATATCATTAGTGAGAATAAAAAATTCCATAATATAAGTTCTAATTCTTTATTTGAAATTCTAGATAAAATGAAAGAATAGAGGAACCACAAAATGATCTGTAAGAGAAGGAGCACCAAACCTCGAAGCCCTTCATCTGTTGCTATCAAATCAAGTTCAAGTAGATTGAGAAGACGTCCTAGATCAACTCCACTAGTCCAATTCTCAGGAGGTAGTCCAATTTTCAACTTAAGGCGGCCCCTATTAGCAGTTCCCCCCCATATGATCCCAATAGGTCGTGGTTTCTCACCGTTGTCACCTTTTAACATGATGAGACTTCCACTATCTCCTTCAAGGTCAAAAGTTTGTTGGTTCTCACCCACGACAAGAAAATCCGTTAGAAAGCATATACCTTTCTCGTCATTATACTCTAGGGCGTAAGCTAAAACTACTCCTGTAGTCAAGCCAGAACTTCTTCCAACCTTCACCACTTGCTTTCCAATGAGGGTACTAATTGGAGATTGTAAATCAATAATTTTCACATCACCGATATCTCCAACACCTCTCACCGAAGTAGTGACAGTGGACATGTCAAAGTCATCAGCAAAAGGAATGAATGCTCCGTCAGCTCTCACAAAAGTCTCTGCAGGAAAAGAACACCATGATGCCTTATGAGCATGTGTAGATAAAACAGAATGAAGGTGACATAATTTAATCAATCAGACTCATAAAATAATTTTACCTGGGTTTATTCCAGCAAATATGCCATACCAAAGCTCATCAGTTATAAATGAAGTTGCTCTCTCTACTGCGCCGAGATAAACCCCAGGACCCAATGTGGGTGGAAGAGGATGAAACATCTTTTGATTTGGATAATCTAGGTCAACTGCTACATGACGATTTGTGAGAAAACCAACTTGCCGACTACCCGTTTGGCTCCTCACAATTGCACCCAAAGTTCCGTATGTCTCCTGGCTTGCCACCTGAACTAAGGAAGTAAGTGATCAAAGGTTCAATAGTCATCAAATAGAGCACGCCTAATAGGAATTGGTATATAAAGATGCTTCTGTAAATTGCACGATTTCTCAAAACAGCAAGTGAAATTGTTTATGATAATGATGGATGACTTAAAATATTGACACCCGGCTTACTTTGAAGATCACTAAAGGTGAATGAAATCTATGAGAAAAGTTTTGCAACAAACTTGGTTATCTAATTTTCTTAATCACCATGAAGTGTTTTTTTTCCTTATAACATAGACCAGAGGTAGTATGTGACTGCCACAAATGCAAATCCAGGGGGAAATAAAATACTTAAACCATTGTTTAATGGCACAGGCATCGATTACAGCCTGGTACCAATTAAGAATAAAAAAATAACAGGTATAAAAACAGACTCCAAACAGTAATAAGCTTGGAATTTATGGTCTCAAATTTAAAGAAGTCGCATATCAAATAACTACATCTCCAGGAGTCTATCACAGAAGTCCAACCCATCCACAAATACATATATCAGCATGAACTTATATGAAGTTAAATGGGCGTTGAGAAAACTTGTTGAAATTGCATACACAACCTGCAAAGTTAGACTCATGTAGGCAAAGGCATTGCTGACTAGAACAAAACCACCACAGTAAACAACTATACTTGACAAAATTAATGTTATGCTGTGATATTAAGTGGACACAGATTGCCAAACATCTTGTTGAAAATGCGTCTTCAATCATCCCATGTATGCACTATTAATTGAATCAAAAGATATTCTTTTCTAAACTGGATAGTCCTTTCATTAGAAACATTAAATATGAGAGCAAAGAAACACCTGAGATCCTGAACCAATGCACGGATCACCTCCACGCAAGTCATCCACAATCTCTGTATAATGCTGTTCTTTTGGAACTGGCTCAGGTGCACCAAAATATGAGAACTCCACCACATCTACATCACACCATACTCCCCCGGGTCCCTGATTCACAAATTAAACGTCTATTTTAACTGCAGCACTATACACTAGAAAAACATTGCCAATATATACTTATGCCTCATATGAGATTATAGTTAAACAACTCCAAGGACCTCAAGAGCAGTAGGCAGACACTGGATTGGACTAAGCCATTGCTTGTGAACTTTCCTCGAAACAAACACGAGAATAGCAGGAATATCTGTTAATACCCCTCGTCTGATACGAAAACCAATTGCTGTTCCAAGGCTATAACAACGCAGTATCTTGCTGTGAAATGCCCTGATAGTCATGAGCTCAAGTAATGTGGTTGCTTGCTGCCCCTTCGGAAGCCGACCAAGGGTTTCAGGTAAGACCCCCTTTTGTAGATTTAAAAAATAGTTTGCTCTCTCTTCAGCTGCATCGGGCAAGCGACTAGGCCACGAAAAGTAAGCAGCACTGCTCTCACAATGCTGTCCAGCTGAAGCAAAAGGCTGAAGTGTTGGTGGACTGAGTGATGGCAAATTAGAATGACCACAGCAGTTTCTTTCAAGATCTAAAGCAGATTCTTCTGAGGGTGTTGAACCAGAACAACGGACCCTCGCGTTAATTCTGGCGCGCTCCATCTTTTGATTAACCTAAAACAATGTTTTATTTAAACAAAAAAGGACTAATAGAATTAAAAAAAAAACTGACAACAAACAATTTAGTAAATAGGATCTCTAGTTTAGTTCAATATTCAAAAAACAGTGAGAAAGGACATCAATTTAATAGCAAAAGAACAACAAAATCGGTTGTAGTACAAAAGAAACATGTTACTAACAAAAAAGAGGTAAATTCAGCACAGAAGCCTACCATTTCTTGTTTATAAATAAAAGTTGTTTCAAAAGAATAAATAGCAGACGCAATGCAAGAAAATGGTGCAGAAGCAACTTATTACATAAACAGCAAGAATAATACACTTCAAGTAGAGCATAATTATGATGTTCCCCACTCAATATAAGAAAGCACGTTTTTTACTACCAATTAACAAATCGTGATAAAATAAACACAGAATGACACCTTCACATGCGGAAGCCCTATAAATAAAACGGGTTTGGGAACAAATTCTGATTCTCTATATACCCTCTAATTTTAATTTCAGGTAATTACCATGAAAAATAGTAATTATATATGCTAACCTAAGTTTCAAGCATGCTAAACATCTTGTGAAAGATGCCATAAAGGTGAGATTTTGCAAGTTTCCACAGAACCCCAGTGACCCAAAACAACAAAAAAACAGTGAGAAAAGTCAAAACTAAAAAAAACCATTCGAAAGGGTGGATGGAATGAGAGGGAGAGAGAGAGAGAGAGAGAGAGAGAGAGAGAGAGAGAGAGAGAGAGAGAGAGAGAGAGAGAGAGAGAGAGAGAGAGAGAGAGAGAGAGAGAAAGAGAGAGATACGGTGTGAGTTAGTAATCGGTTGAGGAGCAGAGTGGAGAGTGGAAGAGCCTCATTGAGATACAGAGTTCATCCGAAAGGGTGGATGGAATGAGAATCTGCAGAATTGAGAGAGAGGGGTGGATTGAAGAGGGTTGGAGTTCAATTGAATCCCATGAATGAATGAAGAACGGCAAAAGCTGCATAGAATAGAAATGTGGTAAGTAAGGGAAAGGATTCACTAACTTGACGGGCGGGGTACATTTGCTACCTTTCCCGTATTATGATCCGTTGGATAAATCGGATGCCTAAAAATCCACCAACCGTCTTTCTTTTTAAAAATTAAAATAAAATTGCCAATTCAAACTACAGTATCAACAGAAAGTGTCACTGCTCCGAATGTCTTTCAAATAAAACTTCAAAATCGAAAACATGAACAAAAAACTGCAGGCAAAACAGAACCCTAGAGAGAGAGAGATGTGGATATGGATCGGGTCGAGATATAGGTCCATGTTCCATTTAATGGATTATGTTGTGCTGGGCTATTTGGATCCGAACATCAAATTATTAATTTAGTTTAGTTTTTTTATTAAAAAAATTAACTAAAAATTAACAAATCGTATAAGAGAAGTTTTGATAGGGCGTCTCAACGTTTCTACGCGTGAGACAAACAAGGAGCCGCCGCCAACCCTAATCCTAGTATAGCAAGGAGCGCCGCCGCCATCAACCAAGAACCAAGGAAGCCATCTTCGCCGGCGATGAGGTAATTGTGTCAAGACTCCCTTCTTGTTCACTAGCTCTCATCAAGATAGCTGGAAGTGATGAGGTAACTGTGTCAAGAACGTGTTCTTGCTCACTATCTCTCATCAGAGGTATTGTGATTTGATTGGCGGAGATCCTATTTTTGTCGCAAATCTCTTTCCCACAAGCGACCACTCTGAAGCAAAGTTGTTGTGATCGCCATCTCCCTCCCTAAGTTTCGATGTGGCACAATGCTCTGAACAAAAGAAATTTTGATGCAGAGCGGGTATGATACACGAAGCTTAGCATGATCGAGGGGGCGGTGGTGGGAACGGCGGACGAATGTACGATTCACGAAGGTATGACCCGGTGGACAAGGAAGGGTGGCGTCGTGTAAGAAGTAAGCAAGAAAGAAGGCTTGGAGGCCGTGGCGGTGTTCGATCGGTGGACGTCGCAAGAGGCTCAAGGAATCGAGAAGGGGGAGAGGTGTCATCGCTATACTTCACATCCTTTCCCGAACGTTGGAGAGTCTGGGATATGCTCCAAATCTTCAATAAGCAAGGAAGAGTTCAAGAGGTTGTCATTCCGGCAAGAAGGAACGTGCAAGGCAAGAGATTTGGTTTTGTCAGGTTCTACGACGTCAAGGAGCCTGATCGCCTAGCAATCATCCTAGACAACATCTTCATCGAAGGGGAGAAGATCAACGTCAATCTGCCTAGGTTCAAAAGGAAGGACGCACATAGAGGACAAAAGCAACACACGGCTCCGCCTCGGCCGAAGAAGGTGAGGCAAGTGTGGGTGAAGAAGAATGACGTTAATTCACCAGTGCAGGGCCCAAGTTCGAAAGAAAGGAAAGTAGATGTGGTTTGCGACATAGTCATTGGACCCTCTCTACCAAAAGCGATGGTAGGGGAGGTTATCACCCCGGGGAAATCATACTACATTCAGGATGAATTAGCCCAGATGGGCGTGTTCGCAATAAAGGCAACTCCGATGGGATCTAACTTAGTCCTATTGGAAGGTGACTCGGAGGAAGGTGATTTCGCTGAATATATAGATGAGGCTAGGGATTAGTTCTACCAATGGTTCAAATGGATCCGTCCATGGACACCAACGGATGTAAACCCAGAGAGGGTGACTTGGCTCAGGTGCTATGGTCTTCCGGTTCACGCAAGGAATTCTTCTTTCTTTTCCAAGCTCACATCCTATGTGGGGGAATTTGTTTGCGCAGATGATAAAACTGAAAGGAAGAGGTCTCTGGATGTTGCCAGGCTTAGGACTCAATTGACAGAGTTGGTGAACAGATCTGTTATAGCTGTTGTTAACAACATCCTATACAATATTAAGATTGTGGAGGATTGGAGCGGTCCACTTCAATGGAGTTATATGGGGAGCAGGGTTGACGAAGTGGTAGACGACTCGACAAGCTCGGAGGAAGAGTTTCATGATCAAGGTTTTGATGGTATAGTGGGTGATCAAGGTAACGAAGAGGTAGATGAAGACGAGTTGAATGCTCTCCTCAAGGAAGTGCGAAACTCTAGAATGTCTGATAATGAAACTGGGAAAATCAATTCATCATCGACGTTGTTTGCCAACAACGAGGGGGAGCAAGAAGAACAAGGTGATTCTCCTTTGACTGCGGCTGAAAGTTTTGTGGCGGAAAGCCCAATGATTGGTGAAAAACCCCTTGACCTCCCTTCAATTCCAAATATGCGTCCCTCACCCTCTCTATCCGCGGCAAGGCCGAGAAAATAGGGGAAATATCTAAAGATAGGTGTGAAGAGGAAACCAAAGTCGGGTAAGTTGAAGCTAGCTTCTAGAGATTTAGCGGAGGTCCCTTTATGCTCCATTCCAGAGGAACGTGTTGCGCAATCTTCTCAGGAGGTAAGTAACAATCCTTCATCTTTGTTTTCTGCTGATACTGTGTTATGTGATGGGTCTATTTCTAGTGGAGACATTGGCTTATGCAACAACAAGTTCTGGGCCCTTCAAGGAAAGGCGGTGGCTAGGAGAGTTTGGGAAACGGCTAAGCGTTTGGGTGTTGAAGGTAGTATGCAAGAAGAAAGGTATGTTGATTTGATAGAAGAAGGTGAACGCAGAGATGAAGCTGATAGTAGAAAGAGGGCGGACAACATTAGAACCTCATGAATTTGCTATCCTTAAACATTAGAGAGTGGGGCGAGCGCGGTAAAACTCGCCAATTAGCTTCTTTGATAAATTCTCGCTCTTTCGATTTTGTTTGCATTCAGGAAACTAAGAGGGAGGTGATGGTTGAAAATCAGATTGGTTTGCTATGGGAGAATCGACCATTCCAATGGGTTCACCAACCTTCTCGAGGCTCATCTGGAGGTATTCTGTGCTCATGGCTAGAAGGGGATTGTGTAGTATCGTCTCATTTCTCAGGTTTTGGTTTTCTAGGTATTAGTACAACCATTCGGGGCTCTACAGTGCACGTGGTAAATGTTTATGCTCCGTGTTCAAGGGTGGGGAAACGAAGGGTCTGGGCAGAGTTGTTAGCTATTAAGCAAAGCATAGGGAGTGGTGAATGGTGCATAGTTGGAGATTTCAATGCTGTGGTATGCTGCAATGGAGAGAAAAGGTAGGAGTGGAGACCACTCTCGTAGCGAGATGGACGACTTCAACAGTTTTATTGTGGATATGGATCTCGTTGATGTTCCGGTATCAGGGAAGAAGTTCTCTTGGTTTTGTTCTGATGGGTTATCTATGAGCAGATTAGACATATTTTTGTTATCTGAAGGCCTTATAACAGATTGGGGGATCTCAGGCCAGTGGATTGGGAGCAGAGACATTTCTGATCATTCACCTATTTGGCTCATCCGGTCTGTCTCAAACTGGGGCCCTAAGCCATTTCGAATTCTCAATGTGTGGTTGGAGCACCCCGATTTTCTGCCTTATGTTCAACAGTGTTGGAATAACTATAAAATCCCAGGTTTTAAAGCTTTCGTTATCAAAGAGAAACTCAAGCTGTTGAGAAGCAACATCAGATGGTGGAATAAAGAGGTTTTTGGTATAGTGGACTTGAATATTGACAAACCGGTCCGGGACTTGAATTCTCTGGATGACGTTCTAAGCGAAGGATGGGATGAAGGGGTGGTTTTGAATAGAAAGGAAGTATCAGCAGAGCTTTGGAAAGAGATTCGCAAGAAAGAGTCCATCTTAGCTCAAAAATCTAGAGCTAGGTGGATTAAGGAAGGCGACATGAATTCTAAATACTTCCACTCTTTGTTGAGGCTCAGAAGAAAAAAGATGTAACGTAACGATTCTCAATGAGTCAGGGGAGTTAGTGGAAGATGTGGATGAAGTGAAGCTCTTTGTCAAAAATCACTTCGAGAAGTGCTTCTCAGAGGTTAGTTACGAGAGACCGACTTTGGGGGGCTTGAATTTCAATAAAGTTTCTCCTGGTGACTCAGATTTGCTAACACAACCTTTTTCAGAGGACGAAATAAGGATGGGAGTGTGGGATTGCGATGGAGACAAGAGCCCGGGACCAGATGGTTTTAACTTCAATTTTTTAAAACTTTGTTGGAATGTGGTGAAAGAAGATGTGGTTGGTTTTTTCAACGAATTTTACAATAACTCTTTTGTCCCAAAGGCGATTGCAGCATCCTTTATAGCTTTGGTTCCAAAAAATGACAACCCTCAAGGATTGGGGGAATTTCGGCCTATATGTTTAATCGGATGTCTCTACAAAATATTGTCGAAGGTGTTGGCTAGTAGAATCAACAAGGTGTTGCCTAGCATCATAGCGCCTCAACAATCAGCCTTCATTGGGGGCGTCAAATTTTAGATGGAGTGGTCGTGGTTAATGAGGTGGTGGACTACGCCAAAAGTAGCAAGGAAGGATGCTTATTGTTTAAAGTTGACTTTGAAAAAGCCTACGATTCTATTTCGTGGGATTTTCTTATCTACATGCTTCGTAGAATGGGTTTCCCTTCCCGTTGGATCTCTTGGATGAAATCATGTATCTGCACTAGCTCTATGTCGGTACTAGTCAACGGTAGCCCAACTCAAGATTTTAAGGCACATCGGGGTCTAAGGCAAGGTGACCCTTTATCTCCATTTTTGTTCCTTATTGCAGCTGAAGGTTTGACGGCTCTTATGCGTCAAGTAGTGAATATAGGTGCTTTTCAAGGTTTGCTTTGAATGACGAATTGCGTTTCTCTATTTTGCAATTCGCGGACGACACTATGTTGTTGGGTAAGGCTTCTTGGGATAATATTTGGAGCATAAAATCTATCTTGAGGTCGTTTGAATTGGTGTCGGGCTTTAAGGTTAACTTCCTCAAGAGCAAGCTTATCGGTATTAACATCCCGGATGGTTTCTTGGAGAGAGCAAGTTCATTCCTCTATTGTAGATCGGAAACCGTCCCATTCAAGTTCTTGGGGATTCCTATTGGCGCCAACCCCCGAAGGGAGTCAACTTGGAGCCCAATAATTGGGACCTTACGCAAAAGGCTGGCAACGTGGAAGGGGCGCTATCTCTCTATAGGAGGCCGGGTAACTTTAATTAATTCTGTTTTGAATAGCATCCCGATATACATGATGTCTTTCTACAAAGCGCCAAAGATTGTAATCAAGAAAATGGTAAAAATCCAAAGAGATTTCTTATGGGGGATCAAGGAAGGGGAGCACAGAATGTATTGGGTGGCTTGGGACACTGTGTGCAAATCAAAAAAGGATGGCGGGTTAGGGATCAAAAATCTCGAAGTATTCAACATCGCACTTCTTTCCAAATGGAAATGGAGATCTTTGACGGAGAATAACGCTTGTTGGAGTCACTTATTATCTCACAGGTATGGCGATTTTGCTAACTCATTTGTCTATGCCTCAATGGAGGGTCACTCAATGCGAAACATTGGATCAATCTGGTGGAGGGATTTTGTGTTATCGGATTCTAAGGTGGAGGAGCAAAGAAGATTCGCGTGGGGCAGTCTCATTAATTTTTGGAATGACCAATGGTTAGGCACTGGGCCCTTCTTTAAGGTATTCCCTATACTCTTTGAAGCTTGTGGTCGGCAACTTAAAACTGTGGTTGAACTGGGTAGTTGGACTGGCGATAATTGGCGGTGGAATGATGATTGGCAGCATTTCAGAGATCCCGTGACTGCAGCTGAAGGAGAGATTTTGTACAGTATTGTGTTACCCATTGCGCCGAATAGAGAAAAGAAGGACTGGTGGATTTGGCCGCACGATTCCTCAAAATCTTTTTCGGTTAAATCCTTCTATTCGGAGCTGAATTCCGCACCCATTCAGCAACAACCCCTTTCGGGTCAACAGGTAATTTCGGCATCCTTGTGGAAAAGTATTGTCCCATCGAAGGTAATAGTGTTTGGTTGGCGTCTTTTGTTGGATTCACTTCCGGTTCGCATGCAATTGCTTAGGAGGAATGTCATTAACTCCGATCTCGATGCCCACTGCCCCATATGTCACCAAGAAGCCGAGACAAGATCTCATCTGTTTCTCAATTGTCCTTTCGCAACTTCAGTTTGGGAAGGAGTCAGCGCTTAGATTGGCGTTGATCTAGACTTGTCCAAGCCTCTGGAGGAGTTATTCCTTGGATGTGCAACTTTGTGCAAAGGGAAAAAATCAAAGCGTACGAAACATATGTTATGGCTAACAACTTGCTGGAGCATTTGGCTCGCTAGGAACGGAGCCATTTTTAAAGAGGAGGAAGCGAATGTTGACTCCACGGTAATCCGCATCAAGAGCTTATCTTGGAGTTAGAGTGTTTATAGATTAGATTTCTATTCATCTGTATCTATTTCATCATGGTGGTCTAATCCATTACAAGTTCTAAACAATTTGTAACCATTGTTGGTTGGGTTTGAGCACTCCCAGTGCTCCTTGAATGAAATTTTGTTTATCGAAAAAAAAACAAATCATATAAGTGATTAGGGTTGCAAAAAAACTCATACCAGCGGATAAAACACGTAACAGACACGAGACATGTAGTTAAACGGATACCCGCGAGTAAAACAACTGGGTAGTTGTATACCCCGTTGTTTGTTAACGCGAATGTGGTATTTGTGTTTGTGGGTACCTATCGATTAAATTACTAAATAATCTTTATATATAATATTTATTTATAAAAATTGAAGTATTTTTTATCTTTTTTTAACAACTAATATAAGTCATCAAATATTTAAGGCTTAGATATGTTTTAGGCCCCTACAAATATAGCGTATTTTTGTTTAAGTCCCTGCAAAAAAAAAATTAATAAAAAACCCTTGCAAAATACATCGTTTTGATATAAGCCCTTCTGTTAACCCAACGTTACAAAAACGCTGAGTTGGCTAACAGAGTTGTTATTTATTTATTTTTACTAATTTATTTTTAATGCTGACTTGTAATGCCAAGTCAATATTTTTAATTTTAATTAATTTTTATTCTTCATCTCTCTCAATCTTCTCCATCTTCAACCTCCGACCTTCAACCTCCATCACCACCACCTTTGTTCCCTTCCTTTCTATCTTCTTCATCTCTTCACCACCATACACTACAGACCTCAACCACGTTTGCTGGGTGTTCTGTTTGACCCGGCCCGAAAACAGGATTTGGGAACCCTAACCCCAAATCCCAAATTAAACTCATATTATTTGATTTTTGTTGTTGGAAAGTTTGCTCCCTGAATCCATGCGAAGAAGAAGAAGCAGACAATTAAATGGGAAGGGATTCGGTGTTAGGAGTGCCATCTTGACCAGCACCGCATGTTGAATCCCAGCTAGATGAACCTGGGCCTTGCTTCAACAATTCAAGCTGTCCATTCTTCCGATGCATCCTAGAAAGAAATAAAAGAGAACAAAAACATAACCAAAAAGATCAATAATGAATAGAATTGAACACATCAAATTTAAACAATTTGAAATTGATTGAACAGATGAATTAAAACAGAAATTGAGAGGGGAAAACAGTGTTCTATTGGTAATGGACTAAGGAAAACTGAGATGAATATATGGGTATATGATGAATAGGATTAATGAATAAGAATATGGAGATTCAAGCAAGGTTTTTCGTTTCACAGCGACAAATTGGTAGGCGATTAACCCCATTGATGAAGAACCAGAAGCTTGGCTATGAGCATCCATGGAGGTGGACGGTGGTAAATGAAGAAGAAGGAGATTTGGGAATTTAGGGATTTGAGTGACTCATTTAATAGGTGGCAACCCAAGTCATAAAATAAATAATTATAAAATAATAAAAAATTACAGCTCACAACTCTATTAGCCTCGTAGGCAATTTTTGTAACAGAGCTCTAAGAGAAGGGCTTATATCAAAACAGTGTATTTTGCAAGGGCTTTTTACCAAAAAAAAAAATTTTGCAAAGACTTAAACCAAAACACGCTATATTTGCAGAGGCCTAAAACATATTTAAGCCAATATTTAATACATGAATGTTTATTCTCTTATAAGAATATCACAAATAATAGTTAGTTTTATGTGCAAAATTATTAATTATTTATAGAATATTATTTTTAAGTAATTTAATAAATACCTGTGGGTACCGACGAATATACATTAAGCACAAAAACCCGCATGGATATTACGCGAGTACAATTTTCACCCAACGAGGCGGGTAGCAAAGGACTACTACTTGTTCCCGCCCCGTTGACATCCATATAAGTGACTTCAATTGAGTTTTTTTTTTGACAAAAACTTCAATTGAGTTGGTACCTTTTTTTTACCAAAAAAAAAGGTGGGAAATTGAGTTGGTACCTTAAGTGTGGCTTGTTTGGTTGACAAGAAATATGGAAGAGAAATGGAGGAGATATTTGATTTCTCTTGTTTGGTGGAAAAGAGAAGTAGCAAAGAGAGAAAAAGGAGAAAAAGAAAGGAGGAAAATCATTGATTAATAAAATTACCATTTTATCCTCATTGTTTTGATATTTGATTTTGAAATTAGAGTATTGTTGTCTTTTAAATAATAACATAATATCTTTCTTCTCTATGTTATCCCGCCATCTTTCACCTCTTTATCTCTTTCTTATTTCTCTATTGAACCAAACATAACATTAAAGAATACAGTCGGGGAATTATTACTGCAAGAATATAAATAGTAAATACTAGTAGATTTGGCTCATGATACATAATGACTATTAGTTGTTAAATTCATTTTTTGTCAACGGAAAAAACTCACATACACATGCATCAAGTGCGTACTAAAAACCCAGTCCATTAGGTTAAATTGCATAAACCTTACAGATTGAGCAAGCTTAAATTTCAAACATGGTCGATATATGGATCTCTACCCAACATCAGTGACGTCATCGCTGCCTCAGACTAACCAAGAGCCCCTCGACTATTTATTTTAGGACTTCAATGGCATAGATGCTTGTTGGAGGGTGAACCCCACACACGCACTAGAATAGAATAAAACGGTATTGCATTGCATCGTAGTCAAAAACAAAGCTAACATCAGTTTTGCATCGCATATTCGCATAGTGTTCCAAGAAACTACATCACACCAAACATACACGTTACCTTATTGGCATACTCAAATTATCAGTTACATGAAATTCCACAGGATTCTAAAAGAGATTCAACCTTATCAGTTACATAAAATTCCACAGGATTCTAAAAGAGTTTTGGCAAAAAAAATACCATCTCGCATGTTTTGAATTTCAGAACATAACAGCATTGGTAATGTCAGATCCAGACGCAGATTAATGAAATTGAGTTTCCAAAGCTATTTTAAGCACTAATTTGAAAATATGTTAAGAGAATTGACCATCATAATAGGAGACAAATATCCCAAACACATAACTGCTAGAATAACTTGCCGTTGCCGGCACAGAATCTTGATAAACATATCAACATACAGTAGATGTACAGAATTTATCTATGGTTTGCGAGCTGGGGGTGGTGAACTGCTGCTGCTGCTATTGCTGCTGCCTCTTCCTCTCAAAGGCCTACAGTTAAGCGGGGAATTTAAATGAGCAACGGGCAGAAATGAAGATACAATTCAATAAAACCATAACAAATTAGGAGGCACGTCAATGCAATGTATTATTGAAATTTAAAAGCAAACACAATCCTAATTCTTAAACAGATTTTTCCTTTTGAAAAACAGCAATGAATGTGCAACATGGATCATGTGGCTCGAGCAATCTATCCCAATTTCATACAATGAACAAATAAGGAACTCTTTGCCATTCCATCCATGGGCCATCAAGATTCAAATATATTATACACCAACCAGGCAACTAAGATTCGAAAAAGAGAAATCATTTCCCGTATGAATTGAATGTCACAATGACTGAGTTCTGCATATTCAGCCATGCACATAAATTAAAAAACAGTGTATTCTGACATTTCGTACTGAAAATTTCATACCAAATAGCAGTTCTGTTCGAAAAATAAATCCTTCGCATTTCCATTCATGGGCCATCAACATTCGCATGTCCGGACCATGACAACCACAAATCTCAAATCAGAGAACCAAACACCAACATTGGAGCACACCAATAGGGTTCATGAAAGACTCAACATGATCTTGGAAATTCAAATAGGATGTCGCCCAAGAATTGCCCAGCACGATCAAAAAACAGATCGTGCGGGAAAACTATCTTGGAATTAAAATTCTATTACTGTCGCAAACGAAGAAATTGCCTCAAAACATTCGTGCCAAACACGGTTCTGGGACAGAGTGCGTTTGCTTTAAAAAAAAAGAAGGGGATATTGCAGATCAAAAGGGTCTGAAAGATCACTAAGAAGTCAAGTCCAGACGAGTGAGACTGCAAAAATTGATATCGCAAATTTTTTAATACAATTGACTGCACCGTGGATCCCTCAAGGTCCAATCAAGAAGCTGAACTTGCATTTTCACACCAGAATCCCCAAGTTTCAAAAAACAGAAACATAATATAGTCTCGTAAGCTTAACACGCAACCACCGCGGCACAGGAACTGTAACAATAATGTTAATTCAATTCCATATGGTCTGTACAACATTCAAGCTTCCGATGTAGCAGTGGTATTTCATTCACTATTTTTAAATGTCTTCCCTAAATGGAGAATCACTAGTCGAAATTCTTAGAAAAAATAAAGCTAATCTCAATCTTGTTTAAAGCGAGATTACATTACTACAAAAGTTGAAAATAAAATGCAACAGTAACCAAGAAAAAAGCACCAGAGCATTAAACAGGTCAGAGAGAAAAACACAGCAGTGATAACAGGAAAAAAACAAAGATTAAGCAAGAAAATCATTATATCAATCAAACACAGCATACATTACCTTCTTGGACTGCGACTCTTTGATCTCCGGGATACCTGTAAAGTTATTAAAAGTCATTGACCAACCAAAAATAAAGCTATTAAAATGATAAGAAAGACACAAACCTTGCGTGGACTTGGTGAATCAGAGTAGGATGATGACCTCCCACGTCTCACAGGCGGTCGACCTCTGTCAGTAGGTAAATTTTATGTGGGGTGTTATATATTTAGTGTTAGCATTCAAAATTCAATAAACCAAACATGACTATGACTAGGAACGCAGAAACAACAGTATGAAAACTTATCATGTATTTTCAGATGTATATTGCATATAAATGTTAGATTGACAGAGGTACACTGGAAGTATTCCGTAAAACAAGTATTTGGCAGTATTTCCTATGCAATATGATTGTAATCCCATACTATTTAGCCATTATTGTGTCGGCTTAAAAATTATTTTCTAACACATACAATTCTAACTAAGCGTCAAGTAAACCTTTATTAGGACTGCATATATGACCATTCAAACTAATGGTCATTAGTTCCTAGCATCACATGTTCACTGCCCGTTGACAACCCATGATTCATTCTATGCTTCTATCTAAATATTTTAATGCAAAATTAAATAGATCATTTTAGAGAACTAGCATGCAAAGAAATTACCTGCGAGGTGAGAATGACCTTGAGCGCGAGCGTGCAGGCCTACGTATTGGAGAGCGACTGCGCCTACGATTGACAGGAGATCTTCTAGGAGGACTACGAGCTCGTCTAGGTGGTGAACTAGAATAAAATGTTCATTTTTTCAATGGGCAAATAATGGTATGTATGATAAAATGCAAATTGAAAAGTGTTAGTCAACGAAAATAATCACTGAAAATATGGTTACCGGCGCCTAAGGGGTGGAGGAGGAGACCGTCTTCGACCTGGGCTTCCACGCATCCTTCTAGGTGAGACCCTACAAAGATGATATTTAAATGACTAGGCTTGATAAGGAAACAGTTAATCAAACATGTATGGAATCACAAGCCAACCTTGCAGGGGATCTAAGGCGCCTAGGTGGAGATGGAGAACGACCTCTTCCTGGAGACACGGGTCTCCTCCTAGGAGGTGTGTCTCCCCCTCCACGACGATAAGGACGGACAGGAGAATCTGCACGACGGCGAGGAGATTCCAGTCGTCTTGGAGATCCTGCTCTTCGAGGCACGGGAGATCTTCTCCGTGGTGAGGGAGGTTTTCTCCGAGGAGAAGCTGGTGTCGTTAATACACAGTTCAGTACAAATTACAAAGCTAACAGTATGGTAACTACATACAAAAAATGTTGCACCAAATAAAGGCATTTACACTCTCTCTGACGTTTTGGCCCATCTTTTTCAACATCTGCGCCAGCATCATCAGTCCTAGGGGCCTCTCTCTTTGGAGCAACCGCAGAAGTCTTTGGGGGTGGTGAAGCTTTCTGTCTTGGAGGTAGAGTAAATCTTGCCTTAACAACATTGCCATCTATTTGGGCCTGCATAATAAACAATGAAGGTATCAATTTCCAAATGCAGCGGCCAGCAAGCTTGATTGCAGAAATTAATCCCACAATAACCTACACCATCCATGTACAGTAATGCTTTTTCAGTATCCCCTCTTGTCTTGAATTGCACATATCCATATCCTTTTGGAAGATTAACCTGAAAATGATACAAAAGAAGTTGAAAACACAACATCACTTTATTCTCCAAAGCTATGGCACCAAATTACATGCAAACTTACATTTCGATCCATCGCCAACTCTACACTTACAACCTCACCGAAGTTACCTGAAAATAGGTAATGGAAAGAGCATATAAGCTCCTAGAGATATAAAGATAAGGTCACTTCCAATTGCTGATACAGACTCCTCAAGGTCACTAAAAAGTGTCTTTCAATTATTGATATATAAGTATGCATAAATTAAGAAGCAAATATGTATAGCAGTTAATGATACCAATATTACTATGATTGAAGTCTCGATAATTGAAACATTTTTAAGAGAAGGAACAAAAGAGAAGCTGCAATGGGCTTAATTTTGGAAGCTACCACCATGAGACAATGGCCATCAGATCAGTTCACCAGACCAGTTAAATTTGAATTCCAAAAATAAGATCTTCAAATTATAGGGCAGGAATGCAGGGAACAACATAGAACCTATATTCCCAGTGTAAGATGAAAGCAGAAGTTAAAAAAAATTGACATACTGAAAATTTCTTTCAAATGGCCTTCATTGACATTCCTGCTGAGCTTCTCTACGTGCAGAACAAGTGATTCACGTACAGGAGAAATTTTCCTGAGATTGGGTATAAGAAACAAATACAAACAAATGTTAGAAGTCACAATATTGTCCAGAGAAACCTGAATTAAATTTTAATATATGATCGGATCATCAAAATAAAAATAATACACATACTACAGCATTTTGAAGAATACAATATATGGTAATACTAATTAGATGAAATTTCAAATCTAGCTTCTAAAAATCATATCAGCACTAAAAGTTATAAAAACAAATTCAACCCAATGCATATTCAGGGGTGTCAAAATTGTGTTCAAATTTTACGAATTCATTCCAATGTTGCTCTCACTACAGAACCCTCCTTTTCATGTTCTGAACCTGAGGGCAACCTTGGTTGAGTTGCACAACCCAAGTCCAGAAAAAGAAAAAAACTGAACCATCTTCTTCACTGAACTAACTCCATCACTTATGACCGAACAATTGACAGCATGGTTGACAAACGCGCGCGCTACCTCGTAAGAGCGCACGATCTCACGCGATATGCAGGCAGCGCCGTGTCAACTCGTGAAAGAGATCGCTGGGAGTGGTGGAGCGGTGGGCGCGCCGTGCTAGCGCGTAAAAGCGTGGGATCAGCGCTTCTCTCGCGCGCTGCAGGAAGCCAGAATTTCGCAGCGACCCGTTACCCGACCCGGAAGACAAAACGCGACCCGACTGGTGTAAATCCCTAATTTCGGCCAGCAAATGTAATTAAAGCCAATGGGATCCAACGGTAACATCTCTTTGGGACTATGCATCATTAATTTCTTTCCAATTCCTAGATTCATTATTCATTTCAGATTCATCATTCATTCGGCCATTCCCTCTGTTATTCATTATTCATCTCTGATATCTAAGTTACTCTGATTCTTCAAATTCTTCTTCAAATTCTTCTTCAAATTTTTCTATAAATACCTATCAAACAATTACATAGACTCAATCACTCAAACACCTCTGATATTACATAGACTCAATCACTCAACCTCTGATATTTTCCAGAATCCCCTTTCTATTTTATCATGTCTTCAATCCCTGTTGCTGTTTCTGGTTCTGCACCCCCAAGAATTCCAACTAATGCTGCTGGAAATCGAAGTGACATAGCTTGGAAACATGGGGTTTCTATTGATGGTGGAACCAGAAAAATCAAATGTAACTATTGTGAAAAAGTAGTTATTGGGGGAGTTTATAGGCTGAAACACCACTTAGCATGTACACAAAAGGATGTTGGTGGTTGCACAGCAGTACCTGATGATGTGAAAAAGGAGATGTGGAATGTTGTAAAATCACTACAAGAAAAGCTATTGAAAAAAGCTGATGAGGAGGTTGTAACAGAAACTGAAAAAGCAAATGGGAAAAGGCCAGCAGAGTATACAGCTGCGAATCTGTTCAAGAAGAGAGGAATTATAGTTTTGTCTTTGGTGGGATCTTACGATCCGTGTTACGATCCCACGATTTACGCTCTTTCTATACTCACACGATCTCTAGTAAGATCTCGAGTTTGACAACCATGATTGACAGACCCATCAGTCCTCCTCCCTCCTCACACAACGCTTCTAGCTTGAGCTTCGTTGTTTTGCAGGTTCAGGCCTTTGGGCTGTCAGCCATATGTTCACAACCTCTCTGCCTTGCATTTCAGGTTAAGCCTCGCTTCCCTACCATATAACTGGGCTATTTTGGGCTTCAAATATAAAATAAACATAGAGTCTTTAACAATGCAATAACTACGAGAAAAATAAATTCTGGCTTGAAGTTTGGTGGTACCTCTGTAGTTAATAGCAAATAGCGTAGCGTAGAGGCCAACCCCTAAAAGGCTATTGCGGTGTAGCAGGTAGCGCTACGACTGCTACGCCGAAGTCTAGGGAAACAATATGCCGAGTTTATACCATACACATATAAAGGCTAAAAAAAATAATACTCAAAAATAAACACATTCATAAGTAATCATCAAACATAAGAATTTTCAACGTTGGAAGAGTGAAGGAGAAGAACAGTAGTTTAGGTTAAAATAGATTCAACCCACTGTGAAAAACATAAGAATACTCAAAACACGTTCATAAGTAATTAGGGCACTGAAATTTTTAGAAACAGAGAAGAAAGTTCGGTAAAGAGACGAATAAAAACAGAGGAAGAAGAAGCTGTTGCTTCAGTTGGAAATAGAGGGTGTGTTTTGGCTATGGCTGTTGTCGTCTTTCACTGGGCGCTAGAATGGAGTGATGAACCGTGAAAGGTGAAAGGGAAGAGGGGCACGTTTTGTTCCTGTAACTTGCGTTTCAGAAGTCAGAACCAGAAGTGGGAGGAAGAAGAAGAGTCTTTGGGTTAAAATAAAATAACCCACGGTGAATTTGGGTTAAAATTTGGGTTAAAATAAAATAACTCGCAGTGAAAACAAAAGAAGGATTTAAAACATCAGCAAACAATTTAAATCCTGGGGGTATTATAGACTTTTCGCCTTTTAAATAGAGGGCAAACTAGACATTTCAAGGATAGTTTACTGTTTCTCTTTCTTCTCCGCGTGGAATCCGCTCCAGATCCGCTTCAGATCTGCTTTTCACTCCGCAATCGCGCCGCCACTGGCGCAACCTTAATCTGCAACGCAACACCTCATAGCGTGGCGCCGGACCTCCGGGACGGTCGCTATTAACTACAGAGAGTAGTACCTTCATACTTACTGATTAAATAAATTTATAATCATACTGATATGTTAGAAAATATATTTTTGGTATGATCTTACAATCCTTGTCATGATCTCACGTTTTAAGATCTTTCACATGTCTTCCAGTCCTATACAGGATCTTGATTTTGACAACCTTGTTCTATTTTCTTCCTTTTTTACTATTACATTCAAATATAAAATAAACAAGAGTCTTTAACAATGCAATAACTACAAGACAAAATATCTAAATTCTGGCTTGAAGTTTAGTGGTACCAACATATTTACTGATTAAATAAATTTATAATCATACTGATATGTTAGAAAATATATTTTTGGTAGGATCTTACAATCCCTGTCATGATCTCACATTTTAAGATCTTTCACATGTGTTCCAGTCCTAATGTCTTATACAGGATCTTGATTTTGACAACCTTGTGCATATGGATATTCATAACAAGGACATTTTTGACAACTCTAACACCACTTTATTTAGTTATTAGTTATGAACTCAAGATCAAAATGTTTGAAAAAAAATATGGCAGACTCCCGACACTAAAAATATGCAAGACATACCATGTTAAACTTGAACAATATATGCATATAAAAAACATAAATTGAAACAATCCCAATTCCCAAGTCCCCGTCAAGATATTGCATATAAAAATCATAATGTGAAAGAATAAATCCAAGTCCCAGTGAAGACATATTCAAGAAATATTATAAAAAGAGTAAGACAAAACTAGTAAATTTGAAGCTCTCTTTACCTTGGGGGAGGAGAAGTTCTCTTAGATAGGGGAGGAGAGGTTCTCTTAGATGGGGGAGGAGAAGCTCTCTTAGACTGGGGAGGAGGAGATCGACCTCGCTTAGCTGGTTCAGCGGAACTACAGAACAAAAATGCAACAATACTAGCATATCAATCTGGTCTACAAGTTAGCCACACAAGCGAACACAAGATGAGGGAAAATAAACCGAATGAAATTACTTCCACATGAAATCTACCCCAGTGTGTTCACAAACTATTTTACCACGAGAACTGTGATTTTTGTACTTTATACAGTTGAATCCAAAACAATGATATGATGTACAGTGATTAACATGTTTCACTGATCCCGACAGAAACACCACATAACATAGGTGAGCTACTGACTGCATTCAGTGATCACAGGTCATCAGGGCACGACTCATCAAACACAAACAGAAAAGAGAAAATACTGGACACCATTGACATGCTTCAGAAAGAACACAAACTAAACAATCAATCTGGGAGATCAAAATCCTTTCCGCGTTGATATACGAATTCCAGCCAATAAAAGATCTCATTTTCAAATCGTAAGCACCAAATCCCCAAAATAAGAAAATAGGTCTCAACTTCAACATTTCATGCATCTTCTACACTAGTAAAATTCAAAAACAGACACAGAAAGTAAAACACCTAGTAGATTTCACGCTTAAAATTTTCCTTACGACTTGGAAATTTCAACGTTTTTGGCAAGATTTAAAGAAAAACGGCGGTAACCTTTTGCGTCTCTGAGGAGGAGGGCTGCGGCTCCGGGAACTGCGAGAGGAGGAAGAGAAAGATCTGGAGCGAGAGGGAGAGCGGGAGCGAGAGGAAGAGCGGGATGATGAGGAGCGAGAGGAGGAGCCTGAAATGGAACCCGACGGTGAGCGACGAGCTCGGCCAGGTTTCGCCATTGTCGGAAAGAGAGGGAGAGAAGGAAACCCTCGATAAACCCTAGCTTGTGGTGAAGTGTAGATGGTGTTAGATGTATGGAGTGAATCCCCGAGAAATGAAGAATTAAACGAAGGAATTTGTGCTTTTACCCACTTTGTTATTGTTCAGTGTTAGAACGGGTCGGATCCGGCCTGCCCGAATTTTTATGGGTCGATTTGATTCAAACTAATTACTAATGTAAAATTGATTTTTTTTATCTCACTAACTTTTCTTTTTTGACAAAAAAAAAAACACCCTTACTTGGTTGGTGTATGTGTATTTGTGTGATAGTTTTTGTGCGTTTACTTATATTTTTTTCTAAGCTGACAAAAATATGGAATGTTTTTCTTATATTCTTATATTATAATTAGATATTACAAGAATTAATTTGGAACTTTTAAAAATAAACCCTAAATTTAGAGATATATCATAATTAAGTGAACCATAAGCACTTTAGTGATTTTGTTCAGTTTGTCCATCGATTACCAGTAATGGGCAAACTACATAAACCTATGTCTAGTGGTCACCAAAACAAAATTCTTAAACATTTGTGCATTGTAAATTTCGACAGTAGCATTTGAAAAGGTATTATGAAGATTTGACTCTTCATTAAATGATACTGTAAAGATCACAGGTCTCGTTCAAGTCATGTTGCTATCAATTTCGACAAAGGAAGTTTTCGAGCGTGACAGCGGAAAAGAAGTTCGACAAATTGATGCTTTGTTTTTATAGGTAAATAGAACAAATGTCTTTCGGCAGGGTAGTGTTCAAAGCTTCAACAAGCGGTTAACAGCGGTTTGATTGAAGTTCAAACTTAGAGAGCGGTTAAGGGCAGTTACCCACTGCTTGTGTGCATTTCTAGTAGTATATATATTAGTTTGTAATAGGAAATCAGGGGTCACAACATAAACACTGAATTCTGAAAACTCAAACTTCCAGACGATAGCGAAAAATGAGTGAACAGAATCACTATACGTGCTTGTGTACCAATCTTTTTACATTTCAATGCAATTATTTACTTTTCTCTTTATCTTTCCAGCAATTGTTGTTTCATTCTATTCACAATTCTGTTCTTCAAACGATTTGTTTTCTCCAAACACGAAAATTCAAAGGCAATTGTCACGAGAAATTTTCTAGTTTGATCTCACAAACACATTATTTAAAACTAGTGATTGTTTGCTAAAAACACTAGCAAACAAATTGGCATGCCTGGTGGGACCTTTGCCTTTGATGTTGTGTGTTTACTTGTTAGTGTGTACAATCGTATGCGCTTGAGAAGTGGTAGAATGGTGCGTACTAATTCTAACAGTTCTTCTAGTTCTAGTCCTGCGATTTCACAAGGACAAGGAACAACCGTGGACTCTGCAAATGTAACCGCAGGGGTAGTTGTAGGGACAATAGCCCCTTCAACATCAATAACCGCTCCTGCAGTATCAATGACCAATATTGGTTCAACACAGTCTGTGTCTTTGCCATCAAGTATAGGGTTTCATTCTGGTCCTTATTTAGGGCCTCATTGTAGTCCTTATATGGCAACAGGAAACGGTTTAGATACACGTTTTCAAAACTTGAGTTTGCCACCATTTCCTTCGGGTATGTATGGCATGCCTACTGGAATGCCTCATGTTTCAACATTTTCTCCTACACACGTTTCTTATGAAAGTGTGCAGGGTCGAGATCCTACTGCATTAACCAATGCATCTTTGTTGGCATTAAGACAACAAGTGGATGAAAGTAACCACGACATGGTTAATATGCTAACTCAACAGATTGGCACGGTTTTCAACCCATTAATTCAAAATACCAACACAAGTTATCAGATGTTGGCAAATCAAATGGGTAGAATTGCAGATTTCTTTGGGACTCCGACGGTTAATAATAGGCAAATTCCTAATGTTGTGGGTAATATGTCTGGTAACCCTCAAAGAGCAGTTGCGGTCGAAGCCCAAGCAGTTGTAGGCGAACAACAAGGGTTGGCAAATCATATCCCTGAAATAGTTTTGGTAAACCGAAACCAGAACACTGATGAGGTTGTTCGACAAGTGCAACGAAATAATATTGGCGCTCAAGATAATATAGCCACTTTAGTAGAAACTATAATGGCGCAAAATGGCCTTAGCATAGGTTTGCATAGGCCTAATTTCATATCACCATTGTGTGAATATGTATTACAAACAGAGTTGCCAAGAGGTTGGAAAATACCTAAGTTTACCAAATTTGGTGGTGACACAAATGAGTCTACAGTCGAACATATTGCCCGTTACATGACTGAGGCAGGAGATATAGCACAAAATGAGAACTTGAAAATGAAATATTTTCCAAATTCTTTGACCAAGAATGCTTTTACTTGGTTTACTACTTTACCTCCTGGCTCTATATTCACATGGGGGCAATTGGAAAAGGCATTCCACGAACAGTTTTACATGGGCCAGTCGAAGATTAGTCTCAAAGAATTGGCTAGCGTTCGACGCAAAATGCCTGAGGCTATTGATGATTATTTAAATAGATTTAGGCTATTGAAGGCTCGGTGTTTCACGCAAGTACCTGAACATGAACTTGTCGAAATGGCTGCTGGTGGCCTTGATTATTCAATTAGAAAGAAATTGGATACGTCTCATCTAAGAGATATGGCCCAATTAGCCGATAGAGTTCGACAAGTTGAGAGGCTCAAAGAAGAAAAGACTAGGGTGGATAAGTTCCATAAAAAAGAAAATTCAATTGGTTTTCGTAAAAAGGAAAAAATAGCCTATGTCGATGAAGAAATTGACTTTGCATTCAGCGAGGTCAATGAAGAGGAGGTAGATGTGGCTGAACTTAAGCCTGGTCCTCCTTATGCGTGTAAATTATTAAGGCCTGCAAATGGGAATAACCCAGTTGAGCCTAAAAATGATAGATTTGTGCCTAAAACTTATACTTTTGATGTTACTAAATGTGATGAAATTTTTGATCTGTTAGTAACTGATGGCCAAATATTAGTGCCTATTGGCCTGAAAGTACCACCTCTCGAACAGAGAAAGAAAAAGGGTTATTGTAAGTTTCATAATTTTTTGGGACATACCACTGACCGTTGCGTACTTTTCAGGGACATAGTACAAAAAGCAATTGAAGAAGGAAGGCTCAAATTCGGCGACAAGAAAAAGAAAGCGCCAATGCAGGTTGACACTGATCCTTTACCAAAGGTTGAGGCCATGTATGCAGAGCCTGTCGAAGTAGATATAAGTATGGTGGAAGTTAAGATGGTCGATTCCCAGAATAAAGTTAAGTCTGCCAAAGAAAAACTGAAGAGTGTTGTGCATGCTGATGACAAGACAAGGATAATAACTCAAGAGGAGTATGATGAAAAAATACAAGCTGTGTACCCTAAGGCTGAAGAGGAATTAATAGATTTCCTCAACAGATGCAAGATTACAAATTCTGAAGTGATGCTCTGCCCAAGGTGTAGTGCTGTCTTCGACAAAGAGGCAGCCAAAAGTGTCGAAGGTTGTAGTGTTCGACAACAGCTGAAGAGGAAATGGCTAGATAAGAGGCCAAAATTTGACTTCAAAAAAGGAGACCTTCCGTACAAAGCTAAATTTTCAACTAAGCCTTCGACAAGCTGGCAGCCGATTACAAAAAAAAGTCCAGGTAAAAAGGAGTTCGAATTATCAGCTTCCGCTAAGTCCTTCGTTCCAATGGCAGGTCCTCCAAATGAGAAGTGGATACATGCTGGTTGTAAGCATTACAAACATGCTAGTCCACGTGTTGAAGTGGCTAAGATAGATAAGGGCAATGCTGCTAAGTATAATTATAAGAACAACTACAAAGGAAAAAACCCAATGACGAAGACTCAATGGCGTCGTTTCCAAAGGCAGAAGAAGAAAACAGCACTTATCAGTAATCAAACCCCAAGTGGTTCGAAGATAGTTAAGAATGCGATTACTAAGACTGATGGATCAACAAAGGTAAGTATCAATGTTGCAAATCAGGTGGGTGCTGGAAGTAAGGCCAAAGGCAAAGCTATGGTTATAGAAAAGCAAAGAAGGCCTGCAACAGAAAGAATTTTCCCTCCATTGCCGTCTTTAAAAATAGAAGAGGCTAAGTTCGACATGGACGAGGATATGACTTCTAACTTCGAGGATTCTGAACCTGACTTTGACGTCATTTGCAACGTAGTGTCTATACTACCATGTGAATATGATGTTATCACAGTTCCAAACGACGTTGAAGAAGATTTTACTGAAGACATGGCCAACCATAAGCCTGTTTGTTATTACGTGATGAATGACGGATGTGTCGAAGATCAAATGGCTACTTTTGAAAAGCCAGATATAGGCATGCAACACCATTTGAAACCACTGTATGTACAAGCCAAGGTCAATGGCGTTGGCATCAACAAAATACTGGTGGATGGAGGTGTCGCTGTGAATTTAATGCCTCAAGTCTTGTTGAAGACAATAGGTAAGTTCGACACTGACCTCAAACCTCATAACATAGTTTTAACCAACTATGAGGGTAAATCTGGCCAAGCTTTGGGGGCCATAGAAGTTGATGTAGTTGTTGGAACTGTAAAGAGAACTACGATGTTCTTTGTCATAGCTTCCAAGGCAAGCTATAACCTACTCCTGGGTCGAGAATGGATACACGGAGTTGGTGTTGTGCCTTCAACATTACATCAACGATTGGTGTTATGGAAAGAAGATGGTCTAGTGGAATATGTCGAAACTGACCAGAGCTATTTCCGTGCTGATGTGAATCACATCACAAAGGAAAATTTTGAGAAACAAATGGCAGTTATTGCGCCATGTACTTCTTCTAATCAAGCATATGTTCCTTCTGATAATGTGCTTGCTTCAGTTCATCTCCACCCAACTCATGGTTTTGTTTGGGAAAGAGAGATAATGGGAGATGTAGGTGTCTATCCTGAAGGTGCCTTACCTTCAACAGGATGGGACACTAAATACTAAAAAATATTTAGATGTCAGTACCCAGTGCATGGGATAGAATTACGGCTTACATGGCCGAGAATAAAGTAAAAGCGGCTTTGGAAGCCGAAATAATTCAACAAACAATGGCTGTCGAAGCCATAGACTCACATGAAGAAAATGGCGAAATCATAGATGAAAAACTTGATTGCATTTATGATGATGAGCCATTGGGGTTCGAAAAGGATCCTAGAGATTCAACAAGACGTATGCAGGCT
Organism: Astragalus membranaceus; assembly: GCA_039519185.1. Classification (NCBI taxonomy): domain Eukaryota; kingdom Viridiplantae; phylum Streptophyta; class Magnoliopsida; order Fabales; family Fabaceae; genus Astragalus; species Astragalus membranaceus. The sequence goes on from CM076851.1 coordinate 119,756,511, forward strand.
CAAGATCCAGTAAAAGAGATTGATTTGGGAAACGGCTCAGTCAAAAAGCCAACCTATAATTAGTGCACACCTTGATGCTGCCTTGAAAACCCAAGTTGTCACATTACTGCAGGAGTTCAAAGATTGTTTTGCTTGGGATTACAATGAAATGCCTGGTTTAAGTCGAGAAGTTGTAGAGTTGCAATTGCCTATTCGACCAGGAAAGAAACCGGTGAAGCAAACACCAAGAAGATTCGCTCCTCAAATATTGGCCAAAATCAAAGAAGAGATTGAAAGGTTGTTCAAAAGCAAATTCATCAGAACGGCCAGGTATGTCGATTGGCTAGCTAATATTGTGCCAGTAATGAAGAAAAATGGAAAACTTAGAGTTTGCGTAGACTTTAGGGATTTAAATAACGCAACACCTAAAGATGAATACGCTATGCCCATAGCTGAGATGCTAATAGATTCAGCAGCAGGATTTGATTATCTCAGTATGCTTGATGGTTATTCTGGGTATAATCAAATTTTTATTGCTGAAGAGGATGTGTCGAAAACAGCATTTCGTTGTCCAGGGGCATTAGGCGTTTACGAATGGGTAGTAATGCCTTTTGGTTTAAAAAATGCTGGTGCAACATACCAAAGGGCAGTGAATTCTATGTTTCACGATTTTATTGATGATTTTATGCAAGTATACATAGATGACGTGGTGGTTAAATCTTCCTCAGCAAGTGGTCACTTAGACCATCTTCGACGTTCTTTTGAAAGAATGAGGAAATATGGATTAAAAATGAATCCAACAAAATGTGCCTTTTGTGTGCGTGCAGGTGAATTCTTGGGTTTTGTAGTACATAAGAAAGGCATAGAAATCAATCAGAATAAGACTAAAGCTATTATGGAAACAAAAGCTCCTTCGACCAAGAAAGAACTTCAGTCGTTATTGGGAAAGATCAATTTCCTTCGAAGATTTATATCAAATCTAAGTGGCAAAACGCAAGCATTTTCGCCATTGTTGAGACTGAAGAAAGAAGACGAGTTCAAGTGGGAACAAGTCCATCAAGCTGCTTTTGATGAAATTAAGTCTTATTTAATGAAACCACCAATTTTATTGCCTGTTATTAGAAATAAAGTGCTGAAATTGTATATAGCAGCTTCTGATAACACAATTGGTAGCATGTTAGCACAAGAGGATGATAATGGTGTTGAAAGAGTCATTTATTACCTTAGTAGAGCTTTAATTGATGCTGAAACAAGGTATAGCCCAATAGAAAAGTTGTGCCTTTGCTTGTATTTCTCATGTACGAAGTTAAAGCAATATATAAAGCCAGCTGATGTTTATGTTTATTCGCATTTTGATGTTATTAAGCATATGTTATCAAAACCAATGCTACATAGTCGAATTGGTAAATGGGCTTTAGCTTTGTTAGAATATAACTTGACTTATCAACCTCTCAAGTCAATCAAAGGACAAGTGGTTGCTGATTTTATAGTGGACCACTCTGTTGTCGAAAATATGGTAAACATGGTAGGCACACGTCCTTGGAAGCTATATTTCGACGGTTCAAGCCATAAAAATGGAGTTGGGATTGGTGTTTTAATCATCACCCCTACTAACATCCCAACGAAGTATAAGTTTAGAATTCGAGAATCTTGCTCCAATAATGAGGCGGAGTATGAGGCTTTAATTGTAGGCCTTAAAATTTTGCTCGAATTGGGGGTAGATCATGTCGAAATAAAAGGTGATTCTGAGCTAGTTATCAAACAGTTAACCAAGGAATACAAATGTATTAAGGAGCACCTTATCAAGTATTTTATTGTTGCCAATACTATGTTACAAAAGTTTACAACTGTACACCTAGAACATTTACCACGAATTGAAAATCAAGTGGCAAATGAGTTGGCACAAATAGCTTCAGGCTACAAAGTCTCAGAACAAAGCATAAAAGAGCTGATTGAGATAAAAGACAAACTCATTTCAAATGACTCTCTTTATAATGATGCATCTTCAACATTATTGTCAACACCAAAAACTTGGGGGGCAATAAATACAAATGAAGAGTTTGTCGAAAAACGTCACATTGTTGATGATTTTGATTTAGCGGAAATTTTTGCTATTGACAATATGATTGATAATGATTGGCGGAAGCCTATTGTAGAGTATTTGCAAAATCCTACAGGAAATACCAATAGAAAAGTAAAGTGCAGAGCTTTAAGTTATGTGATAATTGGAAACGAATTGTTCAAGAAAACTCCTGAAGGAGTGTTATTAAAATGTCTTAGCGAGAATGAGGCATATTTAGCAGTTTCCGATACGCATAGTGGAGCATGTGGTTCACATCAAGTAGGCCACAAAATGAAATGGTTATTGTTTCGACAAGGAATGTATTGGCCAACTATGTTGAAAGATTGCATAGAGTTTGCCAAAGGATGCCAAGAATGCCAAAAGCATGCTGGGATACAACGTGTGCCTGCAAATGAGTTACATTCTATAGTTAAGCCTTGGCCATTTAGAGGTTGGGCTCTAGATGTGATTGGAGAGATAAAACCAACTTCATCAAAAGGCCATAGATACATCCTTGTAGGGATTGATTACTTTACCAAATGGGTTGAAGCAATACCTTTAGCCAATGTTGATCAAGAGGCAGTCATAAAGTTTATTCAGAATCATATCATTTACAGATATGGAATTCCAGAAACCATTACGACAGATCAGGGTACTGTTTTTACTGGTCGAAAAATGGTAGAGTTTGCTGCTGAAATTGGTTTTAAGTTATTAACTTCGACACCGTACTACGCACAAGCCAATGGTCAGGTAGAGGCTGCCAATAAAATCATTATTAATTTTATTAAAAAGCAAGGTTGTCAAAACCGAACCGGACCGGCCGGTTGAACCGGTTAAACCGTGAACCGGACCCCAATCCGGTCCAAATAGCCCTGATAACCGCTGTGGCCAATAACCGGAAAATAAACCGGAAAATCGGTACTAAACCGCCATAACCGGACAAAACCGGGTTCACTGCGGTTTGGGGCGGTTCAAAAAACTTTAACTGCTTCCACTGATATTTCTTCTTGTGAAGAAGGGAGGGATATCTTATAGCAACTCCCCTGTACTACTTTTTCCACTCCAAGCGATGTGGGACTACTTTGTAGTAGTTATTTTTTAATTAGTTTGTAGTAGTTACACTTCTGATAACTCCTTCTCTGATATCAGTACATAAATCCTCCCACACTTGTTCAAATGTTCTGAAAGCATGATGAACTCCTTCTCTGATATCAGTACATAAATCCTCCCACGCTAATGGCTAACGAAAGAAGAAGAAGAGCTGTGAGAGTTAAATGATGAACTAAACAATTTCATGGTCACTCTGAACTACAATTTACTCTGAACTATGCTATGTATAAAATAATATTATAAATACTGTTAAATAATCTTACAAACAGATAAATTACAAAAATAAATATTAAAATATGATGTATTGTTGTGAAAGTTAAATAATCTTACAGACAGATAAATTACAAAAATAAATATTAAAATATGATGTATTGTTGTGAAAGTATGACTTGGATATATTGTTGTATTGTTGAACTTGAGTTAATAATCCTAATTTAAGTTAATAATCCTAATGTATTTAATTAATTCCGGTTCAACCCCCGATTCAACCGGTTGAACCCAAGAACCCCTGAACCGCTACCTCTTCCGGTTCAATGTCCGGTCCGGTTTTGATTACCTTGTTAAAAAGCATGTTGGGCGAAAACCCAAAAATTGGCATAATACTCTTGATCAAATATTGTGGGCTTGTCAAACTTCACCTAAAGAATCTATCAATACTACTCCTTACAGGCTGACATTTGGACATGATGCAGTGTTACCTGTTGAAATTTGTTTACAATCAACAAGAATTCAGAGGCAGTGGGAAATTCCTTCTGAACATTATTGGAATATGATGCTCGATGAATTGGTTAATTTAGACGAAGAAAGGTTGTTAGCTTTAGAGATACTTATTCGTCAGAAAGAAAGAGTAGCTAGAGCTTATAACAAAAAGGTTAAGTTGAAAACCTTTGAAGAAGGAGAGTTAGTATGGAAAACCTTGTTACCTATGGATAAAAAAGATAGAGTCTTAGGTAAATGGTCGCCAGGGTGGGAAGGTCCACTTCGCGTATTGCAATGTTTTTTGAATGGCGCTTACGAAGTCGAAGAACTAGGTGACGAGAACAGAGTATTTAGAATTAATGGCAAATACTTGAAACAGTATAAGCCAACGCTGAATGAGATAAAAATTGAACAAACGTAGATAAATGAGAGTTGTTCAAAAATGGTAATGTAAAGTACAAAACCAAAATTACATAACCATTGTAAAATCTCTAAACTGTTGCAGAATTTTAGAAGTTCTTCAAAGAGGCCTTGAGCCTTTCAAGAATGCTAGCACTCAAAGAAATGGAAGTCTCAAGAAGGTTTAAGTCTTTGTCGAGTTCAGAAATAGTGGCCTGGCGTTGATTGACGTTTTCCAAGTGCTCTATGGCTGTCAGTGCTTCAGTTTCCTTTTTCGAGGAGGAAGAGTTGTTCATCCTTTCTTGGACTAACCCTTTTTGGTACTTAGGATTCGACATTTTTGTTTGAAGAATTTTCATCTCTTCATCGTAGCGTTGGATTTTCAGATCCCATTCAACAAGTTCTTTTGTATCTTTTTCCGTTTGTGCTTCAAGAGCTTCGATATTACCTTGAGCAACCTGAAGAGAGTTGAGTTCCTTTTCACGAAGTCGAACTTCTTGGTCTTTCTGCCTGAGAGTGTTAGATCGTTGTTTGATTAGAAGAGAAAGCTGCTCGAAGAGAGAACCAAACTCGATCAAGAAGATGAGAAAATCTTGAGAAGGACCTGACTTGTTTATCTTCTGAATGAGGGACTTAATTTCAAGACACTCAGAAGGTTGTTGTTCGATTTTCGTCACAAGATTCCCATCTAATATTTTAGCCTTCAACTGTCGAATTAGTTCTCCTGTCGATTCTTGGTTGATAGAGTTCAGAGAGGTAGTCGAAGAGCTAGTGGTCAAATGTGTTGACGAACTTTGAAGGCTCAACATAATTTTCAAAGCTGCCAAAGGGCTCTTTTTCTTCATCTCAGAGAGCTCTTGGTCACTGACAGCACTGTTAGTTGACTCTTTAGCAGAGGTAGTGTGAGTCGTAGATTCAGCTTTTCCAAGCTCTTTTTCTCCTGCATCAGCCATGGTTGTGTCGAATTTCCCTTCAGAAATGGCCTCCATTTCTGGTGGTTTCTTCTTTTCTAGATGATGGATTCCTTCTAGAGCTTTGACGTTTGTTTCGACAAGAATTTCTTGTCCAGGACCGTCAGCATTTGAGATGTTTGCATCAGCAGTTGGAAGTTCTGTTTCGACAGGTGGATTGGTTGTCTCCACAATAGTGGCTTCTTTGTTTGTGGTCGACGGAGTTTCCGTTGTAACAAGCTCTTGAGCTACATTGTCCATTAAAGCTTCTAGGGGAATTCCTTCAATAGCTATACTGGGTGTTGGTATAGGCGAAGGAGGCCTAGCAGAAGAAAGCTCTCGTTTTGCAATTTCAGCCAGAGATTCGACAACAAGAGCATTGACAGGTTCATTTACCTGTTTACATCAAATTATACTATTAGTGTCGAAATTAAGAAGTTGTGAAACAAAAGAAGTTTAAGATGAAATTCGAAGAAATGTCTACCTTACGCTTCTTGGCTAAAGGAGAAAGCTGAAATTCAGAAGGCTCTTTGATAACAATGCCTTTTGTCGCCCTCTGAGGGTCAAGTAAAGTCCTTTTTCTTGATCTATGCACAAGAGGAGCATCCTCATCACTTTCGATGCACTGATAGGAGGAATCAGTTTACAAGGCAGATAATATTACAAAGTAAGTGATGAACTTGAAAAGGTTTTTGAATCAAAGATGAGGTTTATATATGCTACCTCTGAACTAGAAGAGATGACTTGCTTTCCTCTAGTTTTAGCCTTCTGAAGAGGGCTTAACATTTTGGTTATTTTCTGGAAGAAGAAAATATTTTCGATATGATCAAAAGTCCATACTCAGGAAGAACTTGAAGTAAATTGATAACAACATACCTTCTTTGAGGTAAGACTTGAAGCAGGGCTGGTTTCAGTTTTCTTCTTGATTTGTGGAGAAGATTTCTTTGTTGTTATCTTGCTTTCTTTTTCCTTCAAACTTGCTACAATTTTTTCTAATGGCGAAAATATTGATAAACAAGCAGTAGTTAAATTCGACCCTAAGTATTGAATTTTTTTAAAAAAAAAAAAAAACTTTAAATGTCGAAAAGGTATATACCTTTGTTTCGGAAAGGAAAAGCAGACATCAATTTCTTCAAAAGGGTTTCGTCATAAGTATCACTGGCTTCGCCAGCAGCATTGGTGTAATATCCAAGCCACCAGTCATGGAACTTTTTAGTACATGAAAATTTTGGATTGTAGCTGATAGGTTCGAAACTCAAAGCTTTGTAATGAAATTCTTTGAAAGACCGTTCATAAGCTTTCTCGGTTTCTGGACTTATGAGTTCTCGCCTATGAAAATACATAGGCGCAAGTCGAATTTGACAGAGGCCAAATTGCCTAGCAAAGTAACTTGGGAAATATCTAGTAATGCCAAGGTTATTTTTATTTTTGCTGGGTGTGAGTCTGGTGGAAAGAATGGTTGGGGAAAGATATGCTTGCCAAATCTGGTTAGTTTCGTCAGCGTGTTCAGTAGTGGCAGGAGGAAATGATCTTCTAAACCAAGCAGGCCCATAAGGTCTATTTACAAAAGGGGCCATGGAGTCTTTGAAATGGGTGCAGTTCAGAAAAATTTCGAAATAAGCAGAAAAAGATTTTTGTACAGTAAGGCTTATCTCTCTAGACTTCAATTGCGCTAGACGAATACCCTCGGTTCTTCTTGTTTCCATGGTTGGTTGAACTGGTTTAGGGATAAACAGGCCAAGCCTAGATTCAAAGGTAGCTACGAGCCACAACTGTAACAACCACATAGGACCAGAAACCAGAAATTTGGTGGTTGGTTCATCTTCCTTTAATTCCGTGACAGCATTGTCAAGTTGCTGGTGCAAGGATCCTAAAATTAATTTGGCTAAATTAATATTTCGCCCTGCATGGAGTTGAGTAGCTAACAGCACGTAAGACTGGTGACTTAAAGGGAGCGAGTGCAAAGAACAAACATGGATAGCCAAAGGGTAAGAAAGGCTATGTGCTCTGAATCAGATACTTCTTCGGTATCAGTCTTATGTTGTTCACTAATATAAGGGGCAAAAGAAGTGTTTTTGAAGTCGAAGTCATAATCTTCAGTGAGTAGTTTAAGATTGAAAGTCTCACCTAAAGGCTTAGCCCGGTAATGGCAGCCACATCTAAAAGAGTGGGGGATAACATACCACACTTGAAATGAAGACTATGAGTGGCACAATCCCAGAACTGCATGGCTGCCAAAATCAAGGTGCTATTATATTTGGGCCCGTATCTTGATAATTGGATTAGATCGAAAATGCCTTGTTTCTTCCAGACATTGGCTTTCTTGGCTTCTACTTTGTTAAGCCAATCTACATAAACTTTTTGATCGACCCTAGGTGCAGACCTGAAAACCCTAGAAGGATTGACCAGAAATTCTAAATGGAAAGGTTTTTCAACGAAAATCCTAGGTCGAAGATTGCAAGGACTGGGAAAATTTTCTTCAACTTCTTCATTTTCCAGCAAAATGTTAGGTAGAGAACCTAGAAAGGCATGGGTATAAAGTTCAGTCGAAGGAATTAATACCTGTTTTTGCCAAATGAGTGTTCGTTCATCAGCAATGTCAGGTTCATCAACAAAGTCTTCAACTTGTTGAGTAGGTTTATCGGTTCCCTTCGAGTTTTTGCTGGTCTTCGCAGCAACGTTAGATGTTGAAGCCATAAGTTCAAGAACAGGGATGAAGGATACAGAAGGTCTTTTTAGAAATGGCACTAAAACTTCAAGCGAGTAAAGAGTGAGATGAAAAGATTCAATTGCTTTTATATATTGGCGTATACAGTGGTTCACACGATTACCAAAATTCACACGTTTGCGACCGTTCAAGGACGTGATGGCCCATCAACTATGCTACGTGGCCCAAGTAGACGGTTTACTTTATTCGTGCCGTTTTATTTGTGACATTTTATCTGTGCAAGTCATGATGGCACTTTTCTCTCACTATTTAAATGCAGAAGGTAGTTGGAGGTGACGGTTCGCAGTATTCAAAAAATGCCCTTTCTCCTTCTATCCTTCAAACTGTCGAAAGAGACATTTTTTGGGGGGCAATCTGTTACTTCGAAATTTCGACAGTAGCATTTGAAAAGGTATTATGAAGGTTTGACTCTTCATTAAATTATACTATAAAAATCACAGGTCTCGTTCAAGTCATGTTGCTATCAATTTCGACAAAGGAAGTTTTCGAGCGTGACAGCGGAAAAGAAGTTCGACAAATTGATGCTTTGTTTTTATAGGTAAATAGAACAAAGGTCTTTCGGCAGGGTAGTGTTCAAAGCTTCGACAAGCAGTTAACAGCGGTTTGATTGAAGTTCAAACTTAGAGAGCGGTTAAGGGCAGTTACCCGCTGTTTGTGTGCATTTCTAGTAGTATATATATATTAGTTTGTAATAGGAAATCAGGGGTCACAACATAAACACAAAATTCTGAAAACTCAAACTTCCAGACGATAGCGAAAAACGAGTGAACAGAATCACTGTACGTGCTTGTGTACCAATCTTTTTACATTTCAATGCAATTATTTACTTTTCTCTTTATCTTTCCAGCAATTGTTGTTTCATTCTATTCACAATTATGTTCTTCAAACGATTTGTTTTCTCCAAACACGAAAATACAAAGGCAATTGTCACGAGAAATTTTCTAGTTTGATCTCACAAACACATTATTTAAAACTAGTGATTGTTTGCTAAAAACACCAGCAAACAGCTAACTAGGGCGCTTACTCGTGCGATGCACGGGGTGGGATGATTTGTTACATGGTGCAAACATCTTTAAGAAAAATTGGTATGCAAATCTGAAAATTGCGTTAACGCAATTAGTGGCCGCCACTCTACTATATAATATCTTATGTCCTAATGTTTTGCAATTGTGACAGGTGAAATTTGAATAACCTATGAATAATTAGAAGTGAATGCGTAGTTAGTATATTTGATGCATGGTCTGATTAAAGCAAATTCATAAGTTTCTTACGAGTCTTCTATTCCGAAATTTTTTAAATGAAATCAAATATTTTACAATAAAAAACAGTGGGGTGTAAAATGGGATTCAAATAAAATATTATTACAAATGCAAAAAAACAAACGTCAATTGTGAACGATGTGCCTAAAAAGTAAATGGTCTAAAAATTACTCAGCGTCTACATGGTGTTTCCAATGATCATTTCCAGTATTGTAAATTGGCATCCTTCACTCTTGGATGGTTGATCCATTAAATCGATGGAATATGGTATCCTATTGTGCAACTATGTAATACCTTGTAAAAATGTACAATGTTGTCGACATTATTGACATAACAAATATGAATCCTTACTACTTTATATATATATATAAAACAATGTAGAGTATGAAAATCGTTAAAAACAGAATGGTAAAAGCAATGTTACCTATCTCAAGTTGTTGAATATTTCAGGATATACGTTATTGGTAACATTTGTAGTGCTTGACACTACAAAAAAAATACTGATTAGCGACGGACATTAGCGAGGGACTTGTTGTCCCTCGCAAAAACAGTCATTAGCGAGGGCTTAGAGCTGTCAATTTTTTTGTCATTAGCGAGGGAACTGTCCCTCGCTAATGACTGCCCTCGCTAATTCCCTCGCTAAATTTTACTTTTTCAGATGATGGGACTCAACGCAGGGGTTGGTAAAGGTGCAGAAATTAGCGAGGGACAGTTCCCTCGCTAATTCCCTCGCTAACGTTAACTTTTCAGATGATGAGACAGTTCCCTCGCTAATTCCTTCGCAAATTTTTTTCTTTTTTCCTTTATATCCGTTTACACCCTCACTCTTCTTTCTCACTCACTCGCTCACTCACTCACTCACTCACTCACTCACTCTTCACCATTCCTCTTCCCTTCCTCTTCCCCCTTCCACTTCCTCTCACACCCTTCTTCTCTCTTCACTCTTCCAACACCACCACCACCACCATCACCACCACCTCCTCTCACACTCTTCTTCTCTCTTCACTCTTCCAACACCACCACCACCACATACCTCCTACCACTCTCACTCACTCTCTCTTACTCTTCACCACCACCAACCCACCACCCCACCACCACCACTCTCACTCTTCTCTCTCTCTCTCTCTCTCTCTCTCTCTCTCTCTCTCTCTCTTCTCTCTTCTCTCTTCTCTCTCTCTCTCTCTCTCTCTCTCTCTCTCTCTCTCTCTCTCTCTCTCTCTCTCTCTCTCTTTCTCCCTTACTCTTCTCCTTCTCTCTACTCTAAACCACCCATCACCACCACCACGCCACCACCACCACACATCACCACACATCACCACAAAAATTAATAATATAATATAATATTAATTTTTGAAAACTGCAGTCATTAGCGAGGGCAAAAGCCGTCGCTAATTCCTGCGCATTTACCAACCCCTGCAACTGAGTCCCATCACCTGAAAAGCTGCAGTCATTAGCGAGGGAAGTAGCGACGGCATAGTCCCTCGCTAATTAGCGAGGGATCCAACTTCCCTCGCTAATCCCATTTGCGAGGAGGGAATTAGCGAGGGAACCAGTCCCTCGCTAAGTCCCTCGCAAATGACCATTAGTGAGGGAATCAGGTCATTTTGCGAGGGAACTGTCCCTCGCTAATGACTAGTTTTTTTGTAGTGTGAGTTGTCATCTACAACCAAAACCTTAAGTCCTTGTTTGGATGTTACCCTTGAAAATGCTACATATAATTGACCATGTGAAAATGCATGGCTAGGCAAAAATTGGCCAACATTGTAGAGACTGTCCTTGGCTTTTATTTATTGTCATAGCAAATGACAATGATAATGGGAATTGCCTACATTGGAACTTGAAAGGAATACGAACATCAAGAAACACCACCATGAATGACAATGTATTGCTAAATATCTCTTTACGTTGGAGCTTGAAAGGAGTATGTATTAGTGGGTATGAATTGAACTTTTGCATCAAGAAACACCATCTCAATGCTTTGGATTTCTTGGGGTGAATTTTTTACTGGGACATTCCATAGGTTAATGACTCTGACCTTGAGCTTCCGGTCGAATCTACCAGCAACGATATCACCAATGAGGGCACATTTGGTTGCCATGCTGCATATAATGAGATTAACAAACAATGGAAAATAATTAGTTATTAACAAATGGAAGACAAGAAAAGGTTGGATTTAGTAATTTCCTATATATTTAGTTTAAATAGATCAACATTAATAAAAAAACGTTGACTGTATATGGATTCTAAATATTTTCAGAAGAGATGTGATAGAGGTTTATTGTTGATTTGGAAAGTGGTTATAGAAGTTAAATGAGAAGAAAATGTAGCTTTAGAAAGTGGTGTACCTTGGAGGTAGGGTTCTATCGATGAGTTTGAGTGATGAAGATAGTTGGTTTGAGTGGAGAGGTTCATCAGACTACATAGTCTGCTATTTATAGAGGCTGTGAAGTTAAGACCAAGGCCAAAACAATAGTAAATTTGTGTGCCAAGAAAACTTTAAGAAACCATCTAGGGAAAAAAAATTGGTAAAGAAAAGTTGTGGCCAAGATATTTTTGGTAAAGAAAAGTTTTGCCTTGTTTGTTATCTGGAATAAAAGATTGGTTTTTGGTTGTGTAATATTTGGTCACATTCTAGGGGGAATATTTTAAAAATTGTTAAAACAACACGCTATGTGAGTTGATGAAACAATCAAATAATTTTAATGTTAAATTGGCACCATACTCATTGAGGATATATTTTTTTAATAAGGCACTATATTGGTTTCCTGTTTAAATAATTTTTGCATGCAATTTTTAACGCCAACATATATTATTTTAAAGCAATATGGGCCAACTGGATTCATGTAAATTGAAAGCGCGTGAGATATGTATACGAGTTTGACTTTTTCATTTGCTTCATTGGGAGTTTCATTGTATAAAAAATAAACACATAAGCCACGTTGGTGTCATAATAGTGAAGCGGTTCACTACAACAGTAAAAGGCATCAGGGGCGCTTTTTTTAATCTATTAGGGGCGCTTTCGGACGCCCCTAAATCTGGCGCTGCTGTTGCTAAACCTTTTACAGGAGCGCCCAACAAGCGCCTCTAATTATTAGGCAATAGGGGCGCTCGAAGCTAAAAGCGCCCCTGTTGGTCTTGGCGCGTTTGAGAATCAGGGGCGCTTGCAGCTAAAAGCGCCCCTGTTGGTTTTGGCGCGTTTGAGAATCAGGGGCGCTTGCAGCTAAAAGCGCCCCTGTTGGTCGCCCCTGATTCTATGTTTTTTTTTTAAAATATTATTTTCTGTTTCTCGTATATCCAATATTTTGCATCAACCAACAACTGCGAATATCATAATCTGCATAAACCAGAAACAGAAACAGAACCAGAACCAATAACGATCAATATCAACTCAACAACCAAATAAATTTCAAATGAACTAACCAATTACAAATTAAATTCCATAAATCAACTAACCAATTTCAAATCAACCAACCAATATACCCATCTATTATATACATACATAAATCATTAACCAAATTCTAAATGCCAACACAGACAACAAAGTGACAAACATGATGACATACAATGAGAAACCAAGAACCATATGACATATTCGCGTAAATGGGATTTCTGTCTTTGGCACTTGATGTATGCATAGATTCAGCTACAAGAGTCACCCCACTATTTTGCATTTTACTCTGATCATCGTGGGATTTTGTATAGAACGTGTACCCGTTTTATAGATAACTAGTGTAAGAGAATACATGTATATTTGGACCTTTTGCTAACCATCTCAATCTTTCGGAAATCGAGGTAGGATTTGAAACAAACTCAATATCAATTTGATCTTTTAGCCATAGTATGAAACTCCGATTGTGTTCTTTTTTTAACCAGACTTGATTCTTAGATGGGTGATCACTCTTAAGAATCTCCATGTGTTTGGCAACATATGAATCAACCTGACTATCATTGTGCAGAACATATAAGTGTGCTTGCTCTAGTTCTTTCCTGGATACCCTCACTAATTTCCTTCCTGTCATCCCTTTACAAACGCTTCTTGTGTGACGCACCCTTGGCAGCCCAATAGAATATTCAACACTAGATAGATAGTCGGTGGAGAACTCAATAGCTTCTTCAACTATGTAGCGCTCAGCAATGCAACCCTCAGGTCGTGATCGGTTTTTAACATATCCTTTTAATATCTTCATGTATCTCTCAAATGGGTACATCCATCTCATGTAACATGGGCCACACAACTGTGTCTCTCTAACCAGATGAACTATTAAATGAATCATTATGTCAAAGAATGAAGGCGGAAAAAACATCTCAAGCTCACATAAAGTCACAGTAATTGATCTTTGTAGAGCTGGCAACTTTCCAGGGTCAATCACTCTACTACAAATCGCCTTAAAGAAGAAACAAAGTTTAGTTATGGCCTGACGCACTTTGTTGGGCATAATGGATCGTATACCAATGGGTAGCAAATTCTCCATGAGAACATGACAATCATGAGACTTTAGAGACTTTAACTTGAGGTCTTTCATCGATACAAGGTTGGTAACATTTGAAGAGTACCCCTCTGGAACTTTAACTCCATGAAGAAACTTACAAAAGATGGTTTTCTCTTTTCTAGATAGAGTATGAGCTGCCGGAGGTAGATATGTACGTGTACCCTTCTTTATCGGACCCAATTCGGGTCTCAACCCCATACTAACCAAATCCAATCTTGTGTTGATGGTATCTTTAGTCTTCCCTGGCATATTGAGTAAGGTACCAATGACACTTTCGAATACATTTTTTTCAACATGCATCACATCAATGAAATGTCTTACGTGTAATGATTTCCAGTAGGGCAACTCAAAGAAAATCGACTTTTTCTTCCACCCTCGTTTGGCAAGCTCTCCTGCAAAAGGCTTCCCAAACTTAATGTTCAAATCTTTCACCTTTTCAAATAGTTGTTCACCGGTCAAAGGCGGGGGAGCTTTACGAGTTTCTGAATTCCCATTGAATGCCTTTCTCCTCACCCGATATTGATGAGTTGGAGGCAAAAATCTCCGATGGCCAAGATATATATTCTTCTTACCATGTTCCAACCACATCCAATCTGTATTATCTTCACATATAGGACATGCACACTGACCTTTGTTACTATACCCAGATAGATTACCGTACGCTGGAAAGTCATTAATGGTGCCAAAAATCATAGCCTTCAGAATGAAACTTTCTTCTCTGAACCCATCATACACCTCTACCCCAATCTCCCACATTTGCTTCAAGTCTTCTATTAAAGGAGCCAAGTATACGTCAATATCATTTCCTGGTTGTTTGGGGCCAGAAATTAACAAAGACAACATCATATACTTTCGTTTCATGCAAAGCCATGGAGGTAAGTTATAGATCGCCAAAATCACAGGCCATGTACTATGGGAGCTACTCTGGATACCGTGCGGGTTAAATCCATCAGCAGACAATGCAAGGCGTAGGTTTCTTGGGTCATGCCCAAAATCAGGATAATCAATATCAAGCTTTTTCCACTGCGGAGAATCCGCCGGGTGTCGTAGCATGCCATCTTTAATCCTTTCATCATCATGCCAAGTCAACAGTTTTGCATCTTCCGAACTATGGTACATACGCCTAAATCGAGGAATTATGGGAAAATACCACAATACCTTTTCTGGAGCAGAGTCTTTCTTCTTATACCGCGGTGCATTACATTTAGGGCACGACTTTAGCAATGCATGTTCATTCCGAAATAAAATGCAATCATTCGGACAAGCATGTATCTTCTCAAAGTTCAAACCAATGGTGCCTAACATTTGTTTTGCATCATACGTCCGAGAAGGGAGAACATTGTCTTCCGGCAACATATCTTTCAATAGCGCGAGTAATTCCGTAAAGCTCTTATCCGTCCATCCGTGGCAAGTTTTCAAGTTAAAAAGCTTTATCACAGCCGATAACTTTGTGAATTCAGTACAGCCCGCATACAACGGTGTCTCCGCATCGGTTATCAACTTCTCAAACATTTGAGGAGAATCATTAAGATCGTCTTCAACCGCCTTTGCCATCTCTTCAAATTGGTCGCCATCAAATGTTTCAGGATAATCAACCGGATCACATCTCTGAGTACTATTATCCATATTTGAAGGTTCACCTCTTTTCTCACCGTGCATTGTCCAACAAATATAACTTTGATCGATTCCATTGGCCTTTAAATGTCTTCCCAACTCAACCGCAGTAACTCGATTGGCGTAACAACATCTTAAACAAGGACACTTGAACTTACTAGAAGTTCCTAAACGTCGAACAGCAAAGTTCACAAAATATTCCACTCCATCGGCATATTCTTTCGACAGACGATTGGCAGACATCTACTTTCTATCCATATTAGACCGAAATTTAATATAAATTCCTGATAAGAGAACTTAAATATGTTATAGGTGAAAAACAGACAGAGTACAATGTTTAAAAGTTTTTCAATTCATATCCAAAAAAAACAAACAAACTTTCTTTTTTAAAAGTTTTTCAATTCCTCTCCCTATTTTCCCAAGCTATATTTCCTATTCTATTCTTATTCTTATTCTTGGTCCTTTGGTAAAGCCAAAGGAACCAAATTTTAGTCTTCTATTAGCAATACAAAAAATCAAGCAAATTCAAAATGATTGAACATTATCGATAACATCCCCAACAACAGTTTTATTCCAAATATGTACAAAAATATCAAAAACAAGAGAACAACAAAAGTACCTGAAAAGGGGGAAGCAACAACAAACCAGAGAGATGAAACGAACGTGAACCAGAGAGCTAAGAGAGATCAACCAGAGAGAGCGCACGAGAGAGATCAACGAGAGCCTGTTCCAATAAATAAATTAGCTAAGACTTTTCTCATTCATTTGGTTATTTTTACAAGTGTCTCCAAGAGACTATATGCAAATAAGATAAAAGGCTTAAGGACTAAAAAGTGAACTGAACAACAACTAAAAATAAAGATCCAACTTATTAAAATTCTACACATTTTTTGACAAACCAAAAAAAAATTAATCATTCAAAATACTCTATCATTATCTATAAAGGGTGCATCACGGGCGCTTTTTAAAAAGCGCCCCTAAAGGGTGCGCCCTCTTTCTACAGTTTTGTTGTAGTGTATTGTCCAAAAGGATTGAAATAATTTTAATCAAAGTCAATACTCATTTCTGTGGCGAATAAATGTATTCAATATATTAAAACTTCTGTGGTCAAAAAATATGTATTCAATATATTAAAATTTTAGAGTAAAATATTTGATCAAGACTATAATATAAAAATAGTAGCATTGTAATCCTTTTTTTAGATAAGTAAAATATATCACAATTAAAGCACCATTTTCTAATCCTCTAGGAAGGGTTGAAGGGACATCCAATCATGTAGAAGAGCATAATAATGTGACAAAAATACATCATAGTCATAGTTTATACATTCAAAAACATCCAGGCACTCAGGCCACACCTATTTACAATTACACCTATACTGTTTTTCATTACAATTGCAATACAACGGAGCTCACCAAAATGCCCAACTACCACAGATATAAGGGAAACGTTGTCCACTTGATATGCATTTTCAAAAATTGCTACTATATATGACCCTCTTTATTTAGTTGATTAACAGCTGCTAAGTACAGTTGAAAATAGTACTGCATTCAAAAAAAAAATTAAGCAACATTCAGCAACTTATATAACTATATAGTAATGTTGTATCCAAAAACTTGTAATGTTTTGCTCATTTTAGTAAACTTTTCCAGCAACATAAATATCCAAAAACTAGATAGGGAAAACTTGTAAACTTTTCCAGCAACATAAATATCCAAATATTACTTCAACATTCAGCAACATATATATAACTATATATAAATATCAAGAAAAAAAAAACAAGACAAAAAATTCGTAATGTGGGCTGCGAAAGGAGAAAGGAAAAGGAACCTTAGGCTGGGCTGCGACAGCGAACCGAGATTGCGCGTTTGACAGCGAACAGAGACAGCGAACAGCGAACAGAGGTGGTGGCCGCCGCGTCTGAGAGCTGAGAAAGGGGAGGCACGCCGTTTGGGGAAAGAGATTGCGCCGTTTGGGTGAGAAGGTTTCGCAGATGGTGGTGGGGAGAGATGGTCGTTTGGGGAGAGAGGGGTTCGCAGATGGTGGTGGTGATGGAGCTGTGCGCCGCGGTTACTTTGGGGAGAGAGATAGAGGGGGAAAGAGATATGGGTGCTGTGAGTGAGAGGGAATAGGAAAGGGGATCTGAGGGGAGGTATAACGCGAAAATTAAAAACAGGGAATTGGGGGCGCTCGTGGAAAGCGCCCCTGTAGGTGCACGCGAAAATTATAGACAGGGAATTGGGGGCGCTCGTGGAAAGCGCCCCTGTAGGTGCACGCGAAAATTAAAAACAGGGAATTGGGGGCGCTCGTGGAAAGCGCCCTTGTAGGTGCACGCGTAAATTAAAAACAGGGAATTGGGGGCGCTCGTAAAAAGCGCCCCTGTTGGTGGATCCGGTTTTAGGCATCAGGGGCGCTTGTTAAAAAGCGCCCCTAAAGGCCCTGTGTATGTTGAGCATGAGAGGCGCTTTTTAAAAAGCGCCCCTGATGCTCAAAATACGCAGGGCCTTTAGGGGCGCTTTGTAACAAGCGCCCCTAAAGGCCCTGCGTATTTGAGCATCAGGGACGCTTTTTAAAAAGCGCCCCTAAAGGGTGCGTCCTTTATTTACAGTTTTGTTGTAGTGGTTGTAGAAAGTTTTTTTTTGATAAGCAATGTTAGTGGGGGTGGGGGAAATGTTAGTTTACTGGGTTTGAACCCGGGACCTCCTTCTTGCACTCATTTGGTATCCCTTAGCTCGCCAACTGAGCTACCTTCTTGGGATAAGAAAGCGGTTGTAGAAAGTTGATGTCCTTGTATAAGAAAAAGGTTTTATGCATATGCATTTAAAGTCAAAAAAGAGTTGAAATGCTATAATGCAAATTAGAAAAAGGCAACAACTTTGTCAATGTACGTTAAGTGTGAACGCTAACAACTTTGTCAACGTAGGCAGCACCATTTTCTTTGCTGTAAGGTAGTAACGAGTGAAAATACTTAAGCAATATAGACATTTAGGTACCTACTACTGTAAATTGGTGCGAATTTCATGTCTGAGTTTGCATGGTTTTTTCGTTTGCCGCTGAAAATTTGGAGAATTTCACGTAAAACCTTGCATGCATGGCAAAGTGGCCGCCCAATTGGACGCAAATGCATCTAGGATTAATAAGAAGAGATACATCATACAAGGTTTAACATGTCAGCTTTAATTTAAGTAGCTTTCTTATCGGATCAAAACTAAAAATTACACAAATCTAAGCGGGCCCTTAAACAACTTTATCATCTGATGGTACCTAAAAATAACACTATTTCATTGTCCAACTAGGAAATACAAAACTATAGACATCCCATTCAACCACTAAATTTACCCAATAGATTTATCAATGTATGCCCAGAATCAAGTAAGTTGAACTCACAGACCTACAATGATGTATGGCACTTTCCCTTCTATCAATGTACCTTACCTAGAAAGGCAGAATAATAATTAAAAGATATACAAAAGAATGAACATGAATATGAAAATAGTATGAAGCACACTATAAGTTAAAGCAAAGGAAAATGTTCAAAGCTAATAGTCAATGATAATCTGTCCCAAAAACATTAAAGGACCACTTCTGAAATATGAAGTGCTAATTCAACTAAATGAAAAATATGTATGTGAAATATGAAGTCATTAACCCACAACAATATTATTAGACAAACAGGTACTGATTTTCAATGTTCAACTACAATTTAATTATTAAACCCAAAGGCATAGCCGATTGCATTGGACATACCTTTGTTATTCTCTATGAGCATGGATAACTTCAACCAATCGGTTCTGCAACTACTGGCTCACATGGTGCTCAAATCAACACACAAACACATTTGGATTCGATACTTGGGCCATCAACCAATAACTTGCAACCCACAGTGTTGTTGACTACGTCTACAAGAACTCAACATCTTACTGTTTAGGGAAGACGAGATCAATAGATCCCACTGTGTCCTCCAAGTGAAAATGGCCACATTCTTCTAATAATAGACCAGTGTGAAAGTCTATCTCAAGAGGAAGATAAGTGTTTCAGATGGAAGTTAGGCTAGTAGGATATTTGTGCAACTTATGTGTTTTAATGTTCTATACTCCCTCCGTTCCTTTTCTTTTGATGTTTTAGCATATGCACAAGGAATAAAAAAACAATAAGTAGATAAAATATAGACTAAAATACCCTTATTTATCATCTTTGTTTTTGATAATTTTACTTGGGTAAACACAATAAAATAATTTTAAAAAATAGAGCCATCAATATACTTTCCCACGGTAATGATAAAATTTCCAAAATGGAAACTGAGCCATCAATTTACTTTCATAAGGCTTTGTTAAAGTAATTAAAAAAAGTGGAGCCATCAATATACTTTCCCATGGTAATGATAAAATTTCCAAAATGGAAGCTGAGCCATCAATTTACTTTCATAAAATTGCCACCCTATATTTTCCACCATAATATGCAATGCTAAAATTTCCCACCTTAGCTAAGCTTTTAAGTTTTTAAAATCCCCCCAAAATTGTTGATGAAAGGTGACCTTTAGTGTCTTTGTAAGTCAAAGATGACAACAAGGAAAGATGAAATGTTAGGAATAGACTTGAATGTGGATGCCACAGAATTTCCAAACTTGAGTCTTCAACCCTTTCTTCCACTTCTCATTCTTAAAACTGAATGTTTACTTTGGTTAATATAAGAGGAGAGGCTTTGTTTTTACAATAACATAACTCTTGTGATAATTGCAACATCGAGGATAGTGTAATTCCTCTTGGAAACTCAACATAACATAAATATTTAGGAGAGGTAAATAGTATTGGTAGGCTATGGCTTATGTTACTAAGCCATTTGCTTAGTAATTCTTACTAAATTGTTACTAGCCATTGGATTGACAAAATTTCAATGAAATTCAATCTAATGGCTAGTTTTTAGTAGGGGTAATTGTGTCCTATCCAATTTTTCTGGTTTTAATTAAATTAAATTAATATAATAAATGTTCCCTTTTTTAGGGATATTAAAACAAAAACATTTATTAAGCCTTGATTTTCTCTTCCAAATTATCTTCTCTCTCACACTGTCACAATTTTATGCTTTACGTTATATTCATCTTTTATTTTTCGTTTTCTTCTTCTTCTTCTTCTTCTTCTTCTTCTTCTTCTTCTTCTTTTTCTTCATGTTACATATATATTTCTTTATTTTTCACGCAACTGAAGACTAAAATACGCACTCACGCCAAAAAATAAGACGCCCACGGGTGTTTAAAAAACGGACTCCGTTTGATCCACGCCATTGAAGCACGCCATTTATCATGTCTCGTTATGATGTTGATGAACATGGGACTAAAATCAGTTTTTCATCGTTACTTGCACGTAAGTCCTTTCTTCTTCATTTGTAATTTGCATGTACTCTCCCAATCACGCCTTTGAGAGAACATTTAGGACCAACTACTCAATCTTGATATATTCTGTGATTTCCACTAACCGAAGTCATATTTTTATTTGGTTAGATCGTACTAACCGAAGTTATCTTATTCCCTGGCTACAATAGGACTAACCGAAATTATGTTTTTCCCTGGCTAGAACTGTAGTAACCGAAGTTATGCTATTTCATGGCTAGAATTGGACTAACCGATATTATGTTATATCCTGGCTAGAAACCTACTAACCAAAGTTATGTTATCCCCTGGCTATTATTGGACTAACCAAAGATATGTTATTCCCTGTCTATAATTCCTCTAACCGAAGTTATTTTATCCTTTGGTTAGAATTGTACTAACCGACGTTATATTATTTCCTGGCTAGAATTCCACTAACCGAAGTCATGTTATTCAATGGTTAATGTCTATTAACAAATGTTCCGTACTCATGTGGTCTTTTTTTTGTTGCAGTACAGGGTTGTCAGCATCAGCATGAAAATCAAACCGACATGATTGTCTTAGATGCACAAAGTATTATTGATTGCTTTTTATTTTATTTGAATAATTTATTATTGATTAATTTATTACCAAAATCCCATGATTAATGGTTACTAAAACTGCTCCTTAATTTTTGTTATTGATACGTTTTTTTTTCCACAAAAAGTGCTAGTCATTAACTCCGAATCATGCAATTATTTAAAGCCTTTTTTATTTAATATATTAAATTACTACTATAACCCTTTAGTAATTGTTACTAAGCTACTAGCTTAGTAGCATAAGTCAGACTCGTATTGGTATATGTGTTTATTAAAAATTTAATTGTCATTGTTTATTGATTTATTAAGGGCGTTGTTGGAAAAAATGGTTAAAACAGCATTAGGGTTATAAAACATCAAAAGTTTTGGAACAAAGTTTAGAGACTAAAACATCAAAAGAAAAGGAACGGATGGAGTATACAACATGATGGTATGAATCACATTTTGGATGTGATGAAACCAAAACCCATACCTTAAGATGATTCTAAGCCTGTCCGCCAACTCTTCATTGAGATAGCTACTAATGCTTTTAGCCTCCATTCAATGCAAAGGAACCTAGGACGAACAAGAAAATTACTTACCAACAAACAAAAATCACAAGGATCTCAATGAAAATTCCATATGTCATTAGCACAAACCTATTCACCAAGTAGCCGATAAACCATGTCAACCATTCATTAAAATAGTATCATACCAGGCTAAGAGCCCAAATGAAGATAATGGCTGCAACCATGCTTGTTGTTGTGAGAAAAGGTGTGCAAGAATACACAGTCTTTAACAAGTAATATAATGAAAGTAGAGATCGTACCCAGAGGGATTGGATTAATTTTGAAAGTTTAAAATGGTAATAAAACTAGTGAGAAGTAGAAATCAAAAATAAAATATGATTGGTGTGTGTGAAGCACGATTTAAAGTAAACAAGATAGAAATTAATTATAAATCAGTTAAGAGAAATAGTTGAAATGCCCGTTACTAAGTAATTTACTTTTAATAGTAATTATGATATAGGTGATGCTGGGGCAATTAAATGCTGGGGCAATTTTTGCTAACAGATAGCTTCGGCAATGAATTGCAACTGCAATGCATTGCTCCTGCAATGAGTGTTGTAGCAAGTGATGCGTGCTTTTCAGCAACTAACGTCAGGGTTTCATTATAAGTCTCATGTCTAAGCTCTAAATAAGTTCACCCCTGTATATGAAGTCCCCACAGTATCACCTTATGGACTATACTATCCTATGTCTAGGTATTAGTATGGTTTTAACAAAGTTTCCTTCTATTAAAACACTTACCCATATTAGTTCTTGAGTTCAAATCACAAACCATGTCTGTATTCGTGACCCTACTCATTCTAAGTGATCAACCTTAAAATAAGTTTGAAAGAATTATAGTACAAGAACTAAATTGCAAGCATTAATATAACATAATACTATTTAAAGATTCATTACGAAGTTAAGGCATCTCAACTAATGTATTCAGTTCATACTTGACATAACTAAGCTCAGATAAATGTCATATTCATATGATTGAAAATACAAAGGAAGGAAAATAAGATAGAAATTAAACAATTGAAGTTCCTTTGGATATTCTGCCTAGTAGTGCTGGAGCAATGAAACAACAATACAATATGGTAAAAAGTAGAGAGAGAAGTTATTAATTTCTTTCTCTCATTCGAACCAAAATATTATATCTAAGACTACTTCCTAAAATTTGAGATGTTTTGGAATGAAGATGAGGGGATGTATTTATAGGCTTCTTTGGAGGTTGCTTTAGCACCAAGGTTACCTTGAGATGAAGTTAGGGTTTCCTTATTTTAATTTTATCTCCAAAGCTTCCAAGTGATCACCCAACATGTTGAGAGAAGAGGTCCATTGATGAGAGGCAAGTGTAAATTAGATGGGTGACTCTTGTGGGCTATGGAGTCTATGGTAGGTGCCGAACTTCTCCCACATGGCCACTTGCCTTACTTTTGACACATCATGACGTCATCACTAGGATGCCGGGGAATTCTGTATTGTGAAGATTGCTGGGGAAATTTATGCTGGTAGCAATGTTGGGGCAATGCTTCTGCTTCTATTGCTGGGGCACCTATTGCCGGGGCAATTGAACAAACACATAAAATACCACAATTCATATAAAATAGTCATGAAGTGTGTCTAAACCTTTCTTAACTCTAAAATTTGTATTTCTTTTGTATTTCTTTATTTAACAAAATATTATTACTGAGATTCTCACAATTATTTAGATTTGAAAGCGTAAATAACTCTATATAAAGTAGAGTTATCACACCCCAAAACTTAAACCATTGATTGTCCTCAAGTAATGACACTTGAACAAGGCAACAAGTCTATAACAAAAAGGGTTTTGATTCTTTTCAGAAAATCAGATCAGCTAGACATAAAAAAACATGTCTTTTCAATAAGTGCACTTCTAGAACTTTTGTGTTTGGATTTTTCAAAGAAATTCATAGCCATAAGCTCTTCTCAACATTCAAGGTTATTGCTACCCATTTATGTGAGTGTGTGCTTCACTGAACTCAGATTGGTTCTTAAATAATTTTAAAAAATTCACTTTGCTTTGGATAGAAAAAGTTTGCGTTTGATTAAGCCAAAAGATTTTTCAAAAGATAGAATAGGCTAACAATTCCGTCAGAGTAATGGGGGGCTTCAAAGCACAACAAAGGGTCTTGGATTAAGTATTTCAAATTCAGGGTCAGTGCTAATCTTTTTGGGGGCCACTTGGTTGCTGGAGCATTTATTGTTGGGGCAATTGATTACTCCTGCAATAGGAACTATTCTGAAGAGAATTTAGCTATATTGTTCTCCTTACTGACCCCCTTTTTGCATTTCTTTTTTCTTTTTCATTTTGATCTTTTTATCATGCATTTTTTTTGGAACGGGTACGGCTTTTGTTTTGGAAAAAATAGCTTTACATGATTTTGCTCTTTTTTTTGTAGTAGTTCACAAGCCTAATTGCACTGTCTTTCCTCTCATTCTCATACTTAGCCTTAGTATCATCGATGCACCCTCAAACTTAATTCTTTATGCTATTCTATATTTTTAGTAAAAATTTAGCAATTGATCTTGGTTCACTATTGCTATCCCTTGCTTAGTGAATTTTCTTAACTAGCTAAATTCTTTTCTAAGCTCAGTTGCTATAGTGTAAAAGTAGAAATAACATTGATCATTTTGCTTAGAACTCACGCTACTTTTCAAACAAATTCTGATTTTCAAAAATTCTTTCAAAAAGGCACTTTTTTCTTCCTTTCTTTTGCAAAAATTGTTTAGCTGATCATGCTTCTGAAATTTGTAACCCACAAATATAAACAATTTATAACTAACAACATGTATCATATATATATTATAACATATAGCAGGTTTCACAAAATATTCAAAATAGGTCACAAAATATTAGTCCTCCCATCCAACTTAAAAATCAGCAGTGTCCTCACTACTTAAATTAAGGGGGAACCAAACAAAACACCTACATATGTTATGGTCACATAATATAAAAGTTAGTTTATACAAAAGACATATAACAACTTTTAAATAAAAGTGTTACTGCTTAGGAGTTCCAATCCTTAGCCTACTGCTTGCCCTTATTGGAGCAAGCTTGATCCTCTTCTTTTTCTTCTGAGCTCCTTCAGGGCTGGCTGCTTCTTCAACAGTTGCAGGGGGCATCACCAGCTTTTGGCTCTTTAGCAGCATTAGTGGTAGTGTCAACAGGGGCATTGGCAGTAGCTTCCTTATGTGTGATTTTGGCTAGCTATTCTCTTCTGATTTCAGCTAATGTCTCCATCACCAGCCTCTTTGAAGCTTCTGCCTGGGCAGGGTCTACTGTTGTTGCTGCCTTGGTTGCTCTAGCATCAGGCTCTGTTTGCATTGCAGGGGCATCAGGTGCTGTCCCCATTGCTGGGGCATCTGTTGCCTTCTCCATTGCTGGAGCATCCACATCTTTATCCATTGCTGGAGCAATGGTTTCAGTTGTTGGCATTTCCTTCTGCAAAGATTTTTCTTCAAACTGTTCCTCTTCATTCACTCCTTCCTCATGACCAGTCTCCTCTTCAGATACCTCCTCTTCTTCAGCTTCGTGGATATATTGGAGTTTTCTCTTTGTACCTGCATGTTGAAAGTTAGAAACAGATGTTGCAGCTTTAGATGCTGCAACAATAACAGAGTTTTCAAGAGGGGTTTCTGTTGTTGGAATTTCTGGTTCAAGTGTTTCTTTAATGGGTGATGAAACAGGTTGTTTTTCTTGTTCTTTGGTGGTGATTTTGTTGGTGGTGGTGAATTTGTGGTTTGTGAAATGTGTGGCGGTTGGGTTGGTGTTTTGGCTTGTGTTGGAGAGGGTTGAGGTGGAGTGATGTTTTGGGTTGGTGATGGTGGTTGTTGGGGGAGTTTTGATGATTGTGTTGGTTTTGTTGGGGTTGTGTATTTTTTTCTTGGGGCCTCCTCCATGACAATCTCTTCAGCAGCTTCACTTCCTGCACTCTTCCTCCTCACTTGTTTCTTCCAAATCCTCAGAACTTAGGATTGGTTCTTCTTCTATTACTTTCTACTTCCCTTTTCCCTTCTTCTGCTGTTGCTGTTTCTTGACAGCTTTGCCTTTTCTATCTTCCTCATTTTCTTCCTCTTCTTCTTCCACTTTCTCTTCCTCAAGTACCCAATTTGGAAATATTGGTGGAGGCATGTTACAGTATCCTTTGGTTAGTTTGTTGAATATGATGGTCTCCCATTCAATATGTTCTTCCATGAATTTCCACACAGCTCGTTGCTGGAGCAATGATTGCTGGGGCAATGAGTTGCTGGAAGTCTCCTTTGGCAACTTGCTCCTTTCTTTGAAGTTTGCAGACAATGGATTTTGTGGGAACTTTCTCAGTTCATCCTTTTCAATAGTAACCTCAGTATTGATGCACAGACTAGTGATTAGGCAAGGGAAGAACAGATATCCAGTTTTCTTTATCTTGCATGCCATAATCTCTTCAGCAATTACCCTCCCCACATCTATATTAGTTTCTGTCATGATTGAATCCAGTACAATCATTTTTTCCTTCTTTATTGAAGATGTGTGTGATGTGGGCAGCAGTGAGTGTGTAACAAATAGGTGCCAATTTCCTACTTTACTTCCAAGATAACTACTCTTCATTGTATACTCTGTTGCTGTAAAACTCTCCCAGACAACATCACTAACAGCAATCCTAAATTTGACTTTGTTCATTTCTTTCTTTCCATAATTTATTTTTTGTTTTCAAATGCAGGCCCATTATAACCCAGTGTGTATTCATCATTTATCACTCTAGGTTCAAAATGGACTTTTTTGTCTCTAACTATGGAATAGTAAAGGGGCTTACCTCCTTTTTGATTAGCAATTCCAGCGTAGAACTCACGAACAATCTGTTCGGGCAGTAGGATCCTCTGTGTTTGACGAACGTATCCGAGCCCAAGTTCTTGACTGTTGAAAGGAATGAGGGAGATGCGTCTGTAAATTTGAAACCTCTCTCAGCAAGACATTCCCTATTCCAGAATTTTAGCCCTTCCTTGCTAGGAGCAATTGCTGTTTTCCTCGTTACAGGGCTAGATGCCTCTGCAACGGATGATTTTCCTGTTGTTTTCTTTGCTGTCTGTTTCTTCACCATGATGGATTCCTGGAAAATGTTAGGGTTTGAAAGGTTGAAGATGAATGTGTGATTTCCAGAGAGTGGGAGAGTTTTGAAATGGTAACGGTAATGTTGTGGGTGTAATGAGGTGGTTTAATTTTTACGGAATGTGGTGATTTAGTGGAGGATTAGGTGGTGAGATGGGATTTTGATGTCACTAATAACTCATTTGTGCACACATGCAGAGTGACACGTGGGTAGTGAGGTGTTTCAAATAAAAAACTGTATTCCTGTATGTTCTGAGGTTGGGACAAGTTTTTACTTAAAATTGCTCTTTCATTGCTAGAGCAGTGATTGCTCCTTTATTGCTGGGCCAATGGATCTCCTGGCATTGCTGGGGCAATGGATGCACCAGCAATGCTTCAGCTGTAAATTCAAAAACACGTTAAACAAACAATTTAGTTATTAAATCAACAATTCATGGGTTGCCTCCCAGAAAGCACTTGAATTAATAGTGTTTCAGCCTGACTATCTCTTTTACTTCAGAGATTTTTGAAATGGGTGATGACTTTGTCTCTCACCACATGTTCACCGTAGTACATTTTCACTCTTTGACCATTAACCTTGAAGGTAGTGTTGAATTTTTCATTAAATAGGTCCACAACACCATGAGGGTAGACTTTCAACAGTTTGAATGGTCCTGACCACCTTGATTTGAATTTCCCAAAGAATAATTTCAATTTAGGATTGTAGAGCAATACTTGTTCTCCTTCAATTAATTCCTTTCTTTGGATTTTCTGGTCATGTCATGCTTTTGTCTTGGCTTTGTAGATTTCAGCACTTTCATAAGCAAAATGCCTAATTTCTTCAAGCTCATTGAGTTGTAAAAGTCTGGATGTACCTGCTTGATCAAAATTGAAATTGAGCTTTTTGAGTACCCAATATGACTTGTGTAGGGTGGCATTCCCATACACTAGTCTGTAGGGTGACATTCCCAGGGGTGTCTTGAATGCTATTCTGTAGGCCCACAAGGCTTCATCCAAGTGTTATGACCAATCTTTCCTTGTAACTCCTACCATTTTTTCAAGTATTCTTTTGACCTCCCTATTGAATAATTCTGCCTGTCCACTTGTTTGAGGGTGGTAGGCAGTTGCAATCTTATGTTTCACCCCATACTTGGTTAGAAGATTATTGATCAGTTTGTTGCAGAAATGGGAACCTTCGTCACTTATGATTGCCCTTGGAGTGCCAAATCTAGTAAAAATATTTCTTTGTAAGAATTTACTCACATATTTGGCATCATTGTTTGGCAATGCTACAGCTTCTACCCATTTAGAAACATAGTCCACAGCTACCAAGATGTATAGATTTCCAAAGGATGGAGGAAATGGTCCCATGAAATCCATTTCCCAAACATCAAAGAGTTCTATCTCTAAGATATTGGTTAATGGCATTTCATGTTTATTTGAAATGTTTCCAGCCCTTTGACATCTATCACAGTTCTTGACCATCTGGTATGCATATTTGAATAATGTTGGTCAATAGTAACCTGATTGTAGCACTTTGGCTGTTGTTCTGGTGCTGCCAAAACGTCCACCATAAGGGGCAACATGGCAATGCTGCAGCACTGATTGCTGTTCTTCTTCTGCTAATCATCTTCTCATTATTTGGTATGGACATTTCTTGTAGAGAAAAGGATCATCCCAATAGTATTGTTTAACTATATGGAAAAATCTCCTTCTTTGTTGATAAGTCATGTTTACAGGTACTACTTTGCTTGCCAAAAAATTCACTATGACAGCAAACCAGTGTGCAACAGCATCAATTGCTCCAGCAATGGTTGCTCCTGCAACAGTTGTTGCTGAAATTGCTAATAATTTCTCATCTGGAAAGTTCTCTTTTATTTCTCCCTCTGTTGTACCTGCATAATCTCCTTCAAGTCTAGACAAATGGTCAGCTACTTGGTTCTCCACCCCCTTTTTGTCACGAATTTCAAGATCAAATTCTTGAAGGAGGAGAACCCATCTTATTAGCCTTGGTTTTGCATTTTTTTTTTGAAATTAAGTACTTAATGGCTGAGTGATCAGTATAAACAATTACTTTGGTGCCAACTAAGTAGGATCTAAACTTATCAAATGCAAAAAACACTGCTAATAATTCTTTTTCAGTCACGGTATAATTCAATTGAGCTTCAATCAGTGTTTTGCTAGCATAATATATAGAATGAAAAGTTTTATCATACATTTGCCCTAGGACTGCTCCCACAGCAAAATCACTAGCATCACACATCAGCTCAAATGATTTGCTCCAATCTGGTGTGACTATTATTGGTGCTGTCACCAATGCTTTCTTCAGCTTCTCAAATGCTTCTAGGCATGCTTCATCAAAGTTGAATTGTACATCATGTTGCAAAAGTTGACATAATGATTTTGAAATTTTTGAAAAGTCTTTGATGAATCTTCTGTAGAATCCTGCATGACCTAAGAAGCTTCTGATACCTTTGACTGTAGTTGGAGGGGCCAATTTGTCTATTACTTCAATATGTGCCTTATCTACTTTCAGCCTTTTCTTTGAAATTTTATGTCCTAGTACAATGCCTTTTTGAACCATGAAATGACACTTCTCCCAATTTAAAACCAAATTGGTTTCTTCACATCTGTTGAGAATTTCTTCCAAGTTTGCCAAACAATTCTGAAATGTCTCACAAAATACTGAGAAATCATCCATGAAAACCTTCATGGATTGTTCTATGAATTCTGAGAATATTGCCATCATACACATTTAGAATGTTGCTGGAGCATTACATAGTCCAAAGGGCATCCTTCTAAATGCAAATGTGCCATAAGGACATGTACAAGTTGTCTTTTGTTGGTCTTCAGGAACTATAGCAATTTGATTATAGCATGAATAGCTATCCAAAAAGCAATAAAATTCCTTACCAGCTAGTCTGTCCAGCATTTGATCTATAAATGGCAATGGGAAATGGTCCTTCTTTGTAGCTTTGTTGATCCTTCTGTAATCCATATAAATTCTCGAACCTGTGACAGTTCTGGTTGGTATCAACTCATTTTTTTCATTGGCTATTACTGTCACTCCACCCTTCTTTGGTACACATTGCACAAGGCTTACCCATGCACTATCTGAAATGGGATAGATTATGCCAGCATCCAACCATTTGATTATCTCCTTCTTCACCACCTCTTTCATTATTGGATTCAGCCTTCTCTGTCCTTCAATGCTGTTTTTGAAATTTTCTTCCAAAACAATGTTGTGCATACAGATGGAAGGACTGATTCCCTTTATGTCAGCCATTTGTCAACCTATTGTTTTCTTATGCTTCTTTAGGGTACTAATAAGATCATGCTCCTGCTTTTGAGATAAGTCAAAAGCAATGATCACTGGAACTGTATTATTTTCCCCTAAGAAAGCATACTTCGGATGCTGTGGCAATTCCTTAAGCTCAAGTTGAGGAGGTTTTTCAATTGAAGGAGCATTCTTTCTGAGGTTTGGGTCTTCAAGCTCTAAAGATTCATATTTTCTTGCCCAAAATTCTTTATAGTCAGTTCTTTCTGTACAACTTCTTCTTCCACAGATTTTTCATTTTCTGTCATTGCTCCAGCAATGGTTGCCAGAGCATTGTTCAAGTGATCATGTTCTCTATAGAATTGTTGTTGTATTGCTTGATCTAGAGAGGCAATCAAAAAACATTCTTCACCATCTTCATTAGGGTATCTGAGATTCAAAATGCTGAACTTGATCTCTTGATCAATAACTCTCATGGTCAACTCTCCCTTCTACACATCAATGAGTGTTTTGCCAGTAGCCAGAAATGGTCTTCCCAGAATGACTGGTACATCTTTATCTGCATCAAAATCAAGGATAACAAAATCTGCAAGAAACACAAATTTGTCAACTTTTATCAAAGCATCCTCTATGATCCCCTCAGGATAGGCTATTGACCTATCTGCTAGTTGAAGGGTCACAGTGGTAGGTCTGGCAGTTCCAATACCATGTTGTGTGAATATGGATTTAGGCATCAAGTTGATACTTGCACCTAAATCACATAATGCACGACCAGTATAAAATTTTCCAATTGAAAATGGTATAGTGAAATTGCCAGGATCCTTTAACTTCCTTGGAATTTTGCTCTACATGATCATGCTGCATTCCTTTGACATAGCTACTGTCTCAAATTCCCCCAATCTCCTTCTTTTTGTCAGCACATCTTTCATGGATTTGGCATAATTTGGCATTTGTTGGAGTTCTTCAACAAGGGGTGCATTGATGTGTAATTGCTTAAGTACCTCAAGGAACTTACCAAACTGTTTTTCTTCATGTGCCTTCTTCAACCTTTGTGGAAAAGGTGGAGGAGGATATTTTGGAATTAACCTTGGTGGTACATAAGCAGTTTCTGATGCTCCTGCATTGTATAATCTTGCATCAGTTGCTGGGGAATTCATTGCTCCTGCATTTGTTCCTGGTGCATCAGTTGTTGTTTTTTCTTTTCTATTTTTTTCATTTTTTTCTTTTTCTTCATTCTCTAACCCTTCAGTTTCATATGGTTCTGAGAGATCCTTTCCACTTCTCAAGGAAATTACTTTCACATGCTCCGCCCCTTGCTTTTGTGAGGTTGAGGCCTCTGTTGTGGAGGGTAGTGAACCATTTGGCCTCTGGTACAATGCTGTAGCCAATTGTCCCACCTGGTTTTCAAAATTTTTAAGTGATGCATCATGAGCTTGTCTTGCAGTTCTGGTTTCACTGATGAAAGCATCAGCTTTGCTCATATATGCTTTAAACATTGCTTCCAAAGAGTTATCATTTGCTGGTATAGGAGTTTTCTGAAAATTCTGAGATTGGAATCTTGGTGGAGCTGATGGTACTACAGCATTGGATGCTGCATCATTGCTGTTACTCCACTTGAAATTTGGGTGATTTCTCCAACCTGGATTATAGGTGTTAGAGTAAGGATTGTTGTTTTTGTTGTATCCCACATAGTTAACAGGAATAGGGTTGCTTGTGCATTCTTCATACAAGTGTCCTCCTCCACAGTATACACAACTGGCTGTCCCTGGGGGAGCTTGTTCTATTGCAGCAGCAGTGACCTCTGGCATTGCTCCAGCAATGGTTGCTGGGGCATTGGTTGAACTGAGGTTCTTGATCATGTTGGTGAGATATGCTACTTGAGCTGGGAGAGCTGATATTTCATTGAGTTCAAGAACCCCAATTGTCTTCTTTTGAGTACCGACCCTTTCTGTGGGACAACTGTAGATGTTGGTTGCAATTTTGTCTATCAACTCACACGCTTCATTGTATGATGAATTTAGTAACACTCCTTCAGATGAGGCATCCAACATGAGTCTGGTTTGGGGCTCTAAACCATTATAGAATGTTTCCATTTGTATTATGACAAGTATACCATGATGAAGACATTTTCTTAAAAGTTCTTTCCAACTTTCCCATGCTTCAAACAGTGATTCTCCTTCTTTTTGTCTAAAAGAAGTTATATCATTTTTCATCTTGACATTTTTTATTGGTGGAAAAT
The DNA here is from genome assembly GCA_039519185.1 of Astragalus membranaceus. NCBI lineage: Eukaryota > Viridiplantae > Streptophyta > Magnoliopsida > Fabales > Fabaceae > Astragalus > Astragalus membranaceus. The sequence goes on from CM076851.1 coordinate 119,788,879, forward strand.
ATTTTGCTAGAAATTTTTCAGCTAGTTCATTCCACTCAGTGATAGAGTTAGGCTCAAGGGAATTTAACCAAGCCTTGGCTTTATCTTTGAGGGAATATGGAAAAAGTTTTAATCTGAAAGCATTTTCTGAAACACCAGGGATGATAAAATTGCTGCATATTTCTAAAAATTGTCTTAGATCCAAATGAGGGTCCTCATTAGGAGAACACTAAATTGACCCACTATTTGAAGCATTTGAAACATCATGGTTTGAACTCAAAATGAGTTGCATTAATGTGAGGTCTGACTATGCTGGTTTGCATGTTTTGATGATCAAACACATCATAGTCCCTCATTGGTCTGTCCCTGTCATTTATCATACCTATAGGTCCCATGTTGATGAAGTGGTTTCTGTAATCATTCTCAGGAACAAGGTGTGAGTCATGAGCAGAACCTCTGCCTCTTCTTATACCTCTGTCAGTACCTCTACCTGTGCCATGATTAGAACCATCTCCTAATCCTGGTTCAGACATTGTTTGTCTAGCTGTGCTTCTCTGTTTTTGAAGTTTACGCAACCTTCTAAATCTCCTTTCTATCTCAGGATCCAACTGGAATTCTGGTGTTTTGGACCTGGGCATAAGCTGCAGCAACTATTGCTGGAGCAATACTCACTGAAACACAAGGAACAAAGACCAGAGTAAAATTATCACTAATTTACTACTAAGTTTAAGCAATAAAAAATTAATGGCAATCCCCGGCAACAGCGCCAAAAACTTGTTGTGAGAAAAGGTGTGCAAGTATACACAGTCTCTAATAAGTAATATAATGAAAGTAAATATCGTACCCACAGGGATTGGATTAATTTTTGAAAGTTTAAAATGGTAATAAAACTAGTGAGAAGTAGAAATCAAAAATAAAATATGATTGGTGTGTGTGAAACAGGATTTAATGTAAACAAGATAGAAATTGATTATAAATCAGTTAAGAGAAATAGTTGAAATGTCCGTTACTAAGTAATTTACTTTTAATAGTAATTATTATATAGGTGATGCTGGGGCAATTATTGCTAACAGATTGCTCCGACAATGAATTGCTACTGCAATGCATTGCTCCTGCAATGAGTGTTGTAGCAAGTGATGCGTGCTTTTCAGCAACTAACGTCAATGTTTCATTATAAGTCTTATGTCTAAGCTCTAAATAAGTTCACCCCTGTATATGAAGTCCCCACAGTATCACCCTATGGACTATACTATCCTATGTCTAGGTATTATTATGGTTTTAACAAAGTTTCCTTCTATTAAAACACTTACTCATATTAGTTCTTGAGTTCAAATCACAAACCATGTCTGTATTCGTGACCCTACTTATTCTAAGTGATCAACCTTAAAATAAGTTTGAAAGAACTATAGTACAAGAACTAAATTGCAAGCATCAATATAACATAATACTATTTAAAGATTCATTACGAAGTTAAGGCATCCCAACTAATGCATTCAGTTCATACTTGACATAACTAAGCTCAGATAAATATAACAAGTCATATTCATATGATTGAAAATACAAAGGAAGGAAAATAAGATAGAAATTACACAATTAGAGTTCCTTTGGATATTCTGCCTAGGAGTGCTGGAGCAATGAAACAACAATACAAGATGGTAAAAAGTAGAGAGAGAAGTTGTCAATTTCTTCCTCTCCTTCGAACCAAAATATTATATCTAAGACTACTTCCTAAAATTTGAGATGTTTCGGAATGAAGATGAGGGGATGTATTTATAGGCTTCTTTGGAGGTTGTCTTGAGCACCAAGGTTACCTTGAGACGAAGTTAGGGTTGGTGAACCAAAGACAAACACTCTTTGTTTTGAATGATAACAAATTACATCTTGTCTACTAATGGTTTCAGCTGTATGAAAGTACAGGTTCAAGTTGAATAAAGTACAGGACGGGAATCAAAAGGCAGGAAGCATTAAAGTGGAGCAGATTGGAGAAGAAGCCACATTTGAAAGATGAAGACCTAATTGTTTATCCGCTTTCTTTAGGACACAATATAAGGTCCTATCACTTAAGGTATATGACATTTTAGTAGCTGAGAGATGAGTTTTGAAAACATGCATGATGCATCAAAATTAGGGTTTGAAAAAATATTTTTGCATGGATGCATAAGGTGGCACCTAAACCTAAAAACAATTTTGTGGAAAGCAAGAATCAATTTCTATTATGTACCAAAGGCCAATAATCGATTTATATTATTTTCTAAAGGCCATGAAATCGATTTTTAAGCTCACCTATAGACCAAGAATCGATTTCCTAATCCTATGTTAAAACAAAGAATCGATTTCTACATATACATAAGCCAAAGCCATGAATCGATTCTTACTATTTTGCATAGGCCTTGAAATCGATTGTCAAGCCATCCCATAGGCCATGAATCGATTCCTCATTGTTTTAACTAAGTGAAGAATCGATTTTCACCTATAAAGGATGTCCTGAAAATCGATTGTTACATTTTTCCAAAGGCAAATGAATCGATTCCTAAGTTTTCTAAAAGTGAAGAATCGATTCTTCCAAGTTACAACTTCATGCCAAAATCGATTCATCACTTCTTTAAATGTTTTTTTTTTCAGATCTCACGTTTTCCTAAAGCCTATAAATAGGCAGGTGTGACACACTCTTCAACTCACTCATCCACACCACAAATCACAACATCTTCTCTACTTCTCACATACATTTTCTAGATCTGAGAAAGAGAAAAATAGAGCTATCACTTTCATATCATTTCTTATAGATCTAGTCACTCATCTCTCTCAGCTATTATATTGTCATATTATCTGAGGTGATTAGATCATAGCTTCTATATTGTAATCTACTATTGTGGGGGTCACTTTGAAATCCTGGGAAGTTTTCTTGGGTCTCTCAATCAGGAGATTGAGTTGGTTTGAAATCCTGGGAAGTTTTCTTGGGTCTCTCAATCAGGAGATTGAGTTGGTTTGAAATCCTGGGAGGTAATCTTGGGTCGTTCAATCAGGGAAGATTGAAGTGGTATTGAAATCCTGGGAGGTGCTCTTGGGTCGTTCAATCAGGAGATTGAAGCGGTGTTGAAATCCTTAGCTGTGTGCTCGGTCGGGTTCTCAGTTCGGGGGAATTGAGATTTACTATTTAAAGTTGCCTGTTTGTAAAACATTCTTCATATAGTGGTTGTCAGCAAAGTCCAAATGTTGCAAAGCCGGAGGCCGAGGACGTAGGGCTTTTATCCCGAACCTCGCTAAATTCCTGGTGTATCTCTATCCTTCTCTCTTTACTTTATTTACTGTTTATACTGTCACTGCGCCGATCTGCTTATTGTTACGCTGCCTATAATATCCGTCTATCCTGAACTCTGATAATAGCGTAATATTGCACTTTGCCTGATCTGCCTGTTTAGTTATAAATATCTGGTTATAGTGAATATTGAAAACAGTAACATTAGAATAATTTCTCACTGTGCCTGATCTGCCTGCTTACATACATCATATAAGTTTAAATCTCAGATTCCGCATTTGATTTAAACAAGCATTGCAAAAGTTATTGAAAACCGAAAAAGAATTAATGTTTTGCACATAACCTTATTCACCCCCTCTAAGGTTATCAGATAGTCCAACAAGGGTTTCCTTATTTTAATTTTATCTCCAAAGCTTCCATGTGATCACCCAACATGTTGAGAGAAGAGGTCCATTGATGAGAGGACAAGTGTCAATTAGAAGGGTGACTCTTGTGGGCTATGGAGTCTCTGGTAGGTGCCGAACTTCTCCCACATGGCCACTTGCCTTACTTTTGACACATCATGACGTCATCACTAGGATGCTGGGGCATTCTGTGTTGTGAAGATTGCTGGGGCAATTGATGCTGGTAGCAATGCTGGGGCAATGCTCCTGCTTCTATTGCTTGGGCAATTGAACAAACACATAAAATACCACAATTCACATAAAATACCACAATTCATATAAAATAGTCATGAAGTGTGTCTAAACCTTTCTTTACTCTAAAAGTTGTATTTCTTTTGTATTTCTTTATTTAACAAAACATTATTACTGAGATTCTCACAATTATTTAGATTTGAAAGCGTAAATAACTCTATATAAAATAGAGTTATCACTTGTATAGAGTGTTCTTTGATATATCCCTAAAATAGCACAACAAGCAAAGTATTACTATTTATCAGAAATCATGTTGTAAAGTTGCTCAACAAAGATTGGAGCTTTGCTGCACAATAAAATGCAAACTTTTAGTGCTCCTTCAAGGATGATTGAATACCAAAAGTTGTTTCTTATAACAATCATCAATTCTAAAAGTTTCCCTCGAGGATTGTTATAAGAAACAACTTTTTGTATGATTGTTATAAGGAGCACTAAAAGTTGTCAGAAGGGGTGAATCAACACACAATAATCATAAGTACCAATGAACTCACAATCAATAAAAAACCACATTCAAAATTTTTATTTTTTTTTATCAATTCAATTGCAAAACACAATAATTAATTCAATTGCAAATCATGATAGGGCGAGCAGAGATTGTCAAATTACCTCAGAGATTTTGACCTCAATCAGTAGATTAATAGATGAATTAACGGCAATCGGATAAATTCCCCAATAAAATTGTTACTGAAAACCTTTTTTGCTGTAGTGCATCAACAATACTAGAGTTAACAGAATCTTCATTCGCATCTGATGTAGATTTCGGTAAGGTGCGACGTTGTCCCAAATTGAAAGGCCAAACCATAATCACAGTTGGGGTTGGCCTGCGTCACAATTGATGTAGCCATGAAGGTTCTGCAGAGAAGGAAACTGAATGCAGAGAGGTAGAGTACACTTGGAGGGGAAGATAGCGTGAATCTTGGGATGTGAGGATGTCAAATGGAGGTAAGAGAAGAAGTGGTTCGGTTTTGGTACTAGGGCCAAAGAGGAGAAATTCCTAATTAGTGGAGAGAATTAGGCTTAAATATGTTTTAGGCCCCTGCAAATATAGGGTATTTTGGTTTAAGCCCCTGCAAAAAAAAATTGTTAAAAGCCCTTGCAAAATGACATATTTTGTTATAAGCCCTTCTATGACTAAAATGTTAGCCTTAACATGGAATGCTATGATTGCTGGATATGTTGAGAAGGGCTTATAACAAAATATTTCATTTTGCAAGAGCTTTTAACAATTTTTTTTTTTTGCAGGGGCTTAAACCAAAACACCCTATATTTGCAGGGGCCTAAAACATATTTAAGCCAGAGAATTAATTGCAAAGAGCCAAAAGCAATGAGAGATAGGGGCTCACGATTTGGGGTTTGGTCGCGGTGGCTTTAGGTTGCAGCGTCCTGAACGAAGCTCGTGTCTGGGAGGCGGTGCTTCACTGGTTCCCGAGAACGGGGATGAAAGGACGCAGAAGAGAAGGCTCCAGCATTGGCCATGCTTGCAGCCAAGAAGCGAAGGCCATGGAGAAAGGGTGTGAGGGCTACAGAGGACAAGAGAGATTTCTTTGGTTAGGGTTTCAGTTTAGCGTTTGCGGTAATAATTAGTGTTGAACTTTTAAAGTCGAACCTAATAGTCGCCTGACTTAAAAAGGGGCACACTAAAAAAAAATTCATACTTATTACAAAATTCCAACCGCGCTGACCTTTTGATTCAGATAATTGGGGGCCCGACTTAAAAATTCCAATTCTTTTCTTTTTGTACTAGTGAACAATATTATTTTAGTTATTAATCTATTTCAGATAGATGTGTGTAATTTCTTAGTTTTAATACTACAAACTGAAGTCAACATCTTGGGTGACTGATTTTTCTCTTTAGTAATAGGGATGATTCAGTTGACCACGCATTCTTCAAGACTTATGATCAATCCAGACATACTAGAGATTGTTGCTCTACTTACTAGGTGGGTCAAGTTTGTAACAACCTGTTTATAAAATAATTGTCAGGTCAACGGGCTAGCTCAGCCCATACGGATGGGCTAGGCCATGGTGGACTAACAAATTTTCGGGCGGGCCCGGGCCGTGCCATGTTTTTTTATAACTCATTTTTCTTGGCCCAAACCACCTATTTTGTCGGGCGGACGGGCAGAGCTCATTTTGACGGCTCTACTCTTAATGTGCACTCATTCGTTATTCATTAACTCGCCAACTGAGCTACATAGTTAGGATATATATATATATATATATATACACACATACTAGTATGTATGACCCGTGCGCTGCACGGGTATACATTTTTTTTAATTTAATTTGTAATTATTATTTTGTTAAAATATTATGTATATGTATCGTCGATGTTTATGATTAGTAAAAAGATGAGTCTTATTTGATGATGGTGGAAATTTAATTAAATACAACCGTTAAATTTGTATAAAACGTACATGTATTGCATTCACACCCATGATATATAAGTCGATCGATAGCAACGTAGATTTGGTGTTATTTTTCTAATAATCACACGGAGCACCAACTCCATTCAGTATGCCAACGATATCTGCCAAGGCAATTGCCAATATAATTTAGAGATAATATGAACAGTTAAATATCGATCTGAACATAAAGATTACAGATATGCAATACAAATATCACATTACCTACTAAATAGTCAGAGTCAAGTCGGAGTCAAATCATGGTTCGAAGCATTCTGATGGTGTAGTGAAACAAAATGGGGGATAAGGAACCACGTCTGGTGATGCTGGCCGAATTTTTGTCGCTAATGCGAAGTTCAACCTGTACTTTTGTCGAGCTGGACATATAACGTGAGAACACACATGCGTAATTTTGTAAAGGTGATTAGGGACGAAAATGAGGTGGGCGGGGTCGAGGGAGTACTCCCCCGATCTCCTCCACATAGAGTTTTTCTCCCTGTCCCCGTCCCCATAGTCCCTGCGGGGACCTCGTAAAATCATCAGAAATTTTCTACGGGTGTAAATTAAAATCTAATAAATTGGAAAAAAAATATAATTGCTAAACTAAAAAATCATAGGTTAATAGTTTAATATAAAATTTAGTCCTTTTATTTTTTGAATTGCAAAAAAATAAAATTAAGAATAAAAGATAACAGTTAGCACATTTTTATTTTTTATTAATATTTTTAATTAAAAAACACATATAATATACTCGGACAGCGAAATGGTCCCCCTTCCCATCCTCGTCCCCAAGTTGACAGTGGGGGAATTATCTCTCTCGTCTCCGTCTCCACGTGGAAAAATTACTCACTCACGGGCCACTATAGGGCAGTCCCCGTCGAGATCCCCACACACAGGTAGGAATTGTCGCCCGAGAGGTGACTCTCCTTATCCCGAACTACTTAACTAACACTACGTTTTTTATGTGTGAGTTCGTAATTTTACTAACTTAGATGCATGTATATACTATCTGGCATTTAAATATGCTAAAGTTTAAATTTTCAAATAACTATTAAAATAGACATTGTTATCCAATTTGTATCTGTTATTGTTATAATTTTGACTATTATATTTAGATAAAATTAAAGAAAGATTACCAGCGGTTGGTTCACACAGACACCTACTTTAAGTATAAAGACGTAAAACATTTTTGTTTAACAAATGCATACGAAAATCCAATTCAATTCTAAAACATAGCAATCTCATGCCAAAGTTAATCACAACGATAAATGACCAAAAAGTAACATAAACAAGTACCTTGAAATGAACTCTAAGATCGGCGCCTCTAGCCTTGGTGGCTGCAGTTACATAGCACAATGGTGAAATTAGAAAATCTTTTCATAAAATGTTGGAACTCCTTGAGCGCATCAAGCATTTTTTAACGTTTATTATTTGCACCATTTGAACTCCTTGAATGCAAGACTAATCTATTTGCACATATTATAAAGAGAGTACTGCATTGAAACTAATCTATTTGTATATTGAAGTACACCTTGAAAACTATATATATATATATATATGCATATGAGACATGACTTATCAAAAGGACAATATCAATTGATTATCTTTTTTTTTGAAAACTATATATGTATACCTTTTGAGCAGATATCTTTGTAGCTTTTGAACTTGCAAATTTTGGATCACTATGATCATATAATACACATTAAAACAATTTAACCTTAAGGATGGATCTGAAATTGGTGTTCGTTGCATACCCGTGTTTCCCCGTGCATTGGCTGAGAGAATGATTTCTATATTGCTTACAAAGAGCTTTAAAGAAGTACCTGAACAAAATAAGGAAAGAACAATACCATGAATATGCACCTAAATCAAAATATATAGGTGCTATGGTTTATCATAAATAAATGAAGAACGAAAAAGAAAAGAAAATTGGAAATGAAGAAGAGAGGAAGATGAGGGAGCCATTGAATTTCATTTTCGCACCTATCAAAACTCAGGAAAAAAAGCATGAGTTGCTGAAATCGTTTTTCGTAAGAAATAAAGAAGTTTCCACAATATTAGCATTTTGATTCAATTTTGATTTGAATGTTGATTCCTATTGAATCCCTCATTATTACTGTCATTTACTTCCGTTTTTTCCTTATATATATAGCCGCAATTTTATTGATCCTGGACCGTTGAGATTAATCAGAAGACTTAACAACCGTTCTTAGCCGTTGAGATTATATTTGATGTGTGTTGACTTCGGTTATTTATCCTCAATCAGTGGAACCGCAATTTTGTGGCTTCATGGCCGTCTAGATTGTGACTCAGCTTCAACTTCGATTTATCTGTATAGTTATGATTATGATATATGATAGAATATGATTCCACCTTTTTAACCTCTCTATCTTTTTTCCATGCAAAAATGTATAATTTTGTTTTTACATTATTTTCTCCTTTTCTATTAAAATGAAGATTTTTACATTATTATTTTTTTGGGAATACATTATTTTTCTTTATAAAAAAATACAAAGAACAAATTCTGTAATAAATTTCGATCAATATCTACTTTCTAGGGTTCTTCTCTCCCTCCTCTCTGCCTTTCTTCGATCCAAATCGAACCCATTCTTTTTATGTGCTCAATTCTGAGCAGCAAGCACAGATCTCCCTCTTTCCGTCTTTTCCTTCGCTTTATCATTTTAGCTGAAACACTCTGAGGAAAAATAGAAGTGTTCCAAGCTCCAATCTTTCTCACATTGGTTATCTTTTTTTAAATCTCTGATCTTTTTTGCGGTTTTCTGTTTCTTGGGTTTCTTCTGCCGTCGTTTTTATGGTGGATATGGATGGGTTTGGAGGTGGGGGTGATATTGGGGGAGGTATCAACACAGGAGATCTTAGACAATTGGGGGTTGTTCCCACAGGTTTGCTTTCAATTCCGTTTTCTTTAATGGTTTAACTTGGTCATGCGGATCTGGTCTGTTTTAGAAAGTAATTCAATTTGATTATTGTAAAAATTGGTGCATGATTTAATGTGCAATTGTTAGTTTTAGCATTTCAAGGTGTTTCTTTGTTTATTGTCTTCAGTTCAAAGAAACTTAATGCTCAAACAATTAAGTTATTTTTGTTAGTTTTAGGTGATGAGTTCTTGTATTGCCTGCAGAGTAGGGGAACCTAAAGCTTCTTTGTTTGTGAATTTTTGTTGTCATCTTTGGTATAAGCTATTGTTGGCTGCTTTACTCGCTGATAATTGTGTGTCATGACTGTTTCTTTGTGCAATGAGCTTGCTTACTCTGATTGATGATTCAGGATAGTTGAATTTGGCAAAAGGCCAATTCAATGATATTTGCTTGCTTTCATAGTTAAAATAATTATGGAATATTTCTTGGCTTTACATGTTTAAACAGGTAAATTTATCTTTACTACTTGGTGGTGAGCTTATCGGATTTTTGTTTTGTTTTGGTGGTTGTTTCACATGGGAGTTCTCTTCTGTGTGCAAGTGCAATACTGAAGCCTGTACTTTTTGTGTTAAATAGTTCCAACAAATCAGCAAATGATTTTTGATTGAATTTTTTGTTATGCAGAAGGTGCTGTTTTCGACGCATCACAATATGCTTTCTTTGGTAAAGATAATGTCAAGGAAGTTGAGTTGGGAGGGTTAGAAGACAATGGCTACGTGCCTACTGTTGAGTCTAACGTGGAGGAGGAGTTCTTTCTCAACAGAGAAAAGGTTAAATTTCGATCTCCTTATACCTGATATTTTTCAAAATTTTATGTAGCTAGAATGTTTTTGAAATTTTGACATGTTGAGCCTTCACTTTCAATTTAGCAGCATCTTTCCCTCCCTTGAAAAACAAATGGATGTTTTACTCTTGTCATTTGCATTTCACAAAAATGTTGCTATAATTCTGTATCAACTAACTTTCCCTTTCCCTTTCACTTTACAGGATGAGGATATAAGATCTCTTTCTGATATTGATGATCTTACCACCACCTTTTGGAAGGTAAAGTCGTTAAATTGTGATTGTCACACTATCTTTGGGTGCTGAAGAATTTTATTAGATAAGTACCAAATGTTGTGATCATGTGACGATGATAATTTCTTAATTAGCATGCTTCATTTAATAATATAAAAATTATATATTTGAATTTATAAATTTATAAAAAATTGTGTTCTTGTAATATGATTGATTTAATGCTTCAAATACGAGTTGAGGCATGAACGGAGAAAGAAGAAAAAGTGAATATTCAACAGTAATGGTATTGCTGGATTGTCTTTCCGTGATTTCAGTTTCATTTGGTTTTAGTAAAATTTCTCAGTTTTCCTGTGAGGAAGAGTTGAAACAAGTAAGGGGTTTGGTCCAAATTTGTCACAAATCAAAGAAAATCATGTATTTAAGTTAGTTTAAGGTATAAACTATATAGTGATTTACCTTGTTGTATGCTACCTCATTTTAGCGTTTCTGTGCTTGTTGACCGGGCTATTATGCCAGAGTGGAAGTTCCTTAGCTTGACATGTGAAAGGTGTTCTTCCCAGGTTATTTTCTTAAACTAAAACCAGACACATTTTATATTTTATGCTTCTCCACAACCAGATCCTATCATATTAAGCGTCCTTGAGATAACTGCTTGTGTTGAAGCCAAATCCAAAATTTAACCAAGGATGATACCTTGACTAAACTGTTGTAGACATTAGTAGGGTGTTAGAATCTAATACCATTTTCAGGTGTTGTTGATATTTGACAAAACAGTGCACAATGGAAGCTGTAAATGGATAAGAAAGAGGGTTACCGGGTGAGGTATCATCCTAGAAAACAACATACAAACTACTAGGAGAAATCTTTCAAATTTACATTGAAACAGTTGAAAACTTGGGTCGTGGTTCGGGGAACTAACAATAAGAATATAAGATTAAAATTCCGTTTTCGAGTGTTGAAAGCCATCTTTTTGTTGCAGTAATGGGGAACTAACAATAAGAATATATGACTCGGTGGATATTTAAGAGGTACATTTTATAAGGTTAATAAATGCATCTAGAGTTTTGGAAATATGAGACAATTAATGTTCACTAAGTCATTAATACATGGAAGCCACTTCCCTTTATAAATAATGTGACTTATGAAGAGGTGAGGCATTCTCACTTTGGGTGATCATATGGAGACATGAGGCATCCCCATCATTGGATGGTCACGTAAAGAGTAGAGCGATTTCTAACCATGTCCTAGTGAGATAAGGGTGTTGGTGATAATTTGTTGCGTGAGATGTGAGTGTTATCATTCCTTGTAACTCTTAGATTGTGAGTATTGTAAGATGATGCACATATTGGGTTGGGTTGCAAATTTTTTGTAATGTTTGTGATAATGAGCACATTATGTTGATGTGTTTTTGTGGATGTAGAGGTGTTGAATTACGTAAATATTTGTGTTCTCTATTATTCTTTGTGGCGTGTTTAATATATTCCATCAAAGATCCTTGAGCGTGTGGGTTAATCTGTTGACATGTGCGGTTTTCCCTAAGGTGTGCGGTTTTTCCTAACACAAACCGCTCGGTTTCCCCTAACAGAAACCACTCCCTCAGGTTCTGGCAACGACATGCACCAGGGCACCACTCAACTTGGAAACCTTACTAGTTAGGCCGCAATCAAGCACAACCAAAAACAAAATCGGCCGCAAGCAAGCACATAACCAAAAACAAGATTGGCTGCAAGCTAGCACACTGCACACCCAATTTTCGACTGCAACCCAACCACAGTGCTACACAACACCACTAGATCTGGAATTTCAGGGAGACTAGGATTGGGAGACAAGACCGCAATAGTTGATCGCATGAGATGCGGTAGATAGGGTAAAAATGGGTTTCTTGATTTCTTTTTGGAAGAACGACCTTTCGTTGCGGTAGATCTGCCCTTAGCACTGAGCAACATTTGGTGATTTTTCTTCACTCCACCATTGAGGCCAATAACGGTAACAGCCGCTGCCAGTACCATTTTCTCGCATCCATTTTTCACGTCTCGGTCCTTTTTTAGAGCCTTGAGAAAGACTAATAATTATGTAGAGTAAATGATAGGATCCCAATTAGGAAACATGGGGCCTAGTGATGTGGGGAAGTATAGAGAAGGGTGAGGTTAGTGGGTCTGCTAAGCTGGCAGTTTGTTATGGTGTGAGTTTGTTATAAGAGGTGAGAAAGGGAATAATGGGGGATTCATGTTAGCATTATTTTAGAAAAAGGTTAAGGGCGGAGTTTAGGCTCTGGGTCAGTTTGTAGAGAGTTCTCTCAATTCTGAATTTTGTTATCGATATATTTACATTTTCCTTTCTTTTTCTACATTATCTTTTCTTTGTTCTATCAGTAAACCCTCAATTCAGTTTCTTAAGTATCACTCACTATTTAGTCCTTAAACTATGAAAACCTATTAATATTAAATAGTTCTTGAAGTTTATCTCTGTCCATCAATTCACTCCCTACGCAGAAAGTTTTAGTGATTAAGTTGATGGACTGAGATAAACTTTATGGACTGTTTTATAGGTTTTCATAGTCAAGGGATAAATAGGAGAGAGAGTGATACTTTAAGTGTTAAATTGAGTGTTTATTCTAATTACATATATTTTTTATTATAAATAATAATATTTGATGAAGTGGTTAATGGTTGCTCCATACATATACACTAAAATATTGATAATGGTTGCCACACACATGTAAATTTTACATGTTTGTAAAAATTATTGTTCAACAATTCATTATCAAAATAAAATAGTGATGGCAATGAATACATAATATGTTGAAGTATTTGAATTTTTCAGAAAAAATATTACATGATTGGCATGGCATGTTTTCTGCTCAAAATTGCTTCTCTTGTAAAATTACGGTTTATCTGCGATTCTGTTATGAGTTAGTAGTTAGTGCGGACCTCTGTAGTTAATAGCAAATAGCGTAGCGTAGCGGCCGACCCCTAAAGGGATATTGCGGGGTAGCGGGTAGCGCTACGACCGCTACGCCGAAGTCTAGGCAAAAACAATATACCGGATTTATACCATACACATATAAAGGCTAAAAAACATAAGAATACTCAAAACTGAACACATATTCATAAGTAATCATCAAAGTTCATTGCTACTAATACTTAGACATAACATAAACCAAAATAGTAAGCAAGTTCTAGCCTCCAAGGCTCAAAATAGCACTTCTAAAACATTTAAACAAGAACAAATCAACAAAATATTAAACAGAGTGAAATTCGTGTAAAAAAAGACGCTGAGAGGAAATAGAAGCTGTGTTGAGAAAACAGAGTGAAATTCGTGTAAAAAAATAGGGTGTTGTAGAGAAAACAGTGAAATCTTGGTCCAAGAGAAGCAGAAACCAACGTTTTCATGGTGTTGAGAGAGAAGTCGAAGGAGCCATGAAGGAGCAATGAAGGAGCATAAACTCAGAAGGAAAACAGAGATGGAGCGTAGAAAGAATCTTGGTCCAAGAGAAGAAGAAACTAGCGTTTTCATGAAAGTTGAAGAGGAGAGGCCGCAGAAAAGAGAAGAGGAGAAAACTTTTTAATTTGAAAAAGAGAACGAGGTGTCACGTGTTTGGTTCCTGTTTACTAAAATATTAGGGTAAAGTAAAAAGATAAAACATTAAAATATTAGGGTAAAATAAAAAGACAAAAACGTGTACAAAAAAACCCTAAACGAAAGGGTAATTTTGAGTTTTCCAAATTATTTCACTGTTGCGCTGTCTTTGTAAAATTTCCGCGATTTGGCCGCAATCTCACCGCAAAACAGAGCGCAACGGCCGTATCAGTGCTTCATAGCCTATGATTGGTAAGTCCGCCAGTCAATCAGCTCTTGTCATTCAGAAAGAAAAAGAAAAATAGAAGAAGGAAAAGTAGAAAAGTTAATAAATAAAAGTTTAATCTGATAGCTCGCTTTATTTGGCAAATGTTTTTGGCATCAACTAGCTAGTTTTGTTGGAAAAAAAGTTAATCGTTTGATCCTTTCATGCTATGTGCTCTATATCTGCTCAATCTTATGATTCAGTTTCTGTTATGATTTTGATATACATGTCTCTGTCTCCATAAATAGTCATTAATTCTGCTTTACTCATGGATATGATATGATGATTAAGTTTCTTTTTTATGCCAAAATTTAATTTCAGTTGAACAAGGCCGTAAGTGGACCAAGAAGTGCAGGTGTTATTGGTGAACGTGGATCAAGAGAAAGTGAGTAAAGCAATTATATTTAATTCACCAATTTGCCATTTTCTTTTATCAAGATAAATAATGCCACCTTTTTGCATTTATCTTTTATTTTTTGGACATTTCTAATAGATATGTTTCCATCATACTCTGATGTCATCTTATTTCAATGGATGTTTTTGTGAAATGTAAACCATGAACTGGCTATTTGGATATAGTATTAATACTTGAAGGTTGGGTCTGTTAATCTAGACTAGGCATTCTTTTTTAATGGAATTTTAATGGCAGGAAAACCGTGATTCTGTGAAACTTATATCCATAGATTTGACTATACATTATTTGTTATGCTTCATTTTACCGTAGTAAAATAATGATCCATGAGTTGGCAAAAGCAATGATTCAATAAATCAAGCCTTTCTGTTTTAAATAATATTTGTAATAAAGAAATTTCTTTTGATTATTTTTTTTTGATTTTTATAATATTTTTCAACTCATTTCATTTGCTGAGAAAACAATTGGTACATGTAAGAAATCTTATCAAGTTACAGGATTCTCCATGCTACAGTTATATTTTGCTTCTACTGAATAAATAAATACTCACTTTTATATTAATTTCCAACTATAGAGCCAAGAAACTGGACAAGGAGGATGGCTTAGCAGAGAGTTTAATTTGCTTATGCCTTTAGATATATTTCCTCTATCCAATTTATTTCAAAAAAAAAATATTTCCTCTATCCAATTTATTTCAAAAAAAAATATTTCCTCTATTCAAGAAAAAGAGTCTGATAAAAGTGATGGTAACATAAATTTGGTGTAACTGTGCTGTATTTCCTTGTGTCATGTAGTCATAAAACTCATGGTTGAGGAAATGCACTAGTCAGTGGGGGTGCCTCTAGTATCACGACTTTCCGGTTCTGGTCTTGTCTGTGTACTTTGCACCATACTAATGTTCAAGGGGACTATGTATTCCTGGGTTTAGCATCTTTTCTCCTCCCTTTTCCCTGTAGGCGATCTTTTTTAAGTTGACTGATTTTATTTATATATTTTTTTTGTATCCAGACTCTATATCTGAATGGCCACAAAGGGACGATGTTCATAACCGGTTTGATCAGAATGCTTATGATAGTGACAGTTCACTGGATGGCAAAAGATGGTCATCACAGCCGCAGTCTTCTCTTGCCCATTTACATAATTCAAAGTCCCTGTACAGAACATCTTCATATCCTGAACAGCAAAGGCAGGAGCAGCAGTACCACCTCCAACATTGCTCTAGTGAGCCGGTTCATAACTGGCTTGATCAGCAAATTTATGAAACAGCTAATGATGGCAAGCGATGGTCATCTCAGCCGTATTCCTCCCTTGCACACTTACAAGAATCTACGCCCTTGTACAGAACATCTTCATATCCTGAAAAGCAACAGGAGCTTCCTCGTTTTTCTAGTGAACCACTTCTGTTACCGAAGTCTACATTTACTTCTTATCCTCCCCCTGGTGGTCGATCTCAGCAGGCTTCTCCAAGTCATAGTACAGGCCACTTAAACAATCCTTATCAGAATGGAGCAGTGCAGATGGCACTATCATCTCAAAATCGTTCACATTTCTCCAATTCCGCACTACAATTGAGTGGGTTAAACCGTGGATCACACTTTGGTGGAAACACAAGCCAGTTTCCTACGGGTTCCCCTCTTAATCAACGTATGCAGAATCAATTGGTCAACCAAGCAGGTTTATATCCAGGAGATCATTCCAACCTCCTTAGTAATATGTTGCAGCAACAATTACACCTTCACAATGGATCAGTATCTCCTCACTTGATGACTCAATTGCAACAGCAGCAGCATAGACTGCATCATCCTGTTCAGCAATCTGCAGGCTACTTGTCAGGTTTCCAGTCCCATTTATTTAATCCCCACCTATCCTCTGGCTCGTCCGTAATCAGCAAGTATGAACATCATAGACCTAAATCAGGTCATAAAAGTAAACATGGTCATCGTTTATCCCACCAGGGTTCTGATGCAAGTAGCCAAAAAAGTGAAATCAGTTTATTACAGTTTCGGTCCAAGTATATGACAAGTGATGAAATTGAGAGTATTCTTAGAATGCAGCTTGCTGTGACTCATAGTAATGACCCATACATAGATGACTATTACCATCAAGGTCGTCTTGCGAAAAAACCTTCTGTGGCCAAGTTAAAACATCCATTCTGCCCTACCCAAATAAGGGAGCTTCCTCCACGTGCTCGTTCTAATTCTGAGCCACATGCATTTCTTCAGGTTGATGCCCTAGGGAGGGTTTCTTTTTCTTCAATTCGTCGTCCTCGCCCTCTTCTTGAAGTTGATCCTCCAAACTCTTCTGTAACTGGTAATTCTGACCAAAATATTTCAGAGAAACCTCTTGAAGAGGAGCCTAAGTTTGCTGCTAGAGTCGCAATTGAGGATGGTCTTTGTCTTCTTCTTGAAATAGATGATATTGATCGTTTCCTACAGTCCAATCAGCCAAATGATGGCGGAACCCAATTAAGACGAAGAAGGCAGGTCCTGTTAGAAGGACTAGCTACTTCACTTCAACTGGTTGACCCACTGGGAAAGAACGGGCACAAGGTCGGGCTTGCAGCTAAGGATGACCTTGTTTTCTTAAGGATAGTATCTCTCCCCAAAGGACGCAAGCTCCTCGCAAAGTATCTTAAGTTGCTTCTTCCTGGTAGTGAGCTTATGCGGATAGTCTGCATGACCGTCTTTCGTCATTTAAGATTCTTATTTGGTGGTCTCCCCTCAGATCCAGCAGCTGCTGTGACTACAAGCAGCCTTGCCAAGGTTGTTTGCCAATGTGCCCGGGCAATGGATCTTGGTGCTCTTAGTGCATGTCTTGCGGCAGTTGTTTGCTCTGAAGAGCAGCCTCCTCTTCGCCCCCTTAGAAGCACTGCTGGAGATGGTGCTTCCCTTATTTTAGTATCTGTTCTAGAGAGAGCTACTGCGCTGCTAACTGACCCCCATGCAACTTGCAACTACAATATGGGTAATCGTTCGTTTTGGCAGGCCTCGTTCGATGAATTCTTTAGCCTTCTTACTAAATACTGCATGAGTAAATATCAGACTATCATGCAATCCCTGCTTATACAAAGTACACCAAATGTGGATGACATTGAGCCGGATGCTGCTAAAGCGATTAGTCGTGAAATGCCCGTTGAACTCTTGCGTGCGAGTCTCCCTCATACTAATGACCGCCAAATGAAGTTATTGAAGGATTTCGCTCAACGATCTGTTCCCGTGGTTCAGTTTAACAGTAATGGTGGTGGTAGTGGTGGTCATGTGAATTCTGAGACAGTGCTAAGTTAAAACAGCTGCAAAAGAAGTTCGCGTCTGAAAATGGTCTGTGTATTGGAAAATCGCCTCAACTTGCATCTGTTCAGATACATTTAATGTTCAAGTACTTCTGGAGCAATCTTAAATGGAAGTGCAAGTTGTATCTATGATGTAGACTTCTTCCTCACCCTTAATTATCTACTTGTCATAATACAGAAAAAATTGTGCAGCATTGTGAACAAATTTGCAATCAGGCCCTTTATGATGGACTTGGCTTGATTTGTTCCTCTTGTCTTTTATTTTTCTCTTGACAGGGGAGCTTATTTTGTTACTATGTGTGGCTAGTAGGAACACAGTAATAGTTAGCATGTACAGGTTTTAGGACATATATAGTTCCCATGTTTCCTTGTTATTTATATATAGAAGGCTGGGGATGGGGTTGTACTCACATCTTATCTGTGACAAAAGTATTCTATTTAAAAGTTTTATGGGCTATTAGGGTTGTCCCAAACTTAGCTAAGAAATAGGTTGACAGTTTAGCATCCTGAAACACAAAGGAACACACTAGTGAAGAATAAGTTTTATGAAGCTGCTGCATAATTTTTCTTCTTTTTTTTAGATACTATTTTTAGTTATCAATTGTTAGATGAGTTCCATATGTATTCCCTAACTTTTTAGACTTAAGTTTTTTTCTTTACAGTTTTTTGTTTTGTTTCCTTTAGCTGATTGGTGCCTAATTATTGTTCATAACGTGTATCTTCTGTTGGATAAGTGAGCAATTATATTTATATTAATAAATAATAATTAGTGATAAAGGTAAGACTTAATGACTGTTATACAAGAGAGCCAGGCAATGGTAACCAACGGGCGGGGGCATCTGAGCAGTTGTATATTTTCTAACTGAACAGGTGCATATTGGTGTATTCCGAAGGTAGCTTCTGAAATTGCACTGTCGAGATCATAGAAATTAAAGCGGGCTTGATCTCAAAATTGTTGGTTGGTTGTTCAAAACATAAAAACAACAAAAACTCTAGTTTGTCACTGCTGTTGTGGCGGAACAACGCACTTAATTGTATCAACAACTTTTGATTCTATCATGTATTTGTGGTTTTGAGCATTTCTAATGCTCTAATCAATAAAACATTGTTTATCGGAAAAGAAAAACAAAAACAAAAAATAATTAATTAACGAGAAACTTGTTCATAACCTAATCCAAGAGAACGTCACAAAAATTGTTTTGCTCAAAGCACACTTAAGCTAGTGCACCCCGTTTGCATTTAGAACTCAAGTTTCTACTCAATTTTCTCTTGGACTAGGCACTGCTCCATCCCCTAGATCTGCTAGGGCTCTCTAGCGTATGAGGCTTCGCCTCTGTTCATGCTTGTTTCAGTTTTTATCTTAGTTCTCATCGTTTTGTTCGTCTTATTTGCTTCCTATATATAAGGCCTTGGAAGAAGGAATACGAACAAGAGAAAAGAGCACGACTATGTTGCTTTTCTATATTGAATTTGCATAATTGATAGGTAGAACCTTTGCATATGCAAGGGTGCTAAGTCAAGACCTTCCATTATTAACCAGAACAGAGTATTTAACTATTGTGGCACCTTAACTCCAAATTTGGATGCAAGTGGTTAATGCACTCTATCTTAATGAGCGGACTCGACTAGTACTCGGGTTCGATCCCCAGCGATAGAACAAATTGGAGTCAGACTTTACTTACCTCCCGACCAAACTCCGAATTATTCAGGGTCCCTTTCCCCTGAATATCGGAGGGGGTCAAAGACCCCTAGACCAAAAAAAACTATTGTGGCACCTGCAATACTATTGAATCAATGATTGCAAAATTCTGGTGGGGATCATCTGATGGGCAGAGAAAGATATACTGGATGAGTTGGGACAAGATGTCAAAAGCTAAGAGCATTGGTGGAATGGGCTTTAGGGGATTCAGTGGCTTCAACAAAGCCCTGCTGGGCAAGCATTGCTGGCGCCTAATGACAAAACAAGGATCCCTGATGGAGAGAGTTTTCAAGAGTAGGTATTATCCTAGAGGTGATTTCCTTGGAACTGGATGTGGCTTTCAACCAAGCTATGCTTGGAGGAGTATAATGTGTGCTAAGAAAATTGTTCAAGATGGAGCTAGGTGGCAAGTGGGCAATGGCAGAAGTATCAAAATTTAGGGTGATAATTGGTTACCGGAGCAATCTGGTTTTAAAATTCTGGGACCTCAACAGATTTTGGAGAATGATGCAACAGTGGGCTGCTTAATTGATGAGGATACTAAACAGTGGAATTCTGAGATCATCAGCAACAACTTCAATAGCTATGAAGCCAAACAGATCCTCAACATTCCTATATATATCCATCAGATTACCTGAGGATAAGCTCATATGGCACTGGGAGAAGAGTGGAGACTATTCTGTGAGGTCAGCATATCACCTGCAGTGCAATCAAGGAGAAAGAAACCAGGCCAGCTCTTCTAATGCTGAAAGACATAAGGTGTGGAAAGAAATTTGGAAGTCACATGTCTCTGCAAAAATCAAAAACTATATGTGGAGGCTAACAAAGAACATCTTGCCAACAAGATCAAACATTAGTAAGAAAGGAATCCATCTTGATACAAGCTTCCCAATTTGCAATACTGGAGTTGAAAATACAGAGCACATGATAACCAAATGCCCCATCTTGAAGCTGACTCTGTTTTCATCTCAGCTTGGTACCCATATACCTGAAAATGTTGATGTGAACACTTGGATGCTGCACTGGCTCACCTGCTCGGTTCTGTTTGGGGCCCAACTTTTTTGTGTGATCGATCATTTGGAAGATGTGGAATGCTAGGAATCATATGGTCTTTAGGAATATCAAGCCTGATCCAGTGGCTATTGCTCAGGAGTCCCTGGAGTATGCTAATGAATTCAATTTGGCTAATCCTATTAGCCAAAGATCTAGGAATACTTTGCTCAAATTCAATAGGATTAGTCCACTGGTGGGCATTCCCATTTTCAGCTCTCCTAACAAACATTACATGAGATGAAACAAAATCTAATAGAAGTAGCCTACAATCCTGAATGATCAAGTTATCTGCTCTGAAACATTTCTGGTTTAGGTAATCAGCCACCACAGCAGCATCAGTTCTAAACATTGGTTTTTCAATTCCGTTGCAAATTCACTAGGAAACCAACAGTGGTTAAGCTTTGAGCAACTTCGCTCTTTAACAAGTTTATGTAAATGGCCCTTGGCCTGTACTGTTTTTTTCATCTAATGAAACTTTTCCCACGCCAAAAAAAAATGAAAAGCTTAAGACTTAATCCATCTAATCAATTACAAAATCATGTTAGAAAACATAATCGTCCAAATACATTGAACTCGACATATATTAATGAATCATTTAGGCATATAACATTGTTGCTCAAAATGATATCTAATCACTACTTCTGTAATGATCACAAATTCTAACAATTATTACAACATGAAACATATCCCTTTGCTTATAATACAATAGGGTCAATTGAAATCATAATAAGTGCAATATGGATTACAAGGAATGCCAACCTTGTCCCAAAACTTCTATATACAATGCCCAATCAGCCCCCCATACTTGTGTGCAGAAAAATCGAATGACCAAGCGTAAGAAAGGGAGACGAAATTTGGCTTATATCCTTTGGAGGAAGGTTCACTGCAAATCAAAAGAATTCTAATTGAACAATTAGAATCAAATTATGAGATCAGGACTCTAAAGTGGTTTTAAAACTTAAGAAGTCCATTCAAAATAACTCTAAACATGTACAAATTCATAAACCGGTGGTAAGGTGAAACTCGGTTGGAGGGTGCCTCTGCAGACAACTTGGCTAGGGTGCCAACGGCTGAAGGCCGAGGAAGATTGTAGCCAAGGCAAGGAAAGTTTGCTTGGAGCGCAAGTATTCAATGCACGTGCACATAACGTTGAAGCGGTTAAGGTCAATAGAGAAGAGAACGTCGTGGAAATAAGAGCTACTAGGTTTTACCCCACTAACCCGTGCTAGTGAGGTATTAGAGGGATGATTCCGAGTTTCTAGGGGTTAAGGATAATCAGGAGCGTTGATCTTAATTGATCCAACGGTGAGTGATTGTAGGCTCGAGTAGTGGCCAACAAAAGCTTTTGTGTGTGTGTGTGTGTGTGTGTGTCTATATAATATATATATATATATATATATATATATATATATATATATATATATATATATATATATATATATATTGACACCAGGTTTCAAACTTAACGATTTACACCAATTAATAAATTCATATATAAAATGAAATTTATTAATCCGACCGTTGAATAACGTGATATTATTTCTGTGATCATGTATGTTAAAGTTTTAAAAAATTGGATACTCATAGATGTGCTATCTAACAACACACATTTACTTATTTTTTAAATAACATATTAGCCATCGAAATAAAAGTGTGACAATGGAATGCCAAATAATTTTTGATTTGTACCAAAGTTGATATAAAGGATCTCAATGATAGTATAACGCTATTCAACGGTTAGATTGATAAAATCATTTTCAATATGAAGTTATTAATTGGTGTAAGTCACTAAGTTTGACACTTGGTGTCAATCTATCTAATATCTATTTATCTTCTATTTATAAAAACAAACCTCCTATGAAATTACCAATTTGGATCTCTTATTAGCAAGACACATATCTAATTTAAAGGTAAAAATGTCATTACCCTCTCTTTCTTTCTTTTTCTTCTTAACTCTCTTTCTTCCTTTTTTCTTTTTACTTTACTTTTACTTTTCCCATAAACAATTCTTCTCTTTCTCAATGAGCCACACTAAAAAAAACTATTACCTTTTTGGAAAAAGTTATCACCTTAAAATTTTAATTTTTCTTTTCGAAATCTGTTTACACTCTTATTGATAATCTACTATCTGTCTTTTATCATCTACTATAATCTTCTAATCAACTAAAATAATCGATTGAAACTACGAGATAACTGCAATGATATATAAAAAAAACATGGGATAACTACACTGATATATAAAAAAAACACGAGATTAATATTTGTCATTGTTAATTAAATTTTTTGAAGACTACTATAAACCTACTATCTAAAAAACAATAAGATTTAATGACTATTTAAACTATTGATCAATATTTAAAATAAATATTTCTTATTGATAATCTACTATCTCTTTTTTACTATCTACTAATCAACTAAAATAATCAATTGAAACAACGAGATAGCTGCACTGATATATAAAAAAACACGGAATAGCTGCACTGATATATAAAAAAACACGAGATTAATATATGTCATTGATAATTAAAATTTTTGAAGACTACTACTACAAACCTAGTATCTAAAAAAACAAGAAGGCTTAATGGCTATTTAAACTGATTAATATTTAAAACACACGTGATAAACCTACTATCTAAAAGAACAATAAGGTTTAATATGCTATTTAAACTGATTAATATTTAAAACACCTCTGACAAATATTTGTCACTAATACCTAAAAAAAGACAAACAATTGTCACTGATATATAAAAAACACGGGACAAATATTTCTTATTGATAATCTACTATCTATATTTTACTATCTACTATAATCAACTCAAATAATCAATTGAAACTATGAGATAAATGCACTGATACATAAAAAAACGAGATAACTTCACTGATATATAAAAAATACGGGGATAACTGCAATGATATATATAAAAACACGGGATAGCTGCACTGATATATAAAAAAACAGGGGATAAGAACATTGATATATAAAAAAACACTGCACTGATATATAAAAAAAACACGGGATAAATGCACAGATTGTTTTTAAATGATACTTTTACATTTTTGGATTTTAATATTTATCTACTTTTTATTTGAAACTCATTTTTTATCTACTTTAAATTTGTCTTTATTTTCACGAGGTAATGTTCATATTATTTAAATACTGTCTAAGTTAATTCATAAAAAAAACACGACAGCACCCATGCGTATGCACGAGTATCCTACTAGTATATATATATATATATATATATATATATATATATATATATAATAAAAAAATAAGGAAATAGAATCATATCCTAGAAGAAAACTTCACAACAGATCATTCTTTAAGTTGACTGATATACTTGCCTCAACATCCTGTATGAACACAATGTACATGAATTATCTTTGAAGGAATAGAATAATTATGTGGTGAGTCTCATTATTAGTAGAGTCAATCTCATTCCTATTTATCCAATCAATGCTTGAGAGTAATGACTCACAGGCCTGTTTTAAAGATAACACGATTATCTGGATTGCTGAATTCAGAAAACCTTCATACTACTTTTCTAATTCAATACATGGTCTTTTGCTTTTCTGGAATGGGTATCCAATGTAAACCTCCACATGGTTCCACTTATCTTCTCAATGTTCTCCGTACATATTATCATTCATTTTTTCCTATTTGCATATGAAAGTCATTGTAGAAAAATATATAGTCATGGATCATCATCCTTAGATGAGATTGAGAATAAGTCTGTCAATAAATAAACAGAGATCGATGGCAGGAAACTTGTCATGAAACCAGAAAGAAATATACATTCCTTCAATCCATCGGTGGTAAAACACTTTGGAATCACTGCTTTTGGCAAAAGAAAACTGGTATTTCCAATTCCAACCTCATGCAGTTCTTGTGAGTCATAAATAATTCATATTAGAAACACTAACAAGAAAATCATTTTTAAAATCATAGAGATCATGTATGTGTTTGTATTCACAGTGAATGCAGTCAGACTTGCATCTAATACGAAGCTACACTTTGTAGCTTTTGAGCAATCGTGCCCCAAGACAGGCTGCATAAAAAGGAGAATCATGACCTAATTCAGTAACTTGCTTTTACACGCCAAAGTCAAGGATTTCCAGTTTAATGCAGAGAAACTGTTTAGGTTTGGTTGAATCTCTTTAATTTCACCAAATTCCTCACTGTTGCTCAAGAAACGTTTGCCACAAAAGTGACATTTTTCAATGCTTCAAGGAAGAAGTGTAAATTTACTTGAACTTAGGTATGATTCTTTTACTTGAAATTAGCATGGTGCAACTAATAACTCAAAAATTACTTTCTGCTGTTATTGTTATTGAATTAAAATCAAAATTTCCCAAACAAACAAAAAAATGAACAAAATACTTGTGTATTAATAAAACTTTGTAAACTAATTTTTTACATCCATAGATAGAAAAAGAACAGAAACCTAAACCAGCCAAGACAATGAATGCTGAAGGATCAACATAAAGTTAATAATACTATAGTTCTAAAAGGAAACGGGTTACTAAAATTGAGAACCCTAAAATCCACTCATCAATTAGAAATCCTCATTCATCGTAAAGACATGTGCTCCACCATTGTTCCCATTCAAGCCGGACATGACAGAAGCCTTTTGATACTCTCCAACACGTTTTTCAAAAAAGTTAGTTTTCCCTTGCAAATAAATCAACTCCATCCAATCAAAAGGGTTCTGCTTCTGCACATTGTAAACCTTTCCACACCCTAACTCTCCCAACATACGATCAGCAACAAACTTAATATACGGCTTGCTTCTTTATTCATTTATTCAATTCCTTATTAATCATTGCGGCTTACACACGTAACAACTTCTCTGTTTCAAATCTCAATTCATTTAACTCAAAATTTCTCCACTTTTTCCTTCCCCATAAACCTTTCTATTCACCGGCGTTGTGACCCGGGGTCAAAACTTTAGTGAATACATAATTACTATAATACTAAAATTTGTTGGGTAGATTGAAAATTATTACACAAATTAAAGGAAATTATAAACCATCACAAAATTAAATACAGAAAACATAGTCGCGATACATGTTATAATATTACAAATAATAAGTCTAGAAATTCAACAAAAACAACGATCGTAGAAAAGCACCGACACAACAAAATAACTTGAAGTTTGTATCACAATTATAAGAGAATTGGGTCCATCATTATAGATTAATGTTTAATGGCAAAATCATGTTAATGTTACTCGAATGTTGCATAGAATGAAAAGAAGACAGTTAGTGACACAAATGAAATTGGTCCATTAAAATATAGACAACAAATGATAATCAAGTATGTCATTATCACATTACATAAGATCTCAGGGAACAACAAACTACACAACATGTCACTACCAAATCGATTATTGAGGAAAGAACTCTGAGTATTTAAAGGGTTAATTTTTTCCGAACACTTAAGTATCTCAAAACACATTGTTTAGGATCACACTTTACGTATTTTGTCACGAAAGTATATTTTTTTTTCACCAAATCGATTATTGAGGAACAAACTTTGCATATTGGAATAGATGAATTTTTTTACGAACATTAAAGCATAAAAAAACACATTACTTAGCATCGCACTTTACATATTTTGTTTTGAATTTTTTTCACCAAACTGATTACTGGGAAACAAACTTTGCGTATTCAAACAGTTAAAAAAATTCGATATTGAAGAATGAACTTTGAATATTTGAACGGTTAATTTTTTTCCGAACACTAAAATATGTCAAAACACGCGGCTTAGCATCACACTTTACATATTTTGTCACGAAATTATATTTTTTTTCACCAAACCAGATCGTTTATTGAGGCACAAACTTTGCATATTTGAATAGTTGAATTTATTTACGAACACCAAAGCATCAAAAAACACACTACTTAGCATCACACTTTACATATTTTGTTTTGAATTTTTTTTCACCAAACCGATCACTAAGGAACAAACTTTGCGTATTCGAACAGTTAAAAAAAATTTGATATCAAGGGATGAACTTTGTGTATTTAAACGGTTTATTTTTTTTTCGAACACTAAAGTATCTCAAAACATGCTGCTTAGCATCACACTTTACTATTTTGTCACAAAAATATATTTTTTTTTCACCAAACCGATTATTGAGGCACAAATTTTACAAATTTAAATAGTTGGATTTTTTTGCGAACACTAAAGTATCAAAAAAGACACTATTGCAAACACTAAGGCATTCGAAAACACACTACTTAGCATCGTACTTTACATAAATATGTTATGATTTTTTTTCACCAAACAGGTTAATGAGGAACAAATTCTGCATATTTGAAGAGTTAATTTTTTTTCGACCGCTTAAGTACCCCAAAACACACTGTTTTGCATGGCAGTCACTAGTGGAAAAAATGCATTTTATAACTGTCATTTATATCGGTTAAAAACGGCCTGATGTTAAAAGTGACGCGGTGGCAGTTTTGTAATTAAAATTACTTTTTTTATATCGGTTGCCATTGGAACCGATATAGAAAGCGAACAAATTATCTTCCATATCGGTTCATGTCTATAACCGATATAAAAAGTCCAAAAATTTGGCATTCCATAACGGGTCAAAAAACCACCCGTTATAGAAACGAAACAAATTTAGTTCCCCCTTCGCTCCCTCTCACTCTCATTCGCAGAAACCCTACGCATCTCTCTCCCCTCTCATTCGTATCTCTATCCCCTCTCATTCGTATCTCTCTCTCCTCTCTCGCATCTTCCTCATTCGCAGAAAACCGTTTGCTTCCTTTCATCATACATTCACGTTCGCAGAAAAGTGAAAACCCTACTCTTCTTCCTCGGCCCTGTCTCTTTCTGGACCTTCGCAGAAACCCTACTCAAACCATTGTTGCCCAACTTCAAGCCTCACCACCACCCCTCAGCCAGGAGCTCTGTAACAGCCCAGGTCCACCGCAGCGGCCACCCCGGTCCCACTGTTACCTCACGGTCTTCTCTACCCCTCTTGTAGAATTTTTGCCTTCCGTGGGAATCGAACCTTGCACCTGAGGCATAAGTGCAAGTTAAACCCCCTTCCCACTACCAATTGAGCGCGCGCTCAATTGGTAGTGGGAAGGGGGTTTAACTTGCACTTATGCCTCAGGTGCAAGGTTCGATTCCCACGGAAGGCAAAAATTCTACAAGAGGGGTAGAGAAGACCGTGAGGTAACAGTGGGACCGGGGTGGCCGCTGCGGTGGACCTGGGCTGTTACAAGCTCCGGCGAGCCCTCATCTCACTTCTCTATGCTTCCTGTGAACTGAAATCACCAACGAAGAGGAACGAACCGGCTTGGACGCACAATCACCGCCCATAACAGGTTTGTATCTTTCTCAGTCGTTTTGTGCATGATAGATTAGCGCTTATTCTTTTGTTTAAGCGGTTGTAGAGTAGAAGAAGTTTTCAATTCGATTATTTCGAAGTTTTCATCTTTTGCTGTATGATTTTACGGTATACCAGAGCATCAACATGTGTTTGTTTGGACATTTGTGAGTGAATGACCATTTATCATCACACCAGTAACACAGCCCTTTATCTTTTGAGTTGCATTCAGCTGGTGAAATTCTCCTGATATTTGGGTTCTTTTGGTTTGGGTGTATAGGTCTAGTAGGGGGTGTTGGGAGGAGTGGTGTATTTGTGGTTTTCTGGCTATTTTCTTGCTTATTTGGATTGAAGAGGGCTCTGTTTGGGTTTGGGTTGGCAGTGTTTGTGTTTTTCGGGTTTTTGGTTGCATTGCTCAAATTGTATTTCTCTTCATAGACTTTGGCAAGTGATACAGCTTTGACAATGTCAATAGGGCCATGAATTATCACATCACGCTGTATTTCTGGGTTAAGGCCACTAATAAAGCAGTCTAACATAGCATCTTTGCTAAGTCCATAGACTCTGTTAGCA
The DNA here is from genome assembly GCA_039519185.1 of Astragalus membranaceus. NCBI lineage: Eukaryota > Viridiplantae > Streptophyta > Magnoliopsida > Fabales > Fabaceae > Astragalus > Astragalus membranaceus. Next base: position 119,817,386 of record CM076851.1, read on the forward strand.
AGAGTTGTAAATTTCAGATAATATTCAGAAACAGTTCCTGTCTGTGCAAGCTTAAACAAGGCAGCTCTTGGACATTCATAAATTGAGGGGCCATAATCAAGTTCTAGGGCTTTGGTAAAAGCAGACCAAGTTTTAACAGGGCTATTTTTCTGAAGCATTTGGTACCAAGGCACTACATCTTGATCTAAGTGTACTGAGCTAATGGTAAGTCTGTCTATATCAGGAGTTCCATAATAATCAAAAAATTGCTCAGCTCTAAATATCCATTCTAACACATTTTTCCCATCAAATCTAGGAAAATCTAGTTTCACATTTCTCACCTGAAATGGTGTCTTTGCTGCCGTCGATGAAGGCTGAGGTATCTGAACTTTTACCTGTTTGAGTAAGGTTTTGATGGATTCACTGATTTGTAACAATGTGCTATCTGTGTTTTGCTGTGCTACGCGTAGGTCGTCTAATTTGGAATTGTTCACTGTATCCATTTTGTCCATACGATCATTCAGTTGCTTAGCTAGCCTTTGGATCTCATCTGCATTCTTCTTGACCTCTGTGTTGAGCTCTTTATTTTTGTAAATTCAGTTGCTTGCTGTCACTATGAAGTTCTTTTTTTGTAAATTTATATAGACTGCTTTAAATCATGCTAAATTATTTTGTGATGTCATTACTCTGCTTCCCCCTTGGTATGAAAGATCATTTTGGGAATATATGGTCATTGTTTTTTTGTATTTGGTGTTGGTCATGTTTTTGAGATTATGCTGTTGTGTTTTATCAAACTATTGTTCTTTATGTCAGGAAAGCTGAGGAGCGGAAGCCAAGAGAGGAGAGATCCAAAGCCAACGAGAACAAACCTGTTATGACCGAGTGCACGCCTCTACGCCTTCACGCCGCCGCCTCCGTCTTCTTCTGCTCTTCTCTCTGTTTTCTGGTGAGACCGAATCTCTTTGAAAATCTGGATTAAATTGAAATCTTAGAACCCTGATTTCTTTTGTTTTTGTTTTTTCAACTTATTTTATGTGTTTATCTTTTGCTATGACAGATAGGTTCGATTTTTGAGTATGTGAACCAAATCGATTTTTGACAGATAGGTTAACAATACAAATCGATCATTCTTTACTGGTTTAGTATGAATGTATGCTACTTGTTCCTCTATTGATGGTTAACCAATTTTTATGAACGGTCATGTTATTTGAAAAACCAGTATCTAAAATCCATTTTTCAGAATTGCAGCTTTCAATAATGGTTGTTATCACCACTAAAAGAACAGGTTCTGAATTTGAATAATCTTGGACTACCATATTGCTTCATCTTCATTGTGACCGAGTTAACTAGCAGCTACCCTATCTTTGAATATTTATCTTTTTAGCTAATAGGTATGCATTATGTTTGCAGGATTGATATCGGAAAGATATACAGAAGAGAGGCTTTGTTTTCCCTGATTTAAGCTGCCTACAGAACAAAAAAGGTATCATATAGAGGTAGACATCTTTATAATCCTACAAGATATGAAATAGAAAAACTTATTTAAGCAATGCAACTTTTTTGGATGTTCTGGATCTTGATAATGCTAAACTTAGGAAAACGTAAATAATAGTAAGCATCCATTTAGCTTTAGAAAACGTGACCAATTTTTGTAATGATTAATTCAGCTTCATTTGAATATTTTGACTAATTTAGAGGACCAAAAACATTGAATTTTAAGATAAGGCATGGCACTCATGCTTGTGTTTTTTCGAAAAAGGGAATCACCAAATATTTCTTCTGTCTCAAGCACTAGCACTAGCAAAAATAAAAGATTATATATGTGGTATTTATTTTGTTGAAGTCATGTTGCCTTCAGTTTCAGTTTATCTAGTTGCAACTTGCAATTACCAATATTTATTTTCTTATTTATTAGATGTTCCACTGGGGCTGTTCGCTGATTGTTTCCTGCTTTTTTCCTCCGTTGCAGAGGATTCCAAGCTCCTCTACTCTATCTTTAATTACTTTGGTCTTTTTTCCACTACTACTATGCTTTCACTTTAGTTGGATCAATACTAGCTGCCTAAGTAGTTATGGATCGTAGTTGGATCAATACTAGCCGTCTAAGTGATGAGTATGAGAAGGGCGTGGAAGAGTTTCTAGAATTTGCTAAAAGAAGTTGTCCAAAAAATAATGAAAAGTTTATTTGTCCTTGTGTTAGCTGTAAGTTTTATTGTCCTTGTGTCAATTGTTTGAATACTGACAAACTAGTTGTTAAGACATTCGCGATCATCTTCGTTGATATGGCTTTAACAAGAGTTATACAAGGTGGATATGGCATGGTGAATCGTCGGGAATACCAAGCACATCCCAGAGAGAGGAGGTTAATGTAGATATGAATGATCGACTAGAAGAGATGATTCGAGATCTTGGACCAGAGTCTTTTCAGTAAACATGTATGTATGATACTTTGTGCAGCGACAACATAGAGTCGTTGTATCCGGGGTGCACCAAGTTCACACGGTTGTCACCCGTGTTAAAATTGGTCAACCTAAAGGCAAAAAACGGGTGGACCGATACAAGTTTCACAGAATTGCTTGAGTTGCTGAAAGACATGCTTCCAGAAGGTAACACATTACCAGACCGTAACTATGAGGCGAAAAAGATATTGTGTCCTGTGGGTTTGGAGTATAAAAAAATACATGCATGTCCTAAAGATTGCATATTGTACAGGAAAGAATTTAAAGATAAGCATGTGTGTCCTACCTGTGGGACATCACGCTACAAAGTGAAAGATGATGATTCTAGTTGTGATGTGAGCATAAAGGGTTCTCCAGCAAAAGTGTTATGGTATCTTCCAATAATTCCAAGATTCAAGCGATTGTTTGCTAATGCAAATGACTCAAAGAACATTAGGTGGCATTCAGATGAACGAATATGTGATGGACAGCTTCGCCATCCGGCCGACTCTTTGCAATGGAAGAAAATTAATTGTTTGTTTTCGAAATTCAGCAATGAGCCAAGAAATCTTAGACTTGGACTTGCTACGGATGGAATGAATCTGTACGGTAACTTAAGTAGTAACCATAGTTCATGGCCCGTTCTCTTGATAATTTACAATTTATCCCCTTGGTTGTGCATGAAGCACAAATACATGATGTTATCTACGATGATTTCGGGCCCAAAACAACCAGGGAATGACATAGATGTTTACCTAAGTCCCTTGATTGAAGATTTGAGAATGCTATGGGAGGAAGGAGTTGATGTGTTTGACGGATATAGAAATGAGTATTTCAAGTCGCGTGCCATGTTATTTTGTACAATCAATGACTTTCCAGCATACGGGAACTTGTCTGGGTATAGTGTTAAGGGGCATAAAGCATGCCCTATTTGTGATGAAAACACATGTTATCATCAACTACAACATGGAAGGAAAACTGTTTACCTTGGACATCGTAGATTTCTCAGACATAATCATCCGTATCGGAGGTTGAAAAAAGCTTTTAATGGATATCAAGAGAATGAAATTGCTCCAAAAGCCTTAACTGGAGAAGAAGTTTATCAACGAGTTAAGGACATCAAAGTTATATTTGGAAAGTCGCAAAAACAACCTAATGAGAAAAATAAATGGAAGAAGAGGTCAGTGTTCTTTGATCTTCCATACTGGTCCAAACTTGATGTTAGACATTGTATTGACGTCATGCACGTGGAAAAAAATGTATGTGATAGTGTTATCGAAACGCTTCTCAACATTCAGGGAAAGACAAAGGATGGTGTGAATGCTCGATTAGATTTGGTTGTGATGGGTATTAGAGAGCAGTTAGCTCCGCAACAAAGAGGTAAATCCACATATCTTTCCCCGGCATGTCATACATTGTCCAAAAAAGAGAAAAAAGTTTTTGTGAGTGTTTGCGTGGTGTCAAAGTACCACAAGGTTATTCCTCAAATATCAAGAGACTTGTCTCGATGAAGGATCTCAAATTAGTTGGCCTAAAGTCTCATGATTGTCATGTCTTAATGCAACAACTTCTACCGGTGGCTATTCGTGACATTTTGCCTAAAAAAGTTCGACATGTCATAACTAGATTGTGCATATTCTTCAATGCTATATGTAGCAAAGTCATTGACCCTTTGAAGTTGGATGACTTGGAAAATGAGGCTGCCATTATATTGTGCCAATTGGAGATGTATTTTCCTCCTTCTATTTTGACATTATGGTTCACTTAATTGCTCATCTAGTGAGGGAAATTAGATTGTGTAGCCCTGTTTATTTAAGGTGGATGTACCCAATTGAGCGATACATGAAAATATTGAAAGGGTATGTTAAGAACCAATATCGTCCTGAAGCATCTATCATTCAGAGGTACGTTGCAGAAGAAGCTATTGAGTTTTGTTCAGATTACATGTCTAAGGTGGAACCTATAGGGATTCCTAAGTCTCGTCATGAGGGAAGATGTGCAGGAAAGGGTATGCGAGGTTTAGCTATTAAGAGCATGAGTCGGGCAGAAGTTCTTCAGGCACATATGTATATATTGAATAACACTAGTGAGGTTCAACCTTACTTATCTACTCATAAAAACATTGTCAAGGAGAAGTATCCTCGAATGAGCGAAAAAGAAAAGTTGATTGAGCATAACAAGACGTTCCTAAATTGGTTTAAAGAGCAAATCGTTAATGCTGATAGTGTTTCTGAAACATTAGAATGGCTAGCACATGGGCCTAACTTTGATATCATATGTTGGGGTGGATATGATATCAATAAGTTTTCATTTTATACAAAGACCCAAGATGACAAGAGTACAATGCAAAACAGTGGGGTTAAGGTTGTGGCTGAATCCATGCACTTTTCTAGTTCAAAGGATAAGAACCCCATCATGGCATCCATATCTTATTTTGGAGTCATTGAAGATATTTGGGAGGTACATTACACTAAATTTACTGTACCCATTTTTAAATGTAAGTGGGTAGACAATAATAGTGGTGTACAAATTGATGAATTAGGATGTACATTGGTGGACCTTAACAAGGTAGCTTATAAGGAGGAGCCTTTTATCATGGCATCTCATGCGAAACAAGTGTTTTATGTTAGTGATCCTTCTAGCCAAAGATGGTCTGTGGTTCTCCAAGGAAAAAATATACATGCTAATGATCAAAACCAAGATTCAACTCTTGATATTTCTGAGACTCCTTCTTTCTTATCACAAATGCCTATTTTTATTGATGAAACTGAATTGGACGATGTTCATGCAACTCGTGATGATCATCGGGAAGGGATATGGGAATAGATAATAAGTTAAGTTTATCTTTTTGTTTCATGATGTTTAAAATATCTTTATCTTATTGCTTTGTGCTCCTTATAAGTTTTTCTATGTATGTTATTTATCTGTTATCTCAATGTGTTTATACTTTATTGTTTTTGTTTAAACAGGCCCATGGATGACCAATCAAACATCTCTCCAAGGAAAATAAAGGGTAAACGTGCTACAAGGTTAAAGGATTTAACACGTGACCGTGTTGGTGATCAAAAGCGTACAGTTCAATTTGATGAGTTGACCGGCCTTGCTATTGGGCCAAATGCAGTAAGGTTCAACAGTTTCATAGGCCTTTTAGCTCGAAGCAAGCCTAGTATCTTGGTAATGGATTGGAAAGATATTGATGAAGATGTTAAAAATAAGATGTGGGAAACTATCATGGTACGTTTAAATTTTGGGTTTTAGAATCAGTGATAAAAAAGGAGGAATAGTTTTCTTTTACTCATGACATGCCTTCTATTTTGAATTAGCTTTTTACATTGGTAGAATCATTGGTAGCACTTTTTGAATGATTCAGAAGCATGTTTATGGCTCACCCTAAGTGTATAAATTTTAACTACTACCTACCATAAATTATTTACTTTGCTACATTTTAAATAGAAGACATATTTGTGCAAGATAACTTCCCATTCTATTGTCACATGTTGAATGCTAAGATTAAACAATGATGCATTTTATAACGATATTATTAAGTTTTTCATTTTGTTTTGTAATTTAGAGCACATTTGATGTTCCAAATATTGAATTAGTGAAGAAGAAAGTGATTCGATATGCGGGTGACCTTTGGAAGGCTTTTAAAACACAACTCACAAGCAAATATGTATTTGGAGAACGAAAGGATGAATCTCCTTGTGAAAAGTATTCGTTCCTTGATGAGGAGACGTGGGAGCAGTTTGTTCAGTCCCGATTAACACCCACATTTCAAGTAAGTTGGAATTATAGTTTACCTAATATATTTATTTAATTTATTTGTATTTATTTGCATGTTATTATTGATAATAGGAGAAAAGGAAAAAAGCACAAGAAGTTCAGTCAAATAATCTCTACCCTCACACTTTGTCTCGTGGGGGTTATGGTTTGCTTCGTAAAAAGATATTGAAAGAAAGGGAGAAAGAGAATGAAGAAGCATCCCGATCTGATCCATCGCTAGTTGTCAATCCACCATCACCACCTAAACGCTATGAATTATGGAAGAGAGCCAGACAAAAGAGAAATGGTGCTTTTACATCTGAAAAAGCATGCGTTATTGCTGAGAAGATTGTAAGTAAATATTCAATTTTAATTGTAATTTTAATTTTAACAAGAATGCTCAAGTTTTAAGCATGTTTGTGAATTACATGTTCTAGGATTCTCTAGAAGAAGAATCTTCGCAAGGAACCTTTGTTCCACATGGACGCAAAGATATATTCGCTAGTGCGATTGGGTGTCCCGAGCACCCCGGTCGTGTTCGTGGTGTTGGACGAGGTGTGGGCATTATAAATTACTTTGGACGACGTTCACGTTGTGGGCCCACCTCAGAAGTTGTCACCAAGGAAGACTTAGCTATCCTCACAAAAAATTACTCAGAACCTCACCGAAAAACTTACACAGAAAGTTAGACAGGATGTGATGCAGGTATATATAAATTAACACTTATGGTAAAAAGTAAAATGTAAAAAGAATGCCTTTAATGTTTTATGAAATTCAATGCAGGAGCTGGCTTCTATGGGTTACTCCCAACAATGCTCAAACAGTAATAAGGGTAGTTGTTCTGTTGCTGAACAAATTTTTGGGGAGGATCAGTTTGATGATATCCAGAATCAGTTTGATGATATCCAAGATCAACTTGATGATAACCCAGATCAGTCAGATGATATACCAGATCGGTGTAAGTTGTACGTTGATAATCCTTACCATTTGGTGGCAATTGGTCGTATATTCAATTTGGGCTCAGTTATTCATAACAAGAGTTTGGAGAATGATATGGTGAGGGTGGTGGTCGAAGAGGTTCGACATCGAGGTGCTCAAGTTCCTATGCCCACTGATGAGGTTCAAACTGTGGAACAAGCCCTAAAAAATTTTATTCAATGGCCGAGAAGACTTGTTAAACCTTTTCAAATAAGGTTTTCAATATTACTCATTTCTTTCTATATTTACACTGGAAATAACTTGGTAGTGGTAGAGACGACTTACTAATATATTATCTTTCTTGTTTAGGAAATTGGAAAATCTAGCAAGGTCTACATTCCACCCAAAAGTTCTGCACCTCAAGTTAGTCCGATTCAAGAGTTGATGATATTGATTGTACCTATTAAAAATCCTATACAACTAAGATTGGAACATGATCCCACTCTTCAAGAATTTTATCTAGTAGAGAAAGAAATAATGGATCTTTGTTGTGGTAACCAAATGCTCAGCTTAAGTGTTGTACAATTTTGGTTGACGTAAGTTAGTTTTACTTATACTTTAGTTAACCAATTAACTTTCAAACTGTATAATTAACATTTAGCATGACATCTTAGGTATATGCAACGTCACTGTATCTTGAAGGGCAATAGTGATTTGTATGGTTTCATTGACCCTCAACATTTTTTGTCTCCGGTGATTCCTCAACACGTTTTGACTCCAGCTAATCCCAAGGAGTTTTACCTAGCGCCTTATCTTTATATGTAAGTACATGTTTATCAATTATCTTAAAACTTTATGTGATTTGTCACTAATTGTTCCCCAATGTAGGTCACATTGGCAATTGTTGATCATTTGTCCTATGAGTAATGAAATCGTCTTCCTTTGCTCGCTTGGAAGGAAGCCGACTGCATCCCTCAAGCAAAAAGTTAATATGTAAGCTCTTATTTATTATACATCATGTGTAGAAAAGTAACAACAAAGTTAGAGAGTTTGTATGATGTCTTTCTTTTTTATTAGTGCTATGGAAGGATATCATAAGTTGATGGGGACTAGAAAGAAGGCACCTATATGGATTTCCCCCGATGTAAGTAGTTTAACTCTTGAGATTTAATTACAATTTTTATAATGTATTTTATTACTATATATAATATTTACTATGACATATAATTTGTAGTCCCGAAAGCAAACTGGGAACACTGAGTGTGGATTTTATGTTATGAGACATATGTTCAACATTGTCTCTGCAAGTATTGTTGATTTATGGTTGGAGGTACGTAATAGAATTTTTTACAAGTTATATTAAAGATGTATTTTAGTTGATTAACTAATGTTTGGTCTTGTGTCATTTCATATTGTAGAGATTCAACAATACCGAACCATTCAATGATGAGGACCTATACGATATTCGGTGTCGGTGGGCACGACTATTTCTTGAACTTTACCGAAATCATCCTATTGGGTGATAATAGGCTAGAAAAGTAAATCCATTATGTCTTTTGGTACTTACTAATTAACCAAGGGTAGTATTGTCTTTTGGTACTCACAGTTTTGCTTCTTTAATATGTGAATAATATTAAGAAGGGTAGTATTTTCTGCTGAATAATATTGTTTCTGGATAATATTGTTGGGCTCACAGTTTTGTTACTCACAGTTTTGTTACAAGAAAGGATATTAATAATATTACTCAGTTTTGTTTCTGGATAATATTGTTGGGCTCACAGTTTTGTTACTCACAGTTTTGTTACAAGAAAATATATTAATAATATTACTCACAGTTTTGTTTCTGGATAATATTGTTGGGTTCTGCTGAATAATATTGTTTCTGGATAATATTGTTGGGCTCACAGTTTTGTTACTCACAGTTTTGTTACAAGAAAAGATATTAATAATATTACTCACAGTTTTGTTTCTGGATAATATTGTTGGGCTCTTTGCTGGTCTGCCTCTTGGTTTGGAAAAATCAGTACATCAGTCTACTACTCTGAATCTCTTTTCTTGTAATAGTTTCCTTTCCTAATTGGATATCTTCTTGTTTTCTTTATCTTGGTTAATTTTCCTTCTCCAGGAGGAAGGTGGGACAGTTTGGTTGGGTCAGTCCTAGATACATGGATTGAATTTTGATTCTGGATACATGGTTGGGACAGTTTTGTTTCTGGATTGAATTTTTCTTTATCTTGGTTAATTTTCCTTCTTCAATGTTCTGTTATGATGGAAAAATTCAGCCTTGCCCTTAGGTTATTATTTCTTTTTCAACTACTCAGATTATCATTTCTTTTCTTATGCAATGACATTCATGTTTTCTTGATTGATTGATTGATTGTTTCAAGTTGCATGACATTCATGTTTTCTTATGCAGTGGTTGTTCTGGACACGTTTGGCTACTGCAACTGCTTTCCATTTGAAGTAATCAGTCAATCCAACCCAGTGGATTACTCAGTTGACTCCAGATGGTTTCGAAGTTGGTTGTGATAGTTGTGTATTGTTTTCACTTTTCACTATTTTGTTCCTTGTACCTGTAGTATTTGTACAGAGGCTTATCAACTTGTGTGTATTTCTTCTTCATGGTGTTGTTGTCTTGTAGAAGCTAGCTTTATCCAATGATGATGAAATTTCTTTCTGTATGTCAAATGTTAGGATGTTCTAATTAATCATAGCATTTTGTGTATGTCAAATATCTTCATGTGATTTTTCTTTTTGCATGCTAGCTTGTGCTGCTATATTTTATTCACACGCTAGCTTTGAGCAGAAACCATTTTGTCCATGCAGCATCTCTGAGCTGAAACCATTTTTTTTTTTAAAAAAATCTCCAGTTAACATCGGTTCTAAAATCACTAGATGTTAAAAATCAGTATTCATATCGGTTCTACTGGAAACCGATGTTAAAAACTAGTTTTCATATCATTTCTATTGAAAACCGATGTTAAAAATTCGTTTTCATATCGGTTTCTAAGAAAACCGATGTTAAAAATTCGTTTTCATATCGGTTTTAGAGAAAACCGATGTCAAATATACGCTTATATTTGATTAAAAATGACTTTCCATATCGGTTATTCCTCTAACCGATATAAAAAGAACTTTCCATATCGGTTCAGAACCCGATATGAAATGTCTCTATTTTTTATATCTCCTTTTTCGGCATCGGTTCAGGAACCGATATGGAATGTCAATTTTAACCGATATGAAATGTCTTTTTTCCATTAGTGAGTTTACGTATTTTATTACAAAATTGCTATTTCCTTTGAACAACTAATTTTTTTTAGACTCTAAATTACCTCAAAACACAGTAGCTAATTTATCACGAAATTAATTTTCATTTTTCACCAATCCGATTATTGAGGAACAAACTTCACCTAATTATAGATTTATTTTTTTTCTTAAATTTAAATGTATTCTTAAAAAATGAAAAATGAAAAAAAAATGGGGGGGGGGGGGGGAAGGGGGTAGGGGAGGGGGGTTGGAGGTTTGGCGCCAAAGGGGGGGAGGGAGTGGGATGTTGGCGCCAAAATTGGGGGAGGGCCCACTTGGAGGACTCCCTAGGATTTAAATGTAGAGATCACTCGTAACTAGGGAAAATTTTTGTCGCTGGCTTTTCTACTTCCTGAATTTTGTTTCTTTTTTTATAAAAAAAACAATTAGTTTCTACATTTGTCCCAGGAATGTAGCTCAGTTGGTGAGCTAAGGGACTTGAAGGAGTTGCAAAAGGGAGGTCCAGAATTCAAACCCTGAAAACTAACATTCCACATTTTTACTGTTGCTGACCCTTCATCTTCTCTTCTTTCGTTTTTATTTTTTCGCCCAATCAATTTCTTTTCTTTTCCTGGCGCTTCACGTTTTGTCAATGATGGCTTTCAGATACTCTCAAGTGCTCTCAATTGCATTTCAGCAGTTTCTTTTCCCTATCCACGCTTTTGTTCAGATAATTCCTTTTCTTCTTATTTATTTATACCACCACTTTTCATCTTCTCAAAAGTGTGTTTTGTCATCTTACCCTTTCCATTTTCTTTTACTTTTCTGTTGACTTTTTCCTCATGTCCATCTCTCAGGTAATCTTCGTTTTTTTCAGTATCATATTACTTTTCTTTTCTTCTTTCTTCCCTTTATTCACTCGCGACGTTGCTTGCTCATTTTAGGGGTCTTCATTTGTTAGTATTGATTTCAACAGTGTTGTTCTGCATCAAATGGAAGGGAGGCTAAAGATGTGTATATGTCCTTATGACCATGCACTGGTCTGGGTGTAGCTTTGTTTCTTTATATTTTATTACATCTTTCATTGCTTTCTTCTACTTATTTTTTGCTTCTTTTAATTGCTTATTTATAGGGTTATGGGATGATTCCTTTCGTGAGTACTTTGTTTGAACGTTTTGTTCTTGACTGTGTTTTGCTTTGCGGCCGTGTTGGGAGTTCTTTTGAAGTTGTTGCTAGGCGTGGGGATGGGGTTGTTTACCTGTGTCAAGGTTGGAGTGCTTTGGGGATGTTTTACAAGCTTAAGTTTGGTGGAAGTCTTTTACCCTTGGTTGTTCAGCTTCTCCTAGTCTTCTTTTTGATGATGGTTTCTGTCCTCATCCAATGAGTTGTTTTTCTCGTGGTTACACCAAGGAGTTTGGATGCATCTGATATTTCCCAGTTGGTTAGTTATTCTTTTGTTTATTTTTGTTCCATTATTCTTATTATTTGCGTGTTTGACCCTTATACTTGTGACAACATTGCATGCAGGCACTCTCTCCTTCAATTTTGTCATGTTGCTCTACCTCAGGCTATTTCTCGTGTTATTGTCATTGATGAATGGAGGCGTCGCTAGACATGCACTCTTAGGTGGCGCCATTTTCTTACTTTGGATCTTCATTTGGCTCCAGAATCTATGGTGTGTTTCCTTTGGGGAGAGTGGTCTGCTCTCTGTAGGATGTGTGGTTTGAAGGAAGGCCAGTGTATCAAAGTCAGTGTTTCGAGGGACAGCTCTTATACTATTTACTTGAGTAACTAGATTGTGGATTAGGAGTGGCTCTTGGTTTCTGGGTTACATCGCTTTTGTGTGTTGCACATTAATATGTCTTCGTTTCCTTTTGTTTGCGTATTGTTTAAGATACTACCTTTTCTTTATTTTGTGCACTCGTGTGTGACAGATCCACTTTAGAAGTTTGTTATTTTTTTGTATTTTTCTTTTGACTTATTTTGGACCACTTTGGGTTGTACTTGTATTTATGCTCTATGTACTTGTATTTGTCTTTTAGCCTTTCTTTATCACTACAAGAAAATCGTGTATTACTGATGATGGATTTTTTCCAACGAATTTTTTCCTGCAGTACGGTTCTGGTGGAAATTTGGCATTTCCGACAATTTTTTCCGTCGGTAAATTTCCGGCAGAAAAAATAGTATTTCCAATGGAGTTTTTTTCCCTTCGTACGTTTGCGACAGATTTTAAAAAAAATTAAACAAAAAATCCGCCGGAAATGTTACCGAAAGGATTTTCCGACGGATTTTTAATTTTTCTTTTAAAAAAATCCACCGGAAAAATATGGACGGAAAAGAATCCGCCGGAACCGTCCGAAAATGCATAAAAATAAAACTTTCTGCTACACTATTCTCGTTCTCTCATTTCACTCTTTATTTCCTTTTCACTCTCCTCTACATTTTCCCTATCTTATCTTTCTTCTTTTTTCTCATACTCTCTAATCTCCAGAAATTTCTCTATAAATCTCTCTTCTATATTTCTTCTTCCTTCACATTCATTCTCACTCATTTGTTATTATTCCTTCTTACTTCTTCATTCTTTCATACCCTAATTTTGTCCGATTATTCAAAAAAAGTTTTATTCTCGTTGTGTCACGTATCGTTTTAAACACGTGTGTCTTCGGCACTCTCGTGCAACGATTGTCTTGATGCTCGTTTTTTAGTTATAATTATTAGTTTAGTCTATTGTATTGGTGCAAAAATGTACAAAAAGTAATTGAAAGTTTTATGGAGCTGAATAGTCAAAATCCTTTACATAATCAAATTGTTACACACATATAAACAAAAACAAAAAAAAAGCAAATAGTACGAAAATTAAAATTCAAAAAAGAGAAGAGGAAAAGGGCGTAGCAGCTGCCCTAGCTGCTTGGCTGCTCGTCCTTTTGATTCTTTTTTCCTTGCTGTTGTCCTTTCTTTGACTGTCCCAGCGCCTCACCATTGCCAGCTACTGTCCTTTTAATAGTGCTGTCCTTTGCGCCCTAAATTGCTCCAGCTGCTGTCCTGGGTCCTTTCTCAAAATGCTGTCCATTGATTCCTCAGCACCACACCAATCCACCTATAAATATCAAACAGACACACAGTCACAGGGGGACATACAGAATAGAGTGGCTGAGATACAGAAATTCAGAGAGAGCGACTGAAAAACACACAAAAAACATACGCACAGACAGTAACATACGCACACACAGATACAAACAAAGAGAAATTGAGAAACAAATTTGCAGAAAACAGTGAGAGAGAGGATGGACAAAATTTAGAGGGCCGAACCACTACCACCACCACTTCATTCTCTCCCTCTCACCACCGTCAACGAACTCACCATCTCTCCTACAACCACCACTCTCAGCCACCATGAGGTTCTCCCAACATCCTTATCTCACCACCACGCCACCACCCAGTAAACACCAAACAGCCGCTAGCACCCACCAAAATCTCCTTTTCATTCTCGCACTGCCACCACAACAACCCGACCACCACGTCTCCCCGTCAACCATCGTCAAAATCGTCACCAGTTAAACAGCAACCAAGCACAGTAACCCCACCGCAACGGCACTACCGTCATACCAGCCATCGTCTTCGTCACCGAGGCGTGGCCACCACCGCCCCCTCAACGAAAGCTCTCTCTCTGTAAGGTCTCTTTCATTTCGTCTTTCCCTTTCCTTTCTCTCTCTCTCTCTCTCTCTCTCTCTCTCTCTCTCTTTCTTCGGCGAACCCCTTTTTCTGTTTTTTTCCTCTCTCCTTTTTCGGTTTCGTGGGAAGTGAGAGCGGTGAGAAGAGGAGAGTAAACGAAACTAGAGTTTGTAGGGAAGAAGAGGACACGACGGTGAGTTTGGGGGATAGAATGAGAAGGAAAATGAAGTCTGATTTGAGTGGAAGAGGAAGATACAACGGTGGGGAGAGAAGAAAATGAAGGTTAGGGTGAGAGAGTGAGATGCGGCGCCGTGAGGTAGAAAGAAGAGACATTAGGGTTATGAATTAGGGTTTTCGTTTTTATAGTCTATTCATTCTGATTTTTATTTTATTTTATTTTTTTAAAATTCGGATTAATAATAACACCCCACAACTTAATGCATACCCCCCCTTTGGCCTTTGGTTTCGCAGGCCAGCCTTATTAGCCCAACAGTCCTGCTGAATGCACCCCCATCTTTTTAATAGTACAACCCCTGTTTATAACGGTACCCCTCTGTTTTATTAATACACTCCCCTCTGAGTGGGTTAATAAATCTGAAGCAGAAACTGAGCTTTTACTATTTACACCCTTTCGTTTTAATATCAGCGCCCCCTCCCTTCTATTTTATTTTCATTTTAAATGCTTATTAATCTGGTTTATAATGGCACCCCTCCTTTTCCTTGTTATAACCCCCTCACTAAAGGCCCATGTTCGCAATCTGGGCCTTAGATACGGATTGGGCTCACTGTTTGCACCTCCCTTTTTAAAAATACAACCTCCTGCTCCTTGTCACACCTCTTTTTAAATATACACCCCTTCTTCTTTCTTTTTTTTTTAATTTCTTTTCTACAAATAAATATTTTTTTTCATAAACCTATCTTTTCCCAAATAACAAATAAACATTTTCCCAAACATGAAAGTAGGTTGTTATTAATGGTCATTCTGAGTTTAACTTGTTTGATCGTCAATAACAACCATGTTTTTTCAAATGGGCTATGAGTGATGACCACTCCGAGTTTTACTTGTTTGGTCATTACGGATACCTATCCACATTTTAAAACACTTAAAAAATACTCAACACACAGACATTTTCTACCCAAGAACTACGTGTGATTTGATTCTCTACCAGGAGATACGTAGGAGCAGAGGGCGGCCGACCTCCGCCAATTGCATTAATAAAAACCCTTTTTTTAGTCCTTTTATAAATTTCTTATTTCTTATTTTTTTCAAAAACAAACAAAAATAATTAAATGTCCTCCTTCCAAGTCCTTTTTCTTTTAATTTGTAAATAAGGGTAAAAATAATTTTTTAAATTAATAACTTTTTTTCTACACATTTAGTTAAAAGGTAACATTCCTTAGGAAGGATGTCGTAGGGTGCTAATACATTCCCTACGCATAAACGACTCCCGAACCTGAACTTGGTCCGCAAAACCCCCTTTATCCAAATGCCACATGTGAATTTCACGCAGGCGCAATTGGGCATTCAGTAGAAAACTGCAAGACACTGAGACATGTGATTCAGGATCTGATCGAATCCAGATGGTTGGACTTCAATGAAGATGTTCCAAATGTAGGCAATAACCCATTGCCAGGGGCATGAAAAGTCATTTGTCAATGCTATTGAAGGCGTTCGAAATGCTGGAGGGGACGTCATCAATCTTGCGCGCCTTTGTCCTGCAGCTAAAGCACTTATGAATTGGGAGATTGTCGATTTTCTTGTGATTTTTAGTTCAAAGTAATTTTCTTGTAATGCAATCCTGTGGCTCTGCCCAAGGCCTTAGGACATTTCAATAAGGGCACGCATGTTTCTTTTCAGTATCAATATTAATAAAATAGCATTTTGAATTCTCCCATAAACTTCTTCTTCACTCATTCACTCGCTCCGCTTCTTCTTCATCCTTTTTCAATTTCTACTAATACAGATCTAAATAACTTGTCCTTGAAAATAACAACATTGGTAACTCATATCATAACTTTGATCACCCCATTAACCGAACTAAGGAAGATGTAGAAGATAACTGGGAAACTCCTCCAGAGGTAATGAGAATAATGAAACAGACGGGTAAAGTGATCCAGCCTCGCGTGGAATCAAGTGAGATGATTAACTTGGGCACAGAAGAAGATAAAAAGGTGTTAAAATTAACATCACACCAAAAGGACAACAAATCAAGAAAATTCGCTCGCATCATCTTGGCTGACACAAGATACCCACTGGTGTAAGAAAATTTGTGATTGTCAAGAAATTTGGTCTGCCGTTACAACCTTCCAAGTGAGATCGTCACGGATAGTGGCGAAAGGGTGTAGTAACCGAAAAATCCGGAGGATCTCCCGCGTTGAATGAAGTCGCCATCAATGTTTAATTATAAGGGAAAACATTGAAAAATCCCTTTTAAAAGAAGATGGTCTTGAAAACCATATTTTGGGTTCGGGAGTCGATTATGCATGGGGAAGGTATTAGCACCCCACAACATCCTTTCGAAAAAGGTTACCTCTAGTTAAATGTGCCAAAACTATATTAGCTTTGAAAATGTTCATTTCCCTTTTATTATGAAAAAGAATGAAAAGACTTAATAAAAATGTTTGTTTTTTGTGCTTGACGGGAGTGTGCCCCCGCTCCTACGTATCTCCAGGTGCGATGGAGAAATCAAAACTACGTAGTTCTTTAGTTAGAAAATATTTGTTGGTTGGTGTTTTTTAATATAGGGGTTTTAGGACTTGTGATCTGTGTTGAAGGACCACTGGGGTCTGAAGGAGCGCTGGGGCTCTGAAGGACCACTGAGGGCTGAAGGAGCGCTGGGGCTCTGAAGGACCACAGTTCACTTATCCTAAAACGATGACTAACCCGGCTGTACGACCGACTTAATCCCCTACTTTGAAAATAAGATTTTTGATTTTTGAAATGAAAGAGATGTGTTTAATTTAGGAATTATTTATTTTAAATAGGGATTTTAGGACATGATCCGTAACGGTTCATTAGTGACCTAAAAAGCAGACTAACCCGGTCGTACGACCGACTTAATCCCCTATTTATAATTTGTGGTTTTTTTGTAAAAAAATGCATTAAGAAAGAAAGGTAATGGAAATTGTTTATTTTTGCGCTTGACAGGGGCGTGACCCTGCTCCTACGTATCTCTTGGTAGAGAATCAAAGGCTACGTAGTTCTAGGTAGAAGAGGTTTGTGTGTGGGTATTTTTATTGTTAAGCATCTTTGAAATTAGATGACATTAATGATGACCAAACAAGTAAACTCAGAAGGGTCACCACTAATAGTCTATTTGAAAATAAAAGGTGTTCGCAATACTCAAACGAGTTAAACTCAGAGTGACCATTGCAAATAAATGGTTTGAGGCTGAGTGTTTGATTATTTGAAAATGTTTGCTTGGAAACATCATCTAAAAAAGAGTTGAGATTATTTGAAAATGAGTTGGACTCATTGATTTGTGGGGATGAGTTGGACTCATTTCTCTTGGAACAAGGGAGGGTGTAGGATACGAAAAATAGAGTGTAAATAGTGTACAATATTAAAAAAACCTGATGAGAGAAAACAAGAAAATAATAGTGAAATAAAATAGAAGGGTTATGGGATTAGACCAAAACAAGTAATCAGGGGTTAGACCAAAACTAAACTTCTCGTGGGGTACCACAAATGGAATGCAAATAATTTGCTATGTACAATATTAAAAGTAAATAAGAAAAAGAAACTGACATTAAAAGAAAATAAAAGGGAGTAAATGGGTCACGAGCAACACAAATGGGATGTGAAATCCCTAAATCCCCAAATGTGCAACACAGTGAGAAAAAGAGTGATAGGGTTCACAGGGAGAAAGAGATGGAGCTGAGGCAAAGAGATAGCGATGTGAGAGGAGAGAAACGAGTGGTCTTCGGTGGAGAGGGAGTTTTGGTGAGGGAGAGGTGATGACTGAGAAAGATGGTGAAATAGAGGGTGAGAGAGGTGGTGACAGCGGAAACGACGACGGCAACAGCGGTGGTGCGCCGGTGACGACAATGGTGGTTTGAGGTGATCATCTCTACTTCTCTCTTCTCTATCTTATTCTTCCATTTTTCTTTTGATTGTGAATCTGTGAATTAAAGGATATGGGTGTGGTTGCTGGGAAATGTTTCTATTTGGTGGAGGTGGTGGTGTATTGAAGAAGATGAAGTCTATGACAAGCTTATTGAATTTTCACTCATCTTTTGTTTCTATATTTTCTCATGTTGTTTTTCTCTTCTTTTTTTTTCCTTTTTCAGCTTCTCTAATTTATAGAGGAAATGGTTGATCTTCTTTGTACAGGTTGTGAAAGAGAAGCAAACAAACTGATGTGTATTGATTAGTGCTGGATTCAAAGATGTGTTGAGTGGGTGGCGTGAAGCATGGAGGGAGGCGTGGAGAGTCAGTTGGGTGCAAGGTGTTGCTGGTCTGTTGAGTGTACACCGAGGGGCGTGGATGGTAATGTTCAAAGGGTTGCAGAGTGTTCACTTGTGTAAAGACTTGGAGAAAAGTACATTGCTTTCACTTTCAGCAGTGACTTGGCGTGTGAAATGGAACTATCAAAGAGGCATGCTTGTTGTTTGTTGTGTTAAAAAGGGGACTTGGGAAAAAGCTTTATTTTCCAAAAAAGGAAGAAGTGTAGAAGGCACTAAACGTGTAGAAACCTCTAAACTTGTAAACTAGCATCCAATCAAATGATATTTATTTATTTTATAGTTAATCTGATTTTAATTTATATTTTATTTATTTTTTGTAAAACAATATAGACAAATCTATTTTGGTTTTCTCTATTATCTATTTGTTTTGTCTTTTTAGTAAGTTAAAAATAAGCATAAAGTAAGGCATAAAAATAAAAGTAAAAAAATGCAATATTTTGATAGATTTTGAATTAGCCGGACAAAATTAGGGTACAACAAAGGGTTGTGTGGAGACCCCAAGTCGGGCATCATAATCTCTCCCCATACCGCCCAAAAAAACAAATGGGGCAGTTGCGGCAACTAACAAAGAATATCAGAGATGATAGTAACCTTCAAATGCTCCCTTTCACCTTACATGGAGATCGGACCTTGTTTCACACTTCAACAGGGGCAACCCCGTGCGATGGAAGTAATACTTCCATTAAATCTTATCAAACAAAAGGATGGTTGTCTTCTGTCATATCGGAAAAGAGCAAAGAAAGCTTAACAGAAAAAGGTTCGTCCCCGACAATTTCAAGGAGACTCGGTGCCCAAGAAAATCATACCCGTCCAAAAGGATTCCCGTGGAAGATGGACCCCGAACTATGAAGGACCTTATGCGGTAAAGAAATCATTCTCCGGAAGGGCCTTAATCCTCACGAAAGTGGAGGGCGAAGAATTTCCCACCCCCAATGAACTCTGATGCAGTCAAGTCCTATGCCTAAAAAAATGTATATAGAAAAAAGAGAAAAATGAGCCAAACAAAAAGAGCTCGCTAGGTCGAAAACCCAGAAAGGCGGCCTAGGCAAAAGTTAGGGCGACCCGGTGGATTGAAAACCCAAAAGGGCAATCGAGACAAAAATTAGGGTCAGGAAGTTGGACTAAATAAATGTTTAGGCAATCAACACTTCCAAAAGCCGGGTAGTGAGTAATCAAGGTCATGAATATGGGCGGCCAACATTGTTACTTCAAGGACACTAACTACCAGAAGATCTGCTTAGTATTTTTGCCTTTTCGATTCTTTCAAATTCTTAATATGCTCTCAAGCCAATGTCCCTTCCGCACACTCGGCTCCAGTCTTAATGTCAAACACTTTCCCTTCTTCTTTATTCTCACTTGTTTTGAAATGACATTTTATGGTAAGTGATGCTGAATTATGAAACATGTGCATGACTAAGAGAATTACAAATTATTACAAAATTTCTAAGAATCACATAAAGGAGGCGATCTCTCATAAATAAAATTGCAAAAAAGATAAATACATGCAGGATCGCTTCGAAAGACGAATGATAACAATAGCCCGCACTTTAGTACCACTACTTTGGGCAACTCCCGTATCTCACGTCGAGAGTCCCGCGAGTTGATGAGATCAGAAAAAAAAGTTAAGAAAGAGCAAAAGAGCAGAAAGAGTCAAAAAGAGCAAAAGAGCAAAACAAAGGAGTCAAGAAAGAGCAAAAGAGTCAAAAAAGAAAAGAACCAAAAACAAAATGAAGCAAAAATCATCCATTACATTCCATTCATCTCACTCAAAATCAATCATTACACATGCATACATTACATGCATGTCATATGCATAGCATCTGTTGCTTTTCGACATCAAGTGTCGACCCTTCCAGTTTTTTAAAGACGGCACAGCGAGCGTTGAATCCTATATCACAAACCAGATCACAATGTTAGCACCGAGTCTAGCATGGACCCTTCAGACCAAATCGGTCCTTCAGTTCAGTTTGAGTTAACACGTCAAAGCAGCGACTTCGAACTCTACCTTCAGATCACTACGTCGACATTAAGCGCGACGGATCATCCGACCCCAGGTCCTTCAGACTAGCTGTGTGAGCCTAAGACATAGCGGACGTCATCCGTGGTCAACATATCAGTTCTAGACCTGATCTTGACACTCACGGCCACTCGAGCGAAGGCTACCATCAAGCAGGCTGTTTTACTAGCACCATCGCTAGTTCGCGCTCCATCAGCCCCATTGGTCCATCAGGCTTAGGCAGACCCTTCAGACCCCGTCGGTCCTTCAGTTTAACTCCAATCAATGCGCCAAGTATCGACTGCGAATTAGACCATCAGAGCCCCAGTGTTCCTTCAGATCCCCGGTGATCCCTATTTACTTTTGTTCAAAGTCAACTCAGTTTTTTTTCATGAATTTCTCAAAAACAAAAAAATAGTCTTGACAAAATTAGTGTCTTTTTATCTTTATTTCTATTTTACTCGATAAATTTGGAAGCCCTTCTTATTTCCTAGTAAAATATAAATAAAGAGGGGCAACTGTCATACCCTAATTTTGTCCGATTATTCAAGAAATGTTTTATTCGCGTTGTGTCATGTATCGTTTTAAATGCGTGTGTCTTCGGCACCCTCGTGCAACGATTGTCTTGATGCTCGTTTTTTTTAGTTATAATTATTAGTTTAGTCTATTGTATTGGTGCAAAAAGTACAAAAAGTAATTGAAAGTTTTATGGAGCTGTATAGTCAAAATCCTTTACATAATCAGATTGTTACACACATATAAACATAAAAAAAAGCAAATAGTACGAAAATTAAAATTCAAAAAAGAGAAGAGGAAAAGGGCGCTGCAGCTGCCCTAGCTGCTTGGCTTCTCGTCCTTTTGATTCCTTTTTTCCTTGCTGTTGTCCTTCCTTTGACTGTCCCAGCGCCTCACCATTGCCAGCTACTGTCTTTTTGATAGTGCTGTCCTTTGCGCCCTAAATTGCTCCAGCTACTGTCCTGGGTCCTTTCTCAAAATGATGTCCTTTGATTCCTCAGCACCACACCAATCCACCTATAAATATCAAACAGACACACAGTCACAGGGGGACACGCAGAATACAGTGGCTGAGATACAAAAATTCAGAGAGAGCGACTGAAAAACACACAAATAACATACGCACAAACAGTAACATACGCACACACAGATACAGACACAGAGAAATTGAGAAACAAATTTGCAGAAAACAGAGAGAGAGAGAGAGGAGGGACAAAATTCAGAGGGCCGAACCACTACCACCGCCACTTCATTCTCTCCCTCTCACCACCGTCAACGAACTCACCATCTCTCCTACAACCACCACTCTCAGCCACCGTGAGGTTCTCCCAACATCCTCATCTCACCACCACGCCACCACCCAGCAAACACCAAACAGCCGCTAACACCCACCAAAATATCCTTTTCATTCTCGCACCGCCACCACAACAACCCGACCACCACGTCTCCCCGTCAACCATCGTCAAAATCGTCACCACTTAAACAGCAACCAAGCACAGTAACCGCAACGACACTACCGTCGTACCAGCCATCGTCTTCGTCACCGAGGCGTGGCCACCACCGTCCCCTCAACGAAAGCTCTCTCTTTGTAAGGTCTCTTTCATTTCGTATTTCCCTTTCCTTTCTCTCCCTCTCTCTCTTTCTCCGGCGAACCCCTTTTTGTTTTTTTCCTCTTTCCTTTTTCGGTTTCGTGGGAAGTGAGAGCGGTGAGAAGAGGAGAGTCACTACAACAAAATAGGAAAGCGGCGGCGGTTTTAAAAGCATTCTGCGGCGGTTTTAACCGCTGCCAAATACCCTTCGCGGCGGTTCCAGAACCGCTGTAGTTACCTCCGCCGCGAGGGAACTCTGCGGCGGTTTTGGCAACCGGTGGAATAACCGCCTGGAGTAGTACTTAGCGGCGGTTTACGCGGTGGTTTGGGGTTTGCGGCGGTTCTAACCCGCCGCTAAACTGTCGGTTAATTTCCCATATTTCTGCAGCGGTTTTGAGGAATTTTGCGGCGGTTTGCGTTTAGCGGCGGTTTTGAAGATGTTTGCAACGGTTCAGAACCGCCACTAAACCATTTATGTGATGGTAGATTCCTTACTTATATACAGCGATTCCAGGGATGTCTGCGGTGGTTCAAAACCTGAGAACGAAACTGCTTTTAGCTTTAAAGGCTCAAATAAGTTGTTTTCTTATTTATAACAACTTTTTCTCAAATTATTTAAAAACATAAAATTATAAACTTACATAAATAATTAAAAAAGTTCATTCATTCATACTTAAATAAAAAACACAATAATATCAAAAGATAGTGTTGTCCCAAAATATCAAAAGATATGTGGTTTAGGAGTATAAATTTCCCCAATATAAAAACATGTTTTTCAACATTACTAGTTAATAACAAATCCTAAATCTAAAGAGTAGATGTTGGTCCATGATGTGTTGGGGCGTGACTAGCGGATGAAGAGCGCATTGCTTCAGCAGGTGAACGTAAATTGGCAGCCTGAAATTAAACAAAAATAAGGTTATGAAGTTACCAATTATCAAATCTACCAAGTCAATAAGAAATTTACATCGAAGATCTATCATAATAATACAAGCATAAGGTTTAAGGTCAATAAATTTTTTATAAGGGCATATTCATTTATTCAATACGTATGTTAACTTTCCTAGCATTCTAAGTTCAACAACTGAGGCATAGTTGCATGCAAACTATGAATATTTCAACATCCACATAAGACAAAAACTATTTGTTCCTTAATAACAGTATGTGAGCTGCTTAAATAGCAGTAAGTTTACTCAATCCACATAGCTCATCTCTGTTTTTAAACAGTTAGAATTTACAACTCAAAAAGCAAACATGTGACACTCAAACAGCATTTGAAACAAAGAGAAAACTGTGTTTCTAGATATTTTAACCCAAACAAAGAGAAAACTGTTTCCTAAATATTTAACTTCTACGAACTATGCAGATCCCTGGTTAATGGAATCCAACTGACTCCGAAGATTCTGATTGTCTTCCAAGAGGCGATCATATTCCATAAGGAATCCCTCAGGACTGCTTTTTCTTCTAATAAAAGAGAACTTATGATAAAGAAGCTTAAGTATCATTAACAAGAAGCAGCAATATTCTAAGTAGACATAAGTTAACCACCCACAATCGGTTCCTAACAGCACTACAACTTATACTAACACCAAAACAAAAACTAAAAGGGTAAGTAACAAGTAACAACAACCAAGTTATGCAGGACCAGTCAATAAAGGATCACATTAAACCACCAAAACAGTCTATCATCAGAAAAGATGGACAGGTTAGTACCTCATCAAATCTAGTCGGACATTGACCACGAGCTTGCTGCATTAGAAAAGCTACTTGCTGCAAAACCATATTTAGATAATGAGAGTATGTTTTAGACAAATTGTGAAGGAAAAAAAACGCATAACTAGCAAAAAAAAGGTACATATATTTTACCAGTGCTTGTTACAAATTGTGAAGGAAAATAATCATAATAATAATAACAACAACACAACATTACAAAACAATGTCTAGAAATTTTATTTTAAATTCTAGCAGATGAAGACGAAACAATGGTTTTAACATTGAATGACGTGACTAAATCAAATGGTTCAGAACTTTTACATCATGATGAGCTAGTCAAACCTCTCTCTGAGCATTCATTCCATGGCACTGAATCACTAATAAGAGATACTTTGCTAGATGCTAATTCTCACGGTGTTTTAGAAAAAGAAAGGGAATCTCAAGAAAAATTGTTATGTGCAAACAAGTCAGATGAGAGAGATGGAAATGAATTTGAGAAAGCTCTGATAGATAATTCAGGAGCTACATATGATCCCCCAACTACTGATAACAACAACAATGGAAATCTGTTGACCAATGTCAACTATATTATTGAGGATTCCCTAAAACCAATTCCTGAAACTTTTGTTGTGGATAACCAAGAGGAAAACTGCATGGTACTTAATGAAGAAAAAAAACTGAGAAGATGTGGATCAAAAAAAGAGAATCCAATGGATTACAAGCCAGATCAATGCATGAAGAAATTTAAAGAGAAAAAGTCATGCTCTAAGAATCCAAAGCATGATTTTTCAAGGTTGACAGTTCCATCTATTGACTTAGTAGATGAAGAATCAATTGAGAAAGAAAGTGAAAAACATTCACAACAAGCAGAAGCAACTTCAGCAGCTACTATTATGTCCACTGAAACATGTTCAGACAATTCTATACTTCAGCAGAAGCAACTTCAGCAGCTACTATTATCACCAAGCTTCAATCTCGATCTCCGAATCGAAGCAAGGAAAGAAGAATCAGATCAAACTCCATTACTTTATCAGGATAAGTCTAATAATGAAAGCTTGTCAAAGCTAACAGATATAAACATCAGCAAATCTATGTTACACAATGCTGAAATGCCAATGGAAGAGAAGATTGTTACTGGTGTAAAATGCATTCATGACAAGGGCTAAGAAACATTCTATTAAACAAGATGAAGGTATATACTCTCCTCCTATACTTGAGCAAAATTAAAAAAGACTGAATGGCAGGACAATAGACGTCCAAAGCCAACATATGATTTTAACATTCAACCAAATCATAATAATCCTCACATCAAAATTCATATAAAAAAGTACCTAGTGTATGCTGAAACTATTTCATCTTCTCTGAAACTGTCTTCTTGAGAACCAAATCATAATAATCCTGGCAATATTTAGATGTTCCAAAACAAGCCCTGAAAATGTAGAAAACAATAATATACAGAACTGATAAGCAAGAACCAGAGGACAATCATCTCATACACGAAAAGCTTCAACAGGTGCAAATATTGATACCTTAAAGGTCTACCCTTCAGAACAAATCCATGTACATTTTGAATACATCGAATAGCTTCTTCTTCCTTTGAATAAGTAATATATCTAAAACCCTTGAAACCCTTCAATCTGTTTCAGAGGGAACAGTAATAGTTCTCCTGAGTTAGGGTTTTCGCTCAAATGGGAAAAAGAAAAGGGATTAAACTCAAAACCCTAAAGAAAGAGAGAATGAGAGAGAGAGAGAGAGGAAGAAAAAAGACGCACCTGGTTGAGAGAAGAAGCTGCTGCGTCGTGAGAGAAGAAGCTGCCACCGTGAGAGAAGAAGCGCTGCGGCCGTGAGAGAAGAAGCGCTGCGGCCCGTCGTGAGAGAAGCGCTGTTGCAGAGAGGTTTTTGCAATTTGGTTTGTTGTAGAGAAGCGCTGTTGGTTTGTTGCAGAGAAGCGCGGTCGTGGCTCGTGAGAGAAATGAAAGGGCTTTTGGTTATTTTAGTAATTATTAACTGAGAAGCGCTTTGATTAAAAAAAGGGGGGAGTTTTTTTTTGACAAAAAAAGGGAGGGGGAGTTGTTTTTGACACGAAAATTTGCAACCGCCGCAATATCACCTTATAACCGCCGCCGCTTGACTTCAAAAAAACCAAACCGTTGCAGATTACCAAATAACCGCCGCCGTTTACTTACTAACTACGGCAGTCAAGATAGCCGCCGAACGAACCGCGGCAAAATTATAAGCGGCGGCGGTTTACCCAAAACCGCCGCAGATTAACCGCCGCCGGTTGCCTATTTTGTTGTAGTGAGTAAACGAAACTAGAGTTTGTAGGGAAGAAGAGGACACGACGGTGAGTTTGGGGGAAAGAATGAGAAGGAAAACGAAGTCTGATTTGAGTGGATGAGGAAGATACGGCGGTGGGGAGAGAAGAAAATGAAAGTTAGGGTGAGAGAGTGAGATGCGGCGCCGGGAGGAAGAAAGAAGAGAGATTAGGGTTATGAATTAGGGTTTTCGTTTTTATAGTCTATTCATTCTGATTTTTATCTTATTTTATTTTTTAAAATTCGGATTAATAATAACACCCCACAACTTAATGCATACCCCCCTTTGGCCTTTGGTTTCGCAGGCCAGCCTTGTTAGCCCAAGAGTCCTGCTGAATGCACCCCCATCTTTTTAATAGTACAACCCCTGTTTATAACGGTACCCCTCTGTTTTGTTAATACACTCCCCCCTGAGTGGGTTAATAAATCTGAAGCAGAAACTGGGCTTTTACTATATATTTACACCCTTTCATTTTAATATCAGCGCCCTCTCCCTTCTATTTTATTTTCATTTTAAATTTTTATTAATCTGGTTTATAATGGCACCCCTTCTTTTCCTTGTTATAACCCCCTCACTAAAGGCCCATGTTCGCAATCTGGGCCTCAGATACGGATTGGGCTCACTGTTTGCACCTCCCTTTTTAAAAATACAACCTCCTGCTCCTTGTCACACCTCTTTTTAAATATACACCCCTTCTTCTTTCCTTTTTTTTTTAATTTATTTTCTACAAATAAATATTTTTTCATAAACCTATCTTTTCCCAAATAACAAATAAACATTTTCCCAAACATGAAAGTAGGTTGTTATTAATAGTCACTCTGAGTTTAACTTGTTTGATCGTCAATAACAACCATATTTTTTCAAATGGGCTATGAGTGATGACCACTTCGAATTTTACTTGTTTGGTCATTACGGATACTGATAACCCTATTTTATATAGGTTATTTATGCTCCTAATACTTAAATTAAGCTTACTTCTCCAGTAATTCTAGTGCTTAAATATGTGAATATATGGATATTAGGATAAATATAGGTTATAAGTCAAATCCCTAAACCTTGGGCATAATCAATGCCTTTGTGAATAAGTTTGATGTTTTGCTTTAGCGCTGCAGCGGTATGCTATCAAGGAAACGCTATAGCGTTATATGACGGCTGACCATTGAGATATTTGTGTGGCCACTTGAGGACATGATGAGTCACCACCCTTATCTCTTCCTCTCAGCTGGATATTTTGACTTTCAAGTGGATACTAAATTACACTTGGCGCCTCCTAAATGGAACCCATGTGATAGTTGTTGTATTCCATCATTAGCATTTTTTGTAAAGTACTTTAAGGATAATATCTAAGTCATATGATCATCATGTAATATTATTATTCTATTAAGACTTAGTTAATAATTAGTTTAATTAAGATTGCTTCTCTAGGAGGAAACATACGTAGAAAAAATAATTGTAACAGGAGAGAACTACACATGACACAGTAGCTTTTCTCCATTGATACACTACCCTTAAGCTTTTATTTTCATAGCATAGTTTTTCTAGTCTTCATCCAAGGTTTTGCTCACGCCTCAACTTCATCTCTTGTATGCGACGTGGGATCATTGGAGTGTATCTTTTGCAACCACTCTTCTCTTGTCTTCATACGGTAATTAATACATACTCTTTAGTTGTATTATGTTGATGGAACTTGTGATGAGCTAACTTTGTTGTAGTTGGATTGTTCTTGGTATGTAATGAACTTTGAGTAACTTTTGTATAATATTATGATGTTTGTGTTTTATTCCTTGTGTCATAATACTTTCAATCTTGGTTTGGAAATGATCAACTAAAACAAGGTAACTTTGTGGGTACAGACATGGTTCACAAAGAGAACTCAAGGAATGATATGAATGAAAACCCTTTAAAAACATTTAAAGGAAGCACTACTTAACTCTAGACATAGGGGAGTAATAGTTCATAAGGCAAATGTTGTAAGAGCTTAATATACAGGGGTAAAACTTATTTAGAGCCTAGACATAGGAGTCTTGTAACATAGCCCAGACGAAAGTGACTGAAAGGCACGCCACCAAGGCGCTACAGCGTCTACTGATTCTGAAGCGCTATAGCGCTTAACGCTACAGCGTCTAATATTATCTGAACATTACTCTTGGGAATTTACATAACTATTGAGCTATCCAACTCACCTTTAATCACTTCAAACTTAATACTGTTTTATCACAACTTATGATGTTTACAACTCTTTACCTTTACTTGTTACTTAATTCTTTTCACTAAGATTCTAATCACTTAAACTTCTTAGATTAATTCCAATCCCTGTGGGAACGAACTTTACTTATCAATATATTACTTGTTGCGATTGTGTATACTTGCACACCATCACCTTTTCGCACAACAGATACCTATCCCAATTTTAAAACACTTAAAAAAATACTCAACACACAAACATTTTCTACCCAACAACTACGTGTGATTTGATTCTCTACCAGGAGATACGTAGGAGCAGAGGGCGGCCGACCTCTGCCAATTGCATTAATAAAAACCATTTTTTAGTCCTTTTATAAATTTCTTATTTCTTATTTTTTTCAAAAACAAACAAAAATAATTAAATGTCCTCCTTCCAAGTCATTTTTCTTTTAATTTGTAAATAAGGGTAAAAATAATTTTTTAAATTAATAATTTTTTTTCTACACATTTAGTTAAAAGGTAACCTTCCTTAGGAAGGATGTCATAGGGTGCTAATACCTTTCCTACGCATAAACGACTCCCTAACTTGAACCTGGTCTGCAAAACCCCCTTTATCCAAATAAAAGGTTTTTTTCCAATATTTTTCCTAAAAATAAATATTGGTGGCGGCTTCATTGTAAACTTCTAAGAAACCCTCCTCCGGATTTTTCGGTCGCTACACATTCTTATTCTCTTCTAAATTATTTATTCTCATACTCTCTTTCATTCTTATTCTTTCTCATTCCTCTATTCTTTCTCATTCTCTCCTATATCAATCTCATATTCTACTTTATTTTAATTTTTTCTTACTTCTTTTTTTTTTTGACAATAATTTTTTCTTACTTCTTATTAAACTAAATATTAAATTTAAAAAGTTGAAAATTTAAAAAAAAAGTTAAAATTTTTTTTTGTAAAAAAAAATTGTCGGAAAAAACATTTATCGGCGGATTTAAAAACCATTACCGATGGAAAAATCCGCCGGTAAATATTTTTTCCAGCAATTTTTTTAATAAATTTAAAAGTCCGTCGGAAAAACCATTGCTGACGGAAAAATCAGCCGGTAACATTGCCGGCGGATTTTTACGTCGGTAAATTTTTTTACCAGCGAACTTTTAAAAAAAATTGAAAAAACCGCTAGAAAAATTACATACGAGCGTTTTACCGGCGGGTTTTGTGCATTTTCGGCAATTTTTTCTGCCGGAAAAACAGGATTTTCTTGTAGTGTCTTATAATATGTGGTGTTTTTTGTTTATCCATTGTGAACTGTGCATGCTTTAACTCATTTTTGCCTCTTGGGATTTAACTATAATTAATGGTGTTGTTCTGATGTGATTGGTAACCATTTTGAGGTTGTTGTTGTTGTTGTTGTTGTTGTTAAGAGGGGTGTTGATGTTTACTTTGTCCATGGTTGGACTGAAATGGGCAGGTTTTATGGTCTTCATCTAGGTGGTTGGGTGCATATGGTCTACGTTAGGTTTGATCACTTTTTTTATTGAGGTTCGAGATAGGTTACAGGCTCTGAGGCTCCTCCATTTGTTACTGGACTCCTTAAAATTATAAGACTTGGTCAGGAGCCTGCATTTATCCACGATGGTGATGATGTTGCTAATGTGTTTGATCAATCAATGTATGTTGGTCCGAAGCCTATTGTTGTGTTTACTCTCTACATGACTTTGGGTGCAGTTGATATAGCCACTTCTTTTCTGGTTTGTTTCTTTCATTTGCTTTCTATTGATATTAGACTATTTTTAAACATATTCTTTTAATAATTTTTTCTTTCCTCTTTACAGCATCTTCCTTACACATTTTGTGAGACTGTCTTTGTCAGAGTTGATTCTGATATTATTTTGATTGATGAAATGGGAAAGCCATATCCCTGTGTTATGATTCGGTTATGTTGGTTAGAGGAGTTAGTTATGTTGGTTAGAGGTGTTAGTTATGTTTGTTAGGGGAATTAGTTATGTTTGTTAGGAAAGGCTATTAGGAGTTAGTTGCCATTCTCCTTGCACCTTGTAATCAATCCTACTGCTATATAAACGGGATACTTGTAACATGAAAGGATATCAATGAAATAACAACATAAAGTTTCTCTCTTCTCTTCTTGCATATTTCTTTAGGAGTTTACTCAGTTCTCTAATATTGAGACCTTATCAATGGTGCTTTCATTGTGATGAACCCCCTCCCTACCATGAGTTCTTCACGCCCTCCTCTACCACCGGGTCATGTTGACGAACTTGCCCCTGACCGTCTCGATGAGATCGAACGCCTACTCGCCATCATTTCCAATCAGTTAGAGGCTGTTTCGAAACGCCTTGAGATTCGTTTTCCCTCTGTCCATGGGCCCGATTATTCGCTTCCTTCGGCACCGATTTTGGTTTTCGATTTGGAATTTGCTTCGCATTCGGTCACTGATTTTGCTTTGGATTCCTTCACCCCATCCGATCCTAATTCAAGAACCAACAAGCCTGAATGGCAACAGATTTGTCCGGCGTTAGATGAGGAACAAGAGCAAAATTCAGAAGCATTACACTCTGCCACATCACCTTCCCTTGCTGACAGTTTCGCTGTTGCTACCTATGTTGACGACCAACAGGCTACGGCGGATCTACCACCAGTTCCAAAGTCGATGGATCTTTATTTGCCTTCTCACGAGCGATCTCCGCCTTCGGGTGAAGTCACAGAGAATGATTCTTCCTACCCGTTCTTTGGTTTTGTCCAACCAGTTTCTTGTGGCGTTCTTTACGGCAATTACGGAGTTTCTCAAATGTTTGAACGTTACTCCATGGAAAATAGTTCTAAGGATGATGAGGTCCATGAGTTTCACCATTGTTATGCATCACGTTGTTCTAGTTGTGATGACGCCGCCAACTCAGCCCCAAAACCACCGCCAAAACCACCCGACAGAGTCTCACTCTCATCGCCGAGACTACCGTCAAAACAACCCGATCGAGACGTTGTTATTGTGCATCTATCTTCTTCCAATTCAAATTCCATTCTTGGTGATAATCTTGCACAGATGGAATCTTATGAGGTTTACTATGTCATGCTTCTTCTCATGGCCACCAAGAGGCTTCCAGTACAAGTTTTGGTGATTAATGATAAGCTACTTGGATGGAGCTAGGCCACAACCACTTCAGTCAATTGGGATGATTACCATGCTCTACCTCTTATCCTTGTTTCCAAGTGGCACCAATGGGATCCCGGTGGAGAATTGATTATATCTATAGCGGGTATTCGGTCCTCTCAATTCAAGGAGTGGGACCCTGGAAATATTGTTCAAGGAGGCAACTTCTACAACCTTGAGGACAAGGTTGATTTTGATGGGGAAGGCATTGATATGATTTGGTTATGTTGGTTAGAGGAGGTGGTTATGTTGGTTAGAGGTGTTAGTTATGTTTGTTAGGAAAGGCTATTAGGAGTTAGTTGCCATTCTCCTTGCACCTTGTAATCAATCCTACTGCTATATAAGCAGGATACTTGTAACATGAAAGGATATCAATGAAATAACAACATAAAGTTTCTCTCTTCTCTTCTTACATATTTCTTTAGGAGTTTACTCAGTTCTGTAATACTGGGACCTTATCACCCTGTCATTTGATTTTCCCAAGAGGCAATGCTCTTTCAGAAGTTTTGTCTTCGTGGGTGGTTTGTTTGTTGCTGGGAGAACGATTTTACTGAAGGACTTGATGTCAAAATTGAGGTTCCTGTTGAGCATCCAAGTTTCATGTTTTTCAGCAGGCATTAGATGGTTTTCTGGGCGTTTCGTTGGCTTTGAAGGCTTTTTTGAGTTGTTTACTAGCTTTAAGTATGTTTAAGTGTTTTTAGTGGTTTATTCAATACATGGGCGAGTTTGCTTCCAGGTGGTTGTAGTGGTATTTTTCATGTATTGGTTTTGTTTCTGTCTTCCAAGTCGTTTAGTTTTGATGTAATTTTCTCTGCAAATTTTAGTATATGTACTTCCTATTATCTTCATATATTCCACTGCTGGTACTTTTTGCCAAAGTTCATTCTTATGTTATTTTTGTTCTTATGATTTATTCTTACTTGAATTTTGGATTCTTGAATGGTTAGAAGCTTATATTGAAATATGCCTTGTAATTCTATTGCTTGTAATTATAGTAGGTGTAGTTAGAAACCTAGTCGAAATGGGCCAGTCGAATGGGCTAGTCGAAATTATGGGCCTGGGCCTGTTTCATTGTATATAAATATAGACGTCAGTAGCATGTAATTAAGTAACCTACTTTTATGAAATTCAGTGCAGCTTTTACCTAATATTATATTGCCCTATTCATTCCTCTTGTCCTTTAGCGCCGCCACTTCCTTTCTTGTCCCTTTCACGTTTTAATCCCCAACAAACTGGTATCAAGAGCTTGTTAGATCCTCACAAAATCTATCATGATTCATGGCAGCGCGAGACACCTCTGGTGGAGGTATTCCGGGGAACCTCCCAATCTTCGACGGAAAGGATTATGAACGTTGGTGTGCGCAGATGAAGGTGTTGTTTCGATATCAAGATGTTCTTGATGTCGTGAATGATGGTGTTCCACCCTTGGCAGCAAACGCCACTGAAGCGGTGAGGAACAACCACCATTCGCTGAGGAAGAAAGATGGAAAAGGGCTGTTTTTGATTCACCAATGCGTTGATTCCAACATCCTGAACCTGATCATCGACTGTGATTCAGCAAAGGCAGCTTGGGACATCCTAAAGAACTCGTATGGAGGAGCAGATAGGCTGAAGAAGATACGTCTACAGTCGCTCAGGAAGCAGTACGAGGGCTTGAAGATGACAGATGGAGAATCGATTGGAGAGTTCATTACGAGGTTAGTAGCATTAACTAATCAAATGAAAGGTAATGGTGAAACTGTGACTGAAGTAAATAAAGTCGAAAAGGTGCTCAGATCCTTAACCCTGGAATTCGACTACGTTGTTACTGCTATCGAAGAATCCAAGGACCTAGATACATTGAAGTTAGATGAACTTCAGGGTTCCTTAGAGGCTCATGAATTGAGAATAAGGCAGGGAAGTTCAGAGAAAGAAACTGAACAAGCCTTGCTTTCATACTCCTCTAAGAGAAATTGGAAGGCAGGCAACAAGGAGAAGGGTAGAGAAAAGGGATCAAGCAGTAAGAAGAAAGAACAAGGATCTTTCGACAAGAAGAAGGGAGACCTGTCGAAAGTTCAGTGTTATAACTGTCAACAATTTGGGCATTATAGGAACAAGTGTAAAAACAAGAAAGTTCCTAGGGATAAAGATGCAGAAGCCAAGTTTGCTAATGATGGTGACTCTGACTCTGACTCAGAGGAGTTAATGCTGATGGCTGTCGAAGATGAGATTCGACTCGATGAAGGAATTGCTGAAAGTAGCGAGCAAAATAGTGGGAACACTTGTATAAGTGGATTCACCTGCGATGCTCAAAATACTTGTGCAATGTGTGTGTGGCAGGGCAGTGGAAACACTGGTAATGCCTCCAACATTGCCAGCAATGATGATGAAGAATTGTCATTCATGACAGCTACTGACCCAGAATTACTGTTGTTGAAGGCTGATACAAATTCGACTGAAGAGAAGTCTGTCGAATGGTATCTCGACACAGGATGCTCAAATCACATGTGTTGTCACAAGGAGTGGTTTGTCGAACTGGAGCAGATAAGCAAAAAGATAAGGTTTGCAGATAACAGTAGAGTTACTGCTGAAGGAGTAGGTACCATAAAGTTCCTGTCGAAAGATGGCAAGTGGTGCTACATCCAAGGGGTATTTTATGTACCGGCTATGAAGAGCAATCTGCTAAGTATTGGGTAGATGATCGAAAAGAAATTCACCGTCGAAATGGGTGATAACAGTCTCAGCCTGTTTGATTCGACCAAGAAGTTGATCTTGAAGGTGTTAATGTAGAATAACAGAACCTTCAAGATCAAATTGCAAGTAGTCGAAGAACATTGCCTCAAGAGTACTGTCGAAGAGGAGCACTGGAGATGGCACAGGAGATTTGGCCACCTCAACTTCAAGAGCTTGAGTCAACTACATGAAAAGAAGATGGTTCATGGGTTGCCTGCAGTAAAAGTACCTGTCGAAGTTTGCGAGAGTTGTTGCAAGTCGAAGCAACCAAGAAACTCGTTTAAATCAGAAGTACCTAGCAGAGCAGAGAAGAAGCTAGAGGTGATATTTTCTGATGTCTGTGGTCCTTTCGAAGTATGTTCCTTAGGAGGGAATAAGTACTTTGTCACCTTCATTGACGAATACACTAGAATGTCCTGGGTGTATTTGATCAAAAGGAAGAGTGAAGTACTAGAAATATTCAAGAAGTTTAAGGTAATGATTGAAAAGCAGAGTGAATGCACAATCAAAACCCTTAGAAGCGATGGAGGTGGTGAGTACAATTCTCATGGATTTGTCGAATTCTGTGAGAAAGAAGGAATTGTGCATGAAGTCACTGCACCTTACACGCCTCAGCATAATGGTACTGCTGAGAGGAAAAACAGGACCATCCTCAACATGGTAAGAAGCATGTTGAAGGAGAAGAAACTACCTCATAGTCTATGGGGAGAACTTGTAGCCACAGCAGTGTATATTCTGAACAAATGTCCCACAAAGAGATTGACTGGGAAGACACCTGAAGAAGCTTGGCTAGGAAGAAAGCCAAGTGTCAAGCATCTCAGAATAATTGGCTCAGTATGCTATAGACATGTCCCTGAGCAACTAAGAAGCAAGCTGGATGATAGAGCACAACAAATGATTCTTGTTGGCTATCATTCGACAGGAGCATACAAACTGTATGATCCTGTGCAGAAGAAAATAGTGAAAAGCAGAGATGTCGTAGTAGATGAGTCGAAACATTGGAACTGGGAAGAAGGCTGTGAGAAAACTACAATGATGGACTTCGACGAAGTCTCTGATCAAGATGATCAGAATGAAGAGGTCGGAACTGAAGAGCCAGAAGAACCCATTGCTGTCGAACCTTTAAGAAGGTCGCAAAGGGAAAGGCAGAGATCAGTAAGACTAGAAGGATTCGACACTTACCCAGATTCTGCTATTACATCAGAGGGAGACCTGACACACTTTGCACTAATGGCAGAAGCAGAACCAGTGAGTCTGGAGCAAGCCCTTAGTCACAAGCAGTGGAAGGAAGCAATGGTTGACGAGTTGAAATCAATCGAGAAGAATGATACTTGGAAGCTAGTCGAACTTCCAAAAGAAAAGAAAGCCATAGGGGTGAAGTGGGTCTTCAAGACCAAAGTCAAGCCCAATGGAGAAGTGGCCAAGTACAAGGCCAGGCTAGTAGCCAAAGGGTTCTTGCAGAAACCTGGTTTGGATTTCAATGAGGTCTTTGCCCCAGTAGCCAGAATCGAAACCATAAGATTGGTAGTAGCATTGGCAAGTCATAGAGGCTGGCCCCTACATCAACTAGATGTAAAGTCAGCATTTCTGAATGGACCTCTGGAGGAGGAAGTCTATGTTTGTCAACCACCTGGTTTTGAGTTGAAGGGTAAAGAAGACAAAGTCTATAAGCTGGAGAAGGCCCTGTATGGGCTCAAGCAAGCTCCAAGAGCGTGGAACAAGAGAATTGATGGATTTCTCCTAGCTCAGAAGTTCATTAGATGCACTAATGAACATGGAGTATATGTGAAGAAGAATGGAACTTCGACTCAGTTGTTGTTGTGCCTGTACGTAGATGATCTACTTGTAACTGGCAGCAATGAAGTCGAAGTCGAAGCCTTCAAGAAAGTGATGATGTCAGAATTTGAAATGAGTGATCTGGGACATCTATCATATTTCTTGGGGATGGAGTTTACCAAAACAAGTAAGGGTATACTCCTGCACCAGTCGAAGTATGCAGCTGATATCCTGAAAAGATTCGACATGAGCAACTGCAAGGAAGTTTCGACACCATCAGACACTAGCAGCAAGCTGTCGAAAGACGACGAAGAGATTGAAGTTGATGCCACCTTGTTCAAACAGATTGTGGGCTCCCTGAGGTACTTGTGCAACACTCGACCTGACATTATGTTTAGTGTCGGAATGATCAGCAGATTCATGGAGAAGCCGAAAAGCTCTCATATGGTAGCTGCAAAAAGAGTACTAAGGTATGTAAAGGGAACACAAAGTTATGGTATTCTGTTCCCTAGCAAGTGTGTGTCGAAGAATGGTAATGAAGTGTTTGGCTACACTGACTCCGACTGGAGTGGAGACAGGAGTGATCGAAAAAGCACAAGTGGGTATGTCTTTATGTATGGATCGACACCCATCTCTTGGTGCTCGAAGAAGCAAAGTATAGTTGCGTTGTCCTCCTGTGAAGCAGAGTATGTAGCTGCTTCCTTTGCAGCATGTCAAGCATCATGGCTGAGCATGCTACTGGTCGAAATTGGAGTGCACAGGGTCGAAGCAATGAATTTGTTGATCGACAACAAGTCAGCGATAGATCTCGCCAAGAATCCTATTGCACATGGTAGGTCGAAGCACATAGAAAGCAGATATCACTTCCTGCGTGATCAAGTCAACAATGAGAAGCTGAATCTGGAATATTGCTGTTCGGAGCTTCAGATAGCTGATGCAATGACCAAGCCATTGCAAAAGGGAAGATTCGAAGAACTGAGAAGAATGCTTGGGATGATGTCGCTCAGCAATGTGAATTAGGAGGGAATATTGAGATATGCCTTGTAATTCTATTGCTTGTAATTATAGTAGGTGTAGTTAGAAACCTAGTCGAAATGGGCCAGTCGAATGGGCTAGTCGAAATTATGGGCCTGGGCCTGTTTCATTGTATATAAATATAGACGTCAGTAGCATGTAATTAAGTAACCTACTTTTATGAAATTCAGTGCAGCTTTTACCTAATATTATATTGCCCCATTCATTCCTCTTGTCCTTTAGCGCCGCCACTTCCTTTCTTGTCCCTTTCACGTTTTAATCCCCAACAGCTTATGTCTAACTTAGTCAATAATTATTGACTAAGTTAGTCTAATCAGATTTTTGAATTAAAAATGGTTAAAACTTGCCTCTAAATGAAATAAAATAGAAACGAGAAATTGTATTATTTCTTTTCATCGGGTCTTATACTTTAATCAATTTTGTGTTGTTAAATACTTGGGATGTCTAAGTCCGTCGAAATGAAAAAAATAGGTTTATGTCTAAATTTTAGTTTGCTAACCAAAATTTATATATACTTTGTTGATTCATTTGTTTATAATTTAATCAAATTTCTATTATCCCACGCTTGGTGAGAGTGTTTGCAATTGAGTATCCTACGCAGCCCAATATCAACAAACCAACATAAAATAGAACTTAATTCAAATTGATATTTGTTCTGGGATGTGGATCATATAGGTTAGAAACAAAGTCTTTGTTTTTTTAATAAACTGGTTTATGCATCTTTATTGGTATTGCTATGGTTTCCAGTACATTCTGTTGTACATTTTTGGCATCGAGCTAGCTTTAGTTTGTTCTTTTTTTTATCTTCTAGATCTAGGTAACCTAATTATTGTTGCTCTTTTAAACCTCATTCCTTAATATTATTGTTCCAATTTTTAACCCTAATCCCATCTTCGAACTTGGCTTCAACCTGGACTTCATGTTTTATTTATTTATTTATTTTCGGTTCTAAGTTGTTCTGCTTTTTCTATTTGTTATGCCAATTGTTGTTGATGGTTTATGCATCTTTATTGGTATTGCTATGGTTTCCAGTACATTCTGTTTTACATATTTGGCATCGAGCTAGCTTCCATATCTTCTTAATTTGAATCTTATGTTGCATCCTTGTCGATATTGCTATGGGATCTAAGACTTTTCGCTCGGTTATCTCTCTGGATTCGGTAATTCTGTTATGTGTTTCTTCCAATTTAATATATGTGTGTCAAATGTGTTTTGTTTGCACTAATTTTTATTATTGTTCTTCTACAGTCATTAATTACGCTTCCTAAAGCCTTTTATGTTGCCTATAAACACAAATTTCCTTCCACACTCACCATAGAGTCTGTTGCTGGAACTGCCTACAGTGCCTTTGTTATTGTTGAAAAGGATATTGCTGCATACTTGGATACTAACACTAGAGGTATTATGGAACTATTTGGGGTGGATGGTTTTTTTCAAATGCCTAATCGTAGGGAAATAGTACCGTCTTACAAATCACGTGGTCTTTTTAAGATGCATGTGTCAATGTCAACTGATCGTCTTTGTCCGAGATTGATGCGTTGTCAGCCCTGAGCCCTCCAGGTTGACTGTTCTCACTCTGACTTTGATGGACCAGCTGGAATGATTGCAGATGCTCCAGTTGTTATTGATTAGAGTGTTATTTGAGTTGTGTACTAAAGTGTAATGTGCTTTTCTAATACTTAGACTTTCTAAGGTGTTTCTTTTGCTAGGACTATTCTGATACTTGGACCTTCTAATGTGTATCTTTTGGTGTGTTTGTTTATTATTGTGCTTTGTGTTAAAGTGTATGACTCTTTAAATCTCATTTGGATGATTAGGCTATGCTTTGGTTGTCTAATGCTATTGTATCTACTGCTTGAAAGTGTTTCTTTTGGTGAGACTATTTGAGTTGGGTATTAAAGTGTGTTTTCTAATACTTTGACCTTCTAATACTTTCAACCTTGTTGTGTGTTGGGCTTTTCTAATACTTTCAACCTGTTATTGTGACTTATTCGTGTGCTAATCTATTACTTGAATTTTTCAACTTTTGCTTAATATCTAATCTTCACTCAAATTAAAAGGATTAATTTAATCAATACTAGCTCTTCCCGTGTATCGCATGAGTGATGAGGCTAGCCTAAATAAAATTTGGCACTACCAACCCTAGGAACGAGAAATTTGAAATATAGAAATATAATGCTACATTGCACTTTTGATCATTTATCTTTGACTTGTTTCATTTTGGTTTTTTTATCTTTTTTTTTCCTGTTTTGGTCCCTCATCTTCCATTTCTATGTCATTTTGGTACTTTATTGGTATTTTCCGTCTATTAACTTAACAGACACCACGCTAGCAGTTAACTATTGACGTGGCGTCTTAAGTGTAAGGACTGACTTGCAATTCATTAAGTGATGTGGCAAATGAGGGACCAAATTGAAACTAAAAAAACATAGGGGACCAAATTGACAAAAACACAAGAAATTCCATCTTCATCTTCTTACCCCCATTTAAACCCTGTATAAAAAACATTCATCTTCTTCATCTCAAAATTACCCACAATTACCCAAACTCCAGAACAAAGAAGACTCAAAATGTTGAATGGGGCTAGTATGGCCTTCAACACTGAGAACAAAGAAGATGGATTTTTGTGAATTCAACGTTGAACCCAGAACAAAAACAACACTGAACCCTCTTTCTTCTTCTCCTTCTTTTTTCTTCTCAACTCCCCATCATTGTTATACCACCACTAATCCCAGAACAGAAACAACACTGAACCAGAATCTGAAAAACAAAAACTCAGAACAAAAAACCTAGAAACCCAGAACAAAAACCCAGAAACCCAAAACCCAAAACCATCCAAGAAACAACAATCCACTTTCAGATTTGTTTTTTACCCAATACAGAAATACCCACCCTAGACCATAAAATCCCCAATTTTTTGCAATGAATATTCATCTTTGACCTTGAAAACTCGAAAAATGCCTTTGAAAATGTTGCTGCATTAAAAAATAAAAACCCAACAAATGCAATCAAAGAGGAAATTGAAACTAAAACAGAAATGGTTGCTCCCTTCAATCTTCATTCGGCTAAATATATATTTTGGCCCTTTATCTTTGGGGTTGTGGTCACTTTGGCCCTTTATCTTTTTTTTTTCTCATTTTAGACCCTCATGTTTTTTGTGTGTGTCATTTTGGCCCCTGCCGTTATCATTTTGGTCCCTTATGTTTTTAATTGATTTCATTTTAGTCCCTTATGTTTTTAATTGATTTCATTTTGGGCCCTTATGTTTTTAATTGATTTCATTTTCGTCCTTAAAAATTTGCCTAAAAAAACATAAACATAACGGCAGGGGCCAAAATGACACACACAAAAAACATGAGGGTCTAAAATGAGAAAAAAAAAGATAAAGGGCCAAAGTGACCACAACCCCAAAGATAAAGGGCCAAAATATATATTTAGCCATCTTCATTCTCAATCAAAAGTATTTTTGGGAAAATGAAATGAAATCAATGTTTCTGGATTCTGGGTAATTTTGGATTGATGAATTCTGGATTCTGGGTAATTTTGAGATGAAGAAGATGAATGTTTTTCATTTAGGGTTCAAATGGGGGTGAAGAAGATGAAGATGGAATTTCTTGTGTTTTTGTCAATTTGGTCCCCTATGTTATTTTAGTTCTAATTTGGTCCCCCATTTGCCACATCACTTAATGAATTCCAAGTGAGCCCTTACACTTAAGACGCCACGTCAGCAGTTAACTGCCAACGCGGCGTCTGTTAAGTTAATGGACGGAAAATACCAAAAAAGGACCAAAATAACACAAATGGAAGATGAGAGACGAAAACGGGAAAATAAATGATAAAGAACCAAAATAAAACTAAAGTCAAAGATAAAAGACCAAAAGTGCAATTTAGCCTAATATAATGAGACAAATTCATATTGTTATTGGTTACTACATAATGTAAATACATCTAAATCATTAAATTTGACATTAATTAATGTAGATATATCTCTATCATAATATCTTTACCAAAAAAATATATCTATCATACCTCTCAAACACAAACAATTTTTTTTTATCAAGACATAAACAAAAAATATATCTATCATAAAAGAATGAAATTAGAAATATACAATTTGTCCTAAATTATAAATAAAAATGATCAATTCACACTTAAATAAAAATCATTTATTTTCATTAAATGTTCTCCAGTCAATTTAAGGCCCATTACATGAAATTGGGGTCCAAATCATCAAGGGTCATGATCACACGACAAGATCGAACGGCCCAAAGCCATCAAGACAAGCACTATTAAAACTCTATAAATACAGCCTTCAATGCTCATTAATGGTAAGCAAGCTTTACAACTTAAATTTATTCACTCAAATACTGACTTGAGCGTCAGAGTGTTATTGCAGGTACAACCTCGTCATCTCAAGATCGACCACCTCAAGCTCGAACAAGACCATTCTCTCCAAGATAGACCACATCAAGCTTGAACAAGTCCGATCTCCTCAAGATCGACTATCTCAAGACCAAAAGACATAAACAGAATGAAGGATAAAACATCTACTAACTGCGTAATACCAATCACTAAGATCGGAAGCAGAGTACCGAACAAGTTCTTATAGGTCTAGATACATTTACTTTTTAGTAACAAAAGATAAATAGGTTTAGCGACATTAAGAAGAAAATCAATTATTGAATCATATGCATTTAAAAAATCAAAAGCAGTCAAGACTTGAATAAGTAGCCTGTCTCTACATGACGAGGTCAAACATATGCAGTCAAAGGCATGTACATATTTTAAGCTTTGTGGACTCCCATTAGTTTCATGAAATTTCTCGTAATCATCCAAAAACGCACAAAAACAACAAATTTCTATATATTTAGAAAAAATTGTAATTTTACTCCATCATAGGTATAATTCTTTCACATTAGCAAACAACTTGAGACCTGTTGTCAAAAATTCATTAAGGTTGCAGTTCCAAAGACAGAGAAATTTACTTGTGAATATTGTATTTGGCTCACTTTTGCTTTACCCTCATATTGCTCAAAGAATAGCCATCCCTTGCTTTCGACTACAATTTCAATGAGTTTTGACACCATGACGATTAGGGATGGCAATAGGTGAAGGATTTAAATATATAACAATGTCAATTGTAGATACAAATCTTACCATATAATATCAAGTATAAAATAGTATGGATACATAATTGTGTAATTGAGATGTTGAATGTTGAAGGAGGATTGACTGAAAGAGGGTATGAGAGTCAACTACCCCCATCATCATCATCATCATCATCTAGGTTTCAATATTAGGATTAACAGTGTAATGGGTCACTGATTAAATAATTAAGCGACTGAGGGTAGGGACCTCTCATTGAGCTTAACTGAATGATTCAACACATCATGATTCATTCGGAACTAAAGGCCGACACATATAATAATCACAATTTAGTGCAATGACCATAATATATATATATATATATATATATATATATATATATATATATATATATATATATATATATATATATATTAAATAATTGACTAGGTCAATCCATAATTGATTAATTAAATAATTAATCTAGCATTCTCCCACTTTGATGACAATAGTCAAATACTAAGGAATAAGAATCTTAAGAGTAAAATATAAGCATTGTGGTCGAAGCACTTGTTACTGTATCAGCATTCTCTTCCAAGCATCGGTTAGGTCTAAGTTAGTAACTATAGCCGAGTCTTGTTACATAACCTCCACAGTCATTTCTTTACAACCATAAGCCTAGTGAGCTATATCATTTACATCTTGATTTTCATCTCTAGGGACATACATGGTGACTGATCGGCAAACAACTTTAAGAAGTTATGATCCTGTTAGCCTGCATTTTCGACAGGCTAATATTAAATGTAGTCAACAGGGTTTGACTTAATAATTTCAGAAAGAAAACAGGTCTTCGACACCAAGATATAATTTCGACTTCAAGAGGTAGTAACCAAGGGAAAGC
The DNA here is from genome assembly GCA_039519185.1 of Astragalus membranaceus. Taxonomy (NCBI): domain Eukaryota; kingdom Viridiplantae; phylum Streptophyta; class Magnoliopsida; order Fabales; family Fabaceae; genus Astragalus; species Astragalus membranaceus. The sequence goes on from CM076851.1 coordinate 119,860,353, forward strand.
AGCCTAATGCATAACTTAGCGAATTTGGAAAAAGAGGCCACACTTCGACAGAGAGAAGATTATAAACAGCGAAACAAGCAAAGCTACGGAGATCTGTCAAAAGGGACATTGATTCCTTGGTCGAAAAGAAAGAGCAGTTAGACAATCGAAGTAGAAGCACGTCGAAATAGCAGTTACTCTGCCTTATCTTGTTTTAGAAAACCGCCGAGCGGTTATAGTCTTATTTGTATTATAAATAGGGGTTCTGTAGAGAGAAAAAGGGTTCGCAAATTTCATTACACACATTTCCTAAAACACTCTACTTCCGCAAACAGAGAAAACAGAGTTAACAGGAATTCATGTATGATTCTGCGTACCATTTCTTTATATAATTGTTTTCATTTCTTTTAGATTTCTGCACTTTGTCATCTTCTTCATTTACAATTACTGCAATTTACTGCATTTGATTCCTCTTCCCGCATTTACAAATTCTTGCACTTTATCGTATTTCTTAGTAAAATTTGATCACAAATGGCCTGAGATTCCTAGTTGATCTCGCAAGTAACACGTGTAGTGAAACTAGCGGTGTTTACTAAAAATCACAGTAAACAAAATGGCACGCCCGGTGGGACGTTTGTGCTAACTAATTAAAATTTTTACTAAGATAATTCTGGGTTTGTTAAACACAAAACTGTTGCGTTAAAAACACACTTAGAGCAAGTGTACTCTCTCGCAGAAGTGGTATAAAAGATATCGTCTCCACAGGGATTAATTAACAAGTACCAAACTACTTAAGATTAATTATTATTTAGACGAACGAATGTTTGGTTGTTATAGAAACTAAAATAAAAAGAAATAAATAGCAAGAATTAAAATGTGAAGTTTAACCAATGGAGAGAAGCCTAGGGTCACGGTTTCACTTGCAAGCTTCGATTCCCATATGTCTAATTCTACCTGAATTCCTTTATTTTATTCAATTACCAATCCCTTTACTAAAGCTATTAATCCGTTTGGTCATTCGCGATTAATATTCTTTTTCCCAAATTAACCCTTGTTTGGTCATGCAAGAATTTAAATTCAAGAAAAGCATAAAGTACAAAAAGGTTGAATGATTGGAAGACTAAATTAAAGTTTGGTCATTCATTAATTATAGTCTCAATTATCCTATAGGTCCACCAACTAATTGCAGTACGGTCGCTGATCAACTAATTGATTATGAACATGCAAAGGTTGTCAATCCTAATTATGTGATAAAAGCAATAGGATAATATCAATTGAAATAAAACCAGGAATTCAAAGTATAAATTAAAACATAAAAAGTCTCTAATCAAGCAAGATCCACCTAGACCCTAGAAGAGGATTTAGCTATCCATAGTGTTCGAGAACAATAAAATAGAATTAGGAGTCATAAATTACAGAGATAAAAATAACCCGGAATAGAGAAATTTCTGATCCTGCAAATTTCGTCTCCTTTTTCTGCTCCAGAGCTCTCTCACGGTGTCAAAAACGGGTACCCAAAATTCTCTCCTTTATTTGCCGGCGCTGCTGTTTTCCTCGTTTCCGGCTGTTGGTGCGTGATTATTTGATTCACGTTGTGCTGCTACTGTTCCTTTTAATTGTGAATGTGCGGCCCTTTTTATTCCTTTTCCAATTCAATTGCGAAGCTCCTGTGTTAATTCTCCTCACTCGTTCACGTTCCACTCTCCTTTTTAATTTGTAATGCCGTGCCTTTTTTAATTTGTTAATTCTCTTGCTGCCTTCCTTCCTTTCTCTCAAAGATAGGGTAGTATTATATCTCCATTTAATTCATGGGCCGGATCACTTCCATACCAATGGGCCATGTGGACTTTGCTAAATTCATAGGCTTAGTCCCTTTTTTTTTTAATGCATTGCTCTTCAATCAACCCATATATATAATAAAGTGGCTTTAAAATGGACTATTCATCTTTTCCATATTTTCTTCCTTTCTACAAAATAAAGAGACAAGTCACTAATTTATATTATCACTAATAATTGCTCTAAAAATGACTCACAAATATCCCTAAACAATGCACAAAATTGGAGTTTATCAACTCCCCCACACTTAACCTTTGCTTGTCCTCAAGCAAATTTCCTGGCTCAATAAAATTTTCAAACAAGTAATAGAGATAGCCAAATAAGAAACCCAAAATTTGAAGCACAATGACAGACAATAGACAGTATAACACATATGAGATGCCAAAAGATTGCCCAATTAGAGGCTCATGTCCCTGAAGAATACATTTCTGTGAAAAAATGCACTCGCTCACAATCTCTCTAAGTGTTTAGGGACTAGGGAAATATACACTCAAGTTTCCACAAAATGCACACTACCATAAGCTTGTAATTTGACCAAATCTCCACTAAATAGTTCACATGCATGCAAAAGATGGGGTTTCATGGGTTGTAATGGGGCCAGGGTGAATTCATGCAGGGTAGGAAATAAGAAGGAAGGGATAATTAAAGGGCTAAAAAAAAAAAAACAAGAAATAAATAGTAACCTTTGAAACCAAATATGGAGCTCCTATCTATTTTACAATTTTTGCCCAAACTCCAAATTAATTCCATTTCCTTCTTCACTCTTTTTCTCTTGAGTAGACTCTTTTTGATTTGCCTTTTTTCTTGAGTAGGCCCTTTCATTTTTATTTATTTTTTTTGGATTTGCCCTTTGGCTCTTTCATTTTTTTGATGTGCCTTTTCCTCCTTGTTGCTTTCCTTTTTTTTTCAAATTTTCTTCCTATTTTTGTTTTTTTTTTTGGAGGAAAAGGTAAGTACATGATTCACTATTTTTTTATCCCTACAAGATAGACAACTAAAGTATAGGACAAAGTTTCAGTCCTAACAATATAGACAACTAAAAATATAGGACGAAATTGTAATTTTCAATAGTTGCTCCACATTTGATTCCAAATGGTTACCACAAACAAAAAAGAGAAAAATTATATCTGGGTACCAAAGAAAAAATATAACAATTAAGCTCAAAGGGGGCAACTAAGGGATAAATTCAACAAACGACTCTGAGGCCAGAAAAATACCTAAATTACCCAAATCGTTTTACATGATGCAAATCAACTTTCGCCTTGAAATGGTCAAAAGACAAATTCTAGAATGTAGCAAATTGGGAAACACACTCATAGAAAGAAAAGGGGTAAAAATTTATGATTTAGTATCAATCCCCTTATGAAGGCTCGGATCTCACATTTAGAAGCTAGTTCACAAAAAGTACTCAACAGGGACAAATGCTAATTATTAGCTTCCTAAGGACATCCTCACAGTTACAATCAAACACAAGTCTGTCAAGTCAATTAATTATGGGATCCCCTAAAGGCAAAATCTCTATTTTTTTTTTTTCAACTTGAAGCATAAGCCGCTAAAATAAGCCAGAAAAAATGCTATTAACTTATACAGTGGGTATGTGTATTAATAGAGATGAATTGACAAAGTTAAACTCTACTCCCCCACACTAGCCTAAAGCATGGTCCTCAATGCAAAATATTAAATTGGCACAACAATAAATAAATGAGAGAGTAAGAGTGACTTCCCTGAGAGAGCTTGCAGTCTGAGCTTATTCCTAAAAACAAAACAAAACAAAACAAAAATGAGAGAAAATAAAACACAGGTTGCCTCCTGCAAAGCGCTTGTTTAACGTCCCGAGCCTGACGGTACTAGAGTCAGTCCTTGAGGGCAGTGACATAGCTCACTTGACTCAACCCTTCCTCAAAATGCTTCACACGCTGCCCATTGACCTTAAAAATGGTGCCATCTTCATGAGATACCTCAAGCACTCCATAAGGAAAAACTTGAGTAACAGTGTAGGGTCCATACCACCTTGAGCGTAACTTTCCTGGGAAAAGACGCAAACGTGAGTTATAAATTAAAACTTTTTCACCAACATGGAATTCACGCTGCTGGATGCGCTTATCATGCCACTTTTTAGTCCGCTCCTTATATAACTTGGCATTCTCATAAGCTCCCAGACGGAGCTCATCCAATTCATCGAGCTGCAGCAACCTATTTTCACCTGTAAGCTGAGCATCAAAGTTTAGAAATTTTAAAGCCCAAAGTGCTTTATGCTCTAATTCAACAGGCAAATGACATGATTTTCCAAAAACAAGACGATAAGGAGACATCCCAATGGGGGTTTTAAAAGCAGTTCTATAGGCCCATAGTGCATCATCAAGTTTCAAAGACCAATCTTTTCTTGATCCACTAACTGTCTTCTCTAAAATCCTTTTCAGCTCTCTGTTTGAAATTTCAACCTGGCCACTAGTTTGTGGATGGTAAGGAGTTGTCACCTTATGAGTGACACCATATTTGCTCAAAAGATTTTCAAATTGTTTATTGCAAAAATGGGTGCCACCATCACTAATAATTGCTCGGGGAGTGCCAAATCTTGTAAAAATATTTTTCTTTAAAAATCTCACTACCACCCGAGCATCATTAGTGGGTAAGGCTACAGCTTCTACCCACTTAGACACATAATCTACAGCAACAAGAATATATTGATTTGAAAAAGATTTAGGGAAGGGCCCCATAAAGTCAATACCCCATACATCAAATATCTCACAAACCAAAATGTTGTTTAAAGGCATCTCTTGACGCCTAGAAATATTGCCACTCCTTTGACAACTATCACAAGCTTTCACAAATTCATGAGCATCTTTAAATATAGTAGGCCAATAAAAACCACATTGTAAAACTTTATATGCAGTTCTATTTGGGCCAAAGTGGCCACCTACCTCTTTAGAGTGACAATGCTCAAGGATAGAAGTTACCTCATCCATAGGCACACAACGCCTAATAACCTCGTCTCCACATACTTTAAATAGGTAAGGGTCATCCCACAAGTACTGTCTAGCATCAGAAATTAATTTCTTCTTTTGCTGAAAAGAAAAATCAGGGGGAACAACCTTACCCACCAAGTAGTTGACAATGTCTGCAAACCAAGGAATAGTAGAAACAGCTAAAAGTCTCTCATCAGGGAAAACCTCCTTGATCTCCCCATCATTTGAGGCCTGCATCACACTATGGTCAAGTCTTGAGAGGTGGTCAGCTACAAAGTTCTCTGAGCCTTTCTTGTCTCTAATCTCCAAGTCAAACTCTTGTAGCAACAAGATCCACCTGATTAACCTGGGTTTTGCATCCTGCTTTCCAAGCAAATATCTAATGGCAGCATGGTCAGTATAAACAATAACTTTAGAAAGAACAAGGTAATGACGAAACTTGTCAAATGCAAATACTACAGCTAGTAACTCTTTCTCTGTGGTAGTGTAATTTCTTTGAGCATCATCAAGAGTACGACTAGCATAGTAAATGGTATAAAATACCTTATTCTTTCTTTGCCCCAAAACAGCCCCCACAGCAGTATCGCTAGCATCACACATAATTTCAAAGGGAAGCGACCAATCGGGGGCAACAACAACAGGGGCACTAATTAATTTTTCCTTTAAACAATTAAAAGCCTTCAAACAAGTGTCAGAAAAATCAAAAGCGGCCTCCTTAACCAAGAGGTCAGTCATAGGCTTTGCAATTTTTGAGAAGTCTTTAACAAACCTCCTATAGAATCCGGCATGGCCTAGAAAACTACGGACCCCCTTAACAGAATTGGGTGGGGGCAACTTTGCAATTACCTCAACCTTTGCAGGATCAACTTCAATGCCTCTAGTGGACACCTTATGTCCTAGAATAATGCAATCTTGTACCATAAATTGGCACTTCTCCCAATTGAGCACTAAATTGGTATCCCTGCATCTCTGCAACACTGAATTCAAGTTATGTAAACAATCCTCATAAGAGGATCCAAAGACGGTAAAATCATCCATGAATATCTCAATGCATTTTTCAACCAAGTCAGAGAAGATAGCCATCATGCATCTTTGGAAAGTGGCAGGGGCATTACATAAACCGAATGGCATCCTTTTATATGCAAATGTTCCATATGGGCAAGTAAAAGTAGTTTTTTCTTGATCTTCAGAAGCCACTGGTATTTGCAAATAACCGGAATATCCATCCAAACAACAATAATAATCATGACCTGCCACTCTCTCAAGCATTTGATCAATAAAGGGAAGGGGGAAGTGATCTTTTCGGGTGGCTGATAACCATCTTTTATGATGATTATTACTTGCTTTCTAAGCTTGATTTTAGGAGATTTAATAAACTTGTTGTGTCAATTATGATGTAATTATGTGTTTAGGTTAGAAATAATGGTGCAGGAATGAATTGGTTTAATTTGGGCATTTTGATGCCCTTAATGCATTTAATCATGTTTAGTGTCAGTGCCGCAGCAACAGGTGCGTGCGCAATAGTGGAAATGCGGAAGATGAGAGAGAAAGCTCAAGGGGAGTGCGGAAAACACGGAAATCAAGGCAAGGACAGGTGTCAGAGCTGTATGGCACGGAAAGATATGACCTAATGTGTGTTTCCCACAATTGCCCTTTAACCTAGGCAGCATTTTCCCAAAAAGGACATCATTTTAGGGTTGTGAGCAAGAAGACACTATAAAAGGACGTTTCCCTTTCTTCATTAGCATGCTGGGCCGTCAGGGGAAGGTTAGAGATAGCCCCTCTTGCGTTCAAAAGCTCACCCATCACTACCAAACACTTCCATTGCTGAGACAGTTGCGGCAGCATCACTGGAGTACATTTTTCTCGGTGGATTCTACTTGGACGAGCTGGATCAGTCCTCCATTGTCATCCTTGGAGCTCCCCTACTGTTCTCTCTTCGTAGTATCATTTCTTACCTTGAAATTTGTAATATGACTTCTACTATTTTGTTTAAGTTATTTTCCATGTTTTGCAAGCTCAATATGAGCTAAATCCTCATAGTTGAGATGCTGGATCTGATGTAGCTAAATTACTAAGTGATTAATGAAGTATGTTCAATGTTATGCATTTTATCTTGTGTGTGAAAATATTTCCATTTTAGAGTAGGAATGGTCCGCCTCTTCTAAATAGCATTTATAAATTCAGAGATGGTTTGTAAATTTATCTCACAAGGTAATATGGGTAGTGAACATTAACGAGAGATCTTGATGTTCCTTGCTTAACCCTAGAGATAGGAGGGCATAACCCATAAGGTGAATACTGCCGGTGCTCAAGCAGCCTAGGAGGTACTTCTTTAGGGTTTAGAGATAAACTCTTGCAAGGAAACCTAGTGTGAAGTATTCGAGAGAATAACGTCTTATTGCTGCAGCACCTAATGCTGTAGCATTGAACGTACCCTTAATCACATTTTAATGAAGCTACTGAAGTGAATGCATCTTAACTTGTTCTCATCACTGATTTCCATTACCCTTTACTTTTTACTACTGTTTATGTTGCCCAAAACTTGTGTGTCATTTACTTTCCTCACTAAATTGCTAATCAAATTAAACTCTCATTATTTAGCATAATTCCTCGTGGGAACGATCTCACTTACTCTATATTACTTGTTGACAGTGTATACTTGCACTATCTACGTTTTCACGCAACAAGTTTTTGGCGCCGTTGCCGGGGAATTATAGTTAAATTGATTGTTTAATTAGTTAGCAACTTAGTGCCTTTTGTTACTAATTCTGTTTGTGTTGTTTCTGTTGCTACAGCATTAGTTGCTGTAACATCTGTTGCTGCAGCATATGCACAGGCTTAGACGCAATACTCCAGAATTCCAGTTGCACCCAGAGATAGAAAGACATTTTAGAAGCTTGAGAAGAGTTCACAGTACTCCAGGACTTATTGAATTAGGGCGAGCTGCTGCTATGGCTAGTCCACAACCTACTGTTGATGGTGATCTTAGTCCACCACCTTCACCACCTCCCACAATTCAAGGTGATGGTGATGGAGGGTACAGAAGACAGTTTATTGATATGAATGTCATAGGCATGGCAAATGATAAGGATAGACCTATGAGGGACTATGCAGTCTTTGACCCTCAAACTATGCAGACAAGCATAGTGAGGCCAGAGATTGCTACAACTCATTTTGAATTTAAGCCTATGATGTTCCAAATGCTTCAAACAATTGGGCAGTTTGGTGGTGGTCCCCTTGAAGACCCACATCTGCATTTAAAACAATTTGTTGAGGTTTGCAGTAATTTCATTCTCCCTGGTGTTACAGATGATGCTTTCAAACTGAAATTGTTCCCTTATTCCTTGAAGGATAGAGCAAAGGCCTGGCTTAACTCACTAGAGCCTAACTCTATCACTACATGGAATGAGATGGCAGAAAAATTTATGACAAAATATTTTCCTCCAATAAAGAATGCCAGGATGAGAAATGAAATTACCTCTTTTAAGCAAACTGAATTTGAAACTTTGTTTGAAGCATGGGAAAGATACAAAGAACTGTTGAGGAAGTGCCCACACCATGGTATTCCTGTCATCATCCAAATGGAGACCTTCTACAATGGATTGGAGCCCCAAACAAGGCTCATGCTTGATGCTTCATCTGGAGGAGTTCTACTCAAAGGATCTTACAATGATGCATATAATCTTATTGAGGATATTGCTGCAAATAGCTATCAATGGCCTACTGCTAGGTTAAGTGCTCAAAAGAAGGTGGCTGGTGTACATGAAGTGAGTGAGGTCACTGCCTTGTCTGCTCAAGTGGCTGCACTATCTAATATGATCAAAAACATGAGTTCACCTAGTGCTACAGCAACACATGCTGCAGCAACTGAAGCAACTGTAGCAGCAATTGAACCAGCTCCATGCGGTTCCTCTCCAAGTTGTGTTTATTGTGGAGGAGGTCATCTTTATGAGGAGTGTCCTGCGAATCCTATCTCAGTCAACTATGTTGGGTACAACAAGGGTAATAATCCATACTCAAATACCTACAATCCTGGGTGGCGAGATCATCCAAATTTCAAATGGAGCAACAATGCTACAGCAGCACCTGCTGCAGCAACTACTCCTGCACCTGTCGTGCCACCAGGATTCCCTGCTCAAGCAAAGCAATCTGCTCCTACATCTGATAACTTAATGGAGGCGATGTTGAAAGCTTTCATGAATGAAACAAAGACTCAATATCAGATTCAAGGGGCTGCAATCAAAAACTTGGAGAACCAAATTGGTCAGATAGCTACTGCTCTAACCCAAAGACAGAGTGGACCTGTGCCATCCACCACTGAAGCTTCATCTTCTAAAGGGAAGGAGACATGCAAGGCTATAGCTCTGAGGAGTGGGAAGGATTTGAATGGGCCATCACTTACTACAGGTGGTGGTGACAAAAGAAAAGAAAAAGATTCTGAAAAAAATGAAAAAAAGAGTAAAACAGATGCGACAGCAGCTGATGCTGCAGCATCTGGTGCAACACCTGTGCCACCACCTAAGTTTGTTCAAGAGTACCCTCCTCCTCCCTTTCCTCAAAGGTTGAAGAAAGCTCAGGAGAACAAACAATTTGGTAAATTCTTAGAGGTGCTGAAACAACTACACATCAATGTCCCTTTGGTGGAAGCACTTCAACAAATTCCCAATTATGCAAAGTTCATGAAGGAAGTGCTCACCAAGAGGAAGAGACTGGGAGAGTTTGAGACAGTAGCAATGACAGAAGAGTGTAGCATGATCATGCAGAGCAAGCTCCCAAGAAAATTGGAGGACCCTGGCCGTTTCACCATACCATGTTCTATTGGTGGATCCTATTCTGGTCGTGCACTGTGTGATTTGGGGGCAAGCATCAATTTGATGCCCAAATCCATATTTACACAGCTTGGTATTGGAATTGCTAGGCCTACCACTGTCACTCTTCAACTTGCAGATAGATCTATTGCCTATCCTGAGGGAATCATTGAAGATGTTCTGATAAAGGTTGATAAATTTGTATTTCCTGCTGACTTTGTGATTTTAGATTTTGATGCAGATAAGGAGGTGCCTATAATTCTTGGAAGACCTTTCTTGGCTACTGGGAAGACTCTAATTGATGTGCAAAAAGGGGAATTGACTATGAGAGTTAATGACCAAGAGATCAAGTTCAATGTGATGAATGCCTTCAAGTCTCCTGATAAAGGAACCGAGGAATGTTCCTTTGTTGTATCTCTTGACTCTGTAGTTCAAAAGCACTTCCATAAGCAAAGTGACCATTTGGTTAAAGCTCTTGAGGAATCAGAAAAAGAAGACCTTGTGGAAGTAAGTATGTTACATGATGATGTTGTTGTGAAAGAAACTCATGGGAATGTTGAACCCCAGCAACTAGAACCCACCCAGCTCCCACCTCAACCAGAACCACCACCTCAGCCAGAACCACAAGATGAAGAGAATCAAATTCTGAGATTTAATGCAACAACATCTGCTGAGCAAGTGAATGTTGCAGCACCTATTGCTGCAGCATCTGAGAAAATTCAAAGAAGAAAGCTGATTGGGTCCACATGCAAAATTGATGGTAAGAGGGTGAAACAGTACTGTGGAGCACATGTGGTGAGGGACAAAGTCACCACAGAATTACAAAACCTCTAGCATTAGAGGCTAGTCTGGCTGAGGACTCTTAAACCAAGCGCTACTGGGAGGCAGCCCAGGGTTTTTAATCTAATAAACCAGTGTTGTTGTTTGTTCTTGTGTTTGTTTTGCAGGAAAATAGTTTTGGCAATTGGAAGTTTGAGGGTGTGACTGCAGGTGATGCTGCAGCACTGCTTCTACTGCTGCAGCAACTGTTGTTGCTGATTCTGGTTCTGCAGCAATCTAATGCTGCAGCAACATAAACCTCAAATGTCCCAAGATCCTCCAAGGCTCCATCCCCAAGGGTCTACCAGAAAAAGCAGAGCAAGGGCATTGCAACACGAACAAGCCCCAGAACCAAACCAGGAATCCCTGCACCTTAATCTGTTTATGCTTTATGTTTTTAGCTTTCATTTCTGTCTCTGTTTTTAGTTGCGTGTTTCTGTTTCTAGTGTTTGAATAAACCTGTTGAGTGCCTTGCCTGTGTTAGCACTCAACAGTTGTGTTGTTAGTAGTTGCTTCTGCTTTTGCTGTTCTGTAGCTTGCCCCTTTGTCTTTATGCAGTGAGGACACTGCACAGTTCTAAGTGTGGGGGGGAGCTATACATAGGTCTTGTACTCTGTTATTTGCAATCAAATTAGTGAATTTAAAAAAAAAATAGAAGTAGAGTTGAGCAAAAACTTAGTGATGATATGGTGAGAAATGAGTGATTACACCCCTGTTTGATGAGTGAACTATTCTATTTCTGCTCCTACACTTAAACTTGAACTTAGGTAGGAACTTAGTGAATTAAAGATGATCTGAAACTAGGCTAGTGTTGGTAGACCTAGGGAACTGCTAAATTTCTACTAAAAACTTAGGGCAGCATAAGAAACTAAGTTTGGGGGTTCTATGAGATATATTAAGGCAAAGCATGAAGGAATGCAGTGCTGCAACAACTGTTGCTGCAGCAATGCTGGGTTATGTGCACATAGTTTAGGATGTCTGAATTAAGTCTGAATGAAGGTGCAAAGCACTAGTGTCTGTAAATAATTGTGTAATGTGCTGCAATTGCCTATTGTGCAAAAAAAAAAAAAAAAAAAAAAAAAAAAAAAACGCAAAAATGCTATTCAGAAGAGAAATGGAAATAAAGGCATTGCAGTACAAAATCAAGTCAAAAATCTGAGCAAAGTAAAATTCTGAGTCTGTAATGCTGCAGCAACTGATGCTGCAGCAATGTCAATGCTAGGATTGAATAAGTGCACTGCCTTAAAAGTTCTGGATTGCTGCATCAAAGCCCTTAATCAAGCTCAACCCCCCCTTCTGAGCATGAATTGTTAGTCTGTCCTTCTTTTTGAAAAAAAATTTTAGCTTTCCCAAAAGAAAACCTCTCTATGTCTTAGCTAAGTGAAATCTTGAACCTTGCTCTGTTCTGAACTAAGTTAAGTGTCACACACACACTTTTGAGCAGGAATAAGCTAGGGAACTCATTATTCAGAAGGGTTGCAATTGAGTGATAGTCTGAAAGTTGATGCTCAGTTTGATTCTTCTTTATGCTTCATATTTGAATTGATTCATTGGTTGTGATTGCTTATTAACAGTTGTGCTTGCCTATGTCAAGTGTCATTGCTTGAGGACAAGCAACGGTTCAAGTTTGGGGGTGTGATAACCATCTTTTATGATGATTATTACTTGCTTTCTAAGCTTGATTTTAGGAGATTTAATAAACTTGTTGTGTCAATTATGATGTAATTATGTGTTTAGGTTAGAAATAATGGTGCAGGAATGAATTGGTTTAATTTGGGCATTTTGATGCCCTTAATGCATTTAATCATGTTTAGTGTCAGTGCCGCAGCAACAGGTGCGTGCGCAATAGTGGAAATGCGGAAGATGAGAGAGAAAGCTCAAGGGGAGTGCGGAAAACACGGAAATCAAGGCAAGGACAGGTGTCAGAGCTGTATGGCACGGAAAGATATGACCTAATGTGTGTTTCCCACAATTGCCCTTTAACCTAGGCAGCATTTTCCCAAAAAGGACATCATTTTAGGGTTGTGAGCAAGAAGACACTATAAAAGGACGTTTCCCTTTCTTCATTAGCATGCTGGGCCGTCAGGGGAAGGTTAGAGATAGCCCCTCTTGCGTTCAAAAGCTCACCCATCACTACCAAACACTTCCATTGCTGAGACAGTTGCGGCAGCATCACTGGAGTACATTTTTCTCGGTGGATTCTACTTGGACGAGCTGGATCAGTCCTCCATTGTCATCCTTGGAGCTCCCCTACTGTTCTCTCTTCGTAGTATCATTTCTTACCTTGAAATTTGTAATATGACTTCTACTATTTTGTTTAAGTTATTTTCCATGTTTTGCAAGCTCAATATGAGCTAAATCCTCATAGTTGAGATGCTGGATCTGATGTAGCTAAATTACTAAGTGATTAATGAAGTATGTTCAATGTTATGCATTTTATCTTGTGTGTGAAAATATTTCCATTTTAGAGTAGGAATGGTCCGCCTCTTCTAAATAGCATTTATAAATTCAGAGATGGTTTGTAAATTTATCTCACAAGGTAATATGGGTAGTGAACATTAACGAGAGATCTTGATGTTCCTTGCTTAACCCTAGAGATAGGAGGGCATAACCCATAAGGTGAATACTACCGGTGCTCAAGCAGCCTAGGAGGTACTTCTTTAGGGTTTAGAGATAAACTCTTGCAAGGAAACCTAGTGTGAAGTATTCGAGAGAATAACGTCTTATTGCTGCAGCACCTAATGCTGTAGCATTGAACGTACCCTTAATCACATTTTAATGAAGCTACTGAAGTGAATGCATCTTAACTTGTTCTCATCACTGATTTCCATTACCCTTTACTTTTTACTACTGTTTATGTTGCCCAAAACTTGTGTGTCATTTACTTTCCTCACTAAATTGCTAATCAAATTAAACTCTCATTATTTAGCATAATTCCTCGTGGGAACGATCTCACTTACTCTATATTACTTGTTGACAGTGTATACTTGCACTATCTACGTTTTCACGCAACAGTGGCATCATTTAATTTTCTATAATCAATGCACATACGCCACCCGGTAGTTTTCCTAACTGCAATTAATTCATTTTTATCGTTCTCCATTACAGTAGTACCTCCTTTTTTTGGAACACATTGAACAGGACTTACCCACTTACTATCAGAGATAGGATAGATGATACCTGCATCAAGAAGCTTAATCACTTCCTTTTTGACCACCTCTTTCATGTTGGGATTGAGGCGGCGTTGAGGTAGTGCCCGGGGTTGGTAATCATCCTCCATGTAGATCTTGTGGGTGCAAATTGAGGGACTAATGCCTTTTATATCATGAATAGACCATCCAAAGGCTTCTTTGTTGGCCCTTAATACCCTCAAAAGCTTATCCTCCATGGTATCTGTCAAATCTGCAGAAATAATCACAGGCAAAGAGGAAGGGGGATGCAAGAAAGCATATTTTACATTTGAAGGAAGAGGCTTTAATTCAAGCTCAGGAGCCTCTTCAATTGAAGGTTTGGGATTTGGAGTATTACCCCATTCCAATTCCTCAAATCTATGGTTACTCCAATTTTTGTGAGGGTGGTGAGCCTGCAAAAACATTAAGAACTCTTCTTCCTCACCACCCTGCAATATGCCAAGTCCCTGCAAAGTAAGTACTTTTTCTAGAGGGTCCTGAATTCTAAAATCATCAAAACTTTCAGAGGTAACCACATCATTAATATCCATAGCTTGAATAAAATTACAAGAAGCAAATGAGGAGGGATTTTTTAATGAGTTCAAGACTTGAAATACAACTTCCTCATCTCCAAATCTTAAAGTCAATTTTCCCTGCTGAACATCAATTAAGCTTTTTCCTGTAGCTAAGAACGGACGCCCCAAAATAATTGGGACTTCCTCATCTTCTTCCATATCCAATACAACAAAATCAGCAGGGAAAATAAACTTATCAACTTTAACTAAAACATCTTCTACCACTCCACGGGGGTGGGCAATGGATCTATCAGCTAGCTGCAAAGTGACGTTAGTAGGATGTGGTTCCTGCAAACCAAGCTTTCTAAAAACAGAAAAAGGCATCAAATTTATACTTGCTCCTAAATCACATAAAGCCTTTTCAAAATGAGAGTTACCAATTGTACAAGGAATAGTAAAACTACCTGGATCTTTAAGCTTAGGTGGTAACTTTTTTAGAACTATAGCAGAACATTCCTCATTAAGCCTAACTGTCTCAAAGCCTTCTAACTTCCTTTTGTTAGAAATAATTTCTTTTAAAAATTTGGCATATTTAGGCATTTGAGCAATAGCTTCAGCAAAAGGGATGTTGATATGCAATTTTCTAAATATTTCAAGAAATTTGGCAAATTGCTTATCATGCTGCTCATTTTTAAGTCTTTGAGGATAAGGAACATTTACCTTTGCTTGCTCATATTTTTCCCTTTCCTTTTTGCTTTCCTCAGAAGTGCTCCCCTCAGCGGGAGCTTGTATTTCTTTCTGGGGCGCCCGCCCGTCTTGATTGTTTTCTTGAACCAGCTCCTTGCCACTCCTAAGAGTGACAGCCTTGCAATGCTCATTTCTTGGATTAGGCTCGGTTTGGGTAGGCAGTGAGCCTTGAGGCCTTTGAGACAACACAGTAATGAGATTTGAGATTTGACCCTTCAGGCTTCCAAATTCGTTGTTCATGGCTCCCTCCAAGCTTCCAAATTTTTCATTAGTCTGCTGCATAAACCTTGTCAACACATCATTGGTATCCAACTTTTTCTCCTCTTGCCTTTGCACATGTGGAGGCTTATAGGAGTTCGAACTTTGCTCCTTTTGTTGTCCTCCCCAAGAGAAATTAGGGTGATTTCTCCAACCCGGATTGTAAGTGTTTGAATAAGGGTCATTTTGGGTCCGGTTGGAATTCTGAACATAATTGGCCTCTTCAGTTGAAGTTGTTGGCCGGCCCTGTGCTTTTATCAGTTCTTCAATGGATTGCAACCTCTCATCAGTCCTGTCCATGTAATTGGATAAAACACCCATGCACGGGTGTCCAACTTTTTCCATGTATCTAACTAAAGCATCTTGCATACCAGGCCTTAACTCACCTTTCTTCTGACCAAGATAGTTGACTTCTTCAGTTAGGTCTCCCCAGAGGTTATTCGTGATGTCACTAGTGGAGGTAATTATTGGAGTAGATTGAGCTTGTACCTTCATCAAAGATTGCATCTGTTTAGAGAGAGCATCCAGCTTTATGTTAACACTAATGTCATCTTCAACCTTGTAGATCCCAGCTGATTTCTTAATGTGTCTGTCACTTGTCTCCCATTGGGCATTATCGGCTGCTATCTCTGCAATTAAGTCATATACTGTCGCAGGTTCCCCATTCATTAGAGAGCCCCCACAAGCCATATTAATAATTCCCCTATTTTGAGAAGATAATCCGTTGCAAAAATATTCAAGCAATTGCCACTTCTCAAATCCATGATGTGGACAACTTCGGAGTAAGTCTTGAAATCTTTCCCAAGCTTCATGCAAAGATTCTTGCTCGAGTTGAGCAAAGCTGATTATTGCACCTCGGATCTTAGTAGTCTTACCTGGAGGAAAATATTTGGTCAAGAATTTTTGCTTCAGTTGATCCCAAGTGGTAATGGACTCAGCAGGTTGAGAGTCTAGCCAAGCAGATGCCTTGTCAGCCAATGACCATGGAAACAATCTCACTCTAATGGCATCAGGAGTGACACCATTACAAATTACTGAGTCTGCCACCCTCAAGAAGTTTCTAAGATGGGTGTGTGGGTCTTCTGTTGGTGCACCTCTGAACATAGTCGAATTCTGAACCATTTGAATCAAACTGGGTTTGAGCTCAAAGTTAGTAGCTTGCACAGGTGGATTGACTATGCTTGTAGTGATATTTGCTGTGGGAGTAAAGTAGTCCCGAAGAGTTCTTCTCGGATTGGCAGCCATCACTCTTGTCTTTTTTCTTATCCTTCGAGCAGTTCTTTCAATTTCTGGATCAAAAACCAAAATAGGCTCCTGGGAGCGGGTGAGCATGCACTAGTAATAGTAATAAAAATAAAACTAACTAATAAAATAAAACTAAATATAATTTTTTTTTTCTTTTTATTAAATTAAAACAAGAATTAAAATAAATGTCTAAAGCAATAAAAAATCTTTTTCATTTAATATTATTAAATTAATCCCCGGCAACGGCGCCAAAAACTTGTTGCGTTAAAAACACACTTAGAGCAAGTGTACTCTCTCGCAGAAGTAGTATAAAAGATATCGTCTCCACAGGGATTAATTAACAAGTACCAAACTACTTAAGATTAATTATTATTTAGACGAACGAATGTTTGGTTGTTATAGAAACTAAAATAAAAAGAAATAAATAGCAAGAATTAAAATGTGAAGTTTAACCAATGGAGAGAAGCCTAGGGTCACGGTTTCACTTGCAAGCTTCGATTCCCATATGTCTAATTCTACCTGAATTCCTTTATTTTATTCAATTACCAATCCCTTTACTAAAGCTATTAATCCGTTTGGTCATTCGCGATTAATATTCTTTTTCCCAAATTAACCCTTGTTTGGTCATGCAAGAATTTAAATTCAAGAAAAGCATAAAGTACAAAAAGGTTGAATGATTGGAAGACTAAATTAAAGTTTGGTCATTCATTAATTATAGTCTCAATTATCCTATAGGTCCACCAACTAATTGCAGTACGGTCGCTGATCAACTAATTGATTATGAACATGCAAAGGTTGTCAATCCTAATTATGTGATAAAAGCAATAGGATAATATCAATTGAAATAAAACCAGGAATTCAAAGTATAAATTAAAACATAAAAAGTCTCTAATCAAGCAAGATCCACCTAGACCCTAGAAGAGGATTTAGCTATCCATAGTGTTCGAGAACAATAAAATAGAATTAGGAGTCATAAATTACAGAGATAAAAATAACCCGGAATAGAGAAATTTCTGATCCTGCAAATTTCGTCTCCTTTTTCTGCTCCAGAGCTCTCTCACGGTGTCAAAAACGGGTACCCAAAATTCTCTCCTTTATTTGCCGGCGCTGCTGTTTTCCTCGTTTCCGGCTGTTGGTGCGTGATTATTTGATTCACGTTGTGCTGCTACTGTTCCTTTTAATTGTGAATGTGCGGCCCTTTTTATTCCTTTTCCAATTCAATTGCGAAGCTCCTGTGTTAATTCTCCTCACTCGTTCACGTTCCACTCTCCTTTTTAATTTGTAATGCCGTGCCTTTTTTAATTTGTTAATTCTCTTGCTGCCTTCCTTCCTTTCTCTCAAAGATAGGGTAGTATTATATCTCCATTTAATTCATGGGCCGGATCACTTCCATACCAATGGGCCATGTGGACTTTGCTAAATTCATAGGCTTAGTCCCTTTTTTTTTTAATGCATTGCTCTTCAATCAACCCATATATATAATAAAGTGGCTTTAAAATGGACTATTCATCTTTTCCATATTTTCTTCCTTTCTACAAAATAAAGAGAGATCAAGTCACTAATTTATATTATCACTAATAATTGCTCTAAAAATGACTCACAAATATCCCTAAACAATGCACAAAATTGGAGTTTATCAAAAACCAGTACATCGCACGTTGCATGCGTTTAAGAAGTGGTAGACAGTTACATCAAATGCCGCGTTCAAACATGAATGGTGCTTCTACATCGAATGGACATTCCCAGGCGTCAGTTACTGATACCAACGCCACGAACACTCAGGGAGCAACCCTTCCTGCACCATCTCCAGGAGTAAACGCTCCCATAACTGCTCCAAACGTGGTCGGCGTAACCGCCCCATTATCGTCTTCGACAGACATGGGTATAACCGCTGTAACCGCTCCCACTATAACTCCTGGGTCGAACATGATGATTCCCCAGTCATCAACCTTTGGTTCAACTAATCCCTGGATGCCCAACGCTATGGTGGGAAATATGCCATATAGTTTTCCCATGAATGGTCGAAACTACCCCTATGGAATGCCAACCGCCATGATGGTAGGACTCCATACAAATGCATCTACGTATGCAGATAACATGGCTTCGAACTTTTCGCCTATGCACAACCCATCAGAGAATATGTATAGTCGAAATATACAACCTTCAATAACCACTTCGTCATTATTGGCATTAAGACAACAAATGGATGATAGTAACCATGACATGGTAAATATGCTAACACAGCAAATAGGTACAGTGTTTAATCCCCTGATACAGAACACAAATAATAGTTACCAAATGTTAGCAACACAAATGGGTCGAATTGCTGACTTCTTTGGCACTCCACAAATACAAAACCAGCAAATTCCCCAAGTACAAAACATCAGGCCTGTTGACTTACCTGTCGAAAGGCCTAATAATGCAACCCCCGTGAATCGAGCACAACAATTTGTCGAAGAGCCTATACCTGAAGTGGTGCTAGTAAATAGAAATCAAAATGCTGACGAGGTAGTTAGGCAAGTCCAGCAAAATAACCTCGGACTACAAAATAATTTGGCTAATCTTGTCGAAACTATACTAGCCCAAAATGGTCTTAATTTAGGCTTACACAGACCTAATTTTGTATCTCCCTTGTCTGAATATGTGATGCAAACAGATTTGCCTAGAGGGTGGAAAATTCCTAAGTTCACAAAATTTGCTGGAGAAACCAGCGAATCTACTGTCGAACATATTGCAAGATATTTGACTGAGGCTGGGGACATTGCGCTAAACGAAAATTTGAAAATGAAATATTTCCCAAATTCTTTGACGAAAAATGCATTTACTTGGTTTACAACATTACCCCCGCATTCCATGTTTAATTGGAATCAATTAGAAAAAGCCTTTCATGAACAATTCTACATGGGACAATCAAAGATTAGCCTTAAAGAATTGGCTAGTGTTCGACGCACAACGCCAGAATCTATTGATGAATATCTCAATAGATTTAGACTACTCAAGGCGAGATGTTTCACCCAAGTGCCTGAGCATGAGTTAGTCGAAATGGCTGCTGGTGGTTTAGATTACTCCATCAGGAAAAAGCTGGATACTTTACACCTAAGAGATATGGCTCAATTGGCTGATAGAGTTCGACAAGTTGAAAGACTCAAAGCAGAAAAAGTTTCGACAACCAAGTTTAACAATAAGAAAGAAAAAGTGGCGTTTGTTAATGTTGATAACAATAGCCAAGAATTCGACATATCTTATGAAAATGTCGAGGAAGAGGTTGACATTGCAGAATTAAAACCTGGACCTCCATATACATGCAAATTGTTAAACCCCTCTAATGGAAAAAACCCTGTCGAACCAAAAAATGATAAGTTCGTTGCAAAAACATATACCTTCGACGTCACAAAATGTGACCAAATATTTGATCTTTTGGTGACTGATGGTCAAATTTTAGTGCCTAAAGGTCTAAAAATACCACCATTAGAACAACAAAAGAAAAGAGGTTATTGCAAATATCATAATTTCTTGGGTCATAACACCTCCCGATGTGTACTTTTCAGGGATCTAGTTCAGAAAGCATTAAATGATGGAAGGCTGAAATTTGATGACAAAAGTAAATCATCAATGCAGATCGACAGCAATCCTATGCCCACAGCAGAGGCAAACTATACTGAAGTAGATATTTTGATGGTCGAAACCAATGAAGTGGTTGCTGAAAGTCTTGAAGCGAACATCAAAATGGTCACCAATGACCAATATGCTGAAAAAATGCAGGTGGTTTATCCACAAGCTGGAGAGGAATTGATAGACTTCCTCAACAGATGCAAGATAAATAACACCGAGGTGATGCTGTGCCCACGGTGCAGTTCTGTATTCGACAAAGAGGCTGCTAAAAGCCTTGAAAGTGTCACTCCTCAATTCAAGAGAAAAAACAAATGGGTCGATAATAGGCCCAAATTCAGCTTCAACCCAAGAGGTGTGCCATATAAGGTTACATCTTCAACTAGACAAGCTCCGTAGGCTCAAATGAGAACATTTGTGCCACGTGCAAGGGCCCCTGTCGGAAGATGGGTATACCCAGGAAATAAGGAGACTGGATGTCACCTAAAGATGGCAGGAGAGACTTCCAATGCCATGAATCAAAACAAGGCGCCTAATTCCAATAGGTACGCCTACAGCAATAATTACAAGGGGAAAAACCCCATGACAAGAACACAATGGCGAAGATACCAACGCCAGAAGAAATTGACTGCTGCTGAGAAAAGGGAGAACATCGACACAAGCAAAGGTAAGCAATTAGCTTCCAGTGTCGAATTCCCAAGAAAGTCAGCAAAAGAGAGGATATTCCCTCCCCTTGCAGACATCAAAAAAAGTCTTGATTCTGAAGAAGGCCTGCAATTAGATGATGATATGGACTCTGAATTCTCAGATTCAGAACCAGACTTCGACATCATCTGTGTCGTTTCAATTCTGCCAATTGAATTCGACGTCGTTTCAGAAGTGACTGAGGTCGAACAAGATTTCGATCAAGATATGGCTAAGCACAGGCCAATGTGTTACTACGTACTAAATAATGGCTCCATAGAAGAGCAGAATGCTGTCTTCGAAAGGCCAGATGGAGGGATGAAACACCATCTAAAACCATTATTTATACAAGCAAAAGTAAACAATGTAGGCGTCAATAAAGTATTGGTTGATGAGGGCGCAGCGGTTAACCTGATGCCACAACATGTGCTGGCAAAAGTTGGCAAATCAGAGACTGATTTACGGCCACATAACATAGTCCTCACTAATTATGAGGGAAAATCTGGCTATTCGTTAGGAGCCATAGAAGTGGAGTTAACAGTGGGGAGTGTGAAGAGAAAAACTATGTTCATAGTCATACCCACCAGAGCAAACTTCAATCTACTCCTGGGTAGAGAGTGGATCCATGGAGTAGGAGCAGTGCCCTCAACACTCCACCAGAGACTCTCTATTTGGAGAGAAGATGGCCTGGTCGAAAATATAGAAGCAGACCAGAGCTATTTCTTGGCAGAGGTCGACCATATTACAAGGAGGACCTTTGACAAACAATTGGCGACTATTGCGCCACGCACACCTTCAGACACTGCATATGTCCCTATGGACAATGTGTTTGAATCCCTAGATCTCCACCCTACCCATGGCTTCATATGGGAGAGGAAAGTGATCGATGAGGCATCACCTTCAATAGGCTTTTGCAAGCCTACAGGGTGGGATGGTCCCTAAACGGTGATGATGTCTATACCCACCGTATGGGAAAGAATTACGGCTTATGTGGCCGAAAATAAACAAAATATGGCTTTGGAGGCCGAATTGCAACAAAATATGGTTGAACAAGCCATAAAAATTAACCCAGAAGTTAACAATAAAGATAAAATGGCCGAAGGCCAGAGACTTGACTGCATCTACGATGATGAGCCTTTAGGTTTTGAAAAAGACCCAATGGGTTCGACTAAGAAGATGAAGGCTCAAGACCCTCTTGAAGAAATTGATTTAGCAGATGGCCCCATAAAAAGGCCAACATTTATCAGTGCTAAAATCGACAAGGGTTTGAAAGGTCGAACTATCGAGTTACTCAAAGAGTATAAAGATTGCTTCTCTTGGGACTACAATGAGATGCCTGGTCTACGTCGAGAAGTAGTCGAACTGAAACTGCCCATTCGACCAGACAAAAAACCAGTGAAGCAAACACCAAGGAGGTTCGCACCTCAGGTTCTGTCGAAGATCAAAGAAGAAATCGAAAGATTACTCAAGAGCAACTTCATCAGGACTGCCAGGTATGTTGATTGGCTAGCCAACATTGTTCCTGTTATTAAGAAAAATGGAACATTACGAGTCTGTATAGATTTTCGTGATTTAAATAATGCTACACCCAAAGATCAATACCCTATGCCTGTGGCAGAAATGCTAGTTGATTCGGCAGCAGGATTTGAATACCTAAGTATGCTTGATGGATATTCAGGATATAATCAAATTTTTATTGCCGAAGAAGATGTGTCGAAAACAGCATTTCGATGCCCAGGGGCATTAGGTGTTTATGAATGGGTAGTAATGCCATTTGGTTTAAAAAATGCTGGTGCAACATACCAGAGAGCAATGAATTCTATGTTTCATGATTTTATTGAAAATTTTATGCAAGTATACATAGATGATATTGTTGTCAAATCTTCAACAGAAAATGGCCATTTAGACCATCTTCGACAATCATTCGAAAGAATGAGAAAATATGGATTGAAAATGAATCCAATCAAATGTGCCTTTTGTGTACGTGCAGGTGATTTCTTGGGCTTTGTTGTTCACAAAAAAGGCATCGAAATTAATCAAAACAAGACGAAGGCAATCATGGAAACGAAAGCCCCTTCGACTAAAAAAGAGCTTCAGTCATTATTAGGGAAGATTAATTTCCTCAGAAGGTTCATATCCAACCTAAGTGGCAAAACTCAAGTGTTCTCGCCATTGCTTCGACTGAAGAAAGAAGACTTATTCAGGTGGGATCCAGAGCACCAGAAGGCCTTCGACGACATTAAGTCTTATTTAGTTAAACCACCTATATTGTTGCCACCTGTCAGAGATAAGGTGATGAAATTGTATATAGCAGCATCAGAGCTAACAATAGGCAGTATGCTAGCACAAGAGGATGATAATGGTGTCGAAAGAGCCATATATTACCTGAGTAGAGTGTTAAATGATGCTGAAACTAGATATCAGCCAATGGAGAAATTCTGCCTTTGTCTGTATTTTTCTTGTACCAAATTAAAGCAATATATCAAACCAGTTGATGTGTATGTGCATTCTCATTTCGATATTATTAAACACATGCTGTCGAAACCAATATTGCATAATAGAATTGGCAAATGGGCACTAGCTTTATCTGAGTATTCATTAACATACCAGCCTTTGAAAGCTATCAAAGGACAAATTGTTGCTGACTTTATTGTTGACCATTCATTGGTCGAAGTGACAGTTAGTCAAATGAATAATCGACCTTGGACACTTTATTTCGCTGGATCAAGCCATAAAAATGGTTCTGGAATTGGTATATTAATTGTTTCACCAGTAAACATACCAACAAAGTATAAGTTTAAAATCAAAGAGCGCTGCTCTAACAATGAGGCTGAATATGAAGCCTTAATTGCAGGATTGGAAATCTTGTTAGAGTTGGGGGCAAAGGCTGTCGAAATTAAAGGTGACTCTGAATTAGTGGTGAAGCAGTTAACCAAAGAATATAAGTGCATCAAAGAAAATTTAATCTTATATTTCGTCACTGCCAATACTTTGTTAAAACGTTTCGACAATGTTCACATTGAGCATATACCTCGAATTGAGAATCAAGAGGCAAACGACTTGGCACAAATTGCTTCAAGTTATAAAGTCTCTCCAACAAAACTCAGTGAGTTAATTGAAATTAAAGAGAAATTGATTTCGACAGATCGTAAGGATGATGAATTGTCAATGCCAAAACTTGGGGGGGCAGACAGTGTAGAATTACTTCCTCCAATTGAAAATGGCGAAATTTTTGCCATTGACAATATGTCGAATGATGACTGGCGAAAACCAATTGTCGAATACTTGGAAAATCCAACAGGGACAACAAATCGAAAAACCAAGTATAGAGCTCTAAGCTATGTAATTCTTGGAAACGAATTGTTAAAGAAAACCCCGGAAGGAGTCCTACTTAAATGCCTTAATGAGAATGAGGCATATTTGGCAATTTCCAATACTCATAGTGGAGCTTGTGGATCTCACCAAGCGGGGCACAAAATGAAATAGCTTTTATTTCGACAAGGAGTATACTGGCCTACTATGCTTAAAGATTGCATAGATTTTGCTAAAGCGTGTCAAGAATGTCAAAAACACGCAGGAATACAACATGTACCTGCAAATGAGTTACACTCAATAATAAAGCCTTGGCCATTTAGAGGATGGGCTTTAGACATAATTGGCGAAATTAAACCAACGTCGTCGAAAGGTCACCGCTACATATTAGTGGGTATCGATTACTTTACTAAGTGGGTCGAAGCTATCCCTTTAGCTAATGTAGACCAAGAGGCAGTAATAGCCTTTATCCAAAACCACATTCTATGCAGGTTTGGAGTTCCAGAAACCATCACTACAGACCAAGGCTCAGTGTTTACTGGTCGAATAATGGTTGAGTTTGCCTCCATAAGTGGATTTAAGTTATTAAGTTCGACACCATATTATGCTCAGGCAAATGGTCAGGTCGAAGCAGCCAATAAAATTATCATTAATTTGATTAAAAAACATATTGGGCAAAAGCCTAAGAATTGGCACAAAACCCTTGATCAAGCATTATGGGCTTGTCGAAATTCTCCTAGAGAATCAATTAACATTACTCCATTTCTTCTCACTTTTGGGCATGATGCAGTTTTACCAGTCGAAATCTATTTACAATCAACCAGGATCCAAAGGCAATTTGAAATTCCTTCAGACCATTATTGGAGCATGATTTTAGATGAATTGGTTGACATAGATGAAGAAAGGTTACTTGCATTAGATATCCTTATAAGGCAAAAAGAAAGAGTAGCTAAAGCTTATAACAAGAAGGTGAAATTCAAAGCTTTTGTTACAGGAGACTTAGTGTGGAAAGTGATATTACCCATGGACAAAAAAGATAGAGCCTTGGGAAAATGGTCACCAAATTGGGAAGGAACATTTAAAATTTTACAAGTTTTCTCAAATGGCGCTTATGAAATCGAAGAGCTAAGCATTGATGGTCGAATTTTGCGTATAAATGGCAAATACTTAAAACGGTATAAGCCAACGTTGCAAGAAATTAAAATAACGCAAGAGTAAGATCAAAAGAGAATATAAACATGGCACATTAAAAAATAAAGTGCCAAAAAAATTGTCATTTATACAAGAAGAGCACCAAGAGTAACAAAAAGTCAAATCTCAAATTACATAGGTGTTCTTAAGCCTTTCAAAGGCAGCTCTAGCATAGGCCAATCTAGTGTTAATGAGTTTTTCATCTGTGTTCAACTTCCGAAGTGCTGCATCATGCTCGTTAACTCTTTCCAGGTGTTCGATTGCTGAAGTCGCTTTGGATCGCAGTGATGCCTCCAATGGAGCCAGAGTTGTTTTTAAAACATTAGCTTTCTTCTCCTCTGTCATTGCGATCTTCGACTGCAATTCTTTAATTTGCTTTTGGTATTCAGAGATAAGGGCGTCATAATCAGCAACCTCTTGACACCTAGCAGTGGCCTGAATGCTATGCTCCAATGTTGAAATTTCACCCTCAGCACTTTCGACTGCAGCACTCTCTGTTTTTAGAAGATCAAGCTCACGCTCTTTGTTCTCCACAATGCTTTTCTTCTTTTGAATATCTTTCGAAATTTGATCCAACAAAGGTTCAAACTCGACAATGAAGCCTATGAGAGAATCAGTAGACTCAGGGATATTGAGTTTGTGAAGCAAATCTTTAATTTTAAAAGCAAGTACATGATCTGCTTCGATAGCCCCAAATACGTCTACCTCCAGGATATGTGCTCGCAAATCACGTATCAAAGCATCATGAGGGCTTATAGAAATGTCTCCAACAGAGGCAGTCGAAGCGCTAGGCTTACTCTCTGTCGAAGACATACTCACCATTCGCCTAAATGCTTCGAGAGGATTCTTATTCTTCAAATCAGAGAGTTCCTTTGGGCTCAAAATAGGGTAAGGCGTCGAAGCCTCAGAGTGGGGAGTTTTGACAACTGAGGGAGATCCCTTGTTCTCTTCTTGCTCTTCTTCTTTAGCCCCTGTTTCTGTTTCCTCCTCACTGCACTCTTGTTCCTCTGCGTTTGGAGAAGAAGAGATACTAATCTCAGCACCACCTTGGCCAGCTTCATAATCTTCGTTAAAATACATGTCAACGTCAGCATGCTCTTTGCCATGTTCAGAAACCTCCTCTAGGACATCAATAGGGTTAGCTGCTTCAGTCATTGGAGTATCTCCAACAGCAACAGAGGGTTGGCTCTGAACCAATATATCTTCTTCGACATCTTTCTGAGCAGTTGATGTAGGTGGAGGAGAGTGAGTAAAGAGGGGTATGGCCTGATCTTTTGGACTTGGAAAATCAGCAGTTTCAACTCCCTAAAAATGAAGCAAAATGAGTATCATCACATAAATAAAATATCCAAAAGCAGATACAAACTTCGACCAATCACCCGAGTTTTGAGATCTTCGACCAGGGACTGTGCACTCTTAATCTTTTTAACAAGTCTCCTTTTTGGAGCTTTCTCTAGACTGAGGAGGGTTTGTTTCTTCGCTCCACCTGCATCCTTTACCTCCTGTTCTTCGACAGAGGTTTGTTGTTGGGTAGATATAGAGATATCTTGGAAATTTTTTGATCTTTTCTCCCTCTCCAACCCAGGGTCCTGAATCTTAACAGGCCTGGTCCTGATCAATGGCACTTCCTCTGACTGAAAATATAACTCATATGAGCACAGGCAATGATAATGTAAACTTAAATAGACAAAAGGTTAAGAGTTTTCGACCTCAGAATTGCTCGATATTGGAGAAATAACTTTCTCTGTTGGAGTAGCTTTCTTTGTTTTTTTTGGTTTGGGGATATGGGAGCTGCTTACTCTTTTTCGACTCTACGAAATGAAAGATCAATCAGGCAACAAGTATAATGAGGGAATACAAAGAGATAAAGAAAAACATGCTTACCTTTGGTTTGTCCTCTGGAGGAGATTTTGCTTGCTTCGATGAGACCTCAACATTCTTCTCTTTCTTTTTAATTGCAGCGTCATCAGTCGAAGAAGATGTGATGGGAAGAGCTACAGGTATTTCGACAAACAAGTGTTAATATAAAACACAAAAGAGAAATTCAATTATAAGACAAGATCTTGTACTTCACCTTCTCTACTGGGAGACAGGATTTGAACATGCCGAATATCTAAATGAAGATGACCCTCAAACGTGTATATGTTTTCCTTCGTCGAAACTACTTTCTCAGCCATTTTGTTGGAAAAATTGAACATGGCCTTGATTGAACCACACACAAACCACTCAGGAATGGGTGACCAAATTGCCAATGCCAGTTTACTGGTTGGTAAAGGTGGAAACCTAATTTTGTTTTGTGTTAAAGCGAAAAAATATTTATCAGGCACATAAGATGGAAAAACCATCGTGGGAATTTTATCAAGAAGTTTTTGTTTTAAAACTTTGGCAGCTTGAGAAACAGTTCGACGAAGATTGTTTGGGTCATACACAGTTTCAAAGTATTTGTGAAATGCTTGAATCTCTTGAATATGTATACCTTTTGATTTGGCCTTCTTTTTCTGCGAAGAAAGAAAAGCAGATATTAGTTTTGCCAACAAAGTAGCCTCTTCGACACCAGTAGATTTCCTGGTAATATACTCTGTCCACCACTGAAAAAAACTGTGGGTACAAGAGAATATTGGCTCGAAAGGAATAGAAGTCAGTCGAAAAGAGTCTCCAGAAAAATTGTTGAGGCGATCCACCCACTCCTCTTCATTCTCAGGAATCTTCAATTCCCTTTTTGACTTGGCAAAAGGGCTAGGTCGAAGCTGACATAGCCCAAATTGACGCGCAGTTAAGCTTGGATGATAAGGATACACGCCAAAAAGAGTTGAAGCCTTCCCAAGAGAGACGCGAGATGATAGCAAGCTAGGAGTCAAAAAGGCTTGCCAAATACGGTTAGTTTCCCTCTCTTCGACAGGGTTGGGCGCGGGAAATTCTCTTGTGAACCAAGACGGCCCATAAGATCTTCCTGCGAAGGGTGCCATCGAAGGAGTAAATTCTGCGCAGTTTAAAAACATGTTGAATGCCTGATGTTGCGCCCGAAAAAGTCCCCGAGGGAGAACCTTCCTCGTTCACAACTTTTCTTAAGACAATGAAGCCGCCACTAATATTTATCAAGGAAAATATTAGGAAAACCTTTTATTGGAAAGCGATTGGCCTTTGAAAACTGAGAGTTTTGGGTTCGGGGGTCGGTTACGCGCGGGGAAGGTATTAGCACCTCACGCGTCCTCTCTACTGAGAGGGAACCTTTAATTAAATGTGTGGTTTTAAGTGTTGATTTGAAAAATACCTAATTTTCCTCTTTATTTCTTATTGAAAAATGAATTAAAGAACTTAATAAAATTTTTTATTTTTGTAGAGAAAGGAAAAAAAGGGTTTTTAGAAAGAAGTGCTTGACGGGACATGGCCCGCTCCTACGTATCTCCCGGTGCGATGGAGAATTCAAAGCTACGTAGTTCTTGGGTGTAGAAAATGTTTGTGGGTTGATGTTTTTTAATGTAGGGGTTTTAGGACTGCGTGATCTGTGTTGGAGGACCACTGGGGGTCTGAAGGAGCACTGGGGCTCTGAAGGGCCACTGAGGGCTGAAGGAGCGCTGGGGCTCTGAGGGACCACAGTTCACTTGTCTTAAAACGGTGATTAACCCGGCCATACGACCGACTTAATCCCCTACTTTGAAAATAAGATTTTTGCTTTTGAAATGAAGGAGATCTGTTTGTATATTCTTTAATTCTAGAAATTGTTTATTTTTGCGCTTGACAGGGCGTGGCCCTGCTCCTACGTATCTCCGGGTGGAGAATCAAAGGCGACGTAGTTCTTGTTCTTTTGAAAATAATTGTTGAAAACTTATTGTGAAAATGATTTTTATTTGTTATGCTTGACGGGATGTGACCCGCTCCTACGTATCCCCATTGTAATGAGGAATCAAAGCTACGTAGTTCTTCTGTGTTTGGAAAACGTTTTTTGTTTTTTTTTTTATTTTTGTCTTGTTTAATTATGAAAATTGGGCATTCATGGTGATCAATTGAGCAAAGGCTCCAAGTGATCACCACTAGTACCTCATTGTTAATAATCATGTAAGCAAAGGCTTCACAAGACTATTAACAAAGTTTTTTATTTAGTGAAAATTTTTAGGAAAATTCAGATATTCATGATGATCAGTTGAGCAAAGGCTCCAAGTGACCACCACTAGTACCTCGTTGCTAATAATCATGCAAGCAAAGGCTTCACAAGATTATTAACAAAGTTTTTGATTTATGAGAAATTATTTTGTCTTGAAGAGGATTAAGTTAAATTAAAAAACGAGAAAGGGGTGAAATGGTAAAATAGGGTGTTTATTAGAAAGGGGGCTATATAATTAATAGCAGGTGTAAAAAGGAAGCCCAGTTCGCATCTGAGGGCCCAATATGCGAAACTGGGCTTAAGTGAGGGGGGGTGTGTGTGTTAATCCGTGGGGTGCTAGAAGCAGAGCCCAATTTCAGTATCGAGGCCCAATATGCGAACCATGGGCTATCAAGGGGAGGGGGTGTGCGCATGAATTAAAGGGGGTGTTATTACTAAACTGATATTTTAATTAAATAAAATAAATAAATAAACAATAGGGCATATAAAAGGAAACATTCAAATTAAACCTAATTTTCCAAACCCTTTTCTCCACAGCAGCCGCAACCCACTTAGAAAGGAGGGAGAGAGAAAGAGTTTCGTGAGGAGAGAAATAAGGGAGGAAAATGCGAGACTGAGGGAGAAATTGGTGGAGGGAGAGATTTGCGGTGGGCGACGGAGGGAGGACCGTGGCCTCGTGGCCACGCCGGACTAGCGACGGAGAGAGAAGGAGGGAAACAACGTGGTGGCTGCGTGTGTGACCGGTGTAGGTTCGCGGGGGTTGCGACGGCCACGGCGAAGGGAGGAGGACGAAGATGATTCCGTCGGAGGTGGGTGGCCGGCGGTGTTGCTTTCGGTTTTGGGAGTGGCTCGGAGAGAATGAAAACAGGGAAGGGGAGAAGAAAAAGGGGGAGGACGCGATGGTAGGGACAGCCGGAGAGAGTGGAGGGTGGCGGTGATGGCTACGGCAGTGGTGACGGTTTGGGGTCGAGTGGTAGTGGGTGGTTGATGGTTGGTTTTGACGGCGTGGAGAGAAAAAAGGGGGGAACGGTGGTGGTGTTGTGGTTTACGGTTCGTGAAAGTGACAGGTTAGGGGTGGCTTTAGGGCGAGGTTGTTGGCCACGGTTTGGTGGCTCGCCGGAGTTTCGCCGGAGAAGATGACCGGAGCTCCGGCGAGCATACGGTCAGATTTTCTTCTTCCTATTCTGCTTGTTTTTTTTAATCTTTCTCTGGTCTGATTCTCTTCTACTCTTTTTATATTCTTCTCACTTTGATTTTCTAGCTTTTTGATGTTATTTCATTTCTAAAATTAAACCTGAGATCTATTTGCCTTATTTCAAACTTTGAACAGAGTCTGTTGATAATAACTAATGATCTAGGCTTCTCACATTTTGACAAGCTATAACATTAAAATGTCTAAGTTGTATCACTGATGGTCTTGAATATGTACAATACAACTACAATTATAATCACAACCATTTGAAACAGGGCGAAGAGAACAAAACGAAAAAGGAACCTGATGGCTGGGCGGAAAAACTGAGTTTTCTTTGCCGCTGCTTTATTTTACTGCTGCTACTGTCCTTGCTGCTACTGTTACTTTTGTCTTGCTGCTACTGAATCTTTTGATGCTTTGTTATTAGGGTTTCAGTGCGAAACCCTAATTTTCTTCTGAATTTTTCTCAATTTCTGTGTCTGTGTTCCCGCGAATTCTTTTCTCTGCGATCCAAGCTTGTTTTTATAGGCAATTTTTAGGCTTAGGATATTAATTCTTTGATTCTAACCTGATTTTATTTCCTTTTTCAGGTTATTGGACTCTTGGGCAACAAGAATCAGCCCATGGATCTGCTGCTGCTTTTATTTTTATTTATTTTCGTTTTTCCTATTTTTTTGTATTTTTGGTTATTATTTTCGGATTTGTATTTTTGGTATTTTTAGTATTATCATTTTTTTGTATTTTTGGACTTTTGGACATCTTAGACACTATTAAATTGTAAACAAACAATAAATAGAATTTTTTGACATTTTTAGACTCAAAACAAATTAAATAGACAAAATAAAAATAAAAGAAGTTGAGCCAAATACAAAAGCGAAATCGGGCTCAACTAGACAAATGCGCTAGAACGAGGCTCAAATAGAACAAATAGGCCCGCTAACACTAAAAATTAACTAGGAACCACGTTCGCGGGCCCGACTCAAAATGATAAGCCCAATAGTGAGAAAAGCGACTTAAATAAGCCCGCTTAGGTTCAACTAGGCCCAAATATCAAGATTAAACTGAAGAATGCGCGAAAAGATCGATCATTCGCACGCATGCCTAGCTTAAGTAACGGTATTTCGGCTTAATTGAAC
Organism: Astragalus membranaceus; assembly: GCA_039519185.1. Taxonomy (NCBI): domain Eukaryota; kingdom Viridiplantae; phylum Streptophyta; class Magnoliopsida; order Fabales; family Fabaceae; genus Astragalus; species Astragalus membranaceus. Next base: position 119,891,925 of record CM076851.1, read on the forward strand.
GGATAATTGAAATTGGCTTAAATTAAAAAAGGACGCTATTCTAACTACTCAAAATACAAATTAAGTAAAACAAGTGACTAGAAGAAGGCGGACAAAATTGGGGTATGACAGCTGCCCCTCTTTATTCGGATTTTATCCAGAAATATGAATTGGCCGAGACATATTTCGAAGATAAAATAGGAATAAAGAATTCAGAAATTATACCAATTTTGTCTACTTAGAGAAACCTGAATTTCTTTTATTTTTATTTTTATTTTTATTTTTGGAAAGGTGGACACTTTCGTGTTGATGCGAAAACAGTAAATGAACACTGACGTGCAGACAGAAAAGGTAAAATGGGCACTTGCGTGCAGACAGAAGAGGTAAAATGGGCACTTGCGTGCAGACAGAAAAGGTAAAACGGGCACTTGGCGTGCAGAAAGCGGTAAATTGCCCAGGCTGCCTAAAACCTGTAATCCTTAAACGGACTCTTGGTGAATCCGAGTTTGCACGTGGCTTTGAGGAGCACGCTTCCTGTTGGCCTTTTCGAGCGACCGGGGGGATCGTTATCGGCTCCGGAACTGATATACTGATCAATGCACGGCGTCCACTGTATCTTAGGCTGATACAACTATTCCGTTGAACCTCACATGGGGCTGCGGTCCATCGCGTTGCTCGTACACGACGTGAGACCTGGGCAAAAGGGAGCGATGATCTCTGTGCTCCAATCCGCAATGCGCGCTTGAGCGCTCTCTTTTCTTTTCTCTCTTTTCTTTTTTCTTTCTGAACTCCCAACTTGGGGGAACATTTTCTGGAATCTGGGGGCGAGGGCTGACACCGAAGTGCTCATCCTATCTTTGTACCTGTAGCTGAAATGAACAAATGCATGCAGTGCAAATGCCATGATTGCTGTTTTCTTTGAATGATGAGTTTCTGTTCCTATATTGATGAATGCAATGATTTTCCTTTTCTTTTGCTTATGTCTGATGAATGCATGATTTTCTCCTGTTCTTATATGTCTTTTTCTCTTTCTCTAGCTTCTCTTTTTTTTCTTTTTCTTTCTTTTCTTTTCTTTTTGTTGCTCTCTTGGCTCTTTTCTTTTCTCTCTTTTGGCTTCTCTTTTTGCTCTCTTAAGAATGCGAATGCAAAGCTCATGTATTTTGATGCAAAGGAAACTTTCTCTTCCCCCCCCCCCCTTTTTTTTTGGGAAAAATGATGAATAACATGAAATGATGAATGACATTGGAAGTTCTAGCTTTCTTTTCTTCTATGAGATGCAAGTATTAATGTGATGCAACTGTATTGCTTTGATGTTTGATGCAAATGTATGCGGTGATTGATGCTTTGATGAATGAAATGCTCCTGTTCTAACTTCTGTTTATTTCTTTTTGCTTCTTCTATGAAATGCAAACATTAATATGATGCAATGCTCTGATGTTTGATGCAATGATTCTTGTTCTTTTTTCTTTTATGGAAATGCTAACGTTAATATGATGCGTATGCACTGCTTTAATGTTTGATGATTGAATGACAAAGGAATGCTTGTGAAATGATGAATGATATGGAATGCTGGATGACAGGGAATGTTTTTGTGTTGCTTTTGTGGTTTCTTTTCTTTGTTTTCTTTTTGCTTTCTTTGCTTTTTCTATGGAATATCTGATGCAAAATGTAATGCTCTAATGATGCAATGATTTTGTTCTTTTCCTTTTTTATGAAGTGCGAATATGATGCCAATGCAATGAAAAGATTTCTGCTTTTTCTTCTTTTCTATTTTCTTCTATGAAATGCAAGTATTAATATGGTGCAACTGATGTGGAGCGTTTTTTTTTACTATGTGATGAATGCACAAAATGTGAAGATGCAAATGTAATGCTTTGATGTATATGCTATAATGCCTAGATGCATGAGGTAAACATTTTTGTGATGACGAGATGCGAGACTTTGAATGCAAGGAATTGAGATGATTATTGACCATTCTGTTGAAAAATTGAATTTGATTCAAACTCTGGTGTTCTCAAGGTTTTTATTTACAAACAACCTCACTTGTGTTCTCCCTCTTTCCATGATGACTGAATTTTAGATATCACGTAAACAACTTGTGTTCTCTCTTTTTGAAGCATTGTCTAGTAAGCATGCATAAGAGTGCAAATGTGAATGAATGAGTCAGTTAACTTGGAATTGGTTTAGGGCATGGACATTTATGGCAAGTGAAGGAATGACAGACATGGTTATTGCTGAAGCTCATGAGGGACCAAGAGATACAAGATTGCCCCAATTCAGGTCTTTGACGAGTGAATAACTTGCCCTTGTCTAGTGCTGACAACAACTAGGGGTGTAGAAGATGATGAATTGGGAACGCTTCGGCTCTTGGGATGAAAGCTGGAATGAAAGGGGTTTTGCTTCAACCCACAGAATTTGATGTTGCCCCAGTCATAACGAGGACAAAGCTGCCCCAATCAGAATGACAAGGTCTTGTTTAGGATAGTGAGTTGAGAGATTGCCCCGGTGAGGTTTTTATGGAAACGAATGAGGTGAAGGAATGGGAATGCACTCGCCCCACTTTGGAATGACATTGACAACTGGAGTGACATGGGATGGGCATTGAACAGACTTTCCCAAGACTAGGGTGTGTGGGTGGTGAAGAGAATGCCCCAACTTTTGGGTCTGAGTGGTATTCTCAGTGCAAATCTTTGGTTCTCTACTGATGTCTTGACTTTTGGTGCGAAAGAATCCTTACCTGGTGATCACTAAACCTTGTTTTAATGCATCTTGAATGTGTTTTGGAGTGCAAGTCCCTCTTTTTTTGTTTTGTCAGCTTTCTTTTTTCTGACTGTTCGTTTTTGTTTCCTCAGTTCTCTTTTTTCTGAGGGTTTATTCTTTCTTGATCAGCTTTCTTTTTTCTGATCGTTTTTTCTTTTGAGCAAACACATTGTACATAGATAAGCTTCTTCGTCCTAAGATTAGAATTCGAGTGAACAAAAGCAACCGGTCATTGATCGGAATGGACTTTTCGGGATTGTGGTGTTTTGTGGAGGAAAGAGGGTTAGGCTTAATGAAGTGTTTGAGGCTAAAGGGAGGATGAGTTTTGTTCGGCGTTGATTGACGGTTAATGGTCTATGAGGAAGATGGTTATTGGGCTTGTTTGGGCTCTGTTAAAGCAAATTCGTGTCTCATGGTAGAATGACTAAGGGGTTTGATGTTGAGCCCAAAGGAAGTGTTTGAAGGTTTATGGAATCAGGTGTTGGAATGGTGAAGTGTTTGAAGGTTTATTTAGACAAGGATCTCTTGTATTTTGTGGTAACAGGTACCAGCTCACCACTTACATTTCTTTTGTATTTTGTTTTGGGATTTTTGAATCCCCTTTTTTGATTTTCTCTTTTTCCTTTTTTTTTTTCGACTCGGGTGAGCTGATAAAAAGTGATGCACTGTTTTTTTTTATTTGGGGTGACCCTTGTCTAGGGTGATTTTTGGATTTTGGTTTTTCTTGGCTCAAGGTGGGTAGGAAAGGGACTTTCTGGGATTTTGGGGTTTTTGAGGGGATGGCCAAACTTCATTTCAAATCCCGATTGCTTATTTCTACAAGACTTAACTTTAGAACAATAATTTATCTATCTTCATGTGTTTGCTCTTTTTTTCCTTTTTTGTGCCCTAATTTTTGCCTGGACCGCTCTTTGCGAGTTTTCAGTCCACCGGGCGCTCCTTTTTGTCTAGGCCGCCCTTTGCGGGTTTTCAACCTAGCGAGCTTGCTTTCTTATTTATTATTATTATTATTTTTTGAGAGACTTGCACTGAAGGAATATGATACCGACAAGGAAAATTAGTGATCACAAACTTGCCCCAGCATGGAGGACTTGAATCAAAAGTCAAATATGCACTGATGGGGAGAATATGCACTTTACGGGTGGACGGGGCGGGACTAGACTTGGACGGGAAACTGTGGTAAGGGAGGAAAACCAACGGACTCAAACAAGAGAATGTACTCATAGCATGCACGCTCATTAGAAGAATGCTTCACAGAAGGTTAACATCAGTTAAAAAATTTGTTTTTTTCTTTGATACGCTATTTCAGTCTTTTGTCATAGAATGGATGGGATGCAGTGCTTTTGAAAGAAATGCAAATGAGCTATTGATTTGAAAAACTGAGTGCCTTGGAACACCTTGAGTTTGCAACCAAGTAAGGATAAACTTTTTCAAAAAGGATGAATGTTTCGCAAGAACGTCTCGCTTCTCATCACAACTCTTATTTTATGCCATGAATGAATGAACAAATTATGATATGCAAGTATGATGCAAATGCGTGGAGAATGACCACTCGAAGAGCGTGGCTTATCCTAAATAATTTTGTTATTTTTAATGCCAGACAAAACATGGAATGCCAATGCGAATGATGCAAGAATGATGCCCCTTTTTTTTCAAAATGATTTTTGATTTTGATTTTTTTTATTTTTTAGGGGCGAGACAAGGTACGCAATACCAATGCCCCCCTTTTCTTTTGAAGGCTTAAATATGTTTTAGGCCCCTGCAAATATAGGGTGTTTTGGTTTAAGCCCCTGCAAATTTTTTTTTGTTAAAAGCCCTTGCAAAATGACATATTTTGTTATAAGCCCTTCTATGACTAAAATGTTAGCCTTAACATGGAATGCTATGATTGCTGGATATGTTGAGAAGGGCTTATAACAAAATATTTCATTTTGCTGGATATGAATGATGAAAGATGCAGGAATGATGCTTTTTCTCTAAATGATGATTTTTTTTTAGAGGCAAGGCAAAGTATGAAATGCCAATGCCCCTTCCTTTTTTGAAAGATGCAGGTATGGATGAATGATGTGTTTGAACCAAAGTGATGAGGTTAATGAAATGGTGCATGAATGCTACATGATGATTTTTATTCATGATTATGAATGAGATGCTTTCTTGTTTTCATTTTTTTGTGCAATGAAATGCATGATACTCACAATGATTTTCTTTTTTTGTTTTTTAGTTTTGGAACATGATTTTGAAAATTATTTGGAGATGCAAATGATTTATTGAAAAAAAGGGTTTTAGAAAAATGTGCTTGACGGGGTATGACCCGCTCCTACGTATCCCCATTGTAATGAGGAATCAAAGCTTACGTAGTTCTACTGTGTCTTTTTTGAAATAATGCTTATGCATGAATGTCTCATCTTGGATGAACTTGACGAGGATTTTTTTTTTGCATGATTATAAATGAAATGCTTATGCTATGCAGATGATAATTATTTTTTTGTTTTATCTTTATGTAATGAAAGGGAATGCAAGATGAATTTTTTTTTTCAAACTTCTGTTAGATGCAAATGCAATGGTGCGAAACGATGTGAATGCGAAATGATGTGGATGCGAAATGATGTGTCATTTACATAAAAAGAGGGTAAGAAAATAAGGATATTATTTTCTACGATTTTGAAATAGAGTTTAAGAAAAAGGAATGCCTAAACTAATGCAACAAACAAAGGTGTGCCCCCGTGTCCTACAAAGGGTGGGAATCCTAGGGTCTAAAGTCGACGAAAGGGGTAATCTTCCCATGTAGGTTCTAATCACTTCCTTACAATGGCAACCAAGAGCTAAAGTCTCTCTCATGATGGCACCCACAATCGTAGAAAGCTACCGAGTGTGAGGCATCATGACAAAGCGCACTCTTGGGCGGAACTTTCATGAGAGCCATACAGACAAAGGTCTACGAATGGCAGTCACTAATCGTTCCCACTCTCCTAGGTTTTTGTTCAGACCTTGGGTTTTAGGCCCCACTCAATGCTCACAAGTATAGGATGTGAAGTGTGTGTCGAGGGCACAACACCTAGGAATAACTACCATTCCCCACCTGCAAATGAAAATCCAGAGCAGTCCAGACAAATAGCATGTTGTTTATCCTAGGGTTCAATATCGATCCAATATAAACTAATCTAGGGTGCCAATAACAATGCACTACTTACCTCAAGAAAGGGAGCAAAGAAGAAGGGGCATGATAAGAAAAGGGAAGAAATGCATGAGGGAACTAAGCAAAGAAGTAACTATCTATTGCAAAAGCAAACATAGAATAAGAATGCACATGGATGTAACATGCTTATGAAAAAGGAAGAAGAAGAGAGGCAAAGCAAGATATTCAAATCAATCATATAAACCACACATTTAATTAATTAGGCTTGACCCACTTTTGAAAAAAAAATGTTTTTTTTTTTTTTTGGTTTCCCCAGTGAAGTCGCCAGCTGTTGCGCCCGAAAAAGTCCCCGAGGGAGAACCTTCCTCGTTCACAACTTTTCTTAAGACAATGAAGCCGCCACTAATATTTATCAAGGAAAATATTAGGAAAACCTTTTATTGGAAAGCGATTGGCCTTTGAAAACTGAGAGTTTTGGGTTCGGGGGTCGGTTACGCGCGGGGAAGGTATTAGCACCTCACGCGTCCTCTCTACTGAGAGGGAACCTTTAATTAAATGTGTGGTTTTAAGTGTTGATTTGAAAAATACCTAATTTGCCTCTTTATTTCTTATTGAAAAATGAATTAAAGAACTTAATAAAATTTTTTATTTTTGTAGAGAAAGGAAAAAAAGGGTTTTTAGAAAGAAGTGCTTGACGGGACATGGCCCGCTCCTACGTATCTCCCGGTGCGATGGAGAATTCAAAGCTACGTAGTTCTTGGGTGTAGAAAATGTTTGTGGGTTGATGTTTTTTAATGTAGGGGTTTTAGGACTGCGTGATCTGTGTTGGAGGACCACTGGGGGTCTGAAGGAGCACTGGGGCTCTGAAGGGCCACTGAGGGCTGAAGGAGCGCTGGGGCTCTGAGGGACCACAGTTCACTTGTCTTAAAACGGTGATTAACCCGGCCATACGACCGACTTAATCCCCTACTTTGAAAATAAGATTTTTGCTTTTGAAATGAAGGAGATCTGTTTGTATATTCTTTAATTCTAGAAATTGTTTATTTTTGCGCTTGACAGGGCGTGGCCCTGCTCCTACGTATCTCCGGGTGGAGAATCAAAGGCGACGTAGTTCTTGTTCTTTTGAAAATAATTGTTGAAAACTTATTGTGAAAATGATTTTTATTTGTTATGCTTGACGGGATGTGACCCGCTCCTACGTATCCCCATTGTAATGAGGAATCAAAGCTACGTAGTTCTTCTGTGTTTGGAAAACGTTTTTTGTTTTTTTTTTATTTTTGTCTTGTTTAATTATGAAAATTGGGCATTCATGGTGATCAATTGAGCAAAGGCTCCAAGTGATCACCACTAGTACCTCATTGTTAATAATCATGTAAGCAAAGGCTTCACAAGACTATTAACAAAGTTTTTTATTTAGTGAAAATTTTTAGGAAAATTCAGATATTCATGATGATCAGTTGAGCAAAGGCTCCAAGTGACCACCACTAGTACCTCGTTGCTAATAATCATGCAAGCAAAGGCTTCACAAGATTATTAACAAAGTTTTTGATTTATGAGAAATTATTTTGTCTTGAAGAGGATTAAGTTAAATTAAAAAACGAGAAAGGGGTGAAATGGTAAAATAGGGTGTTTATTAGAAAGGGGGCTATATAATTAATAGCAGGTGTAAAAAGGAAGCCCAGTTCGCATCTGAGGGCCCAATATGCGAAACTGGGCTTAAGTGAGGGGGGGTGTGTGTGTTAATCCGTGGGGTGCTAGAAGCAGAGCCCAATTTCAGTATCGAGGCCCAATATGCGAACCATGGGCTATCAAGGGGAGGGGGTGTGCGCATGAATTAAAGGGGGTGTTATTACTAAACTGATATTTTAATTAAATAAAATAAATAAATAAACAATAGGGCATATAAAAGGAAACATTCAAATTAAACCTAATTTTCCAAACCCTTTTCTCCACAGCAGCCGCAACCCACTTAGAAAGGAGGGAGAGAGAAAGAGTTTCGTGAGGAGAGAAATAAGGGAGGAAAATGCGAGACTGAGGGAGAAATTGGTGGAGGGAGAGATTTGCGGTGGGCGACGGAGGGAGGACCGTGGCCTCGTGGCCACGCCGGACTAGCGACGGAGAGAGAAGGAGGGAAACAACGTGGTGGCTGCGTGTGTGACCGGTGTAGGTTCGCGGGGGTTGCGACGGCCACGGCGAAGGGAGGAGGACGAAGATGATTCCGTCGGAGGTGGGTGGCCGGCGGTGTTGCTTTCGGTTTTGGGAGTGGCTCGGAGAGAATGAAAACAGGGAAGGGGAGAAGAAAAAGGGGGAGGACGCGATGGTAGGGACAGCCGGAGAGAGTGGAGGGTGGCGGTGATGGCTACGGCAGTGGTGACGGTTTGGGGTCGAGTGGTAGTGGGTGGTTGATGGTTGGTTTTGACGGCGTGGAGAGAAAAAAGGGGGGAACGGTGGTGGTGTTGTGGTTTACGGTTCGTGAAAGTGACAGGTTAGGGGTGGCTTTAGGGCGAGGTTGTTGGCCACGGTTTGGTGGCTCGCCGGAGTTTCGCCGGAGAAGATGACCGGAGCTCCGGCGAGCATACGGTCAGATTTTCTTCTTCCTATTCTGCTTGTTTTTTTTAATCTTTCTCTGGTCTGATTCTCTTCTACTCTTTTTATATTCTTCTCACTTTGATTTTCTAGCTTTTTGATGTTATTTCATTTCTAAAATTAAACCTGAGATCTATTTGCCTTATTTCAAACTTTGAACAGAGTCTGTTGATAATAACTAATGATCTAGGCTTCTCACATTTTGACAAGCTATAACATTAAAATGTCTAAGTTGTATCACTGATGGTCTTGAATATGTACAATACAACTACAATTATAATCACAACCATTTGAAACAGGTCGAAGAGAACAAAACGAAAAAGGAACCTGATGGCTGGGCGGAAAAACTGAGTTTTCTTTGCCGCTGCTTTATTTTACTGCTGCTACTGTCCTTGCTGCTACTGTTACTTTTGTCTTGCTGCTACTGAATCTTTTGATGCTTTGTTATTAGGGTTTCAGTGCGAAACCCTAATTTTCTTCTGAATTTTTCTCAATTTCTGTGTCTGTGTTCCCGCGAATTCTTTTCTCTGCGATCCAAGCTTGTTTTTATAGGCAATTTTTAGGCTTAGGATATTAATTCTTTGATTCTAACCTGATTTTATTTCCTTTTTCAGGTTATTGGACTCTTGGGCAACAAGAATCAGCCCATGGATCTGCTGCTGCTTTTATTTTTATTTATTTTCGTTTTTCCTATTTTTTTGTATTTTTGGTTATTATTTTCGGATTTGTATTTTTGGTATTTTTAGTATTATCATTTTTTTGTATTTTTGGACTTTTGGACATCTTAGACACTATTAAATTGTAAACAAACAATAAATAGAATTTTTTGACATTTTTAGACTCAAAACAAATTAAATAGACAAAATAAAAATAAAAGAAGTTGAGCCAAATACAAAAGCGAAATCGGGCTCAACTAGACAAATGCGCTAGAACGAGGCTCAAATAGAACAAATAGGCCCGCTAACACTAAAAATTAACTAGGAACCACGTTCGCGGGCCCGACTCAAAATGATAAGCCCAATAGTGAGAAAAGCGACTTAAATAAGCCCGCTTAGGTTCAACTAGGCCCAAATATCAAGATTAAACTGAAGAATGCGCGAAAAGATCGATCATTCGCACGCATGCCTAGCTTAAGTAACGGTATTTCGGCTTAATTGAACGGATAATTGAAATTGGCTTAAATTAAAAAAGGACGCTATTCTAACTACTCAAAATACAAATTAAGTAAAACAAGTGACTAGAAGAAGGCGGACAAAATTGGGGTATGACACCTGAGAGAAAAGGTCTTCGACTGACTCTCCTCTTTGTCTAGGTTTCAACAAAGCAAGTCGAACGCCTTCGACCCCTCGGTCAGAGACCACATCAAATTGGTCATCAGGAATGAACATTGTTAATTTCGACTCAAAGGTGGCAAGGAGCCACAATTGAAATAACCATACTGGCCCAGAAACTAAGAATTGTTTGCCTTCTGGTTTAAACTCTCTCAAGTGAATGACTCCCTGTCTTAAGTGGTCGAAAAGAGAGCCTAAAATCAATTTGGCCAAATTGATGCTTCGACCATCGTGTAGCTGAATGGCCAAAGGAATATACATCTTGGCCACCTGAAGTGACGAAGAACAGAATATATAAAATGATAACCACAGGGTGAGAAAAGCAATATGCTCTTCATCAGAAACCTCTGTCGACTGAGTATTATGCTTCTCCTCAATATAGCCCTTGAAGGTGGCTTTCTTGAAGTCAAACGTGTACCGATCTCCAGTGGTAGCAGGATCGAAAATATCTCCCAACGGTTTCAAGCCCGTGATAGCCGCCACATCAAACAGAGTGGGGGTAAGCATACCACATTTCAAGTGCAAACTATTGGTGGTCAAGTCCCAAAAGTGTAAAGCAGCGATAAGCATCGAGCTTTGATACTTGGGCCCATATCTTGAGATCTGGATTAAGTCGAAAATGCCCTGACTTTTCCAGAGATCACCCTTCTTCGACTCAACTTTGTTAAGCCAGTCGATATAAGGTGAAGCCTTTTCTGTTGGTGGTGAAGATCGAAAAACCCTATTTGGGTTGCCCATGAAATCCATCACAAAAGGGCCTTCGTCGAAAACCCTAGCGCTTTGCCTGTAGTAGCTTGGGAAAACGCTCGTAACCTTTGGTGAATCATCACCAACAAGAGGAACAGGACCTAGAAATGCATGCGTTGAAGGTTTAGGAAAAGGAATAAGTACCTGGGAGCGATATATCTGTGTTTCCTCCAAAGATAAAGCGGGTTCTGAGACGAGGTTTGTCTTCGCAGAAGATACAGGGCGAGGTTTAACAGTGGAGGAAGAAGCCATTGTTAGAAGCAAAGAAGAAGAAAGAAATACAGTTGTTTGGGAAGGTTTTTTAATGGAAATAGTCGCAAAGGTGAAACGGAGAAGAAGATGAAGAAACAGAAAAAGGAAATGAAGAGGTGCAGTTACCTTTTATAGCCGTGTTTAACTTGAATTTATTAATTAAAAAATAATTCAAAAGGTGTGAATCCCCAAGACGTTGGTGGGGAAACGTGGGATCATGGGAGATCCCAACAGTTATTTTCACGTGGCGTGATTTAAATGGGAGAAAGCGATAGTGGGACTGGCCTTGACACAGAAACATCTAATCATATTCTGAAAAAAAAAATATATTTAATGATGATTGAAGATTTGACACAGAATGGTCGAAAGATGTTTCAAAAAAGTCATTTTCTACCTTCATTGAAAACTCAGTCGAAAAAGCCTTTTTGGGGGGCAATTTGTTAGCCTGCATTTTCGACAGGCTAATATTAAATGCAGTCAACAGGGTTTGACTTAATAATTTCAGAAAGAAAACAGGTCTTCGACACCAAGATATAATTTCGACTTCAAGAGGTAGTAACCAAGGGAAAGCAGCCTAATGCATAACTTAGCGAATTTGGAAAAAGAGGCCACACTTCGACAGAGAGAAGATTATAAACAGCGAAACAAGCAAAGCTATGGAGATCTGTCAAAAGGGACATTGATTCCTTGGTCGAAAAGAAAGAGCAGTTAGACAATCGAAGTAGAAGCACGTCGAAATAGCAGTTACTCTGCCTTATCTTGTTTTAGAAAATCGCCGAGCGGTTATAGTCTTATTTGTATTATAAATAGGGGTTCTGTAGAGAGAAAAAGGGTTCGCAAATTTCATTACACACATTTCCTAAAACACTCTACTTCCGCAAACAGAGAAAACAGAGTTAACAGGAATTCATGTATGATTCTGCGTACCATTTCTTTATATAATTGTTTTCATTTCTTTTAGATTTCTGCACTTTGTCATCTTCTTCATTTACAATTACTGCAATTTACTGCATTTGATTCCTCTTCCCGCATTTACAAATTCTTGCACTTTATCGTATTTCTTAGTAAAATTTGATCACAAATGGCCTGAGATTCCTAGTTGATCTCGCAAGTAACACGTGTAGTGAAACTAGCGGTGTTTACTAAAAATCACAGTAAACAGATCCGTGGCACGCAATTTCCTCAGCTTGGTGTTATAGCATTTGAACGTACTAGTGAGTTGTTTAATCACCAACCGAGAGTCCCCTCTTATCTCAAGGTATTTAGCTTCCGTGGTTGCCAGAATGTCGAGTCCTATAATCAAAGCCTCATACTCGGCTTGATTGTTAGGCGCTTAATCTTTCTAGTTTACACATGAATCTTCATACCTTGCCACAAGGGTTGGATATGGACATCCCATCACATGCACACTTTTGGGTACTAGAGCCATCAAACATTAGAACTCATGACTTTAGGCCAACATAGTGGATCAGCTCTACTGGTAGACCCCTGACTTCCACACAAGGGTGTTGGGCGAGGAAATCGGCTAAGGCTTGTCCTTGACAGCCCTTAAAGGTACATAAGTTAGTGCAAAATCATTCAACTTAATGGCCCACTTGACAAGTCTACCTTGCAAGATCGGCCGATTATGAAGGTACCTTGTAATATCAACTTTGCATAAAACTAAAACTTCCTTAGGCAATAAACAATATTCCAATTTAGTACATGCATCATACAACGACAAACATAATTTTTCTATGGGGGAGTATCTAGTCTCAGCATTATTGAGAATCCTACTAAGATAATAGACTGCTTGTTTAGTCCCATCATCAGCATCCTGTGCTAGCAGGAAGCCAATGGCTTGATCCTCGACAGCTATGTAGATCTTTAAGAGCCTTCCAGGGAGAGGTGGCACCAAAACAAGTGGGTTAGTCAAGGCAGACTTGATCTGGTCAAAGTCAAAGACCTCATGTTGTTCTATTCCCCACACCATCTCTTATGAATTATTGAGACTCAGCAAAGGAGAGAAAGCTTTCATCGTCTCAGCCGAGTTAACAAAGAATCTTCTTAAAAAGTTAATCTTTCCAAGTATACTTTGCAATTCTTTCTTGGTCCTAGGTGGACTAGCTTCTAACATAACTTTGGCATTGTTCACGTCCACTTCAGTTCATTGAAAGTGAATCAAGAATCCCAAAAAGTTTCCAGCCGAAACAGCAAATGCACACTTAATAGGGTTCATTTTAAGATTGTGGAGTCTCATCTGTTTCATAGCTCGTTCAAGCTCGGCTAGATGCATTTCAGAGCTCTTACATTTGACCACCACATCATCTATATAGACTTCCATGCTTTTTCCGTTTAAATCATGGAAGATTACATTCATCGTCTTTTGATAAGTGGCTCCTGCATTCAACATCACTATAGGACCCAAAATCATTATTGGATATTTACAGTAACCCAAGACATCCAATATTCTCCCCTAACCCATGTGGTGGTCCCAACTTGAAACAAAAGGAAACAAAAACTCAAATTCAATTGCAAGGAACTGTAGTAACATACTCATTCTTCTCTTCCCCGCGTCGCACGACACTTCTCCCTAAAAGTTGGGCAAATTCATGCTTCAATTTGCTAGACACCAATTAGAAGCCTTATTTGGTATCTGTCATACTAGCATGCTAAATCATGTCCAATTTCACGTGGAAGGTGCCATGTAAGCTCTTTTAAAATCACATAAACTCTTCACAAATGGAGATTAATAAAAGTTAATCTTTGCGACCAAAGTAAATACATTTTGATTTTGTAGGAAAATTTCCAAATTTCTAATTTTACAAAGGCTAAATTCGAAAAACGTAGATTTACAAAGACTAAATATATATTTAAACCTTTTTAAAACTGTACGGGACAAATGTCATATTTGTGTGAATTTCAACCCTACCTTTGACGGGCTCCTATCCCCTCAAAAATATTTGTAACAAAAAAATTGAAAATTGAAAATTGACGTCATCACACACTAATTTTTTCATTTAATTAATTAAATTATGAAAATTCTATCTGTGGTAACTGCTGATTTCAAGTTTTTTTTTGACCAAATGCTGATTTCAAGTTATCTACAACTACATACAATAATCGACGAGCCGGGTTCTCCCTCTTTCCCGTTTTAGGGTTCTTCGGCACCCAAAAAAAAAAATCAAAATTCTTAAATAAATCTTATTCCCTTTTCTCTTTCTTCGTTATCACTCTCATTTGGGCGCTTTGCTCCGATCCAAATCGGCCCCAATTATTAGCACAGATCTTTTCATTTCTTTTTCCCTTTTACTCTAAAACGAAACATTGTTTCAACTTTACAATCTTTTTCGTATCGGCTTTGAATATTTTAAGCGTTAATTTCTCTGTTTCTGGGGTTTTCATTTTTATGGTGGATATGGATGGATTTGGAGGTGGAGATGATGGTGTTGGTGGTGCTCTCAACGGAGAGGATCTTCGTCAATTGGGGGATATTTCCGCAGGTTTACTTCTTCGTCTTCTTAGGTTTATGCTTTTATTTATTTAACTTTTTTTAATGGTTGTTTAATTCTGTGTTATTTTGTTCTGCTTGTTTATGTAGATCTGGTTTGGTTTGGTTTAGATAGTGATTTATTTTCAGCTTAATTTTTCGCTAGAGTTGAGAGTTTTTGAAAATTTTGAAAGTTTACTCGATTGATTATTGTATAGTAATGTGTTTTTTGTGTGAATTTCATGGTTCTCACACTCTCTCTTTCTGCCCTACTATAGTTGTTGATTGAGGATAGTTTCTGCCGCATATCACTGCTTTATTAGAGAATTTTACAATATTACATTATTTGCTGCACTTCCAATGTTATTTGCATTTTTTCCGAAATTCGAATTGAGAATTTGCTGGACTGTGCTATGTGCAGCACTGTAACTTGTGCTTTTCATAAACAGTTCTAAGAAATTGATGGAAGGTCTTTGATTGAATTTTTTCTTTCTTCTCACAGTAGGTGAAGTTTTTGATGCATCACAGTATGCGTTTTTCGGTAGAGATGCTGCTGTAGAAGAAGTTGAGTTGGGAGGGTTGGAAGATGATGACGATTTACCCGAGTCTAATGAGGAGGAGTTCCTTCTCGACAGAGAGGAGGTTAATTTTCACTATTTATACCGCTATTCAATTTAAATTTTGTCCAGAATATTTGGCAATATAAGCATATTGATCTTAATTTTTTTTTTATTTGTAAAAGCATAATTTCCACTCCCTCCCTCAGCCCCCCACCCTCCGAAAAAAAAAATCAATGGATAGATATTTTGTTTTACAAGTCATTTACATTTTATAGATATGATGCTAGAAATTTTGTATCAACTAATATTCTTTTTCCCACTGAAGGTTGAGGATGTAAAATCTTTATCTGATATTGATGACCTGAGCACCACCTTTTTGAAGGTAAAGCTGCTAAATCGTGATATATCATGCTTTCGTGAATGCTTGAGATTTTAATTGGATAGGTGACTGAGTATTGTGATGATGACAATATCTTAGTTTGGATGCATTTTGATTTTTAAAATTACTGAGTTATGTGATAAATTTATATTTATATTTTATAAAAATATACATTTCTGCAATATTAGTGATGTATCCCTGTAATGATACAAATAAATGATTTAAGATATGTTTGGAACGAGGTAAAAGATGTTCAGTTATTGATATCAAGTGTAATTATATGGAGGCCACTCAGTTCCTCTCCGTCATTTTGAGTATCTAAATCTATGTTGTCTACATTTGAATCTTCAATGTCTTCATCATCATTATTGATTATCCATAAGTCACTCATCATTGGATGATATATCGTTAGGATTCTAGCTTGCTTCTTTTTGATCAATTCCGAATCACCATTTCGAAAACACTGTTTATTTTCGTTTGCTTCAAACAGTTTCTTCTCTTTTGTGGAGAGAAACAAATACAATTATGATAAATTGATAGGATTTTTAAAAAGATGGTCACTATTCAGAATTTAATATTTGACATTCTTGAAATCTCACACCTCCATAGGAACTGTATGTATAGTTTTAAAATCCGGGCCGGTGATCGACTTGATCATGATACCAACTATCAAGTCACTGGTCCAATTGGTGGGTCATTGATCAGGGATGGGGGGAGAGGGGGCAAGCGGGGGCTATCCCCCAAATCGTTACATATATTATACATATTATGTACTACGTTATGTGTACATATTAGATTCAATTATTATATTAGAAAGTATATTACTATTATATATACTTATTACTTATATATAATGTTTGAGTGGTATTATTAGACAAAATGACTATAAAGGTATTTTATCATAATTTAAAATTTCACGTTAGTTATTTATCTTTTTTCCACTCAAATTAGTCATTTGTTTGAATACTAAAATGTTAACATTAACACAACTGGACTTTTCAGTTATTTTTATATATTTTCGGTTTACACTTTTAAATAACTTAGAGACTAACTTGACAAAAAAAGGTATAACATTGCTAATGTTTGAATACTTAAAAGACTACTACTAACTTGAAAAAAAAGGTAAACTCAACTTTTAATTAAGTTAAAATACCTTTGAAATAATTTTACCTATTTATTACCAAAAAGTATCTCGCACCCTGTTGCTTAAGTTTATGGATCCGTCCGTCACTGATTGAACCACATGAATTGGTATATATATATATATATATATATATATTTAATATTAATATTTTAAAAATAATTACAATATGTAAATTTTATATTTAAAAAATGCTTACCATACTTTAAAAATTCATATCATGCTTGAATAAATATTTGCAATCTTATTTTTAATTTCATAATCCAATATAGACATTCAAACATAGTAAAATAATTATAGTTTTATAATCATGTCACATAATAAATTTTAATATGACGTAGTAAGACTTACAAATATATTTTATATGTTTATATCAAATAATTTTGTTTAAATATAATTTTATGTCAACATTTATATTACAACTTGTTGAATAGGAAGTTGTAGCATGAACAGGGAGATCAAATAATTGAATAGGAAAGTAGCGTTCGATCATGTTCAATAATAAAGTACTATATAGATTATAATGGGCACTTCTATTCAAACTACAATGATGGCTTAGTGGATAAGTTGTTGGAGCGCATAGCAGTGTCGTGGGTTCGATTCCCTTTTCTGCCTTTTTAAAATATAATAACAGCTGTCAGCCTGTTTAACCAGCTGGGTTTCACCCAACTCACCCAATAGGTTCCCCGTTTGCAAATCTTAAAGCCGGTTCACCCAAGCCATGCCTGATTCAATAGCAAAGACGATCCAATTGCACCCTCCGGCCTGTCATGGGTCCAGTTCCAGACTGCATGTCAAGCTTACTACAAGAATGATAGATTCTTTAAGCTATAGATAAGAACCCTCCACTGCGATGTAGTCTTCTCATCAATTATCAAATGTCTTTGTGGCTAGGGCACTACCAAAGACTTTGATCAACTCTTGAAATTGTCATGTTGAACATCGCTCCTGACATGTTCTTCAAGATTTGCACCATCCTTTAAACTCAATCACATGGTCGAAGTTTAACTTCAAAATCAGATTTCATCCATGACTATAATGTGGTTGAGGGTTAAGAAAATTGCTTGCAGCATGCAATGGCTCGTGGACTTGTTAGTCTGATCTTTAATCAATGATATTCTATTGGGGCATGTAACTAAATTCTAAAATATATTGAATTTGTTTCCAAACAAAGAACACAATATCTCATTTAAAAATTGGTAGTTTCCTTTTTTGGAAAACATGGAAGACACCTTGTATATTTTCTTTGGTTGGAGTATTTGCACCTTTCAAACAAGATGAATGTTTTTCTAGAATTCCTTGTCCCAAACCAAACAACAAACTTCCCATTTTATTAAATTCCTTGGATGTGAACATTCTTGTCAAGTCTACTTGGATGTATAATTTCTTTGGTTCTAGTTTGGTGTCGAGGAAAAACCGAGCCAACCATTTTGATACAGAATTGAAGCCTAGTGTCATTTGTCAAGTGCTGGCTGATTTTGTTTTCTTATCTGATTTTTAATTTAAAATAAGTTTTTACCAAACAATGAATTAGGTTTCTTGTTTCATGATGGTACAAAATGTGGAAGATGGTGATATTGGTTGATCTTGTTGCTGACATTTGTAGTTGCTGGTGGGCTACTTTGAACATAGTGGTAGTTGTTTCCATGGGTGTGTGATAACAGGGTATTGATTGTTGGCTTAGTTTATGGTAGAGATGCGATTAGTAATGGTTTTAGTTTAGAGTTAATGGACTTTCACGCCAGACCCATAAACGTCTCAGTAACGGAAGCACAATGGAAGGGCCCAATTAGAAATTAAATGTTAGTTTAGAGTCTCAATTATAAACTTTTTTAAGTTCTGGAACCTACTTAAAATTTTTCAAATAATTCAGGGACCTACTATTTCCAAATAGTTTAGGTATCTCCAGTGTAATTAAACCTATAAATTATTTAACTTGAATTAGAATTTTTCCAAATAGCGGTGCGCTATGGTTTACTGTAGACTGCCGTATGAACCACATTAAAGTGTGTCTTTTTTCTTTTTAATCCATATTTTCTATTTCCCGATGTGCTTTCTTGGCAAACGGAAAACAAATAATCATATTAGGACCGCACGTTTGTGTGGTTAAATCCAATCCTGTGAATACACCGGATAATGCAACTAAAATTGCTTTAGAATCTTGCAACAGCTTTGCAAAATAGGTTTCTGTCCGTTGGGTTAGCTTGGCTGAGGAGGATGTACAGACACCAATTGCTCTCCATGTTTTGTTCTCAAAATACTTTATTTTATTGGACAAAATCTGGCTTATTTGTGTTGCTATTTGAGGTTAGAATGGACTAAGGTGGTCAGTCATATTGCTGCTTATTGAGAAATGCCGGAGAATATTATGATATGATCATTTATACTGGGATTTTAGACTTACAAGTTAGATGGCTTTACCGCTTTAGTTTCTGAGGATTGTTGGTAAAAGCTTTTTTTGATACTGCATTAATTTTTTTTTTTTTTGACAATATTGATACTGCATTAATGGTGCTTGTTAATACCAATTTTGTCATTACAGCATGCTGTTTTTTTTCCTGTTTCCTTTTTAGCCTTTATGTAGCTATTTCCTATAGTTGATAAGTTCATTAATCTTTGACAATGTATCCATCATTTCTTTAGTTGTCTCTTAAATAAGGGAAAAAGAAAAAACGAAACAGGAAACTGTGACAGTGCTAATTAAAATCGAAGGTTGCTTTGACATGCTATGATCCTTTGGCTTTTCAGACTTATTTTTAATGTTCTTGTCATCAACTAAACTAAGAAGCTCTGTCTCAAACACAGTTGCTAGTTCTCTGATGATCTCCCTCCCTCCCCCCCTCCCTCCCTCTCTCTCTGCTCCTCGAATGCTGATTTTATGATCTACTTTCTGTTTTGGTCTTGATAATAATGGTATTCTCTATGAATGTTTTGCTTTATGTATACCAATATGAAGATTAAGCTTTTTTCTGTTTAATTTCAGTTGAACAAGGTTGTAAGTGGACCAAAGAACACAGCTGTTACCGATGAACGGGGATCGAGAGAAAGTGAGTATGACAATCGTAAATCATTCGCCAATTTGCCTTTCTCTGTTTTTTTCTAAACAAAATGGTGTCTTGTTTATACCTTTTAGTTAATTATTTATTCGGAAGTCTGCAATGGATATTCTTTCTATTATACTCTGATACTATCTTTTGCTTAGTAGTTGTATTTTGAAATTGGAAGGATAAGCCATAATCTAGCAGTTGGATCTTAGATTGATTATTTGAAACTGTTTGATATTTTTGCATACTGCTTGAACTGGAGAGTTGGGGAGAATATAAGGAATGAAAATAGAGAGTAAGTTGGAGATAGCAGAATAAGTAATAGAAATAAGAAAGCAGAAGTAACAGGTGTTAGCGAAAGCAAAGAGATAAGTAAGAGCAGAATAAAAAAAGAATTAAATTAGAAAGAAGAGATAATAGAATGACAAAAAGAGAAATGAAAATTAAAAAAAATGAAGATGACTGTTAACCGTAAAGTAGGCTTGCTAAAAATTAGAGGTTGCTGGATGCTGGAGAAGAGTAACGGCTGCCAATAATCAGTTTCTGGGTTGGGTCATGCTACCCATAGGTGCTATGCAATGATGGCTGATATTGCCTGCCATATAAGTCCTGTGCGGCCATGCAAAGTGTATGGCAAATGATTGAAATTTTTCATGCCATGGCTGCTATGTAATAACCTTTGCTTATGTGTGTGCGCGTGTAACATGTTTTTTGTGTTCAAAGTGATTGTATTGGCTTTTTAGCTTCTCTATTCAAGTATTTTGTCATTTGTTACTGTTTGCAATCATTTTCCACCTGACTTAATTATTTATTATACTTCACTCAGATTCCACAACTGAATGGACACACAGGGATGATCTTAACTGGTTTGATCAGAATCCTTATGATAGTGAAGGTTCTTTGGACGGCAGAAAACTGTCATCACAACCTTATTCTTCTTTGGGCCATTTACAAGAATCAAAGCCCTTGTACAGAACTTCTACATATCCTGAGCAGCAAAGGCAGCAACAAAATAACTACCTCCAACATGGCTCCAGTGAATCAGTTCCTAATTGGTTTGATCAACAATTTCATGATTCTGAAACTCAGGATGGCAAACGATGGTCGTCACAGCCACATACTTCCATTGCACACTTAGACGAATCAAAGTCCATATACAATACATCTTCGTATCCTGACAAACAGCAGGAGCTTCATTTTCCCAGCGAACCAATTTTGGCACCAAATTCGTTTACTTCTTATCCTCCACCTGGTGGTAGATCTCAGCAGGCTACTCCAAGTCATAATACAGGCCCCTTAAGCATTCCTTATAATGCTGTAGGAGCTCAGATGGCACTTTCTTCTCAAAATCGTTCTCATTTCTCCAATTCTGGACTGCCATTTGATGGATTAAACCATGGGTCACCTTTTGGTGGAAACATGCGCCAATTTCCTCTGGGTTCCCCTCTTAATCAGCGATTACCAAATCAACTGGTCAACCAGGCAGGGCTATATACTGGAGACTATCCCAATATATCCTCAGGTTTACCCATGATCAACAAATATGACCAGATGCTTGGGCTGATGGAACTGAGGGATCAAATGCCAAAGTCAGCTCAACTGGGTAGACAGAATCTCCGATTTTCTCCACAGGGTTTTGATATGAGTAGCCATAAATTCAATAATGGATGGCCCCGATTTAGGTCGAAGTATATGTCAACTGAGGAAATTGAGAATATATTTAGAATGCAACTTCAAGCAACACATACTAATGATCCATATGTTGATGATTATTACAACCAAGGCTGTCTTGCAAAAAAATCTTCTGGTGCTAAATTGAGGCAACACTTCAGTCCAGCTCAAATCAAGGAGCACCCTCTACGGGCCTCTGCTAATGCTGAACCACATGCTTTTCTTCAGGTTGATGCTCTAGGGAGGGTTCCATTCTCATCAATTCGCAGGCCCCGTCCTCTACTGGAAGTTGATCCCCCAAATTCCTCACGTGCTGGTAGCCCTGAGCCGAACATTTCAGAGAAGCCTCTTGAACAGGAGCCATTGCTGGCGGCAAGGGTCACAATTGAGGATGGTCTTTGTCTTCTTCTTGATGTAGATGACATTGACCGTTTCCTACAGTTTAATCAGCTTCAAGATGGTGGATTTCATTTAAAACAGAAACGGCAGGGTCTTTTGGAAGGGCTTGCAGCCTCACTTCAATTAGTTGATCCCCTTGGAAGGAATGGACATACAGGTGCACTTGCTGCAAAAGATGACTTTGTTTTTCTCAGAATAGTTTCTCTACCCAAAGGTCGAAAACTACTTGCTAGGTATCTTCAACTACTTTTTCCAAATGGGGAGCTTATGCGGATAGTCTGCATGGCCATCTTTCGTCATTCGAGATTCTTATTTGGTGGCCTTCCCTCAGATCCAGCTGCAGCAGAAACCGTCAGTAACCTTGCGAGGGTTGTGTCAAAGTGCATTCGTGAAATGGATCTTGGTGCGCTTAGTGCTTGTTTAGCAACAGTTGTTTGTTCTTCTGAGCCACCTCCGCTACGTCCCCTTGAAAGTCCTGCTGGAGATGGGGCTTCAATTATTTTAGTATCAGTGCTTGAGAGGGCTACTGAACTTCTAACTAATCCTCATGCTGCTAGCAACTATAACATTGGAAATCGTTCACTTTGGCAAGCCTCATTTGATGAATTCTTTGGTCTTCTCACCAAGTATTGTGTCAGTAAATATGATAGTATCATGCAGTCATTCCTCATTCAAGGAGCAAATATGGCTGTCGTTGGGTCAGATGCTGCTAGAGCAATTAGTAGGGAAATGCCAGTTGAGCTTTTGCGTGCAAGTCTACCTCATACTGATGATCGCCAGAAAAAGATATTACTCGATTTTGCTCAGCGCTCGATACCTATGGTTGGATATAATAGTAATTCTGGAGGTAATGCTCACCATGTAAACTCAGAATCAGTGCTGAGTTAATTAGATAATGGGACCTTCATCTAAAAAGCTGTTTTGAAAGTAGAACGACAGTAAATTTCACACAACCTTGCGTGTCTACATTGAAAGTTGAACGTATCAGGTGCATCTACCTTGGAAGTTTTAGCACATATTTTTTACTTGTTGATGCATGCCCTGTAGCATTGTTATAAACTTGCAATCAGGCCCATTGTGTATTATGATAGACTTGGCTTGATTTGTTCCTCTTGTCTTTTCTTTTTCTTTTGACAGGGGAGTTTATTGTTTCTCAGTTTGCGGTTTCTAGAGAACAGTAGTGGGTAGTATGTCCAAGGGTTAAGGGTTAGGTTTAAGCTGGATTCCCATCTTCCTTTTCTATTATCATACAGGCATGGGGTTGGTTTTGTCTATACTCCATATCTACCTTAATAGGTTTCACAATCCCAAATTGAAGTAGCATTGTGAGGTACGCCAATTTCACTAGGTGGCATTGGCTTTCCTAAGAATTTAAGTTGTGTCAACCTTGTTTTTATGGTGTTATGGATTTAGTTTCCTCTTCTTATTACTATTCCTTTGCAGTAGAAGTGTAGTTTTGTACCATCACTTGTATGTATCAGTCAATTGGGCTATTATTGGTCCATCTTTCTTTTCCTGCGTTAGTTTCTCTTGAATTTAATGTTCAACAAATAATTTTGGCTGGTTGCTTTTGCACTTGCTACTATTAGTTATAGGCAATATATTGAACTTTCGAATCTTTCAAGTAATGCAAAATGCAAATGTAGTTTTGAGGATATTAAGGCGTGTTCTCTACCCTCTCTGTTTCTAGAATGATTTGTTGATTTGGTTGCCGAATCATCTCGGGTTTCCACTCTAAAGCTTATTTGTGCAATTGATTTGCTATTTTAATATCATATCAGGTTTAATGTAT
Organism: Astragalus membranaceus; assembly: GCA_039519185.1. NCBI lineage: Eukaryota > Viridiplantae > Streptophyta > Magnoliopsida > Fabales > Fabaceae > Astragalus > Astragalus membranaceus. The sequence continues at coordinate 119,915,171 of CM076851.1, forward strand.
TTTTACACTGTGAAGTGCTTAGATTTACATTACACGTGTAATTCATGTACTTGTAATAAAAAAAGTAGATTTACACGTTAATCAGTTGTCTACTTTTGTTTTATTCTCATTCTCCTAATAATTAATTATTGACACCGAACTTAAGTTGTCTAGTAGTCAGTTCTCATACATGTAATACACGTCTTAATAATTTCCATCGTGTAGATAAGTCATTTAATAGTCTTTATATACCTGTTCAGATAAGCATTAAACTTGTCCAGAAGTGAGTCATATGATTGACTTTTTTAAAGCAAATCGGGGACAAAATTTAGCAAAATTAATTAAAGTGTTGATAAGTTGAAGTAAATTAGCTCGTGGGACAAAATTTGAGGTTTTCGTTTATAGTATTTTTTTCCACAAATTTGTAGCATTTTTCTAAAAGTTACTTAAATAGTACTCCTACTTGAGTCCATCGTTCACTTTTATCTTTATCATTTTAGTTAAATTTCTCCTATATCTTTTATGAAATAAAATAGAAGTTATTAACTGATATGTATCTCTCTTACTAGGCATGCATATCTTTTTATAAAGAATTAAAAATTAAAATATTCAATGTGATCCAGTTGTGATGCTTGTTTGCTTAGTGTGTTGTTTGTTGGTTGTTCTCGTATGCCAAGGTTAAGGTTGATATGAACTAATGAATATTTGTTGAAGAAACTGGTTTTGTGAAAATTAAATACTTTTGAAACAAATAGAGATTCTTCCAAAAAAAATGAAAAGGTATTTTTGAGAAAAAGCTCAAAATGGAGATCTATCACCCTTCAGTTCGTTAAAAAACGAAGATGCCTGAAGACTACACTTAGAAATATGAGATGCTTAGTGGAATGTATCAATCTTGAGTGTCTTACTTTCGAAAATGGTGTTTTAGACCTGGAGTCGTTTTTTATTTATTTATTTATTAACAAGACCTAGAGTAGCTAACAAGTCTTTAAGAAGTACTAGTGAGTTTTGGAAAACAATAATGGCTGGATTATGAATAAGGGGGGTTTTGAACCAAAATCAACCACTTTTAGGACATTTGGGTGCCAGTGATCAAATTGTGATGACTATGTCACCAATTGATACCAATTTGGATTGAAAGGGAGGGAGCTCCGTGAACAATCCTTGCTACTTCAACACTAGGAGCTCCAATGGAATAGAATGGTGCTCGAAATGAGAAGGAAAATAAAAGTGCAGGGAGAATTTAGAGAGAAAATTCTATTGGATAATGATTGGTACTTGCATTGATTTCAGTGAATGGTATTAATGATACAATCAATCATTGGATCCTTTTGTGTAGTACACTTCTAGAAGAGTGTAGTACAATGAAATAAAATGCTGAAATGAAAATATTCTAGTGGTACTACCAGCTAGTACAAGGTAAAATAGAAAGTAAATAGTAGAGTAATTATTTAGTGACCGACTATCACAGACCAACTCCTGGTGACACATTTTCATTCAAGTATCAATGTCGACGCTTTATCACAGACTACACATTTTCACAGACTACACATTTTCATTAAAATAGATATTGGTGGATTGGTGGTACATTCTTATTGTATTTGTTGTTTTGATGTTTCATATGCCACGCTTTATCTTGTTCTTGCTGCTATTGTGATATGTTGTATTCTAGAAAATGGTTGTTGCACATGATTCTCCAATTCAATGGATGTTTACCAAACTATTGGAGGACCGTGATTCAATTTTTAAGAGATGGAGTTGTTGAGGTCGGTGGACATCATTTAGATGTTATTAGATGTTTAAGAGATGGAGTTGTAATCAATCAATTTGAATGAATTAGTTAGAAGGTGAATAATCGTAATGTAATTATATTCTCTCTTGATATACAAGAATCTGTGTCCAACAGGTAATTGTATTGAGATCAAACCATTTAGTTTTATTCATTTATGATAACTCGTTACCTGCTTGATTAGTCAAACCGCGCTATTCACAACATTTAAGTCTCAAGTTAAGTTTTGAGCAAATTAGATTTCACTCTTCTAAGAGAAATTTGAATTACACTTTCCTCCTATTTTATGTTAAAATATAAATTCCCCTATCTCGAGAAGTAAAAACTTAAAGTAAATATACTCATTTCCTCTTAGAGATGTTTGAATTATAATCACCTCTCTTAATAAATCAATATGTACTACACTTTAATCCATTTAACATAAAAAAACATTTTTATGATATCTACTAACTTTGAGGCACTATTAAGAAAAAATAATTCATCTACTATCTATATATACTATTAACCTACTACCAAAATATCAATCTTACCCTTTTCCCAATTAAACAATTTTAGGATATTTATGTAATTTCACTTTTTTACTTTTTCAAATTTTTTTACTCTCACACATACTTTTTCAAACTTTTTCACCCTCTCTCTCACACTTTTTTCAAACTTTTTCACTTTTTCACTCTCTCTCATATACTTTTTTAAACTTTTTCACACTTTCTAACACATTTTTTTCACTATGTCCTCCTCTTTCTTCCTCTAACTCTATCTCAGTTTTCTTTTTTTCACAATATATCTATTTTAATTTCATATATATGTCTCCTTCATTTTTAATATTCAATTTTTCTCTATCAATAAGTTTTATTTAGTCTCTACGGAAAATATTACAATTTGGAAAAATTGAAACTTTAATACAATTTTGTTTTCTATTCTCTACGGAAAATATTACATATTGCAGGTAAATGTTCACGCGGTAATGTTCAGACTAACTCAATTACAATTTGAAACTTTTTGTTTATCTACTTTAAATTAGTCTTGATTTTCACAAGATAATATTCGGACAAATTAAATTATGTCTAAGTCTATTAATAAAAATAATATGACAACACCCATGCGTATGCACAGGTATACTGCTAGTTTCTTTATAATTTTAATGTCATTTAAATTAAATTTGAATATTTTACTATTAATTTAATAGTTTAAAATTTAGAACTCATTTTAAATAGCCATATTTTTCAGCTTTAGTACTTTTTTCAAGATTTTGATTTTATCTTACATTATTTCATATTTAATATAGGATTTAAAAATATATGGTAATATTTACCAAAAAAAATAAAATAAAAATACATGTTAATGATATTGTGAATCAAAAATAGAGAAAAATATGCATACAAATTTTGAATGTATATTAAATTGAACCTGCAATACTCTTTTTTTCGCACTTAATGTGTTAGTTTTTCGTTGTTAGATTATTAGAAATTATAAAAAAATATTAAAGGAGAAAAGTATAGATTTTAACATAATAGGGGGAATGTAATTCAAGCTTATCTCAAGATAGGGGAGTGTAATTTTTTCTAACATGTTTTGCATAAGAGGTGTATATCTTAACAAAGAGCCGAGGGATGTGTAAATTCAATCTTCTCTTATGGGATGGAAGTGTAATTTACTCTTAAGTTTTTATACTATTCACCTATGCCCATTCTTAATATATACTCCTATCGTAACAAAATATAAGTAAAAATGAGTCAACGAAAGTTGATGATTTGAACCAAATAAAACCCATGTTTGTTTATATTCTGTTAGAGAGGAAGTACAATCATGCAAATAATGGATCCACAATTTTACGAAATTCAATAAAATTCAAGTCAAAAATTAAGAGTGTTTGGTAGAAAAGAAAAATGGAAGGGAGAAAAAAAGAAGAGAAGATGACTTCCTATTGTTTGACACTCCTCACTTTCTCTCCTAAATAGCACTACTGTTAACAATATTAAGAACGTCAAACTGAAACCTCAAAAGGAAGAGAAAAAGATTGAAATCTGATCACAATCTCCTAACTGTCTTTTTCACTTTCTCTCCTTCGAAGTTCAACAAATCTAGAAAAGCATGAAACAGCCATGCTTATAAATATACCCTAACTGTCTTTTTCACTGTTATAACTTATAACCGCAACTCACTTGAATCAAGACAACGAAACACGGTGATGCTTTTAAACACTCTCAAGCCGTGTTTTATGCTGTGTTGGCTGTTTCCAACCAGATTGACTCCAAACTGCCACCAGCTCCAAATCATATGAATCCACCACTTCGCAGTGTTAAAATGAAATGCTCCCTTCTTTGCAACAAAACATCCGAACTACATAAAATCAAGCAAAGAACTTCAGAAACGATGCCAAAATGTGCATACAAATAAATAAGGATAATATATGATATTTTCAATGCAACAAACTACTTTAAGCTTAAAAATTTGTTTGTCCTCATGCAACAATTATTGCCAAAAGACGGAAAATGAATAAGGAACCCAAGACAACAGTACAAATAATAGGCAATTCCTAATTAATAGAGAATGACAATATAGAGTCCAATTAAAGGATTAGGTCGTGATGTTTTGCTTCTCACCAATTAGAAGCACTTTTAAACTCAAAGTTTAAGTGTGAAGAACATACACCACATCAGTTTGTGGCTCGTTTTCACCCGTTCTGGTCTGATTTGACCGATTTTCACCGGTTCTTAAACAAGGCGGCTTTCCGATGAAATGGAAGTATGGAACGGACGCCTGCCGGTTCCTAGTTCAACCGAGCAAATTGGCCAGTTCATTTTTCAGAACTATAGTAAAAACAATTCAACAATTAAGCATATATACCATGAAAGCAAACATACATTAGGCTTAAAATGGGGAATTGACATTGACAGTAGCATACAAGCAAAAATTCTGAAGGCATGAAAAACATCTTAAGTGCCTTAATCATTTGCACATTTGCAAAAAATTTATCGAGCTTTGAAAATGTTTCAAGGTAAGTTCTAGAGAGCATAATCAAGTAGGAACAAACACTCAAGACAAGGAAAAGGCATAAATCATAATATAGTTCTATCTTGTATATAAGCCAAAAACCCACATTTAAAAGCTCATATAAGTGAAAAAACAATCAAAACATAAATCGAGGGAACTTTATGCTAATTATCTACTCATTAAAGATCATCTCTGTATAGACTATCTTGAAATAGTTCAGAGAGAGAAAGTCAAACATGATGAAGTGAATATTCTGTGTATTCATTGATTGAGAAATACAGAGTATGGTGACTTTATATAGTACACCCAAACAGATACAGAGTGACTTGTAGTAACAGGTAATGCTGATACAGGAAAACCTGCTATAGCAGGTTATAACAGAAACAGAGTACAATAGAATACAATGCAGAATTAGAATTAACAAAAGTTCTCTATACTACTTCTCTTACACTCCCCCACAAGCTCAAGGAGGGTGTGAAGCTAAAGCTGGAGCAACCACTTGAAGCTTGGATCTCAGAAACTCAAATCTTGAAGTGGAAAGAGATCAGTTCCAGGAACATGGAAGACCTGCAGTTGCTTGAAGAGAACTTTGTCACGAACAAAAAACAGATCTAACTCCATGTGCTTGGTTCTGGCATGGAGCACAGGGTTGTGAGCAAGTGCTACAGCACTTTGATTGTCACAGAATATCTGTGGAACTGTATGCAGAATGCCTAACTCAGTTAACAGTGAGTGAATCCAGGAAATCTCAGCAGTGGTGAGTGCAAGGCTCCTATATTCAGCCTCAGCACTAGATCTGGCAACAACTGTCTGCTTCTTTGACCACCGAAATCAAATTAGGGCCAAGATACACTGCTGAACCAGAAGTAGACTTTCTATCATCAACATCAGCAGCCCAATTTGCATCACACCAAGCTCTTAACTGCAGTGGTTTTGTAATGTCTGCTGGCTGAAGGAGAAGACCATGGTTAATAGTGCCTTTGAGATAGCGAATGATCCTCTTGACAACAGCCCAATGTGACTCAAGAGGAGTGGACATAAATTGGCAGACTTTGTTTACTGCATAGCTTATCTCAGGTCTAGTAATGGTAGTGTATTGGAGAGCCCCAACTATAGATTTGTACATTGCTGGATCAGGGAGATAATCATTGCCCTGTTTGGAGAGTTTGCAGCTAGACACCATAGGGGAAGAGATAGCATTGGCTTCAGCCATATTGGTCTTGGTCAGAAGGTCTCTTATGTACTTGCTTTGGGTGAGCAACAAGTTTCCACTAGGTAAAGTTTTAACCTCAATGCCAAGGAAGTAATCCAAGGAGCCAAGTTGCTTGAGTGAGAAGGCTGAGTCAAGCTGCTGGATGAGTTGTTTGATCAATGCATTGGAGCTGCCTGTGAGAATTATGTCATCTAAATAGACAAGGAGATAAGCAGTAGCATTTTGTCTCTTGTAAGTGAAAAGTGATGGATCACACCTGCTGCCAACAAAACCAAGGTCAAGTAAAGTAGATTTCAATTTATCAAACCAAGCACGAGGTGCTTGTTTAAGACCATAGATTGCACGATTGAGTTTGCACACCAGAGATCTATCAGTGGCCTCAAAGCCTTGTGGTTGAGTCATGTAAACTTCCTCAGTGAGATGGCCATTCAAGAAGGCATTATTGACATCTATTTGGTGAAGATCCCACTTGTAACTTAGGGCTAGGGTAAGTATGGTGCGTATAGTGACAGGCTTAATGACAGGGGAGAAAGTCTCATTAAAGACCCATTTGCAACCAATGATATTCTTGCCAGGAGGTGGTGGAACAAGGGTCCAGGTTTCATTCTTCATGAGGGCAGCATATTCATCTGCCATTGCAGACTGCCAGGCAGTTTGGAGAGCTTTGAGCTTGCAATTGAATTGAAGTTCAACCATGGCTTTGAATTCTTTGAAAACATGTATAGTTTCAAATTTTGATTTGAGTAAATAAAGCCATGTAAACCTAGAATGAGCATCAACAAAGGTGAGGTAATAGTTGAAGCCAGTGCAGGAAGCCATTGGACATGGTCCCCAAAGCTCACTATAAATCAGTTCTAGGGGAGAGTTATAGACAGTTATTGATGGAGAAGAGGGGAGTCTATGAGATTTACCAACAGCACAAGCATTGCAAAATGTGTTTGCTTCTTTACTAGGTAATGAAAGATTACGCAATTGAGCTACAACTTTCAATGCATTATGATTGGCGTGACCTAATCTTGAATGCCAAATTTGTAAAGCAAGTTGGGAAGGGGAAACTGTGTCATTAGCACTGTGTACAGAGGAGACAGTATTTGTATTTGCAAGAACATAAATATTGTTTACAGGAATAGACACATTGAGTATGGCAGGACTTGAAGAATTTTGAGTATTTGACTTGACAGAGGCAGGACAGCTAGCTGGTGAAGAGTGCTGCAGTATGTTCTTGAACTCGTAGAGTCCATCAGGGCCAGCACGACCATGTAGCAGCAACTCACGAGTAGCCTGGGATTTCACATAGCAATCATTTAGATGAAACTCTACAAAAACAAGATTATCACGTAAAAATCTGTGAACACTAACTAGATTTTTGGTAATACCAGGGGCATATAGAAGATTTTTAAGATGCAATTGAACATTTGGATTAAAAGGTGAAGGAAAAAAAGTGTGACCAGAAGAGAGAACTTGCAAACCTTGACCATTGCCCACAAAAACTTGACTAGGTGTGTCATGAGTGATTTGTGGTACTTGAATGTTGTTAAAGTTGTTGGTGACATGTAGAGAAGCTGTTGTGTCACCAGTGAAATTGACTTGTCCTAGTTATGGCACAGTCATAACCAGGGCAGAGGCAGGAACTTGGTTGGCTTGAGGTGTGGGTGCAGGTTGTGGTGGCCAGGGCATGGCTTGTTGCTGAGGTCTGATGTAGGTGTAGGGATTGAATGGTTGTTGTTGTGGTTGCTGAGGCATGTTAGGGTTGTAATATTGGTTAAACCAATGGTAGCAATATGCAGCACTATGACCAAACCGGTTGCAGACCTGGCATTGACCTTGAAATCCACGACCACGACCATGGCCACGGTAGCCATAGCTATCACTTTGAGGAGCTGAGGTATCCTGAGGTGTAGAAGACGCAGGAGGTGCATTAGAAGAGGGAACAGAAGTATTACCAGAAGGTTGTTGCGTCGTTGCAGTGTGCGTAAGAAGAACTGAAGCAGCATCAGCCTTAGTTTGCTTGCGATACCGTTGCAGGTGAACCTCTTGAGCTAGGAGAAGCGATTCCACTTCCTCAACGGTGACAACGTCGTCAAATTTACTTTCAACAATAGAGATTATTTGATCGTACTCCTGCAGAAGGCCGTCAATGATAGCATCGAGATGATCTTTGGATGAGATTGGACTTCCAACTGCGGAAGGTCGTTGCTCGCAATTCGTTCTTCAACTAACGAATTTTGGTTCGCCCTAATTTCTGGAAGTAGGTGTGGATTTTCTCCCAGAGTTCGAAGGTATGCGAACATCCAACCACGTGAGCTTGAATCGCCGTGGAGAGCGACGTTTGCAGCCAAGAAAGCAACATCTGATCTTGTGCTTCCCAAAGTTGGAATTCAGGATTCTCACAGTTGTTCGTGATGTATTCAGTGGTGAGAAAACGAGGAGGAACACGAGGCGCTACCAAGAGGTGATGTAGACAATGAGCCTTGATGACTGGCTCAACCTGTTGACGCCAGAGAACGAAGTTCTCGTCATGGAGTTTTTCAGTAATTTTGTGGCGAAATTCTTTGATCTCCGATGAAGTGGAGTTTCCAGTGCTTGTAGAGGTTCGCGGCGAGTTTCTTGAACCAGCGGCGGTGCCTGACTGTGGTTGCACCAGTGGATCTGTGTTGTTGACTGACGCCATGGACGAACGCGACGGTTACGGAGCGGAAAAAAGAAGAAGGAAGTAGTTACGATGCCGTTAGGATCGTTGCGCTCGGAATACCATTTTGAAATAGTTCAGAGAGAGAAAGTCAAACATGATGAAGTGAATATTCTGTGTATTCATTGATTGAGAAATACAGAGTATGGTGACTTTATATAGAACACCCAAACAGATACAGAGTGACCTGTAGTAACAGGTAATGCTGATACAGGGAAACCTGCTATAGCAGGTTATTATAACAGAAACAGAGTACAATAAAATACAATGCAGAATTAGAAGTAACAAAAGTTCTCTATACTACTTCTCTTACAGACTATATGCATAAAGATCACAGTTAGCCTACCACAAAAAAAGAATATTGGGTTCCAAATAATTGTTATCGCAGAATTTCTAAAAAATGGCACAAAATTTCCATAAGAGGACAAAATAATCATGGGCAATATGGTGTGAAAAATAAAATGCAAATATTCAATTTAATGAAACGTAATATGCAAGATGCAACAACAAAATGAGATGGAAAAGTAAAACTGCCCCACCGCGAGCTTAAGAGCTTACATTGCCCCTAAATGTGAAGTTGTAAATAATTAAGTTGATATAGGAAGAAAAGAAGGCACTTACTGAGGTGGTGGCAGGAACTGGCCTACATACTGTATGGCAGTTGTAGAGTTCTAGCATGCCCGCCACATGTTGTTGTTGATCCTCTGTGTGCCTTTGTCTTTCTTCCATGCGCTCTTGTCGAGTGCACCGATATTGAAGTTCAGACGTCATAGCAGCAAGATCTTACCATGCTTCAACAGAGAATGACGACCATACCCTGAGGGTCTGGTAAGAGGTGGAGCCGGTAGCTCGGTGAACTCCTCAGCGAGTGTAACATACCTTTTAATTATCATAGTAATTTTTATTAAGTTACATGGATTTTGTCAGATACTTAAAAAAAAAATATAAGTGGATTTATTTACTCAATAGTAAGAGTTACAAAAATAAAATAAATAAAAAACGTATTGGCTTCTTAATTTACATTATAGAACTTCAAGATCCAAGGTTCCCATTTTCCACCACTGTGGTATGCACGTGATGACTAGGAGTAGGGAAGAGGTCATCATGGTTACGCCTCCAGTCATGCATATAGGATTCAGTATTAAACATGGGGGAAGCATCTGAAAAGTAATATTTCCTGTGTATGAAACTCTGCCACTTGGATAGTTGATTTCAAACCGGCTATCATGGAAGTAAGAAATATGGATGCAGAACTTTATTTTATGTAGTGGTTTGTCGTGAAGCTTAACAGCTTGAGAGAAATTAAAGTTTCTAATCAGATTTTCATTTTAAAATGATGAGTTTACATCAGTATTTATTCTTGAACCCAAGCTTGTCTTGCAGGCTTTTAACAGGATCTAATAGCGCTGTAACTCGTAGCTCACTCTAACAGTTACCTAACATAAACTGTAACGGAGTCCAACAGCTAATAGAATATTCTAGTTACACAACGTCTGCACACAAGGGTTGCTTTAAAAATTTCATATTCTGGCTGTGCTTAAATTTTCAAACTCGAGTAGTTTAACAAAAAATGTCAGCGTAACTAACATGATGAAAAATGTTTAGCTCTTGCACTGTGAATCATCTTGAAGGATATGAAAAAGGTTACACACCTGAATCTCATGCACTGTGAATCACCTTGAAGGATATTAAATCACCTAAAACGATTATTTCCTTCTGGGTTAAGTTGAATTGAAGCAGAATAAATCAAGTGAACTAGTGAATCATCAAATTCTTCAAGTTCACCAGAATCTCGTAATTGCCTAAATGAAGGAGCGATGAGATTTGCGGCGATGTCAACCAACTTCCATAAGGAGAGCTCATAAGCCATTTTGATTATATTAATGGGCAACTGCTTAGAAGAATCAAGACAGGACATAATCACATTCCAGCAGGCTTCCTGAATATTTTCCAAAATCCAGAACTCAGCAAGCCAACAAAGTTCCACATATGGTTGCAGATTGAATAGCTTTCCTTCATCATCCATATTATCCCACAAACATCCAGTGGGAGGATTTGGAAGCTCATCAGAATAAAACCATTGTACTAGTTTAATCAATGCTTCCCAGCTAACAGCAACCTTTATGACTTGTGAATGACTGCAAAAATAAATAGCATTTAAAACATATCCAAAATTTAAAAAACAGAGACTGCAATCAAAAAGAGAAATCAGATAGTTTCTCATCGAAAATGGAACATCCTTTTAATTTTTAAGGATGTTGCAGAGGAATTAAGAGTTCAAATGCATTTAACATTAGATGTATATAATGCAATGCAAATCTTGATAAAAAAGGACATGGTTCCAGATCACTTTCAACCAATTCTTGGATTAAATCATTCTAAATTCAAGACTCAAGAAGAAAATTTGAATCATAGGAATTAATTAGAATTTAACTACAAAAAAGGTTACATACACGTTGGTCAACAAATAAAAAGACAACAACACATGCATGTCTCTCTATTGACCACGTTCTTCAATTTTCATGAGCTTCAGCTTCAATAATAGGCAAGCTTTTTAACTTGAACTTCTGGGTATCATCTTCATAATTTGAATATAAGGAAAACCGCAATCTACAAAAACTATCAATTTCAAAATCAATAATCACCTTTCTTGCATTCCTGATCGGAACAACCCCCGTAAATAATCAGAGCCAGACTGCAGTACAACTCTGTGGACATGTAAATGTGGTACTGGGTGAGAACAAATATTACATGTCCACCCAATAAGCTCACTCGATTTAGCTTCCATTATGACATCACTGAAAAGAGAAAGTAACAAAATAAAATTTCGCTCTCGAAATCCTTAAACAAATGTTAGCAACATCACTGTTAACATTTTTCATTGTGTAGAAACCTTTTACTTTCCAAAATGACAAGCCATTAAATATCTTATCAATAAGGTAGGTAGCTCCAATCAGTAAAAAATTATCCAACAGTTGTTTGACTGTAAACTGGATAATGCAATGACATTTAGTAGAAAAACCCAGCAACAGTTTCCGAGTTCAATCGTTTTTTCAGAAACAGAACTTTCATTTGAAAAACACGGAATGAGCGAAATAAAATATTAATTTTAAGGAAGCTACTCAAGTATATGTGAATTAATGGACATACTTTTAAAGGAAATAAATATGGAAATAGGCAGGGATTTAAAAGAAAACACACGATTACACCAATGACATGCAATCTCACGATATCTAGAAGAATCTGGTCAAGAAGCAAACCATACGAAAAATAACTTCCAGCTGAATCAAGAGATGAAGTAAGATCTAAGCTGGGGAAAGGTGTGGCCCACTTTGGAGATTGTCTACAAAGCATTCGCAAGAGAGGCTGTAGATTGCAACGCTTGGCCAGAATTTTCAGCCTCTTCACCATTTCTTCTCCCGCATGTAAGCTTCCCATGTATGCATATTCCAATAACAACAACAATGCTTCATAATCAACATTAGAAGAATAACGAACTTCTCTCATGGCCTCTCCAAAGTTATCCGTTACTTCTTTACAACTCTTACTACTAGATAATACTTCAGGAGGTAGAAGTGATGGACATCGAACAGCAAGAATAACACCATGAACACTCACGGAATTCCCATTTGCTACAATGAGTCGCAAATCTGCATATTCTTTCTCATTAAGAGATTTCCCAATCCTTTTGGCAAATTCATTTGGGAAACCATAAAATCCAAAATAACTTAGAATATATGAAACATACCATTTCACTCCTGGACTGAAAGAGGCGCTACTACAGATCTCATGAAGTTTGCTAAATAACTGAGTTTTAATGTTTGTCACCTCTATAGTGAATTGCTGAGGATTCTCCTGTGAAAGACCACACTGATGAAGAAATTCAGCTAAACCCCACAAACCATAAAATAAGAGAACATTGGAGCCTTCCCAGTCTCCTTTACCAAACCAGCAGCAAGACCTTTCATAGAATGTAGTATGCAAATGAGGAGCAATTTCAGTCCTTTCTACATGAATGTCATCACTTAAGCATCGTCTCACAAGAAGAAAAACTGCCTTTATCCCTTTGTTTTCTATGATACATCTTTGATACTGTGGTAAACTTGAAAGACAAGTTAACCCGATTAAGTTAATAACAAGTTGAAGTTTATCAAATGAACCATAGCTTTCTAAGGATGATATACAATCTAGAGTATGTATTATGTTATTCAAGCACGACATGCCTTTCACCTCCAGCATATCTGATAATACACATCTAGTATGTGAGGAAATGTAATTGCAAGGAGAATAAATCATCATTAGAACAGCCCTTGATACAGGTTCACTTTGAAAATGATCATCAACATCCTTTTGACATATTCGGCACCATTTTTGAATTGTGTCCACAAAAGTTGAGCTACAGAAAAGGAAAAAGTAGAGTTAGCAATTTTGGACAACACTATTAATGTGTAATAAATGTTCACCTATAAAATTTCAGAAATATAATAATATAATCAACAGTGCTAATAAGAATCGATGACATGAGATATATTATAATATTAATGTATACACACATTTTGAAGACGTCAAGAAATGATACTGGAAGAAATTCAACTTACCAAGCACACATAATTAGTAAGTTGACGTGGAACTCGCTTCCGTAAGTATAAGGGTTTAAATTTTCTCCACAATGAATTGTAAGCCACCCAAGAATGTCCCACAGATAATTCCTCAGACCAACATGATAATTGGCCTTTAGTCCCTCCTCTATCATGGATAGTTGCTTTTCCAATGGCAAGATAAGTTCAGACGATTGGTCATAAATATTTTCAATTAGAAGATTAAGGAGGACTACATCAATTCCTTTTTTCCAAAACCTGATATGATGATCACCAGCCCAACGAGTTATTAGAGCCAAATTACATGCTTCCACTAATAGAGAACCATGGTTGTTACCAATTTTTCTGGAACTCGGCCCTGTTTCTCTCATCCCACAAATAATGGCATCAACAAGAGCTTCACCACACAAAGCCATAACCTTTAAATAATTCTCTTGGGATCTCTGGGCAGATAAAGCTAATCTTTGTTAGGCACAAATGTACAATGCTATATGTATTCCAATGTTTATCATAGAAAATAATTAACTCTTACCAATAGACATTGAGCAAGCCGAAATCCCTCTATCCGAACATCATGAGGGTTCGATTTTCCCATCGCCTGTACCACCATTTGTAGAAATACATTTCCATGCTCTATGAGTTTTTTCGCTACAGAGTCACACAAAGCTGGTACCAAAAATAATAAATCAATGAAAGATAGCAGAAAAATGCTTTTTTTGTTGTTAAGGGGAAAGTGAGAGAGAAGAATTTTAATACCTAAAAATGTGTACAGCTTTAAAAGTATGAGTTTAATAGAACTATCTGTCCTTGTATGCATGTCTGCTAAACCTTTCATAAATTCAACATCATTACAAACAGGGAACCTAGATGAAGGCCACCGCAACAGTACTGTGCTCAAAAGGGAAGCCATCTCTACAAAATATTCAATTTTCTTCACACCTCTGGCAAAATCTTTTAGATTTCCAACAATACAAATGGAAATCTCCGTTTCTTTCAGTGCCTCAATAACTGCCTTCTCATTTGTAGCACTCAAATTTGAGATTACCAAATTCAAAGCAGTAGCACAGGGTGTTGCAACTTCTACTTGATGTGAAGATAGTAAGGATGAAAGACAATAGACAAGATCCAACAATTGCGATTGCAATAGTGGATTTGGTAAAACACAAACTAACTTCACCGCCACATTCGATGCCATGTTTAACAAGGGCTCACTTTTGCATTGAAGAATCCATAATAATGCTCCCAAAATATCAGCAGCAGATTCCTGATGAAGTAAAACAATGCAGGAAAGCGCATGTTTCAATGCCATTAAATATAATATATCAGCAAAGAACGGACAAGGTTTTTCTTCAACCCCTACCCAATCTAGTTCAAGACCCAATTGGTACACAAACATACAAACAGGTAAAACATCAGTAGCCTGTTGGATCAATTTTATCATAGCCATAGATACCATTCTAAATCAACATGGACAAACAGTAATGTGTTTATATATGTAGCTTTTGGTCAAAAAGCATCTTTTATGGCTCAAGCAGTAACTACTTTACAAGAGAGAGAAGCAACGGAATACACCATTGTAGTGGCTGAAACAGCAAATTCTCTGTGTGAAATGCTGATGTTACCCGAGAGAGGCCTACACAGCAGTCCTATCTACATATCCATGAAGGCTATTTGATGTCATTGCTATGCTCCTCTCTTTATAGTACTATATAGAAAATGAGTTGAATAAATTGAATAGATACCTTCATTATCTTAATTTTCTTTTTCACAATTCGGATTGAAGAACTAAATAAGATAGTTATATGATTTATATTAAAAATCTTTTTAAAAGTGGATATGTGTGAGCAGCCATGCGACAGAATTCCTTGTTTGATGCTATTGCTATACCCTCTCTTTATAGTACTATATAGAAAGTGAGTCAAATAAATTGAACACTTTCGTTTTCACAATTCGGATTAAAGAACTAAATTAGATAGTTATATGATTAACAAACTAAATTAGATAGTTATATGATTAACAGATGAAGTATAAATCTTTCTAAAAGTAGATAGCGGATGTGTGGGCAGCATCACGACACAATTCCCTAGCATGTTACATTTTTTAGAATCGTTCAACAAATTTACAGCTATAACTTGCTAATACATTCTTTCTTAAAACACAAGAAGTAGACAGCGTACCTTAACGATGGTGTGGCGCACGGCACGTGCATCTGCTGATATAGAATCAAGAAATGCATTAATGGATCGCAGTACATTTTTCTGCACTTCAATGTTGGCGCACTGCCACTTCCATCTATTTGTCTTCTCATCAAAATATCTGCCAAATTACGAAACCAAATAGAAAAACAATCCAATCGTTTAGAGCCGAAAAAGAAAATCGAAACCAAGTATTCTCAAAAGTAAAAGAAAAAGGCGAAAGAAGCTGATAATAGGATAGGTAGGTTGTGGAAATTGAAAGAAAATCGAAAAGAAGGGGAAAATGAATTAGGAGGAGGTGGAATTGGACCTGGTGCCAAGGTTTAAGGCGTGGAGAAGACGACGGTGGAGGGTGAGCACGTGCGAACTGATGCCCCGATCGTTTTCTTTCTCTCTGCTAGATTTCATAGCTGTAACTGTATCTGTATCTCTCGGAGAGAGAGAGAGAGAGAGAGAGAGAGAGAGAGAGAAGGAATTGGATGATGTGTTGTTGAGGAGAAAGAAGCTAAGTTGAGGTTAAGCTCTGCAAGTTTTGATCACCGCCACGACAACTGCTTGAAATTTGTATACGACAACTGCTTGGAAGTTTTGAGGCTTGACCAATGTTTTCAAAATTGGACCGAAAAAGAATTCGCAAGGCCTCTAGATGGTTTAATTCGGATTTGGTTTGTCTCTTGTCAGTTTGTCCTCCTGTTAGTGCTGTCAACTTAATCCTCACCTTTAATTAAATCCAATGGTTCATATTTGGCCACATAAATTAAAACAAAAGTGAAAATGAATAAAGGATTAAAAATAGAGAAAGGGGTTTCTTTTACTGGCGGGAAAGGCTCGACCCACTTTCCAACTTGTAGCATACTTGAAACCCACTCACATCTTCTTCTTCTTCAAGTAACTCCAACTCCCTTTACAGCCATTTTTTCTTCTTCAAGGTAATTCTATTTGCATCCATTTATCCAACTCTCATAACTCCATGAAAACAGATTATTTATAGTTTCTTTTATTTTGCTTTAGTTTGCTTTGGATGATGTTTCACTATTGTTAGCTTGTCATCTTGCCATGAATGTTAGTGATATGTGATAGACATCATACCTGATATATCTATGCCATTTGAAATTAGAATATTGACAGATTTGTTTTCAATACTTGATATATCTGATATAGTTTGAAAGATTTGTTTTCATAATCAGAAGCAATCAAGCTTGATGCTTGTTTCATTTAAATGTTCAATTTGCTCTAACATTAATATTTGTGAAAGACTTTTATGTTGAAGTTTAAAGATGTTTATGTTGAAATTGGCAGATTTGGCCTACAAATGACAATCACTACAACAACTAGTGTTGGCATGAAATTTGATAGTGTATTGGACTCTTAACGTTTTTTTTCTGTTACTAAACTAATAAGCTCTTCACTTTTTTTTTGTTCTGTTTCATGATTTTGATTAAGAAACAATCAAACTAATGCTTGTTTCATTTGAATGTTCAATTTGTTCTAACATCAATATTTGTTAATATTATTTTTATGTTGAAATTGACAGATTTGACCTACAAATGACAATCACTACAACACCTAGTGTTGGCATGGAATTTAGTAGTGTAGATGAAGCTTGGCAATTTTGGGTTGAATATGGTAGAAAAATTGGTTTTGGAGTTAGAAAAGAATACTTGAACAAGAGAAAAAAAGATGGCTCTATTAGATCAGGTAGATTTGTTTGTTGCAAAGAGGGTCATCGAGTGGTTGATAAAAGGTCATTTTCGATTAAGAAGCCAAGGGCTGAGACAAGAACCGGTTGTGATGTAAGAATTGGCTTTAGTGAAAAAAATGGGAGGTTTGTAATTCATGAGTTTGTGGAGGACCATAATCATCCTTTACAACTTGCAGAAACAACACACATGTTAGCATCACATCGTAAAATATCTGAAGTTCAGGCATATGAGATTGAAATGGCTGAGGACTCTGGATTGGGGCAAAAGTCTACATTTCAGCTTATGAGTGCACACGCAGGAGGTAGAACTAATCTTAGATATACACGAATGGATGTCAAAAACTATCTCAAAACACGAAGACAACGTAGCATGGCCTATGGTGAAGTTGGTAGTCTAATGCAGTATTTTCAACTTCAGCTATTGGAGAATCCATCATTTTATCATGCATATCAAATGGATTGTGATGAATAGATCACAAATGTATTTTGGGCTGATGCGAAAATGATATTGGACTATGGATATTTTGGTGAGGTGGTTTCTTTGGACACGACATATTGCACTAATCATGCTAATAGGCCGTTGGCATTGTTTTCGGGATTCAACCAATATAGAGGTACTGTCATTTTTGGGGCTGCACTATTATATGATGAAACGGGTGAATCATTCAAATGGTTATTTGAAACATTCCTTGAAGCACGTGGAAATAAAAAGCCCCAAACTTTGTTCACTGACCAATGCCCAGCAATGTCTAAAGCACTAATTGAAGTCAATGTATTCTATCAAAGAAAAATGGGCAGCGTGTCATATGAATGAAGTAATCACTCTGGGAATGCGGAGCACTCAACTTAGTGAGAGTTTAAATTCAGATTTTAAAGCTTGCATGGGACCGAATGTCAATGTCATCCAATTCTTCAAACACTTTGAGAATGTTGTCGAGGATAAACGGTACAGTGAGTTGATTTGTGAATATGAGTCTCGGCAAAAACTTCCACAACTTAGATATAATCATTCACCAATTCTGATGCAACTCGCAAAAGTTTACACACTCCCCATTTTTAACATATTCAATGAAGAGTTTTCTTTATTTTTAGCTGCTTGTATACGAGAAAGAAATGTATCCCAACTTCCATTTGAATATATCATCACTTTGGTCAGTGGAGAGAAAGAATGGCGAGTGTTATTCGATCCTGAACAATCATCTATATCATGCAGTTGTAGAAAGTTTGAGACCTTCGAAATACTTTGTTGTCATGTACTAAAAGTCTTTGAGGCAAATGATGTTAAAACTGTCCCCGAGAAATACATCTTAAAGAGGTGGACAAGGGATGCACGCAACGGTATCATACATGATATAAAGAGAAATGAGGTTGTGGAAGATCCCAAACTATCTAGCACACGACGATATAAGCAACTTTGCTCCAAGCTAATTAGATTGGCGGCCGATGTGTCCACTTCTGAAAGATTACACCAACTTGTAGAAGATGGAGTGCATGACTTGTGTAAACGAGTTATGGAGGTTCGAATACAGGAAAATACAATGGTCAATGATGAAGTTAATGATCCAATACCAAGTAGAGAATTTGCGACTCAAGCAAAAGGATTTAAGCATCGACAAGGGTTAAGGATAACTAGACGAATTAAGAGTGGGGTTGAATTTCAGACCAAAAAAAGAAGAAGACATCCAACTAAAAAGCCTTCATCAAGTCAACAAAATGGGGTATTTAAATTTAAATTTGTAATGAAGTTTCTTTTATTTTAGTTGTGATTTTTTATTGACAATATTTTACTTGTGATTATCATGTGTTAATTTTCACATTTATTGAAGGATGTCGAATCGTTTAGTCAAGTAGACTTTGGAACATCCAGTTTGACACAACCAGAGTATGACTTATCTCAGACAATTGGAAATGGGTTTTATACAAGTTTATTGATGGTAAAATCTCTTAGTTTGTATAATAAATAGGTCCTTATTTTTAACTTGTAATGATATTGCGTGTCTTCTGCTTTTTGTAATGTAGGACCCACTTACGGATGAATGAAGCTCGGTCAAGAATAGAGTTTTTTTGCTTTTTGATTATGCAGCAAGATAGTATTATGCAACACTCATGAATTATGCAGCAAAGACTAGTTATTTTGTTTTGGTGCACCACTCATGAGTTATTATGCAGCAAAGAAAGACTTGTAAACCCATTTGTCTCCTTCTTCTCAAAACAGTGTTTTTTTGATTGTCAAGGCCATTATTATGCAGCACTCATGAATTATGCAGCATAGACTAGTTATTTTGTTTTGGTGCACCACTCATGAGTTTTCTGCTGGCACAAGACTTGTTATTATGCAGCAAAGACTTAAAATTTTGTAATCTGTAATTTGCAAAGAGATATTTGAGTTTTTTAAATGTGCAGGTCTGAATATATACTTCAACAAGTTTGTAGGGGCTGTTCTAACTTTGTAGAACAACATTATTAATACAAATTTTTTCTAGCTGATGAACTTTCCATTAGGAAGATGGAGCTAGCAATTAAAATTTCAAGCACACATACTCTTTTTTTCTGCTTCTGTGATTGGAAATTCCTAAATTCATTTTAGTCTTTTGTTAGAAAATGAAGGAGTATGATGTTATTTTCTCATAACCATCCATAGTTGCACAAATTCCTTTAAGGGTAGTATAGAAAGCTGAATGTTTCTTTATACGGTTAAGGGAAGGAATATGATGTTATTTTCTGCTCTCTTTCTCCAACTGATGCAGATAAACTTCTCTTAGCACGACAGACAATTTTTGAATTTGATTATCAACTCATATTTATGTACAAGGAATTCACTATAGATCAAAATATGGAAACAAATTATTATATTATATCTCCAAATAGTTACAAGTTTTGTGTGATGAAACTCAATTATCAATGGGACAATTACAATCAATGAAGAACTACAAGTTGCATCATCCCTGTGAATTTGCATAAGCCTTGAGTAACAACACTACAAATCAATCCAGCCTTGAATTTGCATCATCCCTGTGAATTTATCACTATCAGTCCAGCCTTGAATTTATCATTACCAGTCCAGCCTTGAATTTGCATACGCCTTGAGTAAGAACTACTTTGTGAATTTGCACCTGTCAAATTTTGCTTCCTTCAACAATAGAATTTGCTTCCTTCAAACAATACAATTCAGCCCTGTAACAATAGAATTTGCTTCCTTCAAACAATACAATTTTAACAATAGAATTGGAGAGGGAAAAAAATGAAGGAACATTACACACAATTTAGCAGAAAACAAAGATGAATGGAAACGATGAACGAAAGAAACGAATCTTCAACAGAGTAGATCGCAGGGAGCGGTAGCATGCGGAGAGCGACAACGATTAAACGATGCACGCAGTGGCGGCAGTGAAAGGGGGTTGTACGACGGTGGAAGATTGATGGATGGGTCACGATAGGGGATGGGTCACGGTGGGAGATGGGTTGCGGTGGGAGATGGATTCTGCGTAGAAGAAAATGGGTTTTGGCCTTTGGGTTTCTGATTTTTAATTGACTAGCTTCTAATATTAACCATTTGATGTATCCAACGGTGTGTATATAATCGACTGGAGTGACTGGAGACATTAACGACTGGAGACAATCCGGATCCGTTTAATTCGGTTAACTATGATGAAATCAGGATAACTAAAAATGGTAAGTTGTAGTTTTTTTTTGACAAAAAAAATTGTAAGTCGTAGTTATTAACCCACTACTATGTAGCTTTTGTAACGCCCAAATATTTAATTAAATTATTTAATTAAATATTTAGGTATTCAATTATTTATTTTATTTTTTAGTTGGTGTAATTATATTAACGATGGATTGAGAGGTGTGTAATTGGATTCTAGGTGATGGCATTAGTGATCGGGCTTAAGCTGGAGGAAAGCCCGTGATCCAAGCCCACTAGCTAGGCGCATAGGAGAAGCACCTAGGCTAGGGTTAGGTGTCATTTTGCGAATTGTTGAGAAAGAAAGAAAGGAGAGTTGCGAATAGAGAGAGGAGAAGAGAGAAGGGTACGGCGCGCATACAAGGGAGAAGAGGAAGAGGAGAATTTCGCAAATTCAAGGGAGCAGAGAGGAGCTGTGTTGCTGAGGTTCTGTTGGTGACTTGATCAAGAGTATTGGTGCTCTCCTACTATAAGGTAAGGGTGGGGTTCTTCCTTATAATGGGGTTTTATGATGGGGTTTATGTGGGGATAGATCCTATGATGCCTAGGGCTTGATTTTGAGGTGTAGTTTGGTGTTAGTTGAATTATATATAGGTTGATTGAAAATACTTGCTCGTTGGTGATTGTTGTGATACTAAAATTGGTGATTCATTGTTGTTGGTCCTAATTGTATGTTAGGTAATCGATAAAATGTTTGTTTGGTGTTGTGATGCGTAAATTATGGTGATTGATATTGGTGATTAAGAATTGGTGATGTAAATTGGTGAATTAACGTAATTATAGACCCCTAGGGCGCCATGGGCGCCATTGTCCTAATTGCTGATTTTGGCGCCCTGCTGCTGGGCGTCGTGTGCCAATGCTGCGTTTTGGTGTCATGTTGCTGCTTTTGGTGCCCTGTGCATGGGCGCCGTGCCTGGTGGGTGTGTGTGTGTGTGCCAGGATGTTGTTGCTGCTGTGTTCTGAGTCATGGGCGCCATGGGAGCCAGAGTTGCTGGTGTTGTGTTCCCTGCGTGTGTTGCTGTTTAGGCGCCCATTGCCTGGGCGCCGTGTCTGGGTGTGCCTCCTGCGCCATGTTGCGTTGCTGTCGTGTTCTGGCTTGTCTGGGCGCCAAGGGCGCCATGTCCTGCAGTGTTGCCTGTTGTGTTGCTGCCTGTTGCTAGGCGCCCTGCTCCTGGGCGCCAAAGTCATGTGTGTTGCGTTGGTTGCCAGGCGTCCTGCCCCTGGGCGCCAAGTTCAGTATTGTTGCCTGTTGCTGGGCGCCCTGCTCCTGGGCGCCAGTTTTCTGTGTTGTGTGTTCTTGCTAGGCGCCCAGTATTTTCAGGATGTTGCTCAATTTTTCCCAGGTTTTGTTTTTGGCATATCTTTTGACTCGGGAGTCCGATTTAGACGTTTCAAAATGTTTTGCAAAGCTTATTCAGAGGCCTAACTGAATATTCTAGTTTGAGGCAAAGTGGCCCATTTTTCTGGAAAAGTTGTTTACCGTTGGTGTAGTCGTTAAATGGTGATGTTTTTAAAAAGGAAATTGTCGTTTGTCTCCGGTGTTGTGAAAAACCCTCGTGTCTCAAATGTTTTAGAAAATTGTCGTCATCTTGGTGTATTGGTGCTGTTTTGGAAAATTGTTGTCTTCTTGGTGTCTTGGTGTTGTGTTGGAAGATTGTTGTCCTCTAGGTGTCTTGGTCCGGTTTGATGCTAGGTGTGAAGGCTCAAACCTT
This sequence comes from Astragalus membranaceus, assembly GCA_039519185.1. Lineage (NCBI taxonomy): Eukaryota > Viridiplantae > Streptophyta > Magnoliopsida > Fabales > Fabaceae > Astragalus > Astragalus membranaceus. The sequence continues at coordinate 119,937,727 of CM076851.1, forward strand.
GGTGTTGTTGGAACTAGGTGTGAAGGTTCCAAGTCTTGGTGTTCCGTTGTGTCGGGTGGTTGGTGTTTTCGGCGTCGTTGTGGCTAGGTGTGAAAGCCCAACTTTGGTGGTATTTGGTGATTGTTGTTGGTGTGTCACATTGTGACTAATTTGGTGATTGTCTGTGTGCATTCATGGTGTCGCATACAACATATGCATTATTTTGGTGAAGACCTTTGGTCTTGGAGCTAGGTGTGAAAGCTCAAGATTTTCTAAAACTGGTGAGCCTGGTGTGAAAGCTCGATTTTTGGTGAATTGGTGAGCCTGGTGTGAAAGCTCTCAATTTTTGGTGACGCCCCTATTTACGGGCAAGACTTTTGCTGATTTTGGTACCACATGCATATGCCCGTTGGTGTGGGTTGCATTCATGCATCGTCATGACATTTGGTGACTGAATGTGGTGTTTATAATTGATGTATAATTATAATTGATGTGTGTTTACGATTTGGTGTGCGTAGTGAGGTGGTAGACATAGTTGTCGTATTCTAGCATAGTTCCTATCATTTTATGCTATTATATTGGAGATATCTCACCCCTTCTGTTTGAATGTTACCCCTATGCGGTAACGTGCAGGTGATTGCGAGTGAAGGCTTAGGTACCTTCGCTATTCTGTGTCGGTGTCGTCGGTGTCCTTTGCTTTGATGTGTAACACTCAAGGGGGGGATAAACGCTAAACTTTGGATTATTGTATTTTGTCATTTGGAGTCCATTTTCAGGACGTTGTTATTTTATGTTTTAAAACTTATATTATATTCCGCTGCGTGGTGATGTATTTTGACCAGGTGTTATTTATGTCGTATGAGACGTGTTATTTAACGATGAATGTGTGACATCCTTTTTCGAATTATGAATTAAAGTTTTTGTAAACTCTGATTTTGTTGAATAATTACCGGGTAGAAAAGGGGTTACAGCTTTTCCTTGAAGTGACATCTATTTCTATGTGTTTCGTCTTGTCATGCTGAACGAGATTCGGTACAATACTAATAGTCAATTTACAATCGCAAAATAACATTATATGACCTTCACATTGTATTTTCAAGTCATTTAGTACAATCTTCATATACAGTAGTTCACAAATTCCTCAGCGCTTGATCGAGCCACTATGTTTTGCTTCTTATTCCTCCGAACAACGAGGTTCCCACATAGGAAGGTACAGTAGCCTTAAGTAGGTATTTTATCACTCATTAAGCCTGCATAATCAGCATTTGTATAAGCTTCTATAGTTGAGCTCCCACCTTTTGGAACAAGAGTCCTCTTCTTGTAGTGGCTTGGAGATATTGTAGATCACAGTCAACATCCTGCAAATGTCTCACCCTCAGGTCATGCATGAACTGACTCACCACACTGACTACATAAGCAAAATCAGGTCTAGCGCGCGCCAAATAAATCAACTTTCCCACTTGTCTTTGATATTGAGCCTTGTCAACTTTGACACTCTCTTCTTCAAAACTCATCTTGTGATTCTGCTCTATAGGATCACTAGCAGGTTTGCAACCGAGTTTTCTTGTTTTCTGCAAAAGGTCAAGTACATATTTCTTCTAAGATATGCAAATGGCTTGCTTGAAGTAGGCCACCTCAATTCCTAAGAAATACTTGAGATGTCCAAGGTCATTCATTTCAAACTCTTTTGATAGTTTCTCTTTGAGCATCTTTCTCTCAGTCAAGTCATCTCCTGTAATAAGAGAATGGTTACTCGGACACGATTGGAAAGCTAGATATATAGTAGTTTAGAATAGGAAACTAGGACAAACACAAAAGATATACTTACAGAAAGAGTATACAGTGATATATACAAAGCTATCCAACTACCATTGTATTGACCGAGTTAATCAATAAAGTTTTTTATGCTGTGATAGACGCAAAGCTATCCAACCCCTATTGACCTATTGTAATTTTACCGAGTTAATAAATAAAGTTTTCCACTCAAGTAGAAGAGGGTTTTGTGATTTATTTAAAAATATGGCATAATGTCAGCAGTTTTGTACTTACATTCGGCCAAATTCTTTTTGTGTTGGTCAAGTGAGATATGATTTATAATCAATGGGCAAGGACCAAACTATGCACACAAATAGCGTGACCCATGCTGGACAACCAAGGCCCAAACCAACACAAAACCCGCCCAAAATATACATCAAACGAAACAAACCCAAGACCCGTCCCAACCAACTACATGACATAGATTAACTCCTTACACAAAACTAGTATCAATTACAACCACTCATCCTCAACCATACGAAATCTAACCCTAATTGAGAAAGGCTTCAGTAATGGAGGAGAGAAGCAATTCAATCACTCATAACCACAATTCCACCATGAAGAAACCAACACCCAAATCCACTCCTTGCGAAAGGCAAAGTCTCCAATGATCACTTGTTAAGAAGATCCCTCGAAATCGCACGACACAACGATGGAGGAGTATCTAAACTCCAATTCCCATAGAGACCCCCATGAGCACACAACACTGCGATCTCATGAGCTACCGTGTTTCCTTCTCTGCTTGTCCATGTAAATTCACAGGTTTTAAAGACTCAAAGCTTCTACCACAAACAGAGATGAGGCAAATATACATGCAGCCATCATGGTAAGTGCCCTTCACCTCTCATCCCGGCAAACTACACCAATGGTTCCTTTACTAGTGTCTTTATTGAATGCTACATCTGAGTTTAGCTTAGTATAGGTGGCTCATGGTGGTCTCCATTTAGAAGTTGGATTCACATGGGGTCGATTATGGAACTCTTGAACACGTTCTACGCATATTTACTTAAACGCAAGATATTGAGTTTTTGCCATAGTTAAGGCTGACATAGGATTAGGACTACCATAGTTGAAGACACAGTCTTTCCTCATCTTTCATTGAGACTAGACAATATAAGAAAACAGGGACATAAGAGTGTCTACCTCTAGCTCATTGTTTTTCCAGTACCACACCATATCTGGGTACGTAGGAAATGAGGAAACATAGAGTCTGGTTGGAGTAGGGAACATATGAGCCCAGGTCAAACTGGTCAGTCCAAGGGCATAGAAATAGTAGATATTTAGTGGTTTCTAGTTCCCACTTGCAAATAAGACAAGTTTTATCCTCTGACATGAGAATAGTAGATGTTCAGTGGTTTTTGGTTCCTGTTTGCAAATAATACAAGTTTGATCATGTGAGAGCTTTCTCCTTAGTCTCCTTAGTTGATTTTTCTTGGGATATTTGCCTCCCAAATCAGTTGCCAGATTCATTATCTATGCCTAGAGCTGGCAAAATGGGCCGAGCAGGGCTAGCCCGAAAAACGAGAAGGCTTGGGCCGAATGCATTGAGATTGTACTTGATCCCCAGGGTACAATGTTCGATTCCCACGGAAGACAAAAACTCTACAGGGGATGGGGAAGGTCATGATGTACAGTTCTGGGGGTAGCCTACTAGAAAGAAAAGGGCCCAGGCTGTTACAATTGTGATAAGGTGGGGGGTAATAATAGAACTGATACTCAGCTGGAAATTGGTAGGGATTGTGTTAATGATTGTGGATTGGTTGATCTGAGATTTTAAGGGCCCCCCTTTACTTGGTCGAATGGCAGAAGAGAGGGGGAGAATATCCAATGTAGATTGGATAGAGTTTATGGTAATGAGGCTTTCCAAAATATGTTCTCTCCTATGAAGGTGACTCATCTGCCAAGATATGGCTCTGATCATGCAGTTATTCTCCTTCATGTTGAGGTGCCACCTGCTCAGAGAAGAAAGAAGAAGAGACTATTCAGGATTGAGGAATGCTGGATTAAGGACAGGAGATGTGTTAAGGAAGTCAAGAAGAGATGGAGGCCTGGCTCTGGTTTCTGCTTGGAGCATATTGCTGGTCTAAAGTCTCTTGAGCTTGAGTTTGAAGATTACACTGCTAACAACACTAGGAAGGAGATTCTGAGAATTGAGAAAATCCTAAAGAATGAGTCCAGATGGTTGGGTAATAGTGAAGAGATAGACAGATATAAAGAGCTAGAGAAGCAGCATGCTGAGTTATTGAAGAGAGAGGAAACCATTTGGAGACAAAGAAGCAGGGCTATGTGGCTTAAGGATGGTGATAGAAACACAAAAATTTTCCATGGCAAGGCTAGTCAAAGGAGGAAGGTAAATGAGATTAACAAGTTGAAAGATGAGCATGGGGTCCTGTGGAGGGGAGAACAGAATGTGGAGAGGGTTCTTATCAATTATTTTTCTGAGTTGTTCACTTCCTCTAACCCTTCAGGGATGGAGGATACCCGCAATGTTGTTAGAGACAAGTTGCCTAATGACTTCAGAGGTGCAACTTGCCATACACCTCAGAGGAAGTTCACAATGCCATTCATGATATGCACCCTCTGAAAGCACCAGGGCCTGATGGGCAGCTAGCTCTATTCTTTCAAAAGTATTGGGAGATTGTTGGGAGAGATGTCATTTCTTTGGCCCTTGATGTCCTCAACAATGGTAAATCAACTGAGGAAGCTAACAAAACCTTCATTGTGTTAATCCCTAAGTGCAAGAATCCATCCTCCCCAAAAGAGTACAGGCCCATAAGTTTATGCAATGTGATTACGAAGATTGTCACAAAATCAATTGCTAATAGGCTTAAGAGAGTATTACCAGAAATCATTGATGAAGAGCAGAGTGCCTTCATTCAAGGGAGATTGATCACTGACAATGCTCTAATAGCTATGGAATGCTTCCATTGGATGAAGAAGAAAACTAAGGGGAAAAAAGAAACAATGGCTCTCAAACTTGACATGTCAAAAGCCTATGACTGAATTGAATGGTGTTTTGTACAGCATGTTCTGTCCTCAATCGGTTTCCCTGATCACATGACTCAGCTGATCTTCAAATGTATTTCTACAGTATCATATCAAATCCTCATCAATGGCCAACCTATCAAGTCATTTATTCCTGAGAGGGGTCTAAGACAGGGTGATCCCCTATCACCATACCCCTTCATTTTGTGTGCAAATGTCCTATCTGGCTTGATCCAGGCTGACGTGAACAAGGGAGCCATTCATGGCATTAAGATTGCTAGAAATGCTCCAAAAGTCTCACATTTACTTTTTGTTGATGATAGTCTGCTGTTCACCAGATCCAATACCCAAGAAGCTGAAACTGTTCTTCAAATTCTAGCCAAGTATCAGAGGGCCTCAGGCTAAGTTGTTAATATGGAGAAATCTGAGTCATCATTCAGTCGAAATGTGCAAGAAAGGGATAAAGAAATCATCTGCAACAAGATGGGGGTAAAGACTGTTGACTCACACTCTAAATATCTTGGACTGCCAGTCACTTTTGGAAGGTCCAAGAAGATCATTTTCTCTTTTGTGGTGGATAGGATTTGAAAGAAATTGAAGGAATGGAAGGAAAAATGTCTATCAAAAGCTGGGAAAGAAACTCTAATCAAAGTTGTTGCCCAAGCCATACCAAATTACATCATGAGCTGCTACAAGTTACCTGAAGGTATTTGTAACACTATTGAGTCAATGCTTGCTAAATTTTGGTGGGGAACAACAGAGGGTCAAAGGAAGATTCATTGGATGAGCTGGGATAAGATGGCCATACCAAATTACATCATGGGCTGCTACAAGTTACCATAATTAAGGCTGACATAGGATTAAGACTACCATAGTTGAAGACAGAGTCACTCCCCATCTTTCATTGAGACTAGACAATATAAGAAAACAGGGACATAAAAGTGTCTACCTCTAGCTCATTGTTTTTCCAGTACCACACCATATCTGGGTACGTAGGAAATGAGGAAACATAGAGTCTGGTTGGAGTAGGGAACATATGAGCCCAGACCAAACTGGTCAGTCCAAGGGCATAGAAATAGTAGATGTGTAGTGGTTTCTGGTTCCTACTTGCAAATAAGACAAATTTTATCCTCTGACATGAGAATAGTAGATGTTCAGTGGTTTTTGGTTCCTGTTTGCAAATAATACAAGTTTGATCATGTGAGAGCTTTCTCCTGTAGAGGTAATCCTTAGTTGGAATGGCATTGTGGCAAGCTCCCCAAAGAAGATGTTTGATTTTTCTTGGGATATTTGCCTCCCAAATCAGTTGCCAGATTCATTATCTATGCCTAGAGCTGGCAAAATGGGACGAGCAGGGCTAGCCCGAAAAATGAGAGGGCTTGGGCTAAAGATGTTGAACCAATTAAAAAATGGGGTGCATATTTCTGCCTAGCTTGACTATGAAAAAATTGCCTAGCCCAAAAAATGTAATACAAATTCATATACTCAATAGGTAATAACCCAACTTCTAAGTCCAAAGTCCAATTGTCAAAAGAAAAAAAGTCCAAAGTCCAACAAATCTCATAAGCCTACTTATAACTAATGACGTTCCCATTCCCATCCTATCCCAATTCCCAATCAGATACAATTAGAAAACTCTCAAATTCTTAGTCTTAGAGGAACCCATCTCTCTCCCTCTTCACGAAGACTAGTTGTTGTTCTTTTCCTAATTCAAGCAAAGCCACAACAGGAAGCCAACAAGGTCGTAGCTTGCAAAAACACAAACAACAGCACCGTTGAACACCATATCCCTTCTTCTCTCCGTATCTTTTTCACCGTCGCAGCAACGCTCAGTTCACCACCTGACCCAATTGTAGGAACACCCACTCACCACCGTGGCATATTAAACTAGTTTTTTTATTTACAAATCTGCTACTTCCAGTGGCATATTACACTTGCAGGATTTATTTATCTTTATTATTCTTCTTCTCTTTATCAAAATGTTGGTTTTCTAGTTTTTATAAGAGTATTATAATTAATATATAAGTTTTACATTACGATGGTGGTAAAGATTGAAAACTGCAAATAATTGATTAATTGTATTCAATTTTTTTTATAGTTCCACGTATTAAAGAAAAATAAAAAAAATTGGCGTACAATACAGGCTAGCCAAAAAATCCCGCATAGGGTTGGGGCTTGGGCCGAAACGGTTGAGCCCAAATTACAACTGAGCTTTTTGGGCCCAACTGTAAAAACCCGAACCCAATGCGGGCTGGCCCAGTGTGGGCCGGGTTACCCCCTTTTGCCAGCTCTATCTAAGTCCATCTGCATGGGCCGACTATGATTTTTTTTGTACCCACCATATGTCTCTATACCCCCACAAAATTTGATATTTCCAGAATGCTCCTCAGTATTATAACTAACAGATTTATCTAAATAAAAGATAAATTCAATTTAAAAAAAATTCAAAATGGATTTATCTATTTAATAGATAAATGCGTAGTTAAAAATTACACTACAGATTTATATACTAAATAGATAAATCTGTTTGACTTTTTTTGGTTCAAACAGAATTACCAACCTCATATTATAAATCTGTTTGTTCCAACTCCTTTTGATGTACATCTGTTTCCTATTTTATAAATTTGTTTGTTCCAACTCCTTTTGATTTACATCCGGATTTATCGATTGAATTGGTAATTCCTTGAGTTTTAAAATGGATCAAACGAATTTATATGTTGAATTGGTAATTTTGTAGGGACAAAAAAATTCAAACAGATTTATCTATTTAGTAGATAAATCCGTAGTTAGAAAATGAACTACGAATTTATCTACTAAATAGAATAGATAAATTCGTAGAGTATTTTTTAATTACGGATTTATTTACTAATTAGATAATTCCGTTTTTGGTTTTTTCCCAAAACAGATTTACCTTTTAATTTGGTAAATCCGTTAAAGACCAATTCACGAGGGTCTTTTCGGAATAACAAAAATTGTGGGGTGAACCGGACTCTTCTCTGAGCGATCGGTCCTCTTGTTGAAATGAGTCTGTTTGTGCTCGTACTGTCTTGGGGCTTGGTGCCAGGTATTGAGGTCGTTTCTGTATGGAGGCTGGTCGCGTGCAGAGCTCCCTCGGGGTGTACCTGCGATGGCACTCCAAACGCCCAAGTCAGTGGGGTGATTTAGTGTAGTAATATTGGTCAAAAACGTACCTTTCATATGATGTCAGGGCCTCGTTATATAGCACTTGGGGCACTGAGGGCGGCCGTTGGATCTGCGAGAATTCCTCTCCGCCATAGATCTTCCCATCGTGGGTATAGGGTGGCGCTGGTCGTTTTTGGGCCGCTCGCATAGGCCCAAACTTCTTAACGGGTTGCGACCCAATCCAAGGCGTCGTGTGATGCTGATTACGTACTGGGCCGTCCGCGCCGGTCCAGTATTCATTATGGGCTGCGGCCCAATCCAGAACAGTTGCCCCCAGGCCGAAGTCGTTCAGTAGGACGGGTTCAGGCCTAAGAGTCATATTTCTTTCGGTGAGGCGGGCTGCCTCCACATTGGTCGCCTGCGCTGGCCTGCGCCGAGACGACCTGATCGTATGCCCGTTCGATTGAGCATGCTCGCGCCTTCTAGCGACGTGGTATTCTGACAGTCGCGCCTTCTAGCGACGTGGTATTCTGACAGACATGACGTTCTGAAAGGACAAGCGTGACGCTTCGATGGGACTGTCACCATACTTCACGCTTCTCAAGAAAGGGGCATTTGATGATGACGGTTCAATTTTCGAGGAAGATCATCAATTTAGAAAGGGAAGGGACGTGTCCCTTCGCGTTCTGGCTTTTCCTCCCTATAAATATGGGGCACCCCTTATGTCAATTTGTTCACTTTCCGGATTTTCTGCTCTGAGGGCGACTTCCTTTCTCCGACGAGCGATCTATTTTCCGGCTACTCTGGCACGGTGTTTCCCGATCAGCGACTTCAAACTCCGGCGCGATTTAACTTCCGATCGCCTCATTCTGGTGATTCATAGTGCGACGAAACTGTATCCCGCTCCTGGTATGTAGCTTTACTTTTGGGCTTTAGTAATTTAAATCGCTTTTCTCTTCTTATTAACATGGGCGAGGAGGGGGTGTCAGACTCGGGGTCGATCATGTCGCCCCTTTCCGTAGGTCATCTTCGATGGTCTGACTTCCATGCTCCCTTCTTGCAGGTTTTCTCTCTTCATGGCGCGGACGAAGCTAACCGCCCAAGTAACTGGCAGCCCGCCAATTTCTTCAACCGACCCATCCTCCAGCTCCCGAACGTCTACAGATAGGACGACTTCGGAGGGTGGATTTACATCTACGCCTCCGGCTGAGGGATCGGATGTTGTGATGCCCGCTCGCCCCGTATTCTTCCAAGCGGGGGAAAGTCATGATCCACCTTCTACGTCCTCGGCTCATTCGGAGCGAGTAATCCAGCCAGACGCCGGGAGAGGGGAAGCCGATTGGAGAGGCGCTCTAGGGGAGGATCGCTCTTGGATCTCGTCGGCCGTGCTAGGCCGGATTCCGTCACTGTTCAAACCTGGGGATGAAGTGTTATCGTATTTTGCCGGGCTGGTTGGCGCACCGGGCCAGGTGTGGGCGGTCGAAGGCCCTACTTCAACGGAAAACGTGGCTATGATCCCGGCCACCTTAAAATTCACCATGTATGCCACTGTCCTTCGCGACGTGGAGATTTGTCCGCCATTTACATGCTTTCAACGCAGTATTCTTCGTTATCTTGGGGTTGCACCCTCGCAGTTGCACCCTCGCAGTTGCACCCTAACTCGTGGGCATTTATCAAGGTGTTTGAGCAGTTATTGAGAGTGATGGGGCGAGGGTGCAATCGGCAAACTTTCTTCAAAATTTTTGAGAGAAGCAGGCGACCAGAGCCGGGCAGCAATCGGAATCGGTGGGAGCATCTGAGTCTTAAGGCTCAGTCGGACTACAAGATTTTCAAGCCTTTCTCTGACTCGCTCAAACCCTGGAAGTCGTCTTTTCTATGGGTGGTCACGGTTTGCGAAGCATCTCAGCGGATGGTGGGGACGGTTGACTCCGGTGGGCGAGTAACAGGCATGCAATATCCCATTGCGTGGACGTACGCTCATTTTCGCCGCATGCCCGCCACGTACAGAACCCGTTGCCAACTTGGCGAAGAAAATACCGAGACTCTGAGGTTGCTTGAGAATTTGGCCTCTTGGATGGAGGAGGGTCTGATCAAATGTCACCAATTGGTGAAAACGATCGATGATAACGGTTTCAAAGTCGCTCTTGGTATGGGTAGTCGTACCCCCCCCCTTTTTTTAACCGTGTTCTTACCTTCTTTGCAGGTGAAATGGCCGGTCTAGGTTTTGCTGAGTTGATGAAGCAAGCTAAGAGAGGGAGGAGGCCCCAGACCGGCCTGTCCACCCCTGCAGTTACTCTTTCCCCAGTTCCTGAGGGTTCCGTGGCTGTTGAAGGTGGCGAGAGAAGCCCGCCCGTTGCTGGGACGAAGAGGGGACGTCCCCTTCCCACTATCGATCTGACCCAGGATGACCCTGCTCAAAAAAGGTCCAGGGCCCATAAAGGACCTCAGAAGAGTTCGGCCCTGGCGGTCGATCTGAACGAAATGACCGATGAGAGCATCATCAGCGGATTCCGTGAGGACCCCCTACTGTTTGCGGCCGAGGTGGTCAAGGCTGGGTCTCGCCTGGTCGCAAAATTAAAACACGGAGAAATGGAGCGGACAAAAGGTAATATTCTCCTCGCCCAAAATTTATGGTTGGAGAGTGATAACTTAGACAAAACCGACAAGCTTAGCCGTGCTCATGTTTATATCTCAGAAGTTCGGGAGGAGTTGGAAGCTATCAAGAAGAAACTGCAAGATTCAGAGGCCGCCCTTCAGCCTACAGTCAGTGCCCTCGACGAAACAAGGAAGTCGCTCTCCGTTGTCACCCAAGAGCGAGACGACGCCCATGTCGCTTTAGCTGAAGCTGAGAGGAAATTGCAGCTTGAGGAGGGGAAGGTTAGCGATTTGACTGAACAGATGAGCGGGTTGAATCTGGAAGCTGCTGAAATGAGGTCGACCATTGAAGCCTTAAAGAAGGAGCGCGCAGAGGCCTTTGCTCAATATGACCGGCTCGTTCACTCCACTGTTTCAATTTGCCAGGGGCGGTTTGATGAGGCTCTGGCTCAGGTGCGGTGCGTCTACCCGGACCTTGTGCTTGACCCAGGCGTTATCAACTTTTCCCATTCTTATGTGGACGGTCGGATCATCCAGCCTGCTGAGGAGGACGAGGAAGGAAACGCCGTAGTGGAGGAAGTGGTTGTTTTTGATCGTTCCCATTAGAATTTTTGTAATATGCTCCAAGTATTTGGCATTCGTTTTTTGGCGGCTTTCGAGTCGCCCCACTGTTGTAATATGTACTATGCTTTTGGCTTTAAAATCGTTATTTTAATCGTTCTGTTCAATTCGTTTAGCCTTCGGGCAGTTTACTGGACCTCGTATCTAGATTTAACTCGCCCTCTGGGGTGCGACTTTCGATTGTGAGCGCTTCGTTTCTTTTAATTCGTGTTTTTAACCTTCGGGCCGTTTACTAGGGTTCGTCCCCAGATTTAACTCGCCCTTGGGGTTGCGACTATCGATTAAGATCGCTTCGTGTTACTTAGATCGACTAAGTACCTATGAGCCCGCCCAGTGGTTTACCAAACTCGGTTTGATTTTAACCCGCCTGGCGGTTAATGGATCTGTATGGAAAACATAAAAGGATGAGACAACATATAAAAATATTCCATCTGCCGTGTTGGCCGGGCGGGCCTCAATAAAAACCCAGTGGGAAAAGAGTGTCCCGCCCGGTGTACTTACTTTATTCAATTCAACAAGTGTCAATGATAGAGTTACAATTGAATTTAGGCAAAAATTTAAACAAAGTATCGCCTGAGGTTGGCCGCGTTCCATATTCTTGGCACCGCCCCGCCTCCCATGGTTTGAAGTTGGTAGGCGCCCTTCCCCGTCTTCGAGACGACTCGGTAGGGACCTTCCCAGTTTGGAGCGAGTTTACCTTGAGCTGCATACTTGTCCTATCGTCGCTCTTCTGAGGACGAGCTGGCCGATGGTGAATTCTCTAGGGACGACCTTTGAGTTGTGTCTCGTTGCCATCCCTTGTTTCACAAGTGCTTCTTTCAACGACGCTTTGGTGCGGAGTTCTTCAACCAAGTCAAGGTCCTCCCTGAGTCCCTGATCGTTCTCATCGGGGTTTTTGGGATATGCAGCTCTCCAACTTCAACCGGGATAAGTGCTTCCACCCCGTATACCAACTTGAATGGACTTTCGCCTGTGGTGGAGTGCGGGGTGGTCCGGTATGCCCATAGTACGAAGGGGAGTTCTTCTGCCCACTTGCCTTTGGATTCGTCCAGCCTTGTTTTCAGCCCGCGTAGGATTACCCGGTTGGCGCGACCTCTGCTTGTCCGTTGGTCTGTGGGTGCTCGACCGATGTGAAGCGCTGCTTGATCCCCAGTTCCGACATGTATTCTTGGAAGTTTTGTCCGTGAACTGGGTGCCGTTGTCCGAGACCACGACCTCAGGGACTCCAAATCGAACTAGTATACTTTTCTTGAAGAACTTCAAGCAGTTTTTGGAGGTAATGGTCGCTAAGGGCTCGGCCTCCACCCACTTGGTGAAGTAGTCTACTGCCACTATTAAGTATTTAAGCTGTCCTAGGGCTACTGAGAACGGGGCCAGAAGGTCTATTCCCCACCACGCGAACGGCCAAGGAGCGGTAATGGAGTTCAATTCGATCGGGGGGGCGATATGTACGTCCGTGTGCTTCTGGCACTTATCACATTTTTTGACTAGCTCGTTGGCATCACCCTCCATCGTTGGCCAATAGTATCCCGCTCGAAGTGCTTTTTTGGCTAGTGCTCGTGCCCCTAGGTGATTCCCACATATCCCTTCGTGGATTTCCCTCAACACATAATTGGCCTCTTGTGGTGTCAGACACTTCAGTAATAGTGTTGAGAGTCCTCGGCGAAACAGTTTGCCTTCAATTACCGAATATGACGATGCCCGCCTTCGCGTGAGAGCAGACCTTTTTGGGTCGTCTTCCTTTTCCCCCAGCACGATGTACTTTAGGATGGGATCGATCCATGTCGTCCCCTGACCGATCGTGCAGACATCCGTGATTGGGGCTGTTTCTAGTTGGATGCTGGGTTGAGGGAGTATCTTCTGGATTACGCTCCTGTGGTTCCCCGGGGTCTTTGTACTCGCCAGTTTCGAAAGCACGTCCGCCCTTCCATTTTCCGACCTGGGGATGTGTCGGACTTCTGCACTTTCGAACTGGTCGAGCAGTTCTCGTACCTTAGCGAGGTACCTCCGTAAAACTTCATCTTTGGCATCATACGCCTCTCCAATCTGGGACACTACTAACAGGGAGTCAGAACGGAGCTCGACCCGTCGTGCTCTGAACTCCCTAGCGAGCATAAGTCCTGCAATGCATGCTTCGTATTTTGCCTGGTTATTTGACGTAGAAAAGGAAAATGTCAACGACACCTCCACGGTCGTTCCCTCTGGGCTTTCTAGAATCAAATCAGCCCCGCTCCCTTTACAGTTTGAGGAGCCGTCGACATATAGCGTCCAGGTCGGATCAGGCCCTTCTTTCTGGATCGGGGTCATCTCGGCTATGAAGTCTGCCAGAATTTGTGCCTTTGTGGTCGTTCTTGTTTCATATTTCACGCCGAACTCTGAGAGTTCTATTGCCCATTTGATCATCCTTCCTGCTAAGTCGGGTCGATGCAAGATCTGTCGAACGGGCTGATCCGTTCTGAGGACGATTTGGTGAGCCATGAAATACGATCTCAGTCTTCGGGCGGCCACGATTAGTGTCAGGGCTAGCTTCTCAATCCTTTGGTACCTGAGTTCTGGTCCCTGGAGTGCTTTGCTCACAAAATATACGGGATTCTGTTTTTCCCCGTCTTCCCGCACCAGCACGGCTGCTAGGGCTTCATCACTGATGGAGAGGTACAGGTACAACGTTTCCCCGGGCTCTGGGGTGGTCAGGATGGGCGGAAGCAACATAACCTTTTTCAGCTGATCTAGGGCCTGGTCGCATTCGGCTGACCATTCAAACTTCGCCTCCTTCTTAAGTAATTTGAAAAGTGGGAGAGACTTGCTGGCCGCTTTTGAAATGAATCGCGATAGCGCGGCTATCATCCCGTTCAGCTTCTGAATCTCTTTTTTGCTAGTGGGTGACTTCATTTCTGTCACGACCCTGCATTTATCTGGATTCGCCTCAATCCCCCGCTCTGTTAAAAAGAACCCCAAAAACTTGCCCGCCCTAACATCGAACATGCACTTCTCAGGATTTAGCTTCAGCGAGTTCTTGCGGGCTTCCACAAATATCTCTCTTAGGTCGGCCACATGATCAATGTCTTGTTTGCTTTTAATAATCATGTCGTCTAAGTACACTTCGACCGTTCTGCCGATCTGTGATTGGAAAACTTTGGTCATAATTCTCTGGTAGGTTGCCCCGGCATTTTTCAATCCGAAAGGCATGACTAAGTAACAGTAGTTCCCCCTTGCGGTCATGAAGGCTGTTTTTTCCTGGTCGGGCGGGTGCATTGAGATCTGGTTATAACCCGAGTAAGCGTCTAAAAACGAGAGTAACCTGAACCCGTTTGCGCTGTCAACTAACCGGTCTACGCTTGGTACTGGAAACGCGTCTTTAGGGCATGCCCGGTTAAGATCAGTATAGTCGACGCACATGCGCCATTTCCCGTTGGCTTTTTTGACCAGAACCACGTTAGATAGCCAGGTCGTGTACTTTATTTCTTTGATGAACCCGGCTTCCAGCAAAGCATCGACTGCCTTACTGGCGGCTTGTCCTTTCTCGTTACCTTACACCCTTCTTCTTTGGGCGACCCATTTCGCGGTGGGGTTAACGGCCAGGTGGTGACAAGCTACCTCTGGTGGAACGCCTGGCATGTCCGCAGCACTCCATGCGAAGACATCAGCGTGTTCCTTCAAGCATTGGATTAACTGATCTCGTACCTCTGTGGGAAGGTCGCTTCCCAATGATACTGTCTTCTCTGGGTCGTTCCCCAGTTGTACTCGGGCGAGTTCCCCGTGCGGCTCTGGTATTTTAATTCTTTTCTTGCTCTCGGGTTAGGTCATCATCTCCTTCTTCAGGCTCACTGTCTGGGTCGTAGCGGGCATCCAGATCAGCCACATTGACTTGACTCCTGCCCTTATTCACGGCGTTCGTCTTTCTCGTTTCATGCTCTCCTTGCTCCTTCATGCTCATGAAGTGGCATCGTCGAGCGGCTTGTAGATCCGCCGGGACGGTGACCACCTCATTGCTGTCCGAATAGAATTTCATCTTTAGATGGACGGTCGAGGTCACGGCTTCTAGCTTTCCCAAAGTGGGACGACCGATGATACATTGGTATACCGATCTGCATGGTAACACCAAAAAATTTACTTTCACAGTTCTGCATTTGGGTTTCTCCCTGCTGTCGTCCCCGAAGGTTACCATGAGTTCCAGCATCCCAAGAGGTGTTGTGGATGATCCATTGAAACCTATCAGGTCAGATCCCCGATAGGCTGTCAGCTCGCCCCTGGGTATTCTCAAGATGTCGAGGAGGTCTTCAAAGATGATATCAGCCGAGCTCCCCTGGTCGACCAGGATTCTTCTGACCTCGACATTAGCCATTACTGCGGTGACGATTAGTGGGACATACTTATTTGGCTTCCCATCGAGCAAATCATCGTCGCCGAATGCCAAAGGCGGCCTTTTCGACGACTTATTCGTTTCTCCTCCTTCCATAGGGCACCCTCCAGTAATCACCATCGCAACCGCGCGTCCCCTTGACCTCCTGTGGTCGTTTCTTTCCTCACTGTATTCATCCCCGTCTTCCTTTGAGCCTTTCCCAACTTCATTTACGATCGCCTTACCCTTTCGAGGGGACCGATCTCTGTCCTTCTCTTCTGGTTTATCTGTTGGCCCTTTCTTCACGTACTGGGTTAGTTTTCCCTTTCTAATCAGTTCTTCGATGTCGTCTTTCAGGGCCATGCAATTGTTGGTGTCATGCCCGTTACTTCTATGATAACGGCAGTACCTGCGAGATGGGCGTTGTCCTTCTTTAAGGACTAGTGGTTCAGGCCTCTTTATGTCTTTAAACTCCGTGTTCGCGCACTCGACCAAGATCTGGGAGTACGAGGTATTGATTTTTGTCCGGTCGGAGAATTTCTTCTGCCTGTATTCCCTGGATGGTCCTTCTCTGTCTCCTTTATCCCTCCTGGAGTCCTGGACTCGGTTCGATTGGGGATCCTTCGCTTGCCCTGCGACGGCTTGGGTTGCCATCGCTCTTTCCTCATAGTTCATAAACCTCTGCGATCAGCGTAGGAAAGTTTTGAGGTCTGGCGGCTCGTTCACACCAACTTCTATCTCAAATAAACTACCAGTTCGGAGGCCGTCCCGGAGGAACCACAGGCGCATATCGTCCTCCAGCCCTCGGACATTGGAGGCTTCTCTGTTGAAGCGCTCAACATACTCACGGAGGGATTCATCCGGGCCCTGCCTAATCGCTTTCAAGATAGCATGTGATTTAGGCTTCACCCTTGATGCGGTGAAGCGGGCACTAAAAACTCGAGCCAATTGCTCCCAGGACGAGATACTGTTGGGCCTTAATTCGGTGAACCACTACAGAGCGGGTCCCTCTAGGGTTAATGGAAAGATTTTGCATTTAACCGGCCCGTCCGCCCGCCTATACTTCATTACCAAGTCAAAACCGTAGGTGGGCATCGGGGTCTTTTACCCCGTTGTACATCCTGAGATCAGAGGGCGGCTTCTCCAGCGCTCGCGGAATAGGGTACTCGTCGATTCCCCAGGTGAAGGGTCCCAGGCCGTCATTGCCCGTCCGCCTACGAGATGGTCGGTCCTCGGGGTAGTGACCCCGATGACCACGTCGTAGAGGAGGTGATTCATATCTACGAGGCCGTGGAGGAGGCGCATCCCAATAGGGGCGAGGGAACCTTTCCTGCGATCGGCTTCTGGACCGAGTTAGTGACCCAGAGGAGTCGTATGAAGATTCTTGGTAGGACTCTTCCTCGGGCCAGTATGTAGGGTCGGTCGAGGAGAGGGGGTCCGTGGTCGTGGCTGGACCACTCCTCACCTTCTTGGGGGCGATCGGTGTACTAATTGCCTCCTCGGGGGAGATCTATGTCTTCTGGAGGGGTTGCCTCTTGGTCTCGATGATTCGTCGTCGCGGCGACGTTGTTCAGGCGCGGTGTATGCTCTCCCAGAGGCGACTTGGTCGGCGATGTTTCCGTTCCTAGCTCTCAACAACTCACGTAATTTTTGCAGTATCTCGTTTGGCAGCATGACGCTTGTGTGGCCGGGAGGAGCCCCTTGTGCACTGGACGCAGTATCACCTACGTCGGCGGCGTCGCCCTCCGGTGTTTGCTGTTGCTGGGGAATTGCGGTCATGTTTCGTGGATGCGGGGCGCCGCGTGGTCTGCCTCGCGGAGCCATGTCTATCGGAGGGGGGATGTTCGCTCTCCCACTGTGGTCGCCAATGAACCGGACTCTTCTCTGAGCGATCGGTCCTCTTGTTGAAATGAGTCTGTTTGTGCTCGTGCTGTCTTGGGGCTTGGTGCCAGGTATTGAGGTCGTTTCTGTATGGAGGCTGGTCGCGTGCAGAGCTCCCTCGGGGTGTACCTGCGATGACACTCCAACGCCCAAGTCAGTGGGGTGATTTAGTGTAGTAATATTGGTCAAAAACGTACCTTTCATATGATGTCAGGGCCTCGTTATATAGCACTTGGGGCGCTGAGGGCGGCCGTTGGATCTGCTAGAATTCCTCTCCGCCGTAGATCTTCCCATCGTGGGTATAGGGTGGCGCTGGTCGTTTTTGGGCCGCTCGCATAGACCCAAACTTCTTAACGGGTTGCGACCCGATCCAAGGCGTCGTGTGATGCTGATTACGTACTGGGCCGTCCGCGCCGGCTCAGTATTCATTATGGGCTGCGGCCCAATCCAGAACATGGAGGTATAGGGTCATATTGTGCGGGTAAAAAAAACCATTTTAAAAAGGAGTTTGAGCTTTACTGAATTCTCACAATTAGAATGGCAAAGCGAGCTGACATACCCGACCCTGGCCCACTGGGGCCAAAATATTGACGCCCTTCATTTGGCTCGATTCTAGTAAAGGCGCCCTTCATTAATGCAGCAGTAAAGTGCTTATATACAAATAAACAAAAAAGCTATTGGTGTAGAGTAGTTAACTTCTAAGAAATAATTTGAAACAAACAAACTAAAATTTTAAAATAAAGGAGAGACCGAGAGAGAAGAATACATGATGTGACATTAAGACGTCAAAATGTAAACAACGGGTAGAAAAAAGCAAACTAAAGTGGACATCAATATATACAAACATAGAACACATAAATATATAATTTGTAAGGCTAGCTAGCTTGTTTTCTTAGTTGGTCTTCAAAATTTATGACCTGGTGCAGGAGGTTTGTTTTCGGGCAAGCAAGGAGCCCCAGTAGTAAAATCAGTAGAACCACCTCCTTCTTTTGTGTCATCATTAAGGTCACGTTGCAACTGAGATTGACCAGTGTTAGAATCTGAGGTTTGTTGACCAGCCTTTGAGATATTTTGTGCACTTGAAAACAAATCAACAGGTTCAGAATCTGCAATCTTTCCTCCTTCAAGTGGTGTGGCATGCTTAAAGAGTACCCTCACTGCTTCATCTTCTGATAGTCTTGCTTGTGATGTTGCATACGCTATATCATCTTTGCTCTTTGCCATGCTTAAATTATTAAGGAGAATTAATTAATTCAACTCTTTGTCGGTCTGTGCCTCGTGATGAAAATTTGACAGAAGCTGCAGAAAAAGAGCGTGGATTTATAGGCTAAAGGGCACTGTGATGCGTGGCTGGTTATTTGCACAATTAAGTGACAAGTGTGTGTAAGTTCTTCTATGTGGTGACAAGTGGAATTGAAATGTGATTCACGAAAAGATAATTAGTACTACTCCTCCTCCTCTTAGTAACACCTATGCGTGGCCGGTTATTTTCACATTTTTCAATTTTTTTATTTTATTACACATTTTTTTACTCTCTCTCACACTTTTTACTCTCTTCTCCTCTTTCTTCTTCCAAATCTCTCATTTCTCTATTTTTCATACTTTTTTCACTCTCTTTCACACACTTTCTCACTCTCTCTCACACACTTTTTCAAACTTACCATTTACCTACTACCAAAATATCAATTTTATGCTTTTCCCAACTAAATAATTGGAGCATATTTAGGTATTTTCATTTTTCACATTTCTTCACTTTTTCACTCTCTCTCACATTTTTTCACCATTTTCTTCTCTTTGTTCCTCTAATTCTCCCATTTCTCTATTTTCACAATATACCTACTTAAATTTCATCTATATGTCACATTCATTTTTGCTCTTTACTATTTTAAAAAAATTCAAATTTTGACAAAATTTTAATATCCGTTTATTTACACCAGGTGATATTTAGGCTAATTAAATCTGTCAACTTTAAAATTGTCTTGATTTTCAAAGGATGATGTTCTCACTAATTAAATTTTGTCTGAGTTCGTACATTACCCACTACCAAAGTACCAATCTTATCATTTTCCCAACTTAGCCATTGGAGTTTATTTAGGTAATTTCATTTTTTCACTTTTTTAAAACTTTTTCATCTCACACACATTTTCAAACTTTTTTACTATTTTCTGCTCTATCTTCGGCTAACTCTTTCACTTCTCTATTTTTCACGATATATCTACTTTAATTTCATCTACATGCCTCCTTCTTTTTTCCTTTTTACTATTTTAAAAATTGTCAAATTTTGATAAAATTGTAATATTCTGTTTTTTTTACACGGGGTAATGTTCGGACTAATTAAGTTGTTTATTTTAAATTTGTCAAAATTTTCACGTGGTAATGTTTGGACTGATTAAATTTTGACTGAGTTCATACTTAAAAATAAAACGAAAACACCCGTAGGCACGGGTATACTGCTAGTATTCAATAAAAAACTATTCAGTGAAATATTCTTACAATATTCCCTATAATTTAGGCGCAAGTTTCAAATATGGATCTAAAATTTGTACTTCTTACATGTCAAATTTGACTACCTCTTTTTTCAAGTACGTGCTAAAGTTTCAAAGATTGTCACACTTCACCGAAAAAGTTTCATTCATATCCTCCTCCCTCAACACAATATAAATAATAATAACTAGAATTTAAAACTTGCTAAAAAAGTTTTTGTTTTCTATTTAATTCCAAGAAACAGAAAGAAATAGACAACATAATACTTTCTCTGTGACTTTTCCTTTGCGGCATGAATAAATATTTGGATACTTTCTCAGAAAGATTATACGGCCCATCGTAAGTATTTCATCAAACTTTTCAAATAGGTTTCTTCTGCAATTAAGTTAACGATTATTTGTTAATTTTTTATGTTTTGCGGTATTCGAGCTTGCATTGATAATGAAAGCATGATACACAGAGGTGAAGGTGCAAACTTAACATGTTTTTTTGGTTAATATGGTGTTAGATTTTGGTATCACAACAGTTCGATGGTAGAGTTTTTGTCATATCTATGATTTGAACTCGAGATCATGAGTGGAATCTGAACTCAGTTACCACTCATACCAACCCTTCTTGGTGGTACAAGCTTAACATAAATAACATTGAAAATAAAATTAATACTTTTTTTGGTGGAAAAAATAAAAATAATATTGTTATAATTAAGGCTAAATAGCACTTTTGGTTCTTTATGTTTGCTCCAGATTTCACTTTGGTCCTTTATCTTTTTTTTGGTCCGTTTTGGTCCCTCATGTTTCGTTTTTGTTTCATTTTGGTCCCTCACGTCAGTTTTGACTAACGGACGCCACGCTGGCAGTTAACTGCTGACGTGGCGTCCTCAATTCATTAAATGACGTGGCAGGCATAGGGCCACTCATTTCCACATCAGCAAATTTGTTTATTAATTTAAATAAAACATAAAAACATAAAACAAAAAACATAAACCGTAAAATCAATAACAGCTTCATCTTCCTTCTCCCTCCTCAAGAACAGCTTCAAGAACAAAACTTAAAAACAAAATCTGAGAATCCATCAACGAAAACACAGATTTGGAAAACAAAATCATTTTGGTCCTCTCATTAGCGAAAACGAAATCATTTTGGTCCTCTCATCAACAAAATCAACGAACGAAAACGAAAAATCACTCTCATCAACAAATGAATGAGAAAGATTGTGCGTTCGAATCTGTTTCTGGGTTCAACAACAGAAAACACAAAATCTAAGTAAAACTAAAAACAGTAAAATAAAACTAAAAACATTCAACATCTTCTCCATTAATTGAATCTAGTGATTTAGGCAACCGTTTTGTTTGATCTTGGATGGGTTTTGATCGCAAGAAAGAGATCTAAAGAAGCCCTAAATCAATTTCGTAAAACAACGAGTTTCTGGCTTTTCGCCATTGATGCAGAGTTGCAGTTTCAATTTAGTTTCAGTTTGGTCCTCTACGTTTTCTTTTAGTTTCAGTTTGGTCCTCTACGTTTCTCCCTGAATCATCTTTCTTCTTTTCTCCTGGGTTTCGTTTTTCTTCTTTTCTCCTGGGTTTCAAATCTGAAAAATGAATCAGGGATTGAACGAAGAACGAAGATTGAAGATTCAACGAAGATTGAACGAAATCTGAAACTGAAATAGATTGAAGATTGAATGAAGATTTAAGATTTCAGTTGAACGAAGATGATCGAAAACCAATTTTAGTTGAAGATTGAAGAAGATCTGAGTTGAAGATGACGATAGGGTTTTGAAAGGGGTGATGTTCTTGTTGTTCTTGAAGGGAGAAGATTCTCAGATTTTGATTTTAAGTTTTGTTTATTTGTAGATTTGTTTATTTAAGTTTTGTTTATTTAAATTAAAAAACAAAAATGCTTATGTGTAATTTCAGTAACAATTAAATAATATATTTCTGCCACGTCATTTAATGAATTGAGGACGCCACGTCAGCAGTTAACTGCCAACGTGGTGTCCGTTAGTCAAAACTGACGTGAGGGACCAAAATGAAACAAAAACGAAACATGAGGGACCAAAACAGACCAAAAAAAAGATAAAGGACCAAAGTGAAATCTGGAGCAAACATAAAGGACCAAAAGTGCTATTTAGCCTATAATTAATAAGGATCCTTTTTTTATAAGCATTAATAAGGATCTTTTGATGAATGGAAAAATATGTGAGTGTTATACAATATTAATTCAGGTAGATAGTGTTAACAAGCAAGGTGTACTTCTAGACGTGTTGCAATTTTTGACTGACATGAATCTTCAAATCTGCAAAAGTTATATTTCTTCTGATGCTAGCTGGTGCATGGATGGTAAGCATATTGTTAATTAAATCTCTGAAATTATATATATATATATATATATATATATATATATATATATATATATATATATATATATATATGAGTCTAATTTACACTTGTTTCATTGTTGTACTGAAAAATTGCAGTGTTTCATGTTAGAGATGAACATGGTAACAAACTGACCAACCAAAAAGTTATTGAACACATCCAATAGGTACTACCCGATACTGAAAGTCATGGTTAATGAATATATGGTCTCTAAACTATATGGTCATTATTTAAGTCATGGTTAATTCTATTACAAGATTTTTTGTCAAAAAAAAATTCTATTATAAGTCTTCATAACTCCACAATAAGCTAGATGAAATAGAATGACATAATAAATTGGTGACCACTAGAGTACTACCTATAGCATGTTTGGATGAGCAGTGCATTTTACAAAATCATGGCAAACAACCACGTCCAAGGAGAAGCTTCAATACTTTTGGCTTGTCTGACGCGTTCCCAAACACACACTTAGTAATTTGATAGCTATTAATACTTTTGGACCACTTAGGCTCTTTTTGACCAATCTGGTAACTTATAGTGGATAAACTCTTTGTAACTATTTGGTACACGATTAGCTTTTAACCTTTTTTTCATTAGCTTATAACAAATTTTATATTTCACCAAAGTCGTCTGTCTCGCTACTCATATTTAATAGTCTCTTTTATCATTGAAGAAGGAATAAATTGGTTTGTATATTAAATTTGAGAGTTACTTTACTGTCCAAAAGTCTAAACAATTTGTCCTCTATTAAAAGTAATTTATACATTTGAGTTGTCTTTATTTTATTCAAATGTAATGCTTATTTTCCAACATAAGATGAATGCATTCATTTTTTATTTTTTAATTCTTTTTTTCTTATTTCCCTTAAATTTAATTGGATGTACAGAACCACACAATTGGTAAGGAAATAATGAACGAGCAACACACAACCATAGAAATGGCCGGAGAAGATCGTTTTGGCTTGTTTTCCGAAATCTCTGCGGCCCTCAGCGACCTCCATTGCGATATTGTTAAAGCTCATGCATGGAGCCACAGTGCAAAGTTAGCATGTATTGCTTATATCTCAGACCAGTCGACTAACTTCCCCACTAGTGGTCCTGATTTGTTTAATTTGTGTTTTGATCTAAATGTATAGGGAATGGAAAAGTTTGACGTAGAATTTCACCACATGAGAAATTTTGTCAATGGCTTCTCAAACTATTCAGGTGAAACTGCCACCTGGGAATGTGATGCTGATAGGTGGTCCTATTTTGAAGTTATTGTCATAATCAAAGCGTCAGCTATCTTAAAATAGACAGCATGTGGTATCGAATTGGTAATGTCATGAAGAAGCTGGAAAATGACAATGGAGCATTGGAAAATGATTACAATGGAGGACCAATTTGAAACTAATTACAAACTTAGAAGACCAAACCGAAACGGAAAAAAACTAATTGCAACGTCATTTTTGAAATTTTTTTTGGCAAAATAAAAATAAAAACTCCACGTCATTAAATATATTCCATGTCATCAGTTGACTGACACATCATCAACTGTTAACTCAGATAGACAGAAATGACTTAAGTGAAACGATTTTGGAACTTGAGAGACCAAATTGAGAAAAAGAAGACTTAAAAGACCAAAAAACAAATAAATAACTTAAAGGACCAAAAGTGCATTTTAGCCTAAAAAAAGTATTAAATTGTGGAAAAAAAATAAAAGTAAAAAAAATTCAGCAGTTCAACTTTGTCCAAATGACTTCAAACGGTTAACCCAAACTTCAGTCCGACCGAGGTTGAATCAACTGCTAAGGGGCCGTTCGGGGTGGTCGTGAGTTTCTGATTTTTGGTTTTGACAGTCAATTTCAAAACCAAAACATGTTCGTCTAAAATTGGGTTGAGTTGGTTTTGTTCTTAGTTTCAAAACAGTTTTCCAACAAAACTCAAAACCACAAAAATAGGTTTTATAATTTTTGTTTTTGTTTCATCCACCTCTGATCATCAATATATGTGACCACCACCAACTACCACTCTGACCACCGCCAACTACCACTAACCACCACCGACCACCGCCAACCACCACTTCGACCATCACCGATTACTACTTCGGCCACCGTCAACCACCTCTTTGGCCACCATCAACCACCACTCTGACCACCATCAACCACCACTTTGACCACCACCACTCTGACCACCGTCAACCACCACTCTAACCACTGTCAACCCCCACTATGACCATCACCACCAATCTGACCACCACCGATTACCACTTTAACAGGGGTATGTCGATAACTACTACTCTCAACCTTTTTTTATTAGAATTATTACGAATTAAATAGATTGTATAGTTGTAATATTTTAACTTTTTTTTTCAAACCTAATGTTATATATTGTTTTGATTAAGATAAGTTTATGATGAATATTTATTCTTATGTTTATCTTTGAAAGTGATTTTGATTTCTGAAAATTTCTTAACTGAAAACAGATTATTGTTTTGGTTTTTGATATTTTTAAAACCCAAAACAGAAACTAGTTTTGTTTTTTTGAAAATTTCAAAATAGAAAATAGAAAACCACCCCGAACATGACCTAAGTTGTTCCGTGCAACTGATCGAGCCACCCGATCGAGTTCTCATACGATTTAGACAGACCAGATGTATATACATACCTCTAATTTTTTTATAAGGATGTTTATACAAAAATATTTTTGAATATTATTAGAATTGTGTGTCTAAGTACAAGTGCGAAAACATTTAAATAAAACTATTCTGAGGTTAAACCTAACAGGCCTGATAATTGGGTTGTATACATATTTACAACAAAGACACTATTTACAACATCCTCCTTAAGCTGGTGAATGAATATATATCATTCCCAACTTGGATTTAAGCCGGTTGAAACGTTCTATTGTCAAGCCCTTTGTTAACACATCTGCCAGTTGGTTTCTAGAAGGGATGTAAGTTGTAGTTATTAAACCACAATTTAGCTTTTCTTTAATGAAGTGGCGATATATTTCTATGTGTTTCGTCCTGTCATGTTGAACGGGATTATGAGTAATACTGATAGTCGAAGTATTATCGCAAAATAACTTCGTAGGATCTTCACATTGTATCTTTCTGTCATTTAGTACAATCTTCATCCATAGTAGTTCATAGGTTCTTTGTGCCAAACTGCTAAGTTCAGCCTCAACGCTTGATCGAGCCACTACGTTTTTCTTCTTACTCCTCCAAGTAACGAGGTTCCCACATAGGAAGTAGCCTGAAGTAGATCTTCTATTACTCATTGAGCCTGCATTGTCAGCATTAGTATAAGCTTCCATCGTTAAGCTCCCACATCTTTTGAACAAGAGTCCTCTTCCTATAGTGGCTTTGAGATATAGTAAAACACGGTCAACGGCCTGCAAATGTCACACCCTCGGGTCATGCATGAACTGACTACACAAGCAAAATCAGGTCTAGCGTGCGCCAAGTAAATCAACTTTCTCACTAGTCTTTGATATTGAGCCTTGTCAACTTTGACACCTTTTTCTTCAAAACTCATCTTGTGATTCTGCTCTATAGGAACACTTGCAGGTTTGCAACCGATTTTTCTCGTTTTCAGCAAAAGGTCAAGTACATACATCGTCAGAGATATGCAAATGCCTTGCTTGGAGTAGGCCGCCTCAATTACCAAGAAATACTTGAGATATCTAAGGTCCTTAATTTCAAACTCTTTTGATAATTTCTCTTTGAGCATCTTTCTCTCAGTCAAGTCATCTCCTGTAATAATGATATTATCAACATAAACAAGAAGAATAGTTAGTTTTCCTTCTTGTGAGTTCTTGAAGAAAAGGGCGTAATCTCGTTGGCTTTGCTTATAGCCTTAGCACACCATTGGTTTTGTAAATATATCAAACCACGCTCATGGAGAATTCTTTAGTCTATACAAGGCTTTCCTCAATTGACACACTTTGTTTGTTCCACTTGTGGGGCCAAATCTAGGGGAATTTCCATATACACTTCTTCTTCTAAGTCTCCATGGAAGAATGCATTTTTGACATCAAATTGGTTTAGTTCCCACCCAGAGTGGGCAGTAAGTGATAGTAAGATCTATACAGTGTTCATCTTTACAACGAGAGCAACGTCTCCTCATAATCAGTGCCATGGGTCTGGGTGTATCCCTTTCCCACTAGTCTTTCCTTGTACCGATCAAAAGTATCATCTAATTTTTGCTTGACTGTATAGATCCACCTGAAACCAATAGGTTTCTTTCCTCCTGGTCTCTCAACAATTTACCACATTCCATTCTCTTCAGGTGCTTTAATTTCCTCATCCATAACTTGGACCCAATTTTTATCTCTAAATGTTTTTTTGAATAGATGATGAGATTATCATAGTCAACATCTAAAATAAAATACTGATGTTGCAGGGAAAGGTGTTTAGAAGAGACAAATTGAGCAATAGGATATTTGGCACAAGACCTTTTTTCTTTCCTCAACGCAAAAGGAAAATCACCTGGCTCGGTGTCAAGTGTATCAGAAATCTGAGAATCACAACCAGAGTGGTTAATTTTAGTTCTTACCTTCATTTCATGCAATTGGGGTTGTGTCTGGAGAAGGTTAGACTTACTTCTTCTCTGATACACTAAACTGTGCTCATCGACCTTAGTTTTCGTTGATGTTGAAGATGATGGTTCCTGCAAAACAGGAGACAAAGGAGGGACCAAAATAGAAGTAGGTGACTCGGGTAATGGATTAAGAATAAGCGACTCAAATGTAGAACTTGTGAATCAGTAGTAGGACTTGAGAAAGGATACTTGGAGACTTATATGTAGGACTTGTTGAATCAAGACCACTAATTGGACTAATTAAGGCAGGAGTCACATGCGACTCATGTAAGACAAAAAACTCAGACTCAGATTTCGAATCATAAATGCTCTCCCCTTGAAGCTGAGGACAAGCGAAGTAGGACACATTATTAATTATGAAATACACGAGAAATGAAGAAGGATCAACATACGCAAGGTGGTTGGAGAAGAGAAGGTTGAACTAGTCCCAATGCGAATATAGGGGGAGAGATAAGGCGTGGTTTGTGGCCGTGTGGTGGTTGAATAAGAAGGCATGACATGTGTCAGTGTGGTGGTCGACGCGTTCGAAGTGGTCCAATTGTGTGTAGTCCATGTTACAGATGCGAGAGTCTGACGAAGGAGGAACAAGAGGTGGACCGTCATAGAAATTCGGGCTGGGTTACATCGAATCGACCCATGATCTAATAGAGATGGAAGGCCCTGTCTAAGTACTCAAGAAGAATATTCGAGTATATGAGCGAGAAGAGGAGATAACTGCCCAGATGATAAGAGAATGGTTACTCGGACACGACTGTAAAGCTAGATATATAGTAGTTTAGAATAGGAAACTAGGACACACACAAAAGATATACTTAGAGAAACACAAAGCTATCCAACTAACATTGAAATTAACCGAGTTAATCAATAAAGTTAATCAATAAAGTTTTTTACGTCGTGATAGACACAAAGCTATCCAACCCCTATTGACATATTGTAATTGATCAAGTTAATCAATAAAGTTTCTACTCAAGTAGAAGAGGGTTTTGTGATTTATTTAAAAATAAGGCGTAGAGTCAGCAATTTTTTGATTACACTCGGCCAAAATCTTTTTTGTTTCGATCAAGTGATATATGATTTATAATCAATGGGCAAGGCCCAAGCCATACACACAAGGGTTTTGCTTTTCCCACACCCCCTCCTACTCTTTCACACCCCTTAACAAATTTTATTCCAAAAATAACCTCGCGTGAGACGCTGCGAGGACGTGTTTTATGACTGTTCGAACGACCTTGTTCGAACAGGTTCGCATGACCTCATGCGAACAGTTTAAAAACGCCCAAAAGGGTGTGAAGTCAAAATTTAACACACTCGAACGATGTCGTTCGAATGTGTTCGAACGAGGTCATGCGAACAGGTTCGCATGACCTCATGCGAACAGGTGAAAAACGCCCAAAAGGGTGTGAAGTCAAAATTTAACACACTCGAACGATGTCATTCGAACCTGTTCGAATGCCCGTGTTCGAACAGGTGAAAATTCGTGAAAAAAAAGATGTTTGGCCTGGCCTTTTAGTCTTTTCACACCCTTATGGGGTGTGTTTCGAGTAGGAGGGGGTGTGGGAAAAGCAATACCCTACACACAAATAGCATGACCCATGCTGGACAACCAAGGTCCAAACCAACACGGAAACTGCCCAAAACGTACATCAAATGAAACAAACCCAAGAACCGCCCGATCCAACAACATGATACAGATTAACTCCTTACACAGAACTAGTATCAATCACAACCACTCATTCTCAACCATAGAAAACCTAACACTAATTGAGAAAGACTTCGATAATGCAGGAGAGAAGCAATCCAATCGCTCAGAACCACAATTCCACTGTGAAGACACCAACACCCAGATCTACTCCTTGCGAAAGACAAAGTCTTCATGGACCAGTTGTTAGGAAGATCCCTCAAAATCGCATGACACAACGATGGAGGAGGATCTAAACTCCAATTCCCCGAGAGACCTTCATGAGCACAAAATGTCATAATCTCATGAACTACCTCATTTCCTTCTTTGCTTGTCCAAGTAGAGCCACAACTTTGGAATTGTAATTTGAGAAAGATTATTAGATTTTGTGTTTCCTCTACATGCTTCTATGAGTTGAAGATTATCAGATTCAAAGATTACCATTTGCAAGTGGAGATTTGGACCTACCAACAACACTTCTTAAAGACTCAAAGCTTCTGCCACCAACGGAGATGAGGCAAATATACGTGCGGCCATCATGGTATGTACCCTTCCTCTCTCATCCCTACAAACTACAGAAGTGGTTCCTTTACCAGTGTCTCTATTGAATGCAGCATCTGGGAGTTAACATTAATATAGGTGGTTCATGGTGGTCTCCATTTAGAAGTTGGATTCACTGGGGATTTGTTATGGGCCTCTTGAACATGTTCTATGGATAGAGACTTAAACTCAAGACAAATAGGAGAGAAATTACCTAAAATAGGCATTATTTTTTACCATTGTTGTTGCAATCCAACTATAGCATTCTTTTTCTTTGTTCACTTCTTCTCATACACAGCCACTCCTTTTCCTCTTTTTCTTTTCTTCCTCGTTATGTTATTAGCGGTAACCTTCTTTCTTCTCCCTTTTCAACCCCTGATGGTTTGCCCTTGTAACTGTGTAATAAGGGTAACTTAGTAATACTCTATTGGCTTTTCACAGGTAGAATGGGGAGTAAAATCTGACAAAAAAATGTAAGTTCTTTTTTGAATCCCCTTTATATATTGTTATAGATATTATAGAATAATAATTAATAATTCTAAGATGAAGACAAATTGCATAGCCACTCTATGTGGGAGATACTGCTCTATAGATTCAATCCCAACAAGCTCAAAAACTCTCAAACAAGTAACAAAGGAGAGTATTTCTTTTCCCAAATCTGTCTCAAATGGTACCCAAGTTTCAACTTTTGGATAAAAGAGTGCGCACTTATTATTGGGTTTGTAATCACAAACCTTAATAAACCACCCTTAGTAAAAATAACAGTTTCAGTTTTATAAAAACTAACTGTTATAGGGGGTTCTATTTCAGCAAACAGATTCAACAAAGTTTAACAAATTTTGGCTGTTAAACATTCTGTTATGTTTGTTGAAGTTGTTAGCATATAAAGTCCCTAACAACTTAAACTAACCATAACAGAATCTGTTCCAGCTATTCTATCAGCATTTACATTCAGTGCTTGTATAAATATAATAGTCCAGTCCATGTACAATAGTTCATAGTGATTACAATTTTAATAAATTTTCGAAGTCTTTCTTTTACCCTCTGTAAAGTTCTGTTCTTCTTCTTCCTTCTGCGTAACCTTCTTGTTCAGTGTTTCTGAGATCCCTTGTGTTGGATCTTCAACAAGTGGTTGTAGAGAGTCCTCACAAAAGAGAGAAACATAAACAGAGTCAGTTTGAGTTTCAGTGACTGAAACAAGCCCAAAGAAAAGAAAAAACAGAGAGGGTGAGAAAGTACCTGTGTTCTCAAGGTGAGAACTGAAACTGTGGAACCATCTTCAAGGCATGAAGATCCAAAAAACCAGAAACAACAAATACAAGATCCTTGTGCGTGGATGCAAGATTCATCAAGATCGCACCAGAACAGCAAAAAGGTAACATCAGTGTTTGAAAAAGCTAGGGTTCAAACCGAAGGAAACAGAGAAGAGTTTTGTGAAGAGAAGGAGGTATACCTGAGCCTTATGGTGAAGCGAAGCTTCGCTGAGAAGCTGAGAGTGTTTTTCACCAAAGATCAGCAAGAAATCTACGAACCCAAGAGGTGGTTCAGTGGAGAAGACGAAGGGAACCAGAGCGTTTCAAGAACGCGTGAGGAAAAATCTTGAACATAATGAATTAGGGTTTCTGAAACTACGCTTTTATATCGATCCGTTTTGTGACCCGTTACCCGCTTCCAACCCGCGCATTTCAACAGTAGTGTGGAACCGCTGGGTTCCGCACGGGTAAAACTTGACCCATCGTGTTGGGCCTCACTAGTTGCACCCCTTATTCTTGCTAATGCAACCTGCAATCAAATAAATGTGTCAAAATTCAACACTTATCAGCATATCTAACATATGGACGCCAAACAAAATCATCCACAGCTAAGTTTAGTGCCAAACTCACATTGTCAATTTTTAAGGCCTTAACCTTATTGATAAAAATATCCATCCATGCAGCTTCTTGTCTTGCAGTGATCAATTTCTTTTCAACCCCTCTCATCTCAATCTCATGGATGTCATTGTCAAGTGAGATGAAAACATGATCACCAAGAATAGGGTAACTCTCCAAAAGCTAGCATGACATCCTCCAAAGTGATTGTTGTTTCACCTCATGGAAACACAAATGTGTTTGTCTCGGAACACCATTTCTCTACAACCCCAAAAAGTAAGTCTTGAGTTTTTGATATAAAGCACTTAGTGCTCATTATAGCTTCAAAGATTCCAACTTTCTTCCACTTTGATTCATTCCTTTGTTGAAGTGCATCCACCCATTCAACTCATTTCTTTTGTGAGTGGTGGTTGTCGTTCCACCCTTTGAAATGGATTTTCTAAGGCAACCAACTCCTTGCACTAGTGGAAAAAACGGATTTTACTATCACCAGCAGCTGAAACCATGAGTTCTTCTTTCCTCACCTCCATTATTGTCTTCAGTGCTTCATTCATCATGGGTATGTATGATACTGATCCTCACTCACACTCTCACCATCATCGCTAGATTGATGAGAGCAAACTACTGCATGCGTGAAATCTTGGGTTGTCTCTGAACTTTTTTAACAGAAGCCAACGCAACAAGACATTTTTGTTTCTTTGACTCATCTTTTTTAAACTCCAAAACAAGAGTGTAGAAATAATAGTGTTCTTTTGGATTTTAAGAGCTTGTTCTAGAAGTCAATTTTTTTACAATAAAAAAATTTGGATTTTGCCTCTAGAGAGGTCTCCTTTTTATTATTATTTACATATATGATTTACACCTTACTTATACGCCTTATTCTTTATTTTTTTTAAAACAATATTAAATCAGTACAAAGTATCCTAAATAAAATAAATGTAAAACTTATATACGAATCTTTTTCAATAAATAGTGAACCAAACCCATATAGTTTCTTCACTCATCTCCAACCTCAACCCTGAAATGAAACATTATCACAAAGCAGGATGGAGAGAAGACTACTGCTATAAACTTACTATCTAAAAAATAAGAAGACTTAATGACTATTTAAATTAGTAATTAATATTTAAAACAAATATCTATTTATACTAATACACTACCTATGAATTACCATTATTAGCCTCCTAATTGCCACCTATCCTTTCTAATACAACAACAAAGGATATTAATGTCCTTTCTCATCTTTACTTTTCACTTTTCTCTTACACTCTCTTTCTTCCTTTTTTCTCTTTCTTCTTACACTCTCTTTCCTCATTTTCACTTTTCTTTTACACTCTCTTTCTTCTTTTTTTTCTTTTTACTTTACTTTTCCCATAAATAATTATTCTTTTTCTCTTATCACTTCACTTTAATTCTTTTGACTAAATTTCTAAATTTATACAAACACTACTTTAATTAAAAAACTAAATTTCTAAATTTATACAAACACTACTTTAATTAAAAAATTTGAAGACTACTACTATAAACCTACTATCTAAAAAATAAGAAGACTTAATGACTATTTAAATTAGTAATTAATATTTAAAACAAATATCTCTTATTGATAATCTAATATCTAACTTTTATTATCTACTATAATCTACTAATCAACTAAAATAATCAATTGAAACTACGAGATAACTGCACTGATAAATAAAAAACACGGGATAGCTATAGTGATATATAAAAAAACACGGGATTAATATTTAACATTGATATTTATAATTTTTTTTGACAATTTATAATTAATATTTACCATTGATAATTATAATTTTGGAAAACTACTATAAAACTACTATCTAAAAAAACACGTGATAACTGCAATCTAATATCTATTTATACTAATACACTACCTATGAATTACCATTATTAGCCTCCTTCACTAATTGCCACCTATCCTTTCTAATACAACAACAAATGATATTAATGTCCTTTCTCATCTTTACTTTTCACTTTTCTCTTACACTCTCTTTCTTCCTTTTTTTCTCTTTCTTCTTACACTCTCTTTCCTCATTTTTCACTTTTCTTTTACACTCTCTTTCTTTTTTTTTCTTTTTACTTTACTTTTCCCATAAATAATTATTATTTTTCTCTTATCACTTCACTTTATTTCTTTTAACTAAATTTCTAAATTTATACAAACACTACTTTAATTAAAAAACTAAATTTCTAAATTTATACAAACACTACTTTAATCTAATCTAATATCTATCTACTATCTACTATAGATTTATACAAATTCACCACATATGATTTTACCAATACCCCCATTCTATCTAAAAGACACCTCAAATTTTTGAGGATAAAAATGTCATTACACTCTATTTCTTCTTTTTTCTCTTTATTCTTACACTCTCTTTCTTACTTTTCACATTTCTCTTACACTCTCTTTCTTCCTTTTTTCTCTTTCTTCTTACACTCTCTTTCCTTATTTTCACTTTTCTTTTACACTCTCTTTTTTCCTTTTTTTTTTCTTTTTACTTTACTTTTCCCATAAATAATTATTCTCTTTCTCTTATCACTTCACTTTAATTCATTTAACTAAATTTTTAAATTTATACAAAAACTACTTTAATTAAAAAAATTGAAGACTACTGCTATAAACCTACTATCTAAAAAACAAGAAGACTTAATGACTATTTAAATTAGTAATTAATATTGAAAACAAATATCTCTTATTGATAATCTAATATCTAACTTTTATTATCTACTATAATCTACTAATCAACTAAAATAATCAATTGAAACTACGAGATAACTGCTCTGATAAATAAAAAACACGGGATAACTGCAGTGATATATAAAAAAACACGGGATTAATATTTACTATTGATATTTATAATTTTTTTTGAAAATTTATAATTAATATTTACCATTGATAATTATAATTTTGGAAAACCTCGTGATAACTGCAATAATCTACTATAATCTACTAATCAACTCAAATAATCTAATATAAAAATACGGGATAACTGCAATAATCTACTATTAAATTTTTTTAATACTACTATAAACCTACTATCTAAAAAACAATAATATTTAATGACTATTTAAACTACTGATTAATATTTAAAATAAATATTTCTTATTGATAATCTACTATCCCTCTTTTACTATTTACTATAATCTATTAATCAACTAAAATAATTAATTGAAACTACGAGATTAATATTTGTCATTGATAATTAAATTTTTTGAAACCTACTACTACAAACCTACTATCCAAAAAATAAGCAGACTTAATGACTATTTAAATTACTAATTAATATTTAAAAAAATTATTTCTTATTGATAATCTACTATCTAACAAATTTACTATCTACTATAATCTACTATCAACTAAAATAATCAATTGAAACTACCAGATAATTGCACGGATATATAAAAAACACAGGGATAACTGCAGTGATATATAAACAAACACGGGATTAATATTTGTCTTTGATAATTATAGTTTTTGAAAACTATTATCTAAAAAAACAAGAAGGCTTAATGACTATTTAAACTGATTAATATTTAAAACACACGCGACAAATATTTGTCACTAATACCTAAAAAAGGACAAATAATTGTTACTGATATATAAAAAAACACGGGATAAATATTTGTTATTGATAATCTACTATTTATCTTTCACTATCTACAATAATCTACTAATCAACTCAAATAATCAATTGAAACTATGAGATAATTGCACTGATACATAAAAAACACTGGACAACTGCACTGATATATAAAAAATACGGGGATAATTGCAATGATATATATAAAAACACAGGATAGTTGCACTGATATATAAAAAAAACATGAGATAACAACACTGATATATAAAAAAAAAACGCTGCACTGATATATAAAAACACACGGGATAAATGCACATATTGTTTTTAAATGATACTTTTACATTTTTAGTTTTAATATTTATCAATTTTTTATTTGAAACTCCTTTTTTATCTACTTTAAATTTTTCTTTATTTTCACGGGGTAATGTTCAGACTATTTAAATACTGTGTAAATTCATTCCTAAAAAGAACACGACAGCACCTGCCCGTATGCAAGTCATCCTCTATATTTTACAATTGATTTTAGATTAATGAGATTTCAAACTAACGTTTCTATTTTAGGTAATCGTACGACGTAACGCGATCGGCCCGTGCGGATGCACGGGTATAATACTAGTTGATAAAAAAGGCCTCTACATAAAGCTTACCAATGCAGTTGACAATCAGAATCCATGAACCTTTGACAGGTGCACAATTGAAATTGGATTCCACTTTTCTCCACTTTAATACTCATGGAATATAACTTTATTTGACAAATATTGCATCAATTACTTTATCACCACATGTGGATTAACAATGTTTGTACCTCTTTCTTATTTTCAATGCAATATATACAATATATAAACATTTACTATGATGCATCCATATTCCTCTATTCACAGACCTCAATACTTACTTTATGGAAACAGCCAAACTAATTTTTTTTCATAACAAAATCAAAACCTTCAACATATTAAATAAGATAAACAAAATATATAAACATATATATTTTAATAATGTGACACACACCTTCTTGGATATCTAATATTTTTTAATAAAATATTTACATATAATTATTATTCTCAAATAAATTTTTATATCTTCTACATGAATTAACAAATGGTATACATGCATACATTTTATTTACACATCTTTCGTTTGTTTCAACACGCACTCTCAAAATGTTCATATCTTCTATGCATTATTGATGTGGTTGAACTGCATTCAGCTTTATTTCTGATTTTTTTTTTCTCATCCACCTCTTTTCTTATCCAATTAGAGTGGATTTTAGAAAAACTTTGGAAATTGTTCTAAACTTTTGTGGTTGTACCTATTGACTCTTTTTAGATCCACCTATTTACTTTTTGTTTTTTGGGCTTGGAGCAACTTTGCGCGCAACACCTATATATCATCTATTTCACGTCAATCTCGACGTCTAACAAAAAAGTCTATCTTTAGGGTATGTTTGGATGGAGGGGAGGACTTGATTTTCAATTCTAAATTGGGGAAACTATAAAATGTTTCTAAACAAAAATAAAGTGTTGTAGCGACCGAAAAATCCGAAGTAGGGGATTCTTCGTCATTTTTGCAATGAAGCCGCCATCAATATTTATTAAATAGGAAAACATTGAAAAAAACATTTATTTTTGGGTTCGGGGGTCGATTATGCGCGGGGAAGGTGTTAGCACCCCACAGCATCCTTTCAAGAGAAAGGTTACCATTTAATTTAATGTGTAGATAGATAGTTAATTTAAATAAAATACTTTAATTTACCTTTTTATTATTTGCAAAATTGAAGAGGAAGACTTAATAAAAAATTTAGTTTTTTTGCGCTTGACAGGAGTGGGCCCCTGCTCCTACGTATCTCCAGGTGCGATGGAGAAATCAAAGCTACGTAGTTCTTGGGGTAGAAAATGTTTGTATGTTTGGTGTTTTTTTTTTTTTATTTTGAAATTGGGAGAGGTATTCGTGACGACCAAACAAGTAAAACTCAGAGTGGTCGCCACTCATAGCTCGTTTGAAAACTAAAGTTGTCATTAACGGTCAAACAAGCTAAGCTCAGAGTGACCATCGGTAACAACCCATTTTTATGTTTAGGAAAACATTTATTTGCTATTTGGAAAAAATAGGTTTGTGAGAGAAAATATTTATTTAGGGAAAAGAAAATCTTTAAAAAAAGGAACAGAGGGTGCAGTAATAAAATGGGGTGTGATTAGCAGAAAAGGGGTGTGTTTTTTTTAAAAGCCGGGGTGCAGTTAGCGAGCCATTTTTGTTTCAGAAACGCCAGTCCACAAATCATGGGCTTTTCAGGGGGGTTGTGATAATGAAATCGATGGGTGCAAACAATAATCTGGAAAAAAATCAAAATTAAAATTAACTAAAACCTCCATATATAAAGCAAAACCAAAATCTAACCCTAATCCCTTGACTTCCCTCAGCGCCGCACTCCCCCCCTTTCTAACCCTAATCTCGCTTCTTCTCTCTCTCTCCCACCAACGCCGTTCGATCCCTCCCCTAGCTCCGATCTCTCCCCTCTTTTCTTCTACCTCTTCTTCGCCCCTTTGCGCCGCACCCATCTTCCATTCCTCCCCAAACCGAACGTCCCTTCCTCGTTCTCACCCTCTCCACACCAAACCAAACTTTCGATTTTCTCTCCTCCTCCTTGATCCTCGCCTCCCTTCTCTCCCGATTCTTGTTCGCGGTTCCAATCCCCTCTTCTCCTTCACCGGTGACAACGAATCGTAACTCGGAGGGAGGGAAAAACTCGCGAACGACAACCATGGGATGTTGTGACTTACGACAGCGTAGGTTGGGGTGTGGTCGGTGGTTGGACGCCGTCGTTTTCGGTGGATGAAGAGGGTGCGGTTGTAGGTGGAAGGTGGAGTGGCGGTGGTCGTTCGGGATGGTTCGATTTGTGGCTGTGATGGGGCGGTTATGGTGGTGTTGCGGTGGAGACGGCGGCGAGGGTGGTTTCGTGGTTGATTCGGCTAAGGGCTGAGGGTGACTGAGGGGTTTGGTTTTCTATTGGTGGGTTGCGGCGGCGACGGCGGAGGTGCACGGCCAACGGCCACCGTCTATGGTGGTCGGAGCTTAGAGGTGGGTTCCATTCTCTTTTTTTGTTTTTGCTATTCTGCTTATTTCCTCTTCTTCTCTATCCTGTTCTGATTTTATTTTTTGATGTTTACGGTTTTTAGTTTCTCTAGGAATTCGTGGCTAGCGGCGGCGTGTTTGGTGGTTAAGGGTGGCTGAGGCGGTGGTTGAACGGCGAAGATACGACGGCGACCGGAGGTAAAGTTTCTGCTTGTTGTTTTCTCACTGCCTCCTCTCACAGTGTCTTCCCCCTCTCTTCATTTTGTTTCTTTTCTAAATGGATTGATTTTGACTTGTTGCCCCAAATTTTCAAACTAACCTATTACTAGTTAAACCCTTAACTAATTTCGTTTTCATAAACAGAGAGATAACAGCTGATTCTGAAAACCTTGTTTTATATTTAACATTGATCTTTCAAAAGGGGAAGAAAAGGATAAACTAAACCTATTGTGAATAACAAGATCATAATAAGGAAAACGAAAATAAGACTACATTTTGGAAGAAAACAGAGATAGGTTAGACCACCTTTTTCCAGCCTCTGAATGGGTTCCTGTTGCTTACTAGACTGAAAACTGCTACTGCTTCTGGGTGAAAATTTGCTCCTGACTGTATCTGAATTCCTCTTGTGTGAAGATTGCTCTAAAAATTGTTTTTTTTTTCTAATTTCTTAAGTTCACAAATGCATATATTTTGCTGTGTTTGCTACTGTTTTTGTGAATTGTTCTCTGTGTGTGTATATTGCTGTCTGTGAATTGCTCTCTGTGTATCTGTCTCCTCCCCCAAACTGATTTCTGTTCATTGGTATTTATAGGCTGAAGAAACTGTGGTGTAGGTGGGTGCTGAGCAGGGGATCAAAACCCTAAGGGGACCAGTTTGTTGCTGTTGCAGTGGAGCAGAGAGGAGCAGCAGAGGCAGCAACATGTTTTTGCCTGAAACATCAAAAGCCAAGAGGCAAGGAGAAGGGCCCTTTGACCCTATTCTCAAAATTACATTCTGGTAGTAATCCTCAGCAGGCTGCGCCCTGCTTGTACCTCTTTTTTTTTAATTAATTTTTGTAAAAAGAGTTGACTCTTTTTCTTTTTGGTACTATTCTTCTGTTTTTTTTAATTTCTTTGTTTGCATATATAACAAAATCAGAAAAAAGGACAGCTAATAAAAAAAACTGATTTTATCTTATTACTATTGTTTATTATTATTATTATTATTTTTTGATGATAATAAAAGCGGTAAAAAAAAGAAGCGTACACGACGAGAGGCGAGCACGCGCGCGCAAAGAGCGTAACGACACGCACGCGATTAGGAAAGACACGCGTGTGTAGTTAGAAATAACATATGCACGCAACAATGTGAAAACGTTAAGACTAACACGCGTACGCGACTAAAAATAAATACGAGTGCACCATAGACCATGTTTTTTTTGGGTTTTTTTTCGATTAGTCGGACAAAATTAGGGTATGACAGCTGCCCCTCTTTATTTATATTTTACTAGGAAATATGAAGGGTTTCCAAATTTCTCGAGTAAAATAGAAATAAAGATAAAAAAGACACTAATTTTGTTACAACCTTTTCTTTTTGAGAAAATCATAAAAAAAGGGTTTACATAGAACAAAAGTAAATAGGGATCACCGGGGATCTGAAGGAGCACTGGGGCTGTGATGGTCTAATTCACAATCAATGCTTGGCGCATTGATTGGAGCTAAACTGAAGGACCGACGAGGTCTGAAGGGCATGCCTAAGCCTGATGGACCAATGGGTCTGAAGGAGCGCAAACTAGCAACGGGGTCCTAGTAAAACGGTCTGCTTCGGGGATGGCCTTTTTCGAGCGGCCATGGGTGGCAAGGTCAGGTCGTTGACCTGATTTGCACACCTCGAAGGACGTGCACTGTGTTTTTTAGGCGGACACAGCTAGTCTGAAGGACCTGGGGTCGGATGATCCGTCGGTTGCTCGATTAACGCGACGTGCGATCTGGATTGAGGGACCAATTGTTGGTCTGAAGGAGCACTAGGGCTCTGAAGGACCGCTGGGGGTCTAAAAGGTTGATACTAGGCTCAATGCTAACACTATAACTTAAATTTTTGACAGATAAAAACTAATCTATATTTGAACGCATTTTAAGGATGCAATGGATGATGTATGCGTGCATGCAGTGTAAGCATGTGCAACGATCGATATCTGGTGGTATGATGAATGAAATGTGGGATGCTTTTTCTCTTTGTTTGTGTTTTTTCTTCTTTTTTGATTCTTTTTGCTCTTTTGCTCTTTCTTGACTTTTTGCTCTTTTGCTCTTTCTTGATTTTTCTGCTGATCTCATCACCTCGTAGGACTCTCGACGTGAGATATGAGGGTTGCCTCAAAGTAGTGGTGCCAAAGCGCGGGTTATTGTGCTTCGTTGCTTGAAGTGATTATGCATTTGTCTTTTTTGCCATTTTATAAGAAATCATCTCATTTTTGTGATTTTTAGAAATTTCGCAATGATTGTAATGCTTTCGATTATGCACATGCTTCGCAATTCAATATCACCTACCATAAAACATCTTTTCCAAGCAAATAGGGAAGTGAGAGAGTGAAGATAGCGTTTAATATTCGAATGGAAACCGAGTGCGCAGAAGGTCGCACTGACTGAAAATTACATTGAGAGTTTAAACTAAAAAGAAAAAAGAAAAAGAAAAAGCAGATCTTTTGATTGTTTGTATCTTTGGGGTAACAATGCCAATCACCCATACGCATGACCTTGAGCGTCTATCACCTGACTTTCGGAGGACTGCCTTTGCATTTGTTCCAAGTCCAACTCATCGACCCTAATTTTTGCCTGGACTGCTCTTTAGAGTTTTCAATCCACCAGGTCGCTCTAATTTTTGCATAGGCCGCCCTTTCGGGTTTTCAACCTAGCGAGCTCATTTTTGCTTGGCTCATCTTTCTCTTTTTTCATATATTTCTTTAGGCATAGTACTTCTTAACTGCATCTGAGTTCACTGGGAGCGGGAGGTCTTCACCGTCCATTTTTGTGAGAATTAAGGCTCCTCCAGAGAATGCTTTCTTTACCACATAAGGCCCTTCATAGTTAGGGGTCCATTTTCCACGGGAATCCTTTTGGATAGGCAAAATTTTCTTGAGCACTAGATCTCCTTCTTGAAACTGCCGGGGTCGAACTTTCTTATCGTAAGCTTTCTTCATTCTTTGTTGATACAACTGCCCGTGACACAAAGCTTCCACTCTTTTTTCCTCTATGAGGTTCAATTGATCCAATCGAGATTGAACCCATTCTGCTTCCTCTAATTTGGTTTCCATTAACACTCGCAGAGAAGGTATTTCGACTTCTACGGGAAGAACTGCTTCCATCCCGTATACTAGTGAGAATGGTGTTGCCCCTGTCGACGTGCGAACTGAGGTCCGGTACCCATGCAAAGCGAAAGGTAACATTTCATGCCAGTCCTTGAAGGTCACTACCATTTTTTGCACGATCTTCTTTATGTTCTTATTTGCAGCTTCGACTGCCCCATTCATCTTTGGACGGTATGGGGAGGAATTATGATGTTGGATTTTGAAGTCATCACACAACTCTTTCATCATCTTGTTGTTCAGGTTGGTCCCATTGTCTGTGATGATTTTATTCGGAAGGCCGTATCGGCAGATCAAATCTCTTTTTATGAACTTGACAACCACAGATTTTGTTACGCTGGCATAAGAAGAGGCCTCGACCCATTTAGTGAAATAATCGATAGCGACAAGAATGAAGCGATGTCCATTCGATGCCTTAGGTTCGATGGGACCAATGACATCCATCCCCCACATTGAGAATGGCCATGGTGCTGTTAGGACGTTCAAAGAAGCAGGCGGCACATGGATATTATCAGCGTAGATTTGACACTTGTGGCATTTTCTCACGTAGTTAAAGCAGTCGGTCTCCATTGACAACCAGTAGTAGCCAGCCCTTAGGATTTTTCTTGCCATGGTGTGCCTGCTAGAATGGGTTCCGAACGAGCCTTCATGGACGTCTTTCATAATTCTTTCTGCTTCTTCTTTTGCAACACATCTGAGGAGGACCATGTCGTGGTTCCTTTTGTAAAGCACCTCCCCGTTTAGGAAGAAACCCATCGATAACCTCCTAAGTGTTCTCTTGTCATTCTCAGTGGCACCAGGAGGATACTCTCGACTTGTGATATAGTGCTTGATATCGTAATACCAAGGTTTACTGTCAGCCTCTTCCTCGATTGCCACGTAATGATGTGCCGGTAGGTCTCGATGTTGGATTCGGATGAATGTCAGACTTTTGTTGTTATTGATATTGAACATTGATGACAAAGTCGCCAAAGCGTCAGCCAACTGATTTTCTTCGCGAGGGAGATGGTGGAAAGTGACCTCCTCGAATCGTTCAACCAT
The DNA here is from genome assembly GCA_039519185.1 of Astragalus membranaceus. NCBI lineage: Eukaryota > Viridiplantae > Streptophyta > Magnoliopsida > Fabales > Fabaceae > Astragalus > Astragalus membranaceus. Next base: position 119,979,646 of record CM076851.1, read on the forward strand.
CTCTTGGATGTAATCACGATAAGGAATTAATTTGGAATCCCTGGTTTCCCAGTCGCCTATTATCTGATGGATGACCAACGCTGAGTCCCCATATACATCGAGTCTTTTGACTTTCCATTCAAGGGCCGCTTTGATGCCTAGGACACACACTTCATATTCTGCAATGTTATTAGTGCAGTAGAAGCTCAATCTAGCAGTAAATGGTATGAAGCGGTTATCAGGAGAAATCAACACAGCTCCGACCCCGTGCCCATACAAATTGGAAGCGCCATCAAATGACATCCTCCACCTTTCGTCATCTGGAGATTTCCCTTCTCCGAATAGAGCCATTATATCTTCATCTGGGAAATCGTATTGTATTGATTGGTAATCCTCAATGGGCTGATGTGCCAAGTATTCAGCTAGGGCACTACCTTTGATTGCTTTCTGAGTGACGTACAAAAGGTCATATTCGGATAGTAGCATTTGCCAACGGGCGATTCTTCCTGTGAGTGCAGGTTTTTCAAAAATGTACTTGATTGGATCCATTTTAGATACCAACCAGGTCGTGTGGCTCAGCATATACTGCCTCAGACGACGTGCAGCCCAGGCCAGAGCGCAACATGTTTTTTCCAACAATGAGTATCTCGTCTCGCACTCGGTGAACTTCTTGCTTAGGTAGTAGATGGCATGTTCTCTCCTTCCAGACTCATCATGTTGCCCCAGTACGCAACCCATTGAGTTGTCTAGCACTGTTAAGTATAGAATGAGGGGTCTGCCCTGCACCGGTGGCATCAGAATCGGTGGATTTTGGAGGTACCTCTTGATCTTTTCGAAGGCCTCCTGGCACTTATCGTTCCACTTTGTTTCTTGGTTCTTGCACAGCAATTTGAAGATCGGCTGGCAGGTCGATGTTAATTGGGATATGAATCTGGAGATGTAGTTCAACCTTCCTAGGAACCCACGAACTTCCCTTTCGGTTTTGGGCGCTGGCATTTCAAGAATTGCTCGTACCTTGTCCGGATCTACCTCTATTCCCTTCTGAGTGACTATGAACCCCAACAACTTTCCTGACCTTACACCGAAAGTGCATTTGGCGGGGTTTAATCTGAGTTTGAACTTCCTTAGGCGTTCAAATAGTTTCTGCAGATTAACAACATGTTCTTCTTCAGTCTTCGACTTTGCGATCATGTCATCCACATAGACTTCAATTTCTTTATGCATCATATCATGGAATAAAGCTACCATCGCCCTTTGGTATGTTGCACCAGCGTTCTTCAATCCGAACGGCATTACTTTGTAACAGAAGGTGCCCCAAAGGGTGATGAAGGTGGTTTTCTCCATGTCTTCTGGGGCCATCTTGATTTGATTATATCCGGAGTATCCATCCATGAAGGAGAATAAGGAGTGTTGCGTTGTGCTATCCACCAGGACATCAATGTGGGGCAACGGGAAATCATCTTTAGGACTTGCTCTGTTCAGGTCTCGATAATCGACGCACATTCTGACCTTCCCATCCTTCTTCGGAACCGGGACAATGTTGGCTACCCATTGAGGATACTTTGCTACCGCTAAGAATCCGGCATCAAACTGCTTCTTGACCTCATCTCTGATTTTTAGTGACATATCCGGCTTCATCCTTCTTAGCTTTTGCTTTACTGGCGGGCATTCGGGTTTTACTGGTAACTTATGCTCGACTATGTTGGGGTCCAGTCCAGGCATGTCTTGGTATGTCCATGCGAAGATGTCAACATAGTCGAACAAGAGCTTAACTAGTTTCTCTCGCTCACTGTCTTTCATTGTGATGCCGATTTTAACCTCTTTCCTATCTTCTTCTGTGCCCAAGTTTATTATCTCAGTAGATTCCTCGTGGGGTTGAATCACTTTCTCTTCTTGTTCCATCATTCTCATTAATTCTGGAGGAGTTTCCCAGTTATCTTCAACATCTTCCTCAGTTTGATTAATCGGGTGATCAAAGTCACAGTAAGAATTATTGGCGTTGTTATTTTCAAAGGCGTTTTTTTCAAATCTGCATTAGTATAAATTGACGGAATGAAAACGAGCAAAAAGAAAATAAAACGCAAGTGCAAAAGAGAACTGAAATTTATTGGAGAATCTGAAATAACATTTTATTGATATTGATATTGAAAGGAAACATGTGTGCCCGAATGAAATGTCCTAAGGCCTTGGGCAGAGCCATAGGATTGCATTACAGAAACATTACTTTGAACTAAAAACTACAGGAAAATCGACGATCTCCCAATTCTTGAGCTTTTCGCTTGCAGGATAACGGCGCACAAGACTGGCACCGCCATTTTCAGCGCTTGAATCACCTTCAATAGCTGCAACCTGGTTAGGATCTAGCACCCCTGCGCTCTGAAAGCTTTGCTTTATGTCGCCGATGAAAATTTTCTTCATATCTGGCTCCCGACCCTCAAGTTTGGCCAACCTCCGCTCCTTCTTTTCCGCGGCGATCCTTCCTTTGTCAGTACGACTAGGCTGGTACCCTATCCCACATCTGTCCTTGTTCTCACGCAGCTGTATGGGTGTTAGGATCCCTTGTTCAGTCTTCCCTAAACCGTTTCCCGCTTGATAACCCTTGCTTGTCATGACTTTAGCAATCATCAATGCAGCTTTGGACAGCTTTGGTTTTAACAATGGGCCCCCGTCCCCCACAAAGGTAGCATTTGCAATTTCTAGTGCTTGGAAGGCGGTCTCGAAAGATTCTTCTGCAGCCTCAACATAACGGATAGGAAACGGCTTATTGACTAGCAACTCTTCTTCCCCCGAAACGACCACTAACTTGTTGTTGACTATGAACTTGAGCTTTTGATGTAGAGAAGAGGGCACAGCCCCTGCAAAATGGATCCAAGGTCTTCCCAAAAGACAGCTGTAAGACGGATTGATGTCCATCACTTGGAAACTCACTATGAAGACTTCTGGACCTACCTATACAGGTAACTCCATCTCTCCGATAACCTCTCTTTTGGACCCATCGAATGCCCTGACCAGTGTAGAACTGGGTTTCATGTATGAAAAATCTACGTCTAGTTTGTTCATAGTTGATTTGGGTAATACGTTTAGGGACGATCCGTTATCGATGAGTACTCGAGCTAGAGAGTATTCTCCACATTTCACGGAGATATGCAAAGCCTTGTTGTGTCCTCTTCCCTCAACGGGGATCTCGTCATCTGTGAAGGTGAGGTAGTTGTTTGCGACGATATTTCCGACGATCCCATCAAACTGACCAACTGTGATGTCGTGAGTGACATGAGCTTCACTCAGCACCTTCATTAGTGTTGCTCGATGGGCTTCAGAATTGAGTAATAGTGATAACATGGATATCTTGGCAGGAGTCTGATTCAGCTGATCCACTACCTTGTACTCACTCTGCCTCATAATCTTTAGGAACTCACTGGCTTCTTGCTCAGATAGTGCCTTCTTGCCCGTATTTTTGTCAGACGATTCTCCCTCTACGTTTTTTCCTTTATCAATCTTTCCTCTTTCATTTGATTCTCTTCCTCCGGGTCTTTCAGGGGCATAGACGCGCCCATTCCGAGTCATTCCGCTGCTTCCCGAGATATTGGTGACATCAGGATTGTTCTGAGGACCTTTCACTTGGACTTTCGCGTTGTAGTTCCATGGGACTGTTTTGGTGTCATTGTAGGGGAAGGGAGCTGGCACTCGGATAGTGATTGGTTTAGGCATACCCAGGGACGACTTCGAGTCCTTAGTATAGCGGATCTCTAGCGGCTTCCGAGTATCCTTGTTCTGGCCATTGCTCGATAGGATAGTTGACACCTGGTCCTCCCTCTTTTGAAAGCCCACTTGTATTACATGTCGGTCCAACAGGTCCTGAAGCACTTGTTTAAACGCCTCACAATTTCCAATGCAGTGGTGGTCATTGCATGGATTCTTTCCAGTGCATTCTCTCTCAATAATCCCAAAGGAACACAGATTAGCATGAATCACTTCCAGGGGTGTCTGGATGCATTTTACCCTCTGATTAGGGACGGCTCTGCAGAATCCTCAATTGCATTAGTTGAGGGCATCCCATGTCCTGGTAATGGGTTGGTAGCCACATTAGGACCGTTTTCCTTGAAGTTCAACCAGCCCGAGGCGATTAGATCTTGGACGACATACTTCAATGCCTTGCAGTTTTCTATGGAATGGCCGACCGTTCCTGAATGAAATTCGCATGTGGTGTTTGGGTCGAAGCCTCTAGGGAAAGGGGGCTGGATTTGTCTCATCGGGCGGGTGGTGATTAAATTATGGCTGAGCAGGTGGCGAAATAGGTCAGAGTATGACATTGGGATTGGATCAAACTGGACGAACTTTCCGGCTGAGTAGTTTTGTGGTTTATGTCCTTGGTTATTTTGGGTAGGTGGGGTAGATAGTGTTTGTGCTGAGAACGGATTGGTGTGAGAGGGATTGGAGTAGGAAGTTTTTCCGGTTCCCGTGATGGCGTTGGCTTCTCCTTCTTTCTTTTTAGGAAATCCGGAGAAGGGCTTTCTCTGGTTAGTGTTTCCGGGGGAAGTATAAGCGATTTTCCCATTCCTCATTCCGTTCTCTAGCCTTTCTCCAATAACGACCATATCCGAGAAACTTGACGATACACTCCCGATCAGTTTTTCATAGAAGGGTGAAGGAAGAGTTTCCATGAACATAGACACCATTTCCCTTTCAAACAGAGGCGGTGCTACCTGTGCTGCTAGTCCTCTCCAACGCTGAGCGTATTCCTTGATGGACTCATTATCCCTTTTAGTCATGTTTTGTAGCTGAGTCCTATCAGGAGCCATATCAGTGTTGTACTTATACTGCTTAAGGAAAGCATCAGCGAGATCCTTCCAACACCGAATATGAGTGGGTGTCAACTGCATATACCAATTTGAAGCTGCCCCAGCTAAGCTGTCTTGGAAGTAGTGGATAAGCAGCTTATCGTCATTTGCGAATGCAGCCATCTTCCTGCAGTACATAGTTAGGTGGCTTGCCGGACATGTTGCTCCTCTGTATTTATCAAAATCTGGCACCTTAAACTTAGGGGGAATGACCACGTTTGGAACGAGACATAAATCTTGTACATTTCTTGCACCAATACTGAATCCTTCAACTGCTCGCAACCTTTCTTCCAGCATTTGCAGTTTGTCTTGGGCTTGAGGGTTCTCCATAGAGTAGTTGTGGGGGAGTCCACTCATACCATAGTAAGGATGAATCATCGGAACTATGGCTAGGTTCACATTTGGGATATGTGAATGAGTGGGGTTCCTGAGGCTAGACCCTTGAGCTTGAGCATCGACTACCAGCGGTGGAGTGTAGCCGAGTGGAAATCTTTGTGGTGCGACAATAGGACCCGGGTTGTGCATCTGTGGTGCCCCCGGATTACTGTTGTGACCTATCGGCGCAGGATGTCCTTGTCCCACGACTCCTGAGGGACCATCTTCCGGATTGGCAGCGACTGTCGGAGGTGTGTAACCTTGCGGAAGTCCATAAGGAGGCCATTGGTAACCCTGTTCGTTAGCCCCAGTAGGGTACACTGTATGGGGGATTCCGGGTCCATTGGGAATAGGAGGGTTGGTAGCTTGATTTTCAGTGTTCCCAGCGGAGACATCTTCATCTGTATTCCCATTCTTCAAAGCTTGTAGGACCCTTAAGATCTCAGCCATCTGTTGCTTCATCACATCTATTTCTGCCCTAAGCTGTTGATTGCCTAGGTTCTGGTTACCCTGACCTAAGTCGTCCTGATGTGGATCGCCTTGATCCAGGTTATCTTGAGGCGGATTGTCCTGATTTGCTTCCATGTATCTGGCTTGAGAACGAGTCCAATAGCGATGTTGACGCACCAGCTTGTCTTTTATTCTCTGTTGACGGGATACATGATATGAGTATGTGAATGGATGAAAAATGAGCGATGCATGTGTGCATGAGTTTTATTGTTTTAGGTCGAGAATTGTAAGCGCGTCTTGATTTGTCATAAGTACGTAAACTAACGTTTCAAGCATTTCCAAAAGGAGGATCAATAGGTGGAACAAACAAACTTCATTGATGGGGGAAAAGTACAACATTCTTGAAATAAAAATTCGAAAAAAAACATTACAATGCTCTTTTTAAATCTCGCTCAAATACATATAGCTTTCATTTTTCCACTCCTCTCTCTTTTTCTACTAGTGGTGCTACCAGCCTTCTCCCTAAGTTCGGCAATCAGGATTTTGCAAAATTCCATAAATTCGGAAACTTGGACCGGGGTGTTGAACGGGTGCATTGCCGCGTCAGCCTCTTTTAGACGCTTTGGGATGTCCATGATAGCTTGATCTGCCAGCCATGCCAACTTTGAGAATCTGTCTCTCCAGTATAAGCTTTCATTCTTCAACGCTATGAAGACTTCATGGTTTTCTATCCTGCTGACCAATTCTACAAAGCGGCTCTCCCAGTGGATGCTTTCAATCTTCAGCTGATGGTAAACTTCCTCTTGATATCTGATATGGTCTTTCAGCTCATCAGATCTCTCATGCTCCCTTCTCAAGGCTTGTTGGTATTCTCGGAGTATTTCTTCAATGGTCTCTTTATCCCGCCGGATACTTTTCACTTGATCTTCAAACTCAGCTATCAATATCCGGGACTCTCTCTTTGACTTCACCAACAAGCCTTGTGCGGTTTTTTCAGCAATCATTGACTCCTCCCATAACTCTTTCCATTTATGCGCATCATCAATGGCTTGGTTCATCTTCAGGTTGCATCGCTTTAGTTCTTCCTTTGCCCCCCTCAGGTATTTTTGGACCTCTTGTTTGCTCTTTTCTTCAACCTTAAGTTGCTTGCGGCTGTCCTCAATGGCCAATGACTTAGCTGCGTTTTCTTCTTCCAATTTCTGGTTTCTTAGGAGCACTTTCTCTAATTCTGCCTGTAAGCCCTTCTTTTCTTCCTCAGCTTTTGACACTGCCATTTTGAGCTTATCTAACTCTTCGACAGTGGGAGGGGTAGGTTCAGCTATTTCTTCCTCAACCCGTAGTGCGCTTCGGTAAGGCAATCGGGTGTCTTGGATCCTTTTTTGGAGCCACTGACGAAAGGTGGGTTCCTTATCGCCGCCCCTCTTAGTAAGCTCTTGTCCTTTGCGGACAACCATGTCCCACGCTTGAGAAATCTTCCGGAGCATGTCAACCTCTTTTGGGCTTCCCTCATGGAGGTAAAAAGGGATTAACATGTCTTCGGTGGGCGGATTTCGCATGGGGTACCCTAGCTGTCTTAGAGTCAGAGAAGGGTTGTAATTTATGCATCCTCTTGTCCCCATGAGTGGGACATTTTGAAAACTTCCACATTGAAAAATTACCATAGGCCGGTCTTTCCACCACGATGGGTGCCAACGAACCTTGTATTCATGAAGGCCCTTTAGCACTTGCAACCATTCACCGGTATTCATTGACTTCACATCACATCCTCTAGCGTCTTCAATTGGGCCTTCTACCTTAACTTTGTTGACGAAGGCATGGGTAAGAAGCCAAGCATACAAGGCTGGTAGGCAGCAGGATATCCTCCTTCCCTTTAGCTCACTATAATGTGTGAAGGTACAGTAAGTGTCTGCAAGAATGGCTGGAATCGGGTTGGTTGGGTTTTCTTCATCTTTGAAGGATAGGAATACACCAATAGCGGTTGTGTCCACATATCTTTCAAGGCGTGGGAATAGTACAATCCCAAAGATAGTCAAAGCTAACACTTGCTTGAAAGGACCCCAATTTCTAGCATCGGCGAAGGACTTCATTTGACTTTCCAAGTACTCTTGCGGGAACCCTACAATGCAATTTCGGTTTTTCTTTTGGAGCTTCAAACTTTCTTTGCTGATTTGTAACATTGAGGCAAGTTTCTCATCTGTGTAGTAATGCCCCTGATACTGGTAGGGCCTAGTGTCTCGTTGAGGAAAACCAAGGATCTGCGTATATTCTTCCAGGGTAGGTGCCATCTGGAAGTTTTTGAAAGTGAAGCATCTCAACGAGGAGTCATAGAATTGGCTCAAGGCAACAATGGCATTTGTTTGCACTTCCAACCGTAATAACATAATAATCTTCCCATAAGTTTTATCGAAAGACCTGCGCTCGATGGGCGGCAACCAACCCGCACATTCTCTTAAGCTAGTCAGATTGGGCTGTTTCACTGTAGGGTAGTTCAGGGTTTGAACTGCTTCACCGTTTGATCCCATGCTGCCTCGCTTATGACACAATTTTTGAGCTTGTTACAGTTCTCGGCAAACCTAAATGAGATGAATAACATGCATGTGAGGACTTTTTTTTTTACATTTTGTGAAATAATGATGCTATATGATGGATGAAAGAATGATGTCACGCGTGTTAAAAAAAATAAGGAAAAAATAAAATAAAATTGGTGATTCATCCTTGAGAAGGTGTTAACTATGTGTCACATCCTATATAATTAAAAGGAAAAAAAGAATAATAGTAATAATAAAACGGTTTAGATGATTTGATTTTTTTGGGAAAAGAAAAAAAACAATTAGAAAAATAAAATCTGTAATGATGCAGTGGGTAGGTGAAATGCCCTTGTGTCTTAAACAGGTTATGTCTTATATAGGTCACGGTCTAGGGTCACTTACGTGATCAATCTCTCAGGTGGCTCTATTCGCTTCCTCACAAAGGTTTCCAGAGCTAAAATCCCCTTCATGATATGATCCACAACGATAGCAAGCTACCTGGTGTGGGATGCCGTGAAAGAGCGTACTCTGGTTGAGACTTTCATGAGAGTCAGACAGATAAAATCCAGAATGACTGTCACTAATAATCTCCACTCGTCCTAGGTTAATTTTCAGACCCGGGTATAAGGCCCCACTCAGAAGTGTGTGAATGAACATGTGTAAGTGACGTGTGTGACACGGGCACAATACCTAGACCACACAAGCAGCAAAAGAAATACAGATAATAGTACAAAAGTTTTCTACCCTAAGGTTCAATAAGGCCATAAATAAATAAACAAATAAATAAAAATAAAATAGACTGGCAAATATGAACGCTAAGGTAAAAAGATATTAAATCAACAACAATTTACACATTTAATTAAATTAGGCTTGACCCTCTAAAATGTCCCCAGTGAAGTCGCCAGCTGTAGCGACCGAAAAATCCGAAGGAGGGGATTCTTCGTCATTTTTGCAATGAAGCCGCCATCAATATTTATTAAATAGGAAAACATTGAAAAAAACCTTTATTTTTGGGTTCGGGGGTCGATTATGCGCGGGGAAGGTGTTAGCACCCCACAGCATCCTTTCAAGAGAAAGGTTACCATTTAATTTAATGTGTAGATAGATAGTTAATTTAAAGAAAATACTTTAATTTACCTTTTTATTATTTGCAAAATTGAAGAGGAAGACTTAATAAAAAATTTAGTTTTTTTGCGCTTGACAGGAGTGGGCCCCTGCTCCTACGTATCTCCAGGTGCGATGGAGAAATCAAAGCTACGTAGTTCTTGGGGTAGAAAATGTTTGTATGTTTGGTGTTTTTTTTTTTATTTATTTTGAAATTGGGAGAGGTATTCGTGACGACCAAACAAGTAAAACTCAGAGTGGTCGCCACTCATAGCTCGTTTGAAAACTAAAGTTGTCATTAACTGTCAAACAAGCTAAGCTCAGAGTGACCATCGGTAACAACCCATTTTTATGTTTAGGAAAACATTTATTTGCTATTTGGAAAAAATAGGTTTGTGAGAGAAAATATTTATTTAGGGAAAAGAAAATCTTTAAAAAAAGGAACAGAGGGTGCAGTAATAAAATGGGGTGTGATTAGCAGAAAAGGGGTGTGTTTTTTTTAAAAGTCGGGGTGCAGTTAGCGAGCCATTTTTGTTTCAGAAACGCCAGCCCACAAATCATGGGCTTTTCAGGGGGGTTGTGATAATGAAATCGATGGGTGCGAACAATAATCTGGAAAAAAATCAAAATTAAAATTAACTAAAACCTCCATATATAAAGCAAAACCAAAATCTAACCCTAATCCCTTGACTTCCCTCAGCGCCGCACTCCCCCCCTTTCTAACCCTAATCTCGCTTCTTCTCTCTCTCTCCCACCAACGCCGTTCGATCCCTCCCCTAGCTCCGATCTCTCCCCTCTTTTCTTCTACCTCTTCTTCGCCCCTTTGCGCCGCACCCATCTTCCATTCCTCCCCAAACCGAACGTCCCTTCCTCGTTCTCACCCTCTCCACACCAAACCAAACTTTCGATTTTCTCTCCTCCTCCTTGATCCTCGCCTCCCTTCTCTCCCGATTCTTGTTCACGGTTCCAATCCCCTCTTCTCCTTCACCGGTGACAACGAATCGTAACTCGGAGGGAGGGAAAAACTCGCGAACGACAACCATGGGATGTTGTGACTTACGACAGCGTAGGTTGGGGTGTGGTCGGTGGTTGGACGCCGTCGTTTTCGGTGGATGAAGAGGGTGCGGTTGTAGGTGGAAGGTGGAGTGGCGGTGGTCGTTCGGGATGGTTCGATTTGTGGCTGTGATGGGGCGGTTATGGTGGTGTTGCGGTGGAGACGGTGGCGAGGGTGGTTTCGTGGTTGATTCGGCTAAGGGCTGAGGGTGACTGAGGGGTTTGGTTTTCTGTTGGTGGGTTGCGGCGGCGACGGCGGAGGTGCACGGCCAACGGCCACCGTCTATGGTGGTCGGAGCTTAGAGGTGGGTTCCATTCTCTTTTTTTGTTTTTGCTATTCTGCTTATTTCATCTTCTTCTCTATCCTGTTCTGATTTTATTTTTTGATGTTTACGGTTTTTAGTTTCTCTAGGAATTCGTGGCTAGCGGCGGCGTGTTTGGTGGTTAAGGGTGGCTGAGGCGGTGGTTGAACGGCGAAGATACGGCGGCGACCGGAGGTAAAGTTTCTGCTTGTTGTTTTCTCACTGCCTCCTCTCACAGTGTCTTCCCCCTCTCTTCATTTTGTTTCTTTTCTAAATGGATTGATTTTGACTTGTTGCCCCAAATTTTCAAACTAACCTATTACTAGTTAAACCCTTAACTAATTTCGTTTTCATAAACAGAGAGATAACAGCTGATTCTGAAAACCTTGTTTTATGTTTAACATTGATCTTTCAAAAGGGGAAGAAAAGGATAAACTAAACCTATTGTGAATAACAAGATCATAATAAGGAAAACGAAAATAAGACTACATTTTGGAAGAAAACAGAGATAGGTTAGACCACCTTTTTCCAGCCTCTGAATGGGTTCCTGTTGCTTACTAGACTGAAAACTGCTACTGCTTCTGGGTGAAAAATTTGCTCCTGACTGTATCTGAATTCCTCTTGTGTGAAGATTGCTCTAAAAATTGTTTTTTTTTTCTAATTTCTTAAGTTCACAAATGCATATATTTTGCTGTGTTTGCTACTGTTTTTGTGAATTGTTCTGTGTGTGTATATTGCTGTCTGTGAATTGCTCTCTGTGTATCTGTCTCCTCCCCCAAACTGATTTCTGTTCATTGGTATTTATAGGCTGAAGAAACTGTGGTGTAGGTGGGTGCTGAGCAGGGGATCAAAACCCTAAGGGGACCAGTTTGTTGCTGTTGCAGTGGAGCAGAGAGGAGCAGCAGAGGCAGCAACATGTTTTTGCCTGAAACATCAAAAGCCAAGAGGCAAGGAGAAGGGCCCTTGACCCTATTCTCAAAATTACATTCTGGTAGTAATCCTCAGCAGGCTGCGCCCTGCTTGTACCTCTTTTTTTTTAATTAATTTTTGTAAAAAGAGTTGACTCTTTTTCTTTTTGGTACTATTCTTCTGTTTTTTTTTAATTTCTTTGTTTGCATATATAACAAAATCAGAAAAAAGGACAGCTAATAAAAAAAAACTGATTTTATCTTATTACTATTGTTTATTATTATTATTTTTTGATGATAATAAAAGCGGTAAAAAAAGAAGCGTACACGACGAGAGGCGAGCACGCGCGCGCAAAGAGCGTAACGACACGCACGCGATTAGGAAAGACACGCGTGTGTAGTTAGAAATAACATATGCACGCAACAATGTGAAAACGTTAAGACTAACACGCGTACGCGACTAAAAATAAATACGAGTGCACCATAGACCATGTTTTTTTTGGGTTTTTTTTCGATTAGTCGGACAAAATTAGGGTATGACAAGTGTGATTAACAATGTTCTATCAATATCTAACATGTTATTCTTTCAATTTTTAAAATCTCAAATAGATATTAAAATATAGACCAGACCCTTCAAACCCTCCCCTTCATAACACTTCAAAATCCCCCTCCCAAACATACTCTTAGTTTTTCTCTATCGAAGGCAACTCTTACTTCCATTTTTTCTAACTGACTCCTCTTCCTTCCTTATTTGCAAAAAGGGTATGCTTAATTCTTCACAAGATTATTTCCTTCTTTTGTCTAATTGTTGGTCTAAAATTCTTTTTTCTTCCTTTGCCGTTACATGATTAGTTTTATTTATTTTTTATATATCTTTTTTTTAATCAAACAGGCATTCAGCCCGAATTTATTAATAAAATAAAGAGAGATATTAAAAGCACAAGGGGGACTAGACCAAAACCCTTGGTAGTAAGGACAATAAGAGAATGCCCAACAAGGCCTCTAAAATAAACAACCATAGAACTCTAATGGAAAAAATTTTAAGGCGAACAGAAAACCCGAAAGGAGGCAGGGCAACACCTGAGAGTCCCCACACAACCTCCACCCACCACCTCCTGAACTCACACTCCAAACCACAACAGCCTACATCACCTCGCTATCCTCAGATTAAGCACATCACAAAGCATCGAGGTTAGAGGTGGAGGACCGGAGACGATTGGGAGGGGGTAAAGAAGCAGAAGGCAAAGGGGGAGGAGCCCGGCGATCTGCAAACTGCAATCTGGCGTCCGACAAGGTACAAACTATCGAATCAGCACCCACCGACAGCATACCCCCAGACATCCGGCGCCGTGACTCCAGCCACCATCGCGAAGTCGTGCTACCGGCCAACACCGCGACAACACCTAGCTTGATCGAGGTAGCCGAGCCACCAACCACCACCGCGGCCTTGCGCCCCCGGCCAACACCGTGGCACAATCAAGCAAAACCGCGAGCGACAGGGAGAAGTGCCCACGACAAAAGGAGAGAAGGCGTGACTGCAGGTCCAAAGTCCGAAACGACAGCCACCATTGCGAACATCAGACAAACCACCGTGAACCACCGCGAAACACCGCATCAGAACCAACCCCTACGCGAACAGAGCCACAAACCACCGCGAACAGAAGCACTCCATAGTACCTCCAAAAGCGCGCAGATCCACCAACAGGGAGATCCGACCATCAACGCCTCGGGGGAGAGGTCGTGGACGTCACAGAGGAGATCAAATCCAAGGAAAGGGAGCCCCCAACGGCGGTTCCAACCCAAGCAGCGCCCAACCCATTTTTATTAATTTACAGCCACCGGAACAACCGAAGTAGAAGATCCAACCACGAAACGGCGACGACGCAAGAACTTATCCAGATCCAGATCGCGAAGAGATCCAAATCGCTTAACAACATATCCAACAGATCCAAAAGCAGATCAGAGGAACAGACTCAACCAGACCGAAGCCAATAGCGACAGCAGGGCGAAGGAGCACTGAGAGGAGAGGGGAAGAAACCGGGGAGGGAGCCCCCCTCCCAGCGGCAGCGGCGCTACTTTCTTTCTCCTGGAGCTCTTTTTCACTTTCGTCTGACCTTTCAACTATATCCCACAAGAACACACGTGACAGATGGTGGAGGCCCAAAACAGTGACGGTGTAGATTGAATGGAGGAGATCGAAGAAATTTGTGTTGATTCTTTCCAACTAGCGTCGTGACCCGTGCGATGCACGGGGCCAAAGTTTTAGAGTCTACGGAAATATAATAAGACCAAAATTAGATTAATAGTAATTGAAGTCAAATTTTAACAAATAAGTTATTTTTAAAAGATTCAAAAGGATGAAAGCGAAAGGAAAAACGATAACAGTAGTAGAAATGTTAGTTATTACATAATAATTGGGTTATCAGGGGTTAGGCCATCTTCAAAAATAGAAGTGTTGGAAGGATTCTGCTGAACAACACTCAAAAGTACATATATAAGAACCCTAAGCATGACGAATTACAACCACATTCCTAATCATTTCTAGCTGAAGTTGTTCACAAATATGATGGTAAACTAAAAAACCGTTTTTTTTAAAGTTAGGGATATTTTGGGGATTTATAGTAAAATGAGGGTATAGGGGAGAAGGAGGGGGTACAAAAAAACACAGTTTCAAATACTATTAGACTAAGTCTTCAAACACTTTAGCTAGAAACAACTTAAACTTGGAATAACTTCTAGGGGAACCAAACAGCAAAGTAACTCCTGCCACAAGTCCATTGAAGACATGGAATGTAGTCCACCCATCAGCAACACAACAGTGAGATGGCTTGTTGCTCATCCACATAAACCTACACTGCCATGTTATTCCACGCAAATTAACCAAAGTAACAGTAACACAATCAGAAGTAAAAACACGTCTACAGAAATCGATAGAAAAATACTACAAAAGAAAAACAAAATAGCATTAAAAGCAAGAAAGGTAAGCAAAATAACAGACATCCATAAACTGCAAACACACTAACCAACAGTCATTTTTAACAATGGACTAATATTGAGTTCTATAGTAATGTGTCTCGGAATAAGGAATTCCTATAGAGAATGTAAAAAAATCCGCAGACATTTTTATAGCAGAATAATGAAAGGAATAATGAATGTAATGCAAGATTTACTATATAGGTTATTTAACTCAACAATGAATGTAATGCAGAAGTGTTGATCACAAATTCCTATACCATACATTTCTCCACCCTTACTTCATTAAAAGATAATGCACTAAAGAATTCATATGCAGCTGAGAATACCTCAATCACTAACTTACCTTTCATTATGTTTGACAAATAAAACTTACAACACTTTAATTGAGTCCCTTAGCTAATCAATCTTTGTGGACAGTACAAATATATGTTGCAGTGAATACCAAAACACACGTAGGATGCTCCTGAGAACATCACATGATATCAATGACAATCTGTCAAAAATCAAACGAAATAAGACTTATAAATAAAAGCTTATATTTTAATATGATCATAGCATTTTACAATAGGGAAAGAAAGAGCAGACAACATATAGTTAATTTTTATTATGAACTATAATTTCTTCTCTTATGCATACCAAAACTCTAACAGTATTAGGGACCTACACTGACATTAGACTAACTCAAATGAGTTTAGAAGTCCAAGTAACACATGCAGCTGAAGTCTGCAAAAAAACAGCACCATAATGATTTGAGCAAATGCATCAGGATGCAATTTTGCATCGACAAACTGAAAAACATGGCAAAAGAATAAGCATATCTACCATTTAAAGATACTATACAAATAAAGAAAGAGATAGTCACATGAAGAAAATGGCAGTAGAACCTCACTCCAAGTTCCTAACTTATAGATGCTATATCCCTCTAACACCCTTACTTACTACATGCTGCAAGAACTTTAAGATTAAATAAGGACTTAGGATCCATGTGGTTCTATGAATGAACAAAACACAAGTTGTTAAAGCTTCATCAACCTGACAAATCAAATAAGTAAATTTGAGAAGTGGTAAAAAAACACATGTGGGTCTATGAATGAACACAAAACAACCTGCTACTTTTTCCCATGTTCCTGACTCTTGATTTGCATCAATTGCAACTTGATTAAACTACATGCTTTTGGCAAATCAATTCAAAGAAAAGTTTAGTATAAATATTAAGCCATTAGTCTAATGAACCATTTAAGTACCTTATATGAGTTTTGGCCCCAACATAATTAACTGAATGGATCAATTCCAAATACAAAAAGCACCACAATCAAAAGCAATAAGATGCTTCATTTAGTTTTATTCTACAGTACAAACACAAACAACAAAATTAGTACTTAACCCCAATAGCATAATAAGCAATTACTGGAAAGAATTAATAACTTCAATACAATATATCACCTTAAATTTCTATCCCATTGCAAAAACTGCAAAAAGAAGCATACATATACCATGTGAAAGAAGCTCCATCGTCGTCGTCGTGGTCATCATCATCATCATGTCCTATAAATCTGAAATCAAAACATAACAAAGGTATTTATCATGTTGTAATTAATTATGACACTTCAGATTTAAAAGTTGTAAAATTAAACAAAAAATAAATGAAAGCATGAATTGTGAAAAACATAGCATATAGCACCATAAATAGGAATAACAAATTCGAAGACAATCAAAATCTTACCAACAGGGAGTTAGAGATTTGCATCACTACTATGCAATGGCGTGGCACTAATGACTGGCAACAATGAGCCCTCCTTTCTTACTTCTTCCTCTTTTCTCTATCTCTCTGTCTAGCCAAAGGGCTTGTAATAAGCAACAATAAGTGCGATGGTAGAGAGCAACAAATCAAAATGACAAAAGAAATGGGGAATATAACAAACCCATAACCTAACCTAGCCAGCCACCATCTCTGGCTAATGTACCAAATCAGTGCGGAAACTGTGATTAAAGCTGAAACTCTGATACTCTTACTTGATCTTTTAATATTATCCAGGAAACTTTTATCTACATCGATTTCCTCATTCTGTGAATTTTTATCTCTGCTCTTCTCTGAGCATTTCTAAGGGACAGGTGGAAGATGAAAAAACTGAGAATAGGTTTTATGGGCAATGCTTTGCATTAATTCAATATGATCTTCAATTCACAGTATTGCAGACACATTCTATAGCCAAATTATAATCAAACTTCTTGTATCCTCTTTTTGTTAACCTTCTTGTATCCTCTTCAAGTTCTTCTACATTCTACTCCAAAATTTAGTATAATTTCGGCTAGAAATCAACTAAAAATCTATAATATTATAAGGCAACATGATACTCACAAAATTCAGTAAAATACCTTATCAGCAATATAAAGGCAATCAATTAGAAGGACACCACATTGCTCTTTTCTTCCTACTTATGATCCCACAAACATTTCATAGGGTCTGAAATCAAACGGATTAGATCAAATCAAGAGAATATAAATTACAATTGTCTTCCCACTCACTCACTTATACTAAAATAAATTACAATATCTTCACTTATATTGGTTCCTGAAAATAAATTATTTTCAGTTTTTTAATCAAGAAAATGACCTTATTTACTCACATGTGCATTTTGTGATGAGTCAAGCAAGGATGGGAGAAGCCAATTGAGACATCAACATAGGAAAATTGGCTTGCTGTATTGAAATGGTGCAGAGAAGGAGCATCCTGTTACAGGATTCCTGTACTATAAAGTCCTCTTGTACAACAACAACAGCAATGGTAGCAGATTTCTACAAAAGCCCAACCCCTATATCATTCAACCTGCAAATCTGAAGAAAAAAGACCATATAAAATTAATTAATTAATTAATTACCACAAAAATTATAAGAAAAAAGACCATATAAAATTCTTTTAGGGGATGCAAATCTGAAAGTAGAAATTGGAAAAGAGGAAAGAAGAGCAAAAAAAATAAATAAATCAAGAACCGAGAAATATCTTTTTAGTGAAGATGGGGCATAATTTTGCCATGGATATGAATAGGTGGTGATTGAGCATCGTCGTACCAAAACCCTCACTGGCCACCGCCCACCGTCATGTCTCCACGGTGAAGCCATCCCCAACGTGAAGCTCTCCCTCTCTCGGTCTCACCCTTCTTCCACATCCCCCAACCTCCTCTATCTCCCACTTCTCTTCTTCTCTCTCGTGATCCTTGCCATTACAGGTTTAGGGAGGAGTGATTGTGGTTGTAGAGAGGAAGAGAGAGAGCTGAAAAGGAAGATCTCTCTCTGATCGCTCTCTCTTTCTATCGCCCGCCCTTCACTCCCTTTCTCCTCCTATCACCCTTTGATTTCTCCCCTTTTCCTCCGCTCTCGTCGCTTCTCTCTCTCTCTCTCTCACTCTCACAGCCTCTTCTTTCTTTTTTGTGTTTATTGAACAAGGAAACGTGGCTTGTGCAAGGGAACGTGTCTCACATGCAAGCAGAGAAGAGGAAAGCTTTTGAAGAGATGAGAGAATGGAAGACGTGTTGGGCATGCAAGAAAAGAAAAGGGAAGGGCAGGACACGTGGTGGACAGATGGCGGTGATCAAGTGGCCGAAAAATTGGAGGGAAATAGGGGGGCTTTGGCGGGAAGGAGACTACTACTGGATGTATATTCTTTGATAAAGTCATTTTTTTTTATATATCTATCATTCAACCAAACTACTTTTAATCATTTTTAGCCATCCACTCCCTAATTCATTTAAACAGATTTTTTATAATCCATTTTAAGACATTTCCCTTCCTAGCTTTGGCTATTTATACCTTTGGTTATGTTGCCACTTACAACAACATGACTGGCTGTCAAAATATATCTCATATGATTCATTTAATAATGTGATAAATTATTACCAAATTACTCTCATTTGTGGGGTCCAGCCATTGCCACATGACCAACATACATTTGACAAAATGGAAGGTTGCATGTGATGACAAGTAGCAAGGTGTATGGTGTAGTGCATGAGTAACACATGTTGTGGTGCATTCATTGCAAAAGACACTTGGTGTAGTGCATGCATTGCAAGGTACACTTGGTGTTTTGCATGGAAGGCAAAGGACAAGTGTCTTCATGCATGTAAGGCAACTTTGGCTTGCCTCTCCTATAAATAGGATCATGAGCAAGCATTCTAAACACACCAAGAAGCAAAAGAGCCTTGCTCAAGAGAGAAGAGTGATCCTCATAGAGAGTTTCTTTGTGAGAGAAATTGTGAGCCAATTTGTGAGAGTCTTTCTTACAAATTGAAAGATACATTGTAGTGAGATCCACCTAAGGGTGAAGTTGTTGTATTCCCATTATCATTATAGTGGAAGTTTAAGAGGCCTACGGGTCCCGTGCTTTTTCCTTTCTCACATTGAGAAGGTTTTTCACGCTAAAATTCTCTTTGTGTCACTACGCTTATTTTTCACGTTTCCGCTAGTGCCTATTTTTGATTTCACGGGGGATGGAAATTATGAAGGCCATTTCCCAACAGTGGTATCAGAGCTCGGTCTGAGCTCTGGGATACTACGGTGTTGTACTCATAAGACAGTTCTTCGTATGCTCTGCGATCGCAACATTGTTTGATCTTCCACATCCGAAAAGAACTATTATTGGAATTAAATCGTGGTATTGCGAAAGTGTGTCTTGGTAAGTTCTGGCTAAGGAAAGACTTGGTATTTAAGTGTGTCAATATTGACCCACCTTTCTTTTTCCTGGGAATTTCCTTGTTGCACTATTCACAAACTACGGTGACTATTCCAGTGTACGACACTATTCACAGTCCTAGTTGGAGGAACTAATTTCCCGTGTTCTCAAGATGGAGGGCTCTATCAATCATGATGGAGATATGTTCAAGTTGATTGCTGACAATTATACCTATTGAAAGCCGACGATGGAAGACCACCTATATTGCAAAGATTTGCATGAGCCAATCTCCCAAAAGGACATACCAGAGGGGGAAGGAAGAAAAAGTGTGGGAGCTCCAAAACCGAATGGTAGTAGCCATGATCAGAAAATACATAGATAGGAGTTTGTTCGAGCATGCGTCAACTTATACCAATGCGTATGATTTGTGGACGAAACTTGAATCCTTGATTCAAAAGAAGACACCGAGGAACAAAGCCCACCTAGTCAGACGACAGGTGAAGTTGGAGTACTCAGACTGCCAAAACATGATCGAGCATTTGAATACCTTCAAAGGTATTGTGAATCAACTGACGAAAGATGACATGAAGATAGATGATGAGTTGCAAACCCTTCTACTCCTAAGTTCTCTACCTGAGAGTTGGGACACTCTAGTCGTCACTCTCAATAACTCTGCTCCAGACGGAAAACTTGTCATGGATTCCGTTACAGATTCCTTGCTAAATGAAGAGTCAAGACAGAGAGAAAGAGGCTTCAACAACTAGTTCGAAGCCAACGTTGTTGATAATAGAGGAAGGAGTAAGAATCGTGAAAGAGGAGGTCGTGGGAGATCACAAGCTAGATCCAAGTATCGCACAAGACTAAGTTGTTATTATTGTGGCAAACCAGGCCACAGAAGACCCGAGTGCAGATTCTTAAAGAGAGATCAACAGGCTGGAACAGTCCATCCTGATCTGATTAACCTAAAGAAGAATAAGGAAGATGGAACTACAACTGCAGTAGCCTCGAATGACGAGAATATTTTCCTTATTGGAAAAGACAATTATCTAAATGTTTCATTCGATGACTACACTTGGATAGTTGACACAAGAGCATCTTTCCACGTTACACCTCATGAAGAATTCTTCTCATCATACCAAAGAGGAGAATTTGGTACGGTGAAGATGGGCAACCATGTCAGCAAGATTGTGGTATTGGTGAAGTGATTCTGATCATAGAGAATGGCAATAAGCTCGTGCTGAAGGAAGTAAGACATGTACCAGAAGTGCGTCTAAACCTTATCTAAACAGGAAAGTTAGATGATCTGGGGATGATAAACCAGTTTGGTGGTGGTAGATGGAAGCTTAGCAAAGGAAGCACGACGGTTGCTCATGGAAAAAGGAAGGCTCTTTATACATCATGCAGGGAAAGATAAACAAGGGAGAGACTAATGTTTCTCAAGACGCAACCAAATTAAGAATTGTGGCACAAATGACTTGGTCACATGAGCGAGAAAGGTTTAGAGATTCTTTCTAAAGACCATATTTCAAATATCAAGGGACAACCACTTGAATCCTGTGAAGACTGTCTAGCAGGCAAACAACACAGGGTATCCTTTCAAAGATCAGATGATGCAAGAAGATGGAAGCAAATCGTTGATCTTATTCACTCACATGTTTGCTCCACATCTGAAAGGTACCTTGGTGGATCACAATACTTTGTTACCTTCATTGACGATCACTCCAGAAAGGTGTGGGTGTATCCATTAAAGAAGAAAGATCAAGTTCTACAATCTTTCAAGGAGTTTCATGCCTCTGTAGAACGAGCATCTGGAAGGAAGTTGAAATGCTTGAGGACTGACAATGGAGGTGAATATATAGACCCATTTGAAGCATATTGTAAAGCTCATGGGATAAGGCATGAAAAGACACCTCCGAAGACTCCCCGGATGAATCGAATAGATGAAAGGATGAACAGAACGATTGTAGAGAAAGTCAGAAGCATGCTTTCTCATGCAAAATTTTACAAATCATTTTGGGGTGAAGCAGTGAAAACTGCAATTGATTTGATAAATTTGTCTCCTTCAAGACCGCTAAATGGAGAGATATCAGATGAAGTGTGGTATGGAAAGAAAGCCTCCTACAGTCAATTGAGAGTATTTGGGTGTAAGCCATTTGTCCATATTCCTAAAGATGAAAGAGCAAAACTCGATGCTAAGACGAAGGAGTGCATATACCTTAGTTCACCAAGAGATGAACTTGGCTTCAAATTATGGGATACTGCAAACAAGAAGATTGTTCGAAGCAGAGATGTGGTATTCTATGAAGATCAAACAATCCATGATATTCCATCTAAGAAGCCAAAGTCCATTGTGGTACACAATTCAGGGGGAGAGATTCCTCAAAGAAATATTGAACCTGATCAGATAGCACAACCCCATCAAATGGAGCAACCTGATCAAACAGAACATGGTCAGGGAATACAGGGAGAGCAAATGATAGAGACTGATCAGACAGACCAAGAACCTAAAGTGAGAAGATCCATGTGAATTAGACAACCATCAAGAAGATATTCCTCAGATGAGTATGTCACTCTCACAATGGCCAAGCAATGAAGAAGAAAAAGAAGAAATGAGCAAGGTGCCCTATTCTTCAGCTGTGGGTAGCCTTATGTACGCAATGGTTTGCACAAGACTAGACATTTCTTATGCTGTAGGAGTTGTGAGTAGATTCTTGTCGAAACCTAGAAAGGAGAATTGGAATGCTGTAAAATGGATATTGAGGTATCTAAGAGGAACTGCCAAACAATGCTTGTGTTTTGGCAATGAAAAGCAATTACTCATTGGGTATGTAGATGCAGATATGGCAGGAGATGTAGATTCAAGAAAATCTTCTTCTGGATATTTGATTACTTTTGCAGGGGGAGTTGTTGATAGGCCGCAAGTATACGGTTATATCGCGTAATAATAATATCGATCCACAGGGAGTTATATGTGACTACCAATCTAATTCTTAGTGATGATTAGCTGAAAAGGAATGATTAAGTAGGAAAATGTTTGATTTTTAATTTAGAATATAAAAAGCGTCTTGGGATCTTAGTTAGATCACAATGAAGGTATAAAAATAACCCCTTAACTATCCCTTATCTTATTATTTAAGTTTGTTTCTAAGGACAAGGTATTCTTTTGGTGTAATTCAAGTTTCCTTTCGGACAACAAGAACGTGTC